>CM045497.1:20401926-21001926 GCA_024704745.1 Rosa lucieae | reverse complement strand
GTTAGCAAAATCAAGGGTCCGGTAATAATACTCTTTTTTTTTTGTTTTTTCCTCTTCTTTGTTTAGTCTTCTACTCGTTGATAGCGATAAAAAGTTTGTCAAACAGGAAAGTTCATCGTATAAACTAGAAAAGAATGCTCTATAAACTTTTCTTCTGAAGGTAGGGTGCACAAGAAAAAAAGAGTATTTAGTTTCTGTAAACTTCTGTGTATTAATTTGAGCAAGCTAGATAAGAAATTTAATTTGCCTTTCTGTAATCATCAGGAAACCATGGCAGAAATTGTGGTGTCCGCCGTCGCTACAAGCCTTGCTGACCTGCTCAAGGACCTGCTTCTGGAGGAATCTAAATCCGTACTAAGGGTGAGGAAAAACGTTGGGGATATCCAAAAAGAATTGATGCGGATAAAATGTTTCTTGAAAGATGCGGAAGAGAAGCAAGAGCAAGATAGTAGGCTTCAAAATTGGGTTTCAGACATACGAGAAATCGCTTATGATGCTGAGGATGTCATTCGAATGTTTTCCATCAGAGTTGCAATGGAAATCTCAAATCCGGTCAAATGGTATGCCTGGTTGAATCTCGGCCAACTTCGACACCGTTGCAAAGTTGGGTCTGAGATTAAGGCCATACAAGCTGAAATCTCTAGGCTTCGCATATCTTCCCAAACCTATAACTTGATTCCTGTTGGACAAGGGCCATCCAGCAATGCTCTTGATGATCGGCGGCAATATTCCCATGAAAATGAGGATATTGTTGGGTTCGAAAGTAGCATAAAAGAAATAGTGGCAGATCTTGTGGATGATGATCGCCCTGGTTGGGTTGTGTCAATTTGTGGGATGGCAGGTATTGGAAAGACAACTCTGGCCAGGGAACTTTACCGTAATGATCGAATTAGGCGCCATTTTGATGGTTTCGGATGGGCTTGTATATCTCAACAATTTAAACCAGAAGATGCTTGGGAACAAGTTTTGTTCAATCTCGTCACTCCATCCAAAGAGGAGAGGCAAAATATTAGAGAGCTGAGACACGATGAGCTTGTAAAAAAGCTTTATCAGGTTCAGATAGAGAAGAAATGTTTGGTGATCCTTGATGACATTTGGAAGGCCGAGGACTGGAACAAGCTACGTCATGCTTTCCCAACTGCCGGAAAAGGGTGCAGCAGGGTATTGGTTACAACTCGTTTGAAGAATATTGTAGTTCCTGCTGACAGTGGAGGTCGTCCTCCTCATGAACTAAAATTTTTGTCTGTAGAAGACGGATGGGAGTTACTTCGGAGGAAGGCATTTCCAGAGGCGAAGAATAATCCAGGTACATACTTTACCATGTTATTCATTTTTCGTTTTTTTTTTTTCTTTTTTAGCAAATGATGAGCAGGTATTTCACATTGTAGTATATTTGGGTTTAGTACAGGAATTTCCCTAGTCTTTTTCTCAAAAAAGCACCTTATAGTTTCCCAACTTCTTTTCTTCTCTGATGCGCAGAGTTTACCGTTGGCAAAGTTAAGGAGAATTTAGGGAAGGAAATAGTCGAGAAATGTGATGGCTTACCATTGGCTATTGTTGTACTCGGAGGACTATTAGCAACTAAAGAATCAGAACACGATTGGGAGAGGATTAAAGATATGCCGTCTTTTTTACAGCAAGGCAACGATCACAATAATATACTACCAAAGGTTTTGGCTCTAAGCTATAATGAGCTGCCACACGAATTGAAACCTTGTTTCCTTTATTTGAGTCATTTCCCAGAGGATGCTGCAATACCTAAAAAGAAATTGATTCAATTATGGATTGCAGAGGGCATTGTATCACATAATTCAGAACAAGGTGAACAGGAGACAGATGAAGTGCTAGAGGATGTGGCAGAAGGCCACTTGATATCCTTGATCAATAGGTGCATGGTTCAAGTGGCAGAATTTGGGTCTACTGGAAGAATCAAAACGTGCCGCCTCCATGATATTATGCGTGATTTTTGCTTGTTAAGAGCAAAGAAGGAAAACTTTCTCAAGCTTGTTCGCTATTCAAATGGAAGTGATGCTGATTCTTCTTTAAGCCTGCCATCAGGTAAAACGCGAAGACTTGCTATCTACTTGCCTGAAGGCGTTGATAGATTTATCTCATCGCCACACAAACAATATTCCAACCTCAGGTCACTTTTGTATTTCCATGGGAAAAGGTGTAGAGTGGAGGATTGGAACCTCATTAAAAAGATTTTGAACCTCAAAATGCTCAGAGTCCTAGATCTTGAAGGGGTAAATGGACCTTATGGAAAGTTGCCAAAAGAGACTGGGGACCTCATTCAGCTGCAGTTTCTAAGTTTAAAGAAAACATATATCGCAGTTCTTCCACCATCCATAGGTAATTTGATCTTCTTGAAAACCCTAAATCTGCAGACTATTAGTAAATTTAGTAGGGATTCAACAGTACAAATTCCAAATGTGATATGGAAGATGAAGAGGTTGACCCATTTATATCTTCCCAAGTGGTGTGGCAACATGGTTAATGAGCTGAAGTTGTCCAATCTTCACCGCTTGCAGACACTAGTGAACTTCCCTGCAAACAAATGTGATGTACAAGATCTTCTGAAATTGACTAAACTGAGGAAACTGGTGCTCAATGACCCAGCACATTTCAAAAGTTTGGTAGAAATTTTCAGTCCCCCAAATGATGTCACATTAAGCTGCCTTCAGTCCTTGTCCTTTAAAAGTGACACACTTGCATTCCCCAATGAGGTAGTAGATGTCAGGCAACTCCTGTCAAGCTGTTCAGCTCTTCAGAAGTTTCATGTGGAAGGACGAATAGCAAAGCTACCACAATACCTTCAGTTCCCTCCAAGCATTGCCAAGTTAACTTTATGGGGTTCTAATCTTGTGGAAGATCCAATCCCAACTTTGGAGAAGCTGCCTAACTTGAGAATTCTGAGCGGATGGCAAATGTTCATGGGGAAGAAAATGGTTTTCTCCAATCAAGGTTTTCCTAAACTCAGAAGTCTACTGCTTCGTGGCTTGATGCATTTTGAGGACTGGATGATGGAGGAAGGAGCTATGCCGAGTCTTTATCGATTGGAAATCTCAAATTGCATTAAACTGAAGACAATTCCTGCTGCAGTAAGTTCTGTCAAAACTCTTCAGGAATTGGAGATATGCGGGTGCCTATTCAAGATCAAAATTAGACCTGAAGAAGAGGACTTTTACAAAGTCCGACATGTGCCCTCCGTTGTGATTCGGAATTGAGGTTACTTGGTGTCAAAAGTGTGATGATCCTCAGGTAACAACTATCCAAAAGTTCATACATTCCCATTTTAATGTTATGCAATGTAACTTATAATATAGTCCTTGTCATTCTAAAACTTTAGGTTGAATCTATACCTCTCGACAGAAATAGTTTCTTTGATTATCTTCACTACTTTTCTATACCCTATTCCCAGAAAAGGCTATACTCCTTGCTTTATTAATGGTGACAGTGGATATCTTATAGCTTAGAGGACTAAAAGCACTTTCATGTACTAACAAGGGATATATATCTTACCGGGCCTGCAGGTTTTGCTGCTTTACTGGAAGGCCGACTGATAATGCAGTTACAGACCAAGTTACCACAAGACAGCTGCTAATTGTAAAATATGAAACTTCATAAATGAGTGTGTTGAAAGAGTTGGATCACTTTGTTTGTTTTCTATTTCAATCATACTACAGGCGTGATGGCCTAGCCTCCCTTCCTAGGGTTACAGCCATCAAAAAACAAAAAAATATAGATTGTAAGGGGCCAAGGACCTAATAGACAATGTACCTTATTTTTCAGTATGTTTTTTCCGATTGGGTGTGTGTATTGACTATTGAACCAGGCTCTGTGATTATATGAAAGGGAAATTTGGTCCAGTGGCTCGAGTACAAAAAGCAACGGTTGCATGATCACTAGGGAGGGAAAGAAGAAGAAACTACCTGTAGAAATGCTCTGCTTTAGAAATTTCAAAACTATCACACAGCTTCTCAGGAATAAGTACGCAGAGAATCAGTTCCATAAATAATGCCATCAGATATGAACTATTTTTAAGACCGACGATTATATGAACGCTTGAAGTCATTAAATGACTAACTGAGAAACAGAAAAAATTAAAATTGAAATGGCTTTGCAATATCAAGTCTTTGTCTAACCACACACTAGATGTTGTAATCTTGCAAGAAGCATGGCCTTGGGATTCTCTCTATTGCTGACAACTATTGCTTGATCTGTGTCATCTTTAATGATTTCAACTAGCCCACAAACAGTAAAAAATAGCAGTTCTGGTCTTTCGAGATCAATCGAGAGAATAACTTTATTCATATGAGTGAGACTAGTACAAGATTTTCACCAAGTTTAATCAATACATTTGTTTTCTACTAGTTGAACACTTGAACTGACTCCACATTATTACAACCAAGTATATTTCAGCAATGGTGAAGATGAGTTACAGGTCATGCTTCTCACTGTGAGAAACCGTCTCCTGCACAAGAAGAGAACCTAGCACTTATCAGGAGTGAAATTTCAAATTTCTGTCTTAAACACAGGTGACCTGTGACAGGTCACTGATCAGGCTACAAAGTACAAACTCACAATTGAAAAACAAAGTACATCAAAATCAAATAAAAAAGATGAATCAAATTAGACCGCAGATCCAAACGTTAAATTCACATCAGATATACATGGTACATATTTGATTAAAGGAAATCCGATGCAGAAATTTACAAAAGAATGGAACGTATCAATTAATCTTCATAGTCATATAAACCAAAGTGCGATATAGTGAAACGAAAATCAATCAATGGTGGGACCAAATTCAGAAACAAAAAATACCAAATTATAAGCATTACCTGAATCTAAAAAAGCTCCAAGAAAGTAATGCAGCACTTGATCCCCGAACACTGTTTTATATACTTTCAAGTATAATAATACGCACAAGCAACCTCTAAAGAAAAATGTGTGATTCAACCTTGACTTTGTTTCCATTCTATGAATTGAACAAGTAAAATTGTCCAGTATATTGGAGAGATATGTGATTGACCATAGAAAAAGAGCTGCAGTCTTGAATTTTATGTCCACCCCAGAACTTTATATCCATGTTGATGACAGGAATCATGCCATGAAATCATGAATAATGAAAAACCCTTTCCAATATGAGTTTTACTGGTCATTCCTATCATCAACGAGGATATGAAGCGCTTAAAGATTGGACAAAAAGTTGAAGAAAGCAGCTCTTGTTTTGCGATCAGACACAGATCTATCTTATATAGCGAACATTACTTTTCAAATTCATACAAGTGAAACTAGTTCAAGTCTAACCAACACATTTCATTCAACAAGTTTGGCTCCTGCGGATTATTACACCCTTAAGTACACTTCTTTTTTCCAGCAATGGATCAAGATGATTTGGCGATCACAAACCCACTCCATATATTTCATAACCTTCATGATTTAACATCAAATTAAAAATAATAACCAGATCCATAAAACAAGAAGAACGAAATTAAAGTTTAAACTGATTGAAAGCCAACAAGTACACACCTTTCTTTGAATCCTAGAACGTTTATGGCAGAGGAGATGTGGCGCAGAGAGGTTGAGTGGAAGATTTGGCGAGATTGAGATGGGACATAAGAGGAGAGTGAGACTCAAGAGAGACCGAGATCTGGGCACGCGTGGTGTTATTTATAGCCCTTCTTGCCCTACGGCGTGTTTTAAAAGTAACCTTTTCACTTGCGGTAACTGCAGATATTCACCATTACAGCGTCGTGATCCTTGAGGTGAATAGTTTTGACCAGCCAAGGTGAATAGTCTTTGCCAGCCAACCTCAATGGGTGGACTTGTTCTAAGACTCCTCAAATCGACCTGCAGCAATCGCTTTTAACAACTAGAACTGTAAATTAACTGCATTGTTCCCTGTTATGGGGATGGAGTTGAATTTTTGACTAGGTCTCATGCAGCAGCAAATTCAAAAGCACAAAGTGAAGTGTTCTAACACCCACGATCCATTATAAGGTGGAGAGCAGTCGATTATCAGAATTGAAACGCTAATTGGAATGACTTGGTGTTCATGAAACAAAGCGTCACCATTGTGTCACAAAAGCCCATCACAATATTGAATTACTGTTTTGAATGGCTAACTCCAGATTCCAAGCAATTCCAAACATATAATCTCCGTTCCACAAATTTACTTCAAAAAGTTGGAAAGTACTGCTTGAATATTATCTCTAATTTTTTGTTTTTGTTTTTCTGAGTAACAAACAGAATTTGTTAATACAATATGTGAACATGAATGCGCACACACCCAATGGCATGGCTTGAATTAAAGTTGTCAAGTTTGAGCCAAGAAACAACAGCTAGAACCACAGAAATCAAAAGGGAGGGGTCAATAGGGTGAACAAAACCATAGGTTGTTCGAGCCATTCATCCTCAGACCAGTAATTTATAAAGAGTAAGACAGCAATCCAACAGGGCTACTTAATCCATGTTCAAAAATTCAACATCTGGCAGAGAAGCTACAACAAACATGACATTGCATCACACTAGACATATCCAAACCACAACACAATACCAGCACTCAAGGGAGCATACCATAAATTGGGATCTATGTTGTTAAGAAACAAAAGAAATTCTGCTGATGTTAGTCATAGCAATAACCGTTGAAAACTTCACGTAGACAACAGGGCTGTTTAAATGCGGACTTCAAAACATGGATTTGTATTTGACAACAAAAAAATATTTTGTCAAGAAAAACCAAAAATCTTTAAAATAGACTTAAAAGGAACAATTTTTCCTTCTAAATTCAAATGGTGACACATAACCAGATTAGTCTAAACCTCACTACCAAAATTCCAAAGCTGAAAAGTTGACAAATGACAACATAACCAAAAGACAATTTGGAGCCTCAAAGGTTCATCGATTAACAACAATCACCAACACAACTAAAAGAAAGCAAATTCTATTTACCAGTCAAAACAACCAGCTTAGCTGCCTAATTTGTCTGAACCCAATAACCAGCAACAATAACATGCGCCTACACTGGGACATACACAGACTTGCAAAGTTTTCGGCATATCCAAGTAGTAAATAAATTCAACAAACATACGGCAAGAAACAAATGAATCAATCAGAAACAGATATAGCCGAGAAATAATGATATAGAAGTAATGACAGCAAATTGAGAGTGATTCTAAATATTCTCAGAACAAAACAACAGTTAACAAAACCCGATAAGCTAGAACCCTCATACTACACAGTCGAAACACGAAAAGGAAAGCAGTAGAGACCATCCTAGGTGTTGGTTGCCCTAGTGTAGATCTGCTGGCTGGCGTGAGCAGAGACCATCCTGATGGATCCCCTAGCCATCAAGTCCTTGATTGCCCTCCTGGCCAGAGAGCCGTTGATCCTGAGACGATCGGAGAGAATGGACGGTGTGATCAGCTTGAACTTGGGGGCCTCAGACAGCAGCTTATCGTAGGTGGCCTGGTCGAACAGCACCATGTTGTTGACCTTCTCCTTCTGCTTTCCTTTGCTCCATTTCTTCTTCTTCTGCTTCCCTCCGCCGGACTTGGCCGGCTTCGACGACGGCGGCGGTGCCTTTTCCTTCTTCGGAGCCTGAAATTCAAACCAGGGTTAGTATCGGATACATGAGTAGATTCAAGATTTCGGGGAAGGAGACGGAGACGGAACGAACCATTGGATTGGATTGGATTTCTTGTGCGAGTTTGAGAAGGAGGGGCTTTTGGAGGCAGCGAGTGACTGAGCCGAGAGTTGAAAAGGTTGAGAGTATTTATATCTAGGGTTTCGCTGTATATACGTCTTACGACGTCGTCTTGGGAGTCTTTGGGCCGCTTTATAATTTATCGTGCTCTCAATTTTGAGCTGGATCGGTCACTCTCTTGGTACATGTATGACCCAAAAGCCCAAAGCTCAACTATGTGAGAAAAGTAAGCCTAGATTATAATGCTGTTTTTTTTTTTTTTTTTTTTTTTTTTTTTTTTTTTTTTTTTTTTTTTTAAATAAAATTGATCAGCTATTCGCCAATAATTTTCGGCAAAGTGATTTTGTTTCGAGTAAGTTAATCTCCGATAATACTCTAGTTGTTACAGAGGCAGCTGATTTTGTGTATAAGCTTCGAAAACAAGAAGAATGTTTTTTCTGTCTCAAACTTGACATGAGCAAAGCTTAAATGTAAGTTTCTTGCAAGCTATGTTACTAAAACTGGGGTTTGATGTTTAGTGGGTAAAATAGTTATGTCTTGCTTGCGTGAGTAATGCATTCAATCTTGCTCAATGATGAACCTGTAGGGAATATTTCTCCGATAAGAGGCAATAGACATGGAGATCTCTTATCTCCCTAGTTGTTTAATGTTTATTCAGAATCATTATCTGCAATGATTTCTAATGCATTTGATAATCAATTACTGCAAGGTTTAATAATGTGTCAGGTAGCTTCCACTTTACATCATCTCTTCATTGTAGACAATAGCTTCCTTTTTAATAGTGCCACAGCAGGGGAATGCTATCAATTTAGAGCCATTCTAAACGTCTATGAGAAAGCCTCTAGTCAGTGTAAGAATCAAATATGGACTTGCCGCAAATTATCATAATGTATATAATGATTAGCTTGATATCAATCCTAGTTTAACATGGATACAAACTGTAAATTAATACTAGTAACTTAATAAAGCAGTGTATCAATTCATTAAGGATGGTAACTCATTGCTTAGTCTACAAGAAAGGCTACAAGATTGTGATTTAGTATTCTAATTAGGAGACTTGTCCCTTAAGAATTACCTTAATGGAAGGAATCTAAGGGTTAACTATCCTATATAAATAGATGAAAGAACTTGGTCCCTGTGACTACCACGTTTTTACATATTGTTCTGTCCATTGAGAAGCAAGTTGGTAAGTAACAGAAGGCCATCTTCAAGTGATCATTGTTGTGCAGCTGCAGAGATGGAATCCATGCTAGTAATTGCTTAAGGCAAGTCTTGATTCTTGTGTGATTGTTGTCGAGCTTGTATGCATATGATTGTGAGCATGAATATATAGTTTTAACAATTTGTATCAGAGCATAGGCTCACAAACATGAATTCAGTTTTTGCTTGACATGCAAATCGTTTTAAGGTTTTGCAAAACAAACGAACAAAAAAAAAATTTGCTTTACGGGTTAACAGGCTTTCATTCTGTTAACAACCTCTAGGCCTAGTCACAGCAAGCGTATGGTCCAAGCCCAAACCCAACCAAAACCTCAAGAACAAGTGACCATTGTATTACAACGGTTAGTTTTGATCAAGAACGAGGTTTGGGACTGGATTCAGAAACGCGCGAGTTGTTTTCATCTCGAGAGGGGATTCAAAACCCCAATTAATGTGAATCAAGAAGCCAATGGAGTCGATTGCTGCATTTAAATATCAAGTTCATGCTTCCGCTGAGAATTTTAGCAGCAAATTGGGGAAAAAGCAAAATTAGGTTTTTCTGTGAAAATTGGTTTCGATTTGTAGCATAATTGTTAAGTTTTTGATTGTGCTCAAGAACCCTAGTTGCATTCCCGGCGTGCGTTAGGCTAGAATAGATGGTGGCTGGATGAAATTTACAATTTCTTGATTGTTCTGTGGTTTCTTGGAATCGAAACAACTTTGGTTGTGCTTGAATATGCATGATGAATTTATTGCTTATATGGTATTGTATCTGTGATCATGTGACAATGTATGAAGAATAAGAATCTCTCAAAAACTTTGCACATTGTAGAAATTGACAGATGCAAGAGCTTAATTTTCTTATAAAGACAGTATGGTCTGGGTAGAATATAAAGTTAAAGGCTCGTGAGTTTTGTGGTTTTTTGTTGGCATAAATGAACATGGTGCATAAACCATCCTTCATTGATGTTGGCAGAAAGCATATAGAATAACAAAACTGAAATTGTGTCTTGTGGTTTAAGACTATACTTTAGTTTATCTTCCAAAGAAGTGGTCAAGTATGGTCTTAGAATGCAAGACAGCAGTATGCATGCTTAATGAAAATATATTTAGATACTTGGAAATTTTTCTTTTGTCTAAAGATGTGGATGAATCTCCTTGGATAACATATTTTGATTAAGCATGGCATATGGATAAAGAACTCCAGGGTATTAGGCTTCTGCTCAAAAGTGATGCTTAATATTGTTTTATGTGTGGACTGACATGAATGCAAGTATGGATTGATTAAGTTTTCTGTATGATGTTGTATTGGACTGTTCTTGTTTTGGTTGCTTAAGTTCATAAAAGATACAGAAAACTTAAAGTAACTTCTTCACAAATTGAGAACTCACATGAATTTTGTTTTGCTCCTTAGGTAACTCTTACATGAACTTGAACAGTGTCTTGATGCTAAATGGAACCAACTATAGAGTTTGGCTAGACTCTGTAGAAAATTATATGGGAATGCATGAGAACATAGACTATTGCTTTACTGAGGATAAGCCTGCATAGTTGAATGATAAAAGCACCAAGAAAAAAACTGATATTTACAAGTAGTAGCATAGATCCAATAGAATGGCTAAGAACCTCATTCGTACTTCTATGTCCAAGACTGTCAGCGGAGCTAGCATCAGATTTTTTGGAACTTATAGCTGCTAAGTTTAAAGAAAGTGAAAAAGCAGAAGCAGCTAGGTTAACCAAAAAGTTTCATGACTTAAAGTACATGGGTTCAGGGGGAGTTAGAGAGCATATTATGAATATGATCCATATAAATGGCAGACTCAGAGAGCTCTTGATGGGAGTTAGGGGTGAGCAGGTAGTGCATTATGCACTGCATTCCCTACCTAATAGTTTTAGTCAACTTAGAACCAGTTACAATTCTCAAAAAGGAAACTGGACTCTAGATGAACTCATATCTATCTGTGTGGATGAGGAAGCTAAGATCAAGGAAGAAAAGGAACCTGCTACAGCCATAAATCTCACAGAGAAGCCTAAGAAGAAAAAGGCCCAGAACAAGCTCAAGCCTACCAAAGCCATAACTAAGAGTTCAACAGCTACAGTGGCCAAGGAAAACAAGCCATTTAGGTTCAAGTGCTACTTTTACTAAAGAGTAGGACACATGAAAAAGGACTGCACTGGCTACAAGAACTGGTTAGCCAAAAAGGGTAAGATTTTTTCTAATACTATTTTTTCCTTAGAATTAATCTTATAAATGTTGAACCACAGTCTTGGTGGACAGATTCAGGCTCACCTATTCATATTACTAATTCTTTGCAGGGATTCATAAGGAGGAGAATCCTAAAAAGTGATGAAGTGAACCTGTGTGTGAGAAATGGCATGAGAGTGGCAGTCAAGGCTATTGGCACCTTAAAGCTTGATCTAGGATTAGGAAAATTGTTAGTTTTGGACAATGTTTTTTATGTACGAACATGAGAAAGAATTTGGTTTCAGTTTCTCTTTTAGTCAAATCTGGTTGTAAACTTGTTATTGATAGTAATGGAATTCTTATTTCTAAAAATTATGTTCAAATTAGTTCTGGTGTTATTATGAATTATTATTTACAGTTAAATTGTTCAATGGCTCAACAAGAAATTTTACTTGTTAAAAATAACACAAACAGTACTAGCACCTTAATATGTGTTAAAAGAACCAAACTAAATGAAAAGTCTGCATTTTTATGGCATAGAAGACTTGGCCATGTGTCTAAAGAGAGACTGAAAATTTGGGTGAAAAATAAATCCTAAATGAACTCGATTTTTCTGATCTAACAGACTGTGTGGAACGCTTTAAGAGAAAAATAACCAATACAAGAAAGAAGACTGCATATACAAGCCAGAATTTACTACAACTCATACACACTGATATATGTGGTCCATTTAGGCATCAAACTATCTGTGGGAATGTGTATTTTATCAAATTCATTGATGATTTTTCTAGATACAATTATGTTTATCTATTTTCAGAAAAAGCACAAGCATTGAAAGCTTTTCAAATCTTTAAGTCAGAGGTAGAAAATCAACTAGAAAAGAAAATCAAAACAGTGAGATCAGATAGAGGTGGTGAGTTCTATGGCAAGTACACTGAATCCGGCCAACAAAAGGGTCCATTTCCCTTGTTTTTGCAAGACAATGGAATTAAAGCTCAATATACAACACCATATAATCCACAACAGAATGGTGTTGTAGAGAGAAAGAATAGGACTCTTTTGAACATTGCTAGATGCATGATGTGTACAGTTTGCCTAAATTTTTTTGGGGTGAGGCTTTAAAAACTGCAAATTATATTTGTAATAGGACACCTAGCAAAGCTATAGAAAAGACGGTTTTTGAGCTTTGGTGTGGCAGGAAACCTAGTCTTCATCACTGCTATGTTTGGGGATGTCATGCAGAAGCTAGGATTTATAATCCAAGCTTGAATAAACTTGACCCCCAAAACTGTTAGTTGCTATTTTATAGGTTATCCAGATAAATCTAAAGGCTACAAGTTATATTCTGCTCACCATTCACCTAGGATTTTTGAAACTCATCAAGTAAAATTCCTAAGTGAAAAAGTTCACAATACAAACTTTGAGGATTTAACCTCAGATTTTGAGGAATTTGTGTCAAATGAGAATATAAATGTAGCATTACCTTTAGAACAAGAACCATTAGCAACTGAAACTGTTACAGAAAATCAAGATTCACAAGATTAAGTGCCTGATCAGGAAATGCATCTTGATGATCATCAAGCTGAACCAAATTTTACCTGAATCAATCCCTGATATAGAACCTCAAAATACACAAATAGCTCAACCAAATCCTAAAAATCCTCAGCCTAGAAGATCACAGAGAGCAAGAAAACCAACTTATGGGGGGGGGGGGGGGTAAGAGAGTGACTATATTGTTTATTTGCAAGAAGCAGAAATTGAAATGGACTGTGTAGAGGACAATGATCCAACTACATTTAATCAGGCCATTGAAAGTAGTGAATCTCATCAATGGCAACTAGCAATGGAAGCAGAAATTGATTCCATGAGCCAAAATGCAGTTTGAGAATTAGTTGAACCTGACCCCAAACAGAACCCTATAGGTTGTAAATAGGTTTTCAAAACCAAAAGAGATGAAAATGGCACTGTAGAGAGACACAAGGCAAGGTTAGTTGCCAAAGGTTTTACACAGAAGGAGGGTATTGACTTTACTGAGACTTTTTCTCCAGTTTCTACAAAAGATTCATTTAGGATAATCATAGCTTTAGTGGCTCATTTTGATATGGAGCTACACCAAATGGATGTTAAAACAACTTTTTTGAATGGTGAACTAGATGAAGTAATTTATATAAGGCAACCGGAAGGGTTTGTACAAGCTGGAAGTGAAAACTTAGTGTGCAAGTTAAGAAAATCAATTTATGGCCTAAAACAAGCTTCTAGACAGTGGTATAAGAAATTTGCCTCGGTGATTTCTACTTTTGGATTTACAGAAAACCTTGTTGATGAATGTGTTTATTTGAAGACTGTTACGACCTGAACCAAAATATCATTTGTTTACTTGTGGAAAAACGAAAGTTAACGATTTCGGTTACATTTTAGTTGTTCTCGATAAGTTTAGTGGCCCTAAAAATTGACTTTTTGTTCGGGTCAAAATTTGAGAAAATGTTCTTCATGAAAGTTGTAGAGGACGTTAAACCGAGCGCGTGCATGTGTAGTACGTAAAAATCGGAGTTCGTATGTAAAAGTTATAAGAGAAAATGTAAAAGTTACTGTTCACGGTAAGTTTCTATAAATATAGGAAGTTACTGTGGTAAGTTTCCATCTTTGGAAACCTATCGGCTTTTCTCTCTCCTCTCCCCCGATCCTTTCTCCTCTTCGGCCCGATTTCTTCCTCCTCCGGCCACCCCACGATGGAATCCTGGCACCGGCAAGCTCGCCTCTTCATCCTTGTCACGCCTGTGGTGGTGATTTACGGTGGCTCGGCCGGTGGAACTCGGAATTGAGCCTTGAAGTTCACTGTAGCAGTTTGGGAGTTTTGTCGATTTCCGGCGATTCTGGCCGTCTTCGGCCACCAAACTGGCGTCGAAGGTTCGGTTTTTGCCAAGGATCATTTCGCCCCTATCCTTGAGCCACGATTTGCACTGTGGAGGTCGAATCGATCAAAACCCGATCCCAGGGTTCTTGAATTTTCTGGAAAATTTTCACCTGCTAAATTGGAGCTCTTCCAGGTAAAATTTGAACTTGTTGTAGTTGAGAAAGAGGTTGGGTTTGTTGAGTAGATGGTGCTGCCAAATTTTGGTGGCCATCGGAGGTGGTTGCCTGTGGCGCGTGGGGCCCACGCGCTGCCACTGTTGGTGGAGCGTGGAGGCGTGTAGGGCAGTGTTTTAATTTCAGTTTTTAGCCCATTAAATTGTAGAAATGTTGTAGAGCTTGTATGTGAAGTTTGGTGAATTTTGGAGGAGTTTGGAATTGTTTGTGCTTTTCCGAAGTTCGGGATTTTGAGATTGAATTGTGGGAAATCCGACCGTCGGATTTGCCTCGTTTTCGTTGTGGAATATGTTGATTTGGGAATTGGTGTTGTGAGAGAGTTTTGGGTTGAATTTGAGAAGTAATGGAGATATGGATTTTCGGGTTTCGTTTAGGTTCGTATTTATTTTATCGAATTGCCGTTTACGGAAATATAATTGTGTACAGGACGATGTCGCGAGCTATGGTTAAATGAAGGAACTCGTTTGCGTGGTCGCCCAATAGTACAGTGAGTGGACTTTTGTTTTAAGTAATGATGCATGCATTTATTTTGAAACTATTGATTTATTTAATTATCGTTTTATTTATCGAGCATAATATTTTGCCTTGGATTATAATTTTGACATTGTTTTTCCATATAAATTTTGGATACGAATTTATTATGCTCGGATTTGGGGTTATAATTTATTTTCGGAAATATGATTTAATTTTCGGAGATTAACTATGATTTATTTCAATTGTGTTTCGGAAATGGATTTTGAGCCTTCGATAATATCTCTGATATATGGCCTTTGTTTGAAATCACGATTTAAGTGATTTTCGACGAATTATTTTCCGAGGCGATTTCCAGAAATTTATAATACATTTCTATTCGTCGATATTGAGCTTTCAGGAATATTTTTGGAAAATGGGATTTTCGATGGAATTATTTTTTATTGATTATTTCTCGCCTCATGGTTTATGATTTCGAGAATATTTTGGCGTGCGGGGCCACGTCATTGGATTATGTACTTTCTTGTGAGATATTGGGGAAGCCTTACGGATTTTCGAGTTTTTCGTGTGGTTTGAAACCACCATACCTGGGTCGTCCTATTTATTGCTAGCTAGCCTATTAGTACTCCTCCCTGCTTACTATGTGTTCGTGGGTGAGTAGAGCAGAGCATGGGATTCTCCAGAGTGTGGGACACTCCGACCCGAGCCTGGGAGGCTCCCTTATTTGTATGGTGAGAACTTCTTCCCCATATTTGATTGATACCTTCAGCTAGCGGGGCTAGCTTGATTTCTTTTGACCAGTGGGGCTGGAATGTTTTCACGAATCTTCGTGTTGCGAGAAATATGTTTTATCCAAGTTGCATGCATCGAGTTTTTAAAGCAATAAATGTGAGAAAGTATTAAAGCTTTTTCTTTCGTTTGAATTATCTTACTTATTTATTTTTGTCCACTCACTCTAACGTGTTTTACATTACTTTCCCCTGGGCCCTTCGGTTTCAAATGCCCAGCTTGCAGGCGAATTAGTGGAGGTCAGGCGTACATAGCATTTGAGGCATAACTGTCACTACTTCCGCAGTGTAGGATCCCTTGATCCTTTACTCTTCTTTTTATATCCCTGTGTATTAGTAATATTGCTCTGATAACCTTTGGGATTAGTATTGTTGAGTTTTGTGTTCTGTGTTATGTGAAAGTAGAGTTGTTGGTAATTGGGAGCAGGGTGGCTCCAGGAGTATAAGGTTGGTTTGCTTGAAGGGTTTTTGTGTGTTTTACAGTTTTTTTGGGTAGTCCATTTTAGGGGTGACTCTGCCGAATTTTTGGTAGAGTTATTCCTAAGGTGGGCCCCACAGGGCCACCTCTGATTTCAGGGTGAAATTCGGGGCGAGTCCTGTCAAAGACAGTTGGGAACAATTATAGTTCTCTATGTGGATGATATACTCTTGGCTAGCAGTATCCTTAAATTGCTCAAAGATACCAAGAGCTTTCTGTCAAAGAATTTTGACATGAAAGACTTACGAGAAGCATCTTATGTACTAGGTATTGATATTAAAAGAGATAGGGCACAGAGACTACTTTGTTTGTCTCAACAAAATTATGTTCCCAAAATTTTAAAGAGATTTGGTATGGAAAAGTGTGTAGCTGGAGAAGTTCCTATGTCCAAAGGAAATAAACTGACCAAGAAGCAAAGTTTCAAAAGTGATATTGAAAAAGAGAATATGGAGTCAAAGCCTTATTCTAGACTTGTAGGAAGTCTCATGTATGCACAAGTTTGCACTAGGCCAGACTTGTCTTTTGCAGTAGGGATTTTATTAAGGTTTCAATCTAATCCAGGCCATGAGCATTGGGTAGCTGGGAAGAAAGTATTGAGATACCTGCAGAGAACTAAGAATTACATGCTAGTGTATAGGCAAGTGGAGGATCTGAAACTTGTTGGATTTTCAAATTCTGATTTTGCAGGAAATTATCCAGACTCCAAGAAGTCGACTTGTGGATATGTGTTCATGCTTGTAGGAGATGTTATTGCTTGGAAGACCATGAAACAAACACTTGTTTCAACTTCCACCATGCAAGCTGAATTTATTGCAGTGTATGAGACTGTGTGTGAATGACTTTGGATCAGGAATTTTTTGATGTAGACCAAAGTGTTAAGTCACACTGTGGCAGGCACACTTGTGATTTATTGTGATAATGAAGCAGTTGTTTTCTTTAGCAAGAACAGTAAAAGATCAAATAATTCTAAACACATTGATTTAAAGCATTACAGTGTTAGAGAAAGGGTAAAGCATGGTGAGATAACTGTTTTGAGTACTGACACAAATTCACAGCTAGCAGACCCTTTCACCAAGGTATTGTCAGTGGCTGCATTCCAGAAACATACAGCAAGCATTAGAGTTTTGGCTAGCTTAGATGTTTAAATTCAGAGAGAGTTAGTCCTGTTGGAGCATTTTAAAATTCAGAAGTTTTTTGAGTTTTTGTGTTTTCAGTTGTGATCTTTTATTTTTGTTTATCACAACTTATTTGTAATGACAGCTTAAAGTTATCAATGAAATTTTGAGGTATTTCCAAATATGGTTTTGCTGCAGCTTCATTGTTTTATTTTGGAAATTATCATCTTGTTTTTGAATATCATACTTGCTATCAGATGGCTTAAATCATGTATAGCATGATGTTAAGGTTCAAGCAATCATTTTAAGCCATCAGTGTTCAGTAAATTTGCTTGAGTTTCTGGTTTAAGAAACATAAAGTAGGACCTGGTATATGTCTTCTTGTTGATACACATTAGCATATATTGTATCACTTCTGGATTAACATATGTAGATTGCAGGAGCTTGTGTTTGTAGTTTTGAAACTCTACATTTTTGTTAAAATGTATATTGTTTCTTGCTCTGCATAAGTAACTGTGATTTGACCATGTTGGAATGAATTTATGATTCAAGTTTGTTATCTGGCGCGCACTTTGATAAGTTAAATTAGTTTTGATATTATCCGGTGCAAATCATCAAGTATAATATGTGTCAGTCCAAGGGGGAGATTGTAAGAATCAAATGTGGACTTGTCACAAATTATCATAATGTATATGATGATTAGTTTGATATCAATCCTAGTTTAACATGGATACAAACTGTAAATTAATACTAGTAACTTAATGAAGCAGTGTATCAATTTATTAAGGATAGTAACCCTCTACAAGGAAGGCTACAAGATTGTGATACATTAGGATTCTAATTAGGAGACTTGTCCCTTAAGAATTACCTTAATGGAAGGAATTTAAGTGTTAACTATCCTATATAAATAGATGCACTTGGTCCCTGTGACTACCACGTTTTTTCATATTGTTCTGTCCATTGAGAAGCAAGTTGGTAAGTAACAGAATGCCACCTTCAAGTGATCATTGTTGTGCAGCTGCAGAGATGAAATCCATGCTAGTAATTGCTGAAGGTAAGTCTTGATTCTTGTGTGGTTATTGTCGAGCTTGTATGCATATGATTGTGAGCATGAATATGGTTTTTTATAGTCAAAAGATAAATTATCAACAAGGAAGTGTAGGTTTCGGCTGCAATGTGAACCCACTTTTGCAAACACATTTGGCCTTGATTTCGGAAGTTAATTGTGTTCGGAAGCATGAACGACACTTGAGATTACCCCTACACATTGGTAAGTCCAAGACTGCAATCTTTTAATACATAAAAGATAAGTTGACAAACAAGCTGACCAATTATTGGAAGTCCAAAATCTTGAGGTTAGCAGGGAAAGAGATTCTTATAAAAGTGTTTGCTCAAACCATGCCTCTTTATACAATGAATTGTTACTTGCTTCTCAACTGATCAGGTGATGATCTTCATCAGGTTTATGCTCAATTTTTTTGGGGGATATAGAGGAAAATAAGAAAACTTATTGGATATCATGAGACAAGATGTGCCTAACTACGAAAGAAGGTGGTATGGTATAGGATTCAAAAATTTATACCTCTACAATCTAGCAATGCTTGCTAAACAATGCTAACCACAAATGTAAGGACGGATTCGACCTCACTGATCACACAGAGGCAAACCGAAGCGACTTGAACCAAGACGAAAAAACTCGATTATGACCCAAGACCAAACAAATTCGATCAAGACTGACAAATAAGAAGAGACCTCAGACATGCGCCTAAATCCATCAACCTGTAAAAACATTGTTAAGCCAACCTATGTGTTAGGTGCCCGCGTGAATGACGTGGCTTTGTTGCGCATATACGAAGGTATTTTAAAATTTAAATACTCATATGTGAAAGTTCAGGAAAAGCCGGTGAGCTGTGAGTCTTGTAACATGTTAATAAATTATAATTCCAACATTGTAAATAATTTCAATATTGTAAATGTCATGGGTTCGATTCTCATTGACATATATAATGGTGGGGTGGACTAAGTTTCTTATTATTATTATTATTATTTTAAAATTATATTTAAGTACGGAAAAAAAAAATAGGCATCCCAATAAATTAATGAATTTTTGATCCCTTGATAATAATTCCTAGTCCTACTGGGAGAGGGATGTCAATTGCTCTAGCAGCGGGTGTTGATTATAACTGCCGACCTCAGACAAGATGACTGATGTTTCATCCTCATTATCCTTCAAAAGAAGGAGGCTCCCCGCCAATCTCGATAGTATAAAAGCTCACATTTTTGAAGCTTCGGCATTTTCTTCAAACTATCAGGAGGCTGAGGACGATGAAATTTTTGAATTCACCGCAGAGGATTATTATCGGGTTTTGGACTCCCGGAAGATGAGAGGGGCAGAAGAACAGGTGGCTTGCAGGTCAAGGATCACGAAGGCAGTGATTAGGGTTCGATGTCCTGATAATGATGAGACATTGTTAGAGGCCAGTTTTCATCCATCGGAAAAGATTCAGAGCTTGCTTGATCTTCTCAACAAAGTGGTCGCTCGCCCGTTCCAGATCTATACTACTCCTCCTAAGAAGCTGATAAGAGACACGGCACAGGATTTTTACTCTGCTGGGTTTGTTCCTGGTGCCATTGTTTATTTATCATACCAGTAATCAACAGAGCCGCATCTAAATTGCTACACAAGATTTGACGACCTTGTTCTTTGAGGAGATCGAGAAAGAAAATGCAAGTTTATATTTACATACTGTGTGACCTCAACATTGACAATATGTTTGTGTCTTTCTGATGTTTTAGATTATCAATTAATGTGCAGGTCTAGAAAACAAATTTTGTTTTGTTTTTTTTTTTTATCTTCTTCAACATACTATAATAATAACTTCACCAAGTTTTAAACCCTATATTCTGGACCTGTTCAGCTCCAGCAAATAGAATCGTACCTAACATAATGAAGGAACGTGTACAAAAGTTAACAATTTTAAAAGAAGAGCAGTTTAGGTGTTCCATCAACTAAAAAGAGAACTAGTTTTCTAAGAACAAGTAATTAGTTAATCAAATATCTGTAGCTTTGATCAAGTACGCAGCAACCTTATCTCTTCTCAAAAAGCCTTTCCAGGAACCTTTACAGGCAAGAAAGAAGAGAGAAGTGGCACCAACACTAACCACAAACGAAGCTTGTACCTGAATCAACTCGAGGATTCCAAAGAAAAGAACAATTTCCATTGCCTTGCAGGAGCAGGATTGGGCATTAATAATTAGATTCTGAAGGCTTTTGTCTCTCTACTCTCTAGTCACTCACACACACACACAATTAAATAATTCCAAATTGTATAAAGAAAATGGAGCCCAGATATCTAAACCCGTTTCAATTGAAAGTGGCAGCCCAATGATTAATAAAATTTGTCTGCCTAGTGGTCACACAGATTGATTATGTATTAGTATCATATAACTATAGGATATTTATATTAAATGTTAATAACTCACCAAAACCCATTAAGGTGGGCAGTGGCCAGTGGGTTGAACTGCTTTCGATCCGTTGGTTTATTCAATTCGGTAAAATTGAATTAAATACGTTCTTATATCATCAATCTAGAATAGTCTTCTGCCTAATCAATAAAGATGAATAATAATAAGACATCTGACATTTGACATTAGCTCAAGTATCTCTCTTTCATTAAGTCTTCTCGATTCCGAAACCTAAACCTAGGTTTCGTGAGTAGTGCGGCGGCGTCCCTTGGCTCCGATCTGCAGCAGGGCGCTCCAGCGTCGTTTTCCAAACAAAGGAGAACGAGACTTCGATCTCGGGTTGAGTTGTGGTCGACTCCGGTTTTGGTTCTTTCGAGCTGAGTTGTGGTCGACGGCTGTGGTCGGCATCAGGCTTGGGGGGAGGCTCTTCCTACATAATCAGTTTTCCACTCTGAGTGAATCGACGTTGATCTTTGGGCAGCAGGCGTCTGCCTTCTGACTTTGAAGAGGGTCGTCCGGCTTCGGACTTTGACGAGGATCGTGTTTTAGCGGCAGCGTCTCTTTCGCCAGCTTAGACCAAAGGCAAGGTCTTTTCCAACTCTCATGGGGGAGGGTTGCTGGCGGTCGCCTGAGCGATGATGGGCGGAGCTACCGCTCGGACAGGTCAACTCCCGGTGAACTTGGGTGTGGGAGAGGATGGGTTGGGCAGTGGGCTTTTGGGCCTCTGCCGATCTGGGCTGCTTTGCAGTCTGGAGAACTGGGCTTGTGGTTCAGTTCCCCTTTTCTTTTACACTTGGGTTGGGGTTGGACTTTTTTGGGAGGTAGCATGTCTTGCTTTTTTACCCCGTACTTGTTCCTACGATGTTGCTATAGTTGGGTTGAGTGTTGCGACGTATACCAAAAGGGTCTTAGGCGTCAAGATGTTCAGACCAGTGGTTCCATCCTAGGATAGTGTAGGGTTAGGGAGTTTTTTCAATTCTGTATTTGTTTTCATCAGTTCCTTTAGGATTTTAGTTTTTTTGATTTTCTGTTGGATTTTAGTACTCTATGAGCTTGCATTGTAATATGAGGGGTGTTTGTACCCTTTATGCTTGACTGAGAGAGGTCGTCATGATTTCTATCAATGAATTAGTTTTCCGTTTGCCCTAAAAAAAAATAATAATAATAATAAAGATGAATAATAAATTCGAAGTATTTTCTTTATTCAATTTAGGTGTCAATCCATTAATATCGATATAAGTATTTTCATCCATTTTCTTAACGAACTGTGCTTTGTTAAATACAAAACCCAAGCAGCATTCGTGCAGGCAAGTTGTGCAAGGGTGCTCATCAAAGTCCTTGGTCAGCACCAGTGCATGCGTACAATATTGTCAATTTGTTAACCGTTGAGTACCTAGCTACTTTTTACTCAAATCTACCTCAAATGGAGAAAAGTATCGTCTAGTATATTAGATATTAGGACTTAATTTAAGGTGATTTGGAAGTTAATTACTATAGGTGATTGAGTTGGTAAGAGCCTCCAGGTGCGAAATATTTACACTCTGGTTTGAATCTTGTCGACGCTGATTGAAGTTTAAATCTCAATATATTATTAGTGACAAGGGAAGATAAAGCGTTTTGACATGACCTCCCGGCGTGAATTAGTCTCTAGGCCTAGAAAAATTTTCAGGATACAGTGTAATAACTGTAATCTCAATTAAAAAAAGGTGGACTTCAAAGTTTTGCTATCTTTTTAAAATAAATTGGTTTATAAATTCGCCGACGCCAACCACTCTAATAGTGTGGGTTCAAACTTGCTAATATCAAATCGTGCCACGTTGAAAATTACCTCCCCAAGAAACTCAAACGTGCCATAGGACTCAACCTCAAATTCTACCTTTACTCGAGTTGATATCGATTTATGAACTTCCTCATCTCATTCCAGTACACGATTGTGGTTGATATTTCATCCAGGCCGGGTTCCATGATTGATGGAGAGGTGCTTCTCTTCTTCAAGCTCGTAACGTGCCACATAGCAATTTTGTAACCCAAGTGAAAAAGGCTGTCTACCATTATTGGCGTGAGTCACTCGAGGCACAGAGAGAAACTGAAACCAGATAAAGGAAAAAGATGGTGCCAAACAAAAGAAGGAATTGTCATTTAGAAATAAAAATTGAAAAGCAAATGAAAGTAAGAGAAAGTAGTCATACTTGGCACATTCTTAGTGAGTAAGAAACTGAGCCTTTTGCCACAAAAAAGAAAAGAAAAGAAGAAACTGAGCCTGGAATCTAGATGACAGTGATGTTACCATATCAAAGCTTGCCGCCTGGCTCAATCTAGTGGGACTCTAAAGCTACTACCAATACTATCTAGATTCATCTAAACACTTTCTTCCTTTCTAACCATTTTTAGGTCTATTACCAAATCACAATTCAAGAGAATAATTCTGTAATCACATTTCTGGAGATCTTTTGTAATTAGGTTCTGTAATTCTTCTAAGAACTATAAGTAAATTACCAGAATTGAACATGTTGATTGGATTTGTTTCTAATATCTAATAACATACCAAAATGAGAGTGTTCTTCGTGCTAGGGCAGTATCGAATAATGTTTTACGCTTATAGTTAATTTGAATCTCTTCCGCACAAGATTTAGAGAGTAGTAGGAGATATGTTATGTCTTCAAACATTAATCAATTGGAGAAAAGTTTCCTGTCATATGTTTAATTTTCTTCATGTCTTAAATTTAAATTCTGGTCATAATCTTTTATATCACAGTACAGCATATTCCATGCAATTATGGAAAAACTGTAATGGTGCTTGGATAGACCCTCAAGTTGCAAATTTGAAATAAAGCATATTAATGGAATGGAATATATTACAAAGTAAAAGGCTATTGTCTAAAAATTTTAGAAAGAAAAAGAAAAAGTTCCATGCTTCATGGCCTATAAATAGAAAGCCTGCACAATTTAAAGGTTTCAATTCAGCATTCACATTCCATACCAACACAACACAACACAAACAACTTATATTACTCTTTACTATCTCCATTTCATCTATCTTAAAACAGAGCTCATTCAATTGACTCTGTTTCCTCTGTTTTCATGCTTCCTATAATCAAATCCCTCGCAAAATCTGCTGCTCTGATAGTAGTACCGCTACTGCCTCTGTTGAGAGACATGGTGGGCTACGAAGCTTTGAGCAAATTCGAGTGAGAAACGCACAATTCTCCAAAACCTTTTTCAAGAGATTTTTCTTTGATTTCTCTCAGGTTTCATAAAACAAGATGGATTCAATCAATTTTTATGACATCAAAGCTGAGAAGGCCAACGCCATATTGAGGTACCGCCAGCTTAGAAAGATTGGAAACTTTTTTCGATTACTGGAAGTGTTTGTTGTTCTGCTCCTGATTTCCAGACTTTCTCTTCAACTCCCTAATGCTGTCAAGAACTCTGGCTTCTACTTCCGAGACATATCAGGCTTCATGTTCAGTCCTCGCTTTGTGTTCGTCGTTGGAAACATTATAGTCATCATTCTCTTTGCCAAGTCCGGTAGGTTCTCGGCTAAGGATTCAGGCACAGCTGGCTCAGGAGGTGATTTTTATGATGAGTTTGTTCGGAGCAGTGAAAAGAATCAGAAGATTCGCCGAGATGAAATCGAGTACAAGGTCAATCAGAGCACATGTGATGGTGGTATAGTTCCTGTGCAAACTCATAGCTCCTTGGTAGTGAAGAACTACACAAGGAGTCAATCAGAGAACTTGAAACGCGAGGTTTGCCAGAACTCACGCCGTGTATTGAGGCGTTCAGAGACGGAGAAGTTCAAGAAAAATGTCAAGTCTGGTGACAAGAAATTGCCAGAAACTATGTTCCCAGAAGATGGCATGAGCAACGAGGAGTTTCGCTGCAAGGTTGAGGCTTTCATTGCCAGGCAGCAGAAGTTTCGACTGCAAGAAGAATACTCTGTAATCTAAGATTTAAGTATTTGAAAATCTCAGTTTCTACTCTCTTCTTCTCTGTTTTAGCTTTTTGGGTTTCTGTATGTGTGTGTGTATCTGTACATTGCTATATATACGTTGCTATATATATATATATATAGATTATAGATATATATCTGTACATTGCTATATCGAGATTGCAATGTAAAGTTTTCTGGTAGTTTCTGTTCATACATGCTCAAAAGTACTACTGATTTGCAGTTTTTTTTAGCAGAACTACAAATTATGTAATAAATTTAAGATTACTCTTAGCTCTAGTGGTGAAGAACCTTAACCCAACATTTCTAGATTAACCCTACATTGAGCACAGGATTTCGATTCTCATCCTCTCCCGCTTCTTCCTTGTTAAAAAACAAAGAACAATAATTATATATCTGACATGACCGACAAATCTAAGTTTTAGGACAAAATTCAAGCATATGCCTATACGCCAAAAGCGAATGGGTAATTCAATCTAAGATAATGCATCATTTAAAGAACAAATCTGCAGATAAGAGAATTTCCCATAGATGTTCCCATTATGGCTGAAACAAATGGCACAATAGCAAAGAATGTATTCTAAATTCTCTTTACACATTATTATGCATCAATCCCAAATTTCCTTCTTCTTTTTTGGGTAAGAATAAATCGGCAGTATAAAGTCTGAGGAGTTTCCAATTGCATTGAAACAGATAGAACAAACTATAAAGCCTTCCAGCAGAGCAGATTAATTTCGAAAAGTCAGTTTTCAGTCATTTGATGTAAGATGAGCATCTATACCCTTCCTCAATTGCACAAACCAGATGAAGAGGGACACTGAGGCATACAACTATACAAGCACTACATGATACTCACTGAATCCGAGCACTAATATCTATTGCCTTTTTCACTAGCACTAATTCATGTATTTTACTTATAATTTTGTGGCCAATACATGCTATTCTAATTTGAATATATTTTAGGGTTCTTGACCCAAAGCACTAAAATTAGCAAAAATTATCCTCTTACCCCAGTAACAAATTTTGATTCTCACCAACACAATTTGAAGCAAAATGACTTTTATACCCTCAATCTAATTATTAATCTACAGCCACTGCCACTATGTCTCTCTCCATCCTACCGGTGTACAAATCTCTCTCTCTCTCTCTCTCCCCAACACGATCTGTCACCGGCAGACTCTCTCCGTCACCATGTCGTGGGCAACGGGGTCATCTTCATCGGAGGAGGAGGACACAGACTCTGATGAATCTCAGACCACCATCTCCTCGTCATCGTCGTCCTCAGCGGACTCGTTGCTCGGCGAAGCTTCAAGAAGGTGAAGGAGTCGTATTTGGGGAAGAGAGAGATGAAGCTGCGCAGGAAGCTGAGCTTTTTGAATGAGGATCTGCCGGAGATAAGAAGCTTGTTCATGCTTGGTCTGTGATTCTATTCATTGCTGCTTTGGCTTTTGCAAGTGTGTGACTGTGTGTGTGATTTCGTTGCTGACAAAATGTAGGAGGCGAATTGGTTTTTTTCTCTGGGTGGCCTTCGTGATTAAATGGAGAGAGAGTTTGGTGGGGAGAAAGAGTTTATTTGATACTTTGCACCTTTAATGCCCAGGTTTCTTATTGCTTAATTATCTATTGGCTAGCTTCCCATTGTCAGTTGTGCTTTGTCTCTCAATGGATTCTCCTGAATATTTGGCTATTGTTAATCATCTTTCATTGTATAATTGTTAAGCTCAATCTTAGTCTGCATGCTGAAACCTTGAATTATTTATAAGGTATTTTTCTTTTGCTTTGTTCTTTCAATATTGTTGATGTGCTTGGTGCCATCAACTTTAGTCTACTGAATCTTCATTTAGGTTTGTCACCTCTTTGGGATCGAATGAGTCAAATTTTCTTTTTGAGTCGAGAGTCTCTGTACAGATAATTGACTGTTTCAGTCTTATCATGAATATCTTTTTAATAGAATTTTTGCAAACTTGACTGCTCCTATATTTCTATTTATGATGATTGAGTTGATGGAAACTAAAAATGACCAAGTGCAGGAATCTGTTAAAGGTTCTATTGGGGTAATAGAGGTATGTTAAAGGTCTATTGGGGGACAATAGACGTGTATTGGGGAGCAATAGACGTTTTTAAATTGATATAATCTCTTTGTTTTTTTCTTTAAATAAAGCTTTATTTGTTTAAATTTAGGGAGATTAGTTCATATTCTGGCAACGAAAGTTCTATTAGGGGACAATAGACATCTATTGGTGGGCAATACATGGCTGATAGATGTCTATTGGAGGGCAATAGATGTCTATTAGGGGGCAATAGATGTCTATTGGGGGAAATAAACTTTTCCTGTGAGGTTTTCAAAAAAGTCCGGTGACCAGATTCCGGCGAAAGTTGACCCGCGACAGGTGACTGGAATCCGGCGGCCGGTGACGGGGCTCTAACGAAGTCCCATATGGTTTCTCTCTCTTCCATTTCTCTCTCTCTCTCTCTCTCTCTCTCTCTCTCTCTAAGTAACAAAGGTGAGGGTAAAATGGTATTAAAAAAAATAAAAACAAAAAAAAAATCTTAAGGGGGTATTAGAGAAGACCTCCTTAGACTGTTTTGAGTAAGAGGGAATTAAAAAAACGTAATAGAGTAAGTGGGAAAAAAATCTCTAGAAATGGGGTAAATGGACAAAAACCCTATATTTTATATTTTGTGGTAGTGTAAATCACTATAGCCACTACTCTACAGCCCATTGGACTCCTCTCTACATCTTAAGATATTAGTGCAGGAAAAGATTAGTTGTATATTATTTTAGAAGGAAAAATTTTAAGAACTATACATGACATATAGGCCGTTCCGAAGTTTAGTATAATTGGTTTTAAAGAATTAACTTTGGTACATGAAGTTGCAATCCTGACTCAAAATCAGTGTATGCCGTTACGGCCCCCATTAGTCAGTGTGATTTTGGTCAAATTTGTAAGGGCAAATCCGTCTCTTCATAGATTAACAAAAAAAAATTGCAGAAGAAGAAGAAGAAGAAGAAGAAGAACAAAAAGAAAGAGAAGGAAGAACCGAAGAAGAAGGAGAAGGAAAAGGAAGAGAAGGAGAAGGAAAAGGAAGAAGAAGAAGAAGGAGAAGGAGAAGGAAGTAGAAGGACGAGGATAAGAAAACTAGATTTGGGTGTCCAAATCAAACCTTGATATTGGGGAGGAAGAATAAAGAGGAGGAGAAGAAAATCAAATTTGGGTGTCCAAATCAAATCGAGGAGGGAAGAAGAAGGAGAAGAAGGAAAAGGGTACCCAGATTTGGGTGTCCATATCACAGATATATATATATATATATATATATATACAGATCTTATTCAGAGCAGAGCTCTGCTTTGAAATTAAAGTGCAGATTTAGAGTTTAGGGTCACTTTTCGGTCGTATGTTCACATCTCGACCGTTCAGTTTTTAGGTATGATAGTGCATTTTAATGCAATGTTTTAATAGTCATTTCATCATATTTTACTTAGTTATACTTATTTCCTTAAACAAATCAATTTTAATAAAGTTTCTATTTTTAGGTACCTTGGAACAAATGGAGAAGAAATCAGCTTAAAGGCACTTGAGAAGCAAGGAAACGTTGGAAATGATAGAGGCAAGGCATGAGGGCTGCAGAAATAAGCTAAAACGAGGAAATGAAGTTTTCCTGGTCCAGCCAGGAAACCTAGTCAAAGTAGGAATCTTGGGTCAACTAGGAAACATGTCATAGTCGTAGTTGGACTAGGAAACCTACTCCTACCAGGAAAAGGAATCCTAATGACATAAGGAGTCCAAGTTGAACTAGGAAAGCAAAAGAAGATTCCAGAAGGTTCAAGAACATTTCATGTGAAGAGCCCTAGTTAGACTGGGAGTCCTGATGATACTAGGATACCTGGGTGGACTAGGAGAGCCCAAGAACAAGCTCAAAACGTCCTCTACAAAGGTGATATGGATTGGGAGTCATTTTTGACAAGAAAAGATGGTTAAAAAATCAAATTTGGAGTACGTATTAGACATGTATTGATTTTGGCCGAATTTCAAGAATATATTTGGATAATGACATCTCAATTAAATCCTAAATGCATCTAGACATGATCATGACCAAAGGGAGACTTCTACAGATATTGAAGGAGAATTTCAAGGGATTACAACATGCAGAAAGGTTGAAAACAGGTCCAGATACATTCTTTGAAGTCCACATGCACATTCATTCTTGGCCGAAATTGAAGAGATAAATCAGAAATTATTCATTTAAATTCGGCAAAAATAGGTCAATTTCTCTCTCATGACTTAGATAATCAACAATAGAAGTTGTAATTGAATTCAATCATATGAGTTTGGTTTTATCCTTTGTACCTAACGTCCACCTTATTTTGTATATTATTTTATTTCTTTTTAATTTTTAATTTTCGATTTTCTAATTCTAAAACCCCCTTTTTTATTCTTTATTTATTTTGTACATATTTTGTAAATATCATACTTCATACTTATATTAATTCTTTATTTTTTTTTATGCAATTACAGGTATACCTCAATCCCCGGCTTGAACGATCACTATTTACCATATACTAACTATGATATTTTGCAAGGTTAAATTGGGTGCTACTTCTAGCATACCAATTTTTGGCACTGTTGCCAAGGATTGAAAAATCACTTGTTTTTGTTTATAATTGTTGTTTATAAACTGTTTGAAACTTAGTGTAAATTAACTAGTTAGGATATTATTTATATTGTTGAATATGAGTTTTAATTGTAAGTTGTAAATTGAATAGAATATGTGAAGTCTCTTTTGTTAATATTGGCCTAAACCCCCTATTGGTGCCTAGTTCAGGCCCCTTAAGGTTGAGGGCGGCCTTTATTAACACTTGTTGAACTGTCTTCACACTTATGACATTTTTCATCTCAGTAAGTATAGCCTAGCTATGTGGAATAGTGTCTAGGAATGAGACAACGTTCATGACGAGTTTTTGAATCCAGAAGTGCTATCAAATGGGCCTAAACCACTAAGTGGGAGTAGTTCATGCCGAAATGGATTCTGCCTCTCGTGTTCGCCCTCCCCTACCTGGCCATTTCAGTAAGGTTTCCCAAAGGATTTGAAAGGGAGTTTGTGTCTAGGCAACTATACTTGGGCCGCATGTTCACCTTGATTTACCACTTGAAATTAAGGGATTTATATTTTTGTCTTTTATTTTGAGTCCTATATATTGAAAAATACAAAAAAATGGAAAAATGTCAACAAAAAAAATATATTTTCTGTTCAAGTAAATCTCTAATTTGTGTTTGGCCCAAACTCTAGATTACTTGACCTAGTGGTAATAGGGTTACATTAGAAGGATCTAGATTCATATTCAATATACGATTACTTTCCTTATATGATTTAGATTCTATGCATTGTAATCCTCTATATAAAGAGGCCCCTATTATCAATGAGTACACACAGTGATTTTCTCTCAGTTTCTGATTCCCTAAAATACGTTATCAACACGAAGCCCTAACCCTAGCCCTAAAAACCCTAAAGACTGAAAAAATACTTCACCGGATTAGCCTTGCCGGTGCTACCACCTTCCCCGCAGCATCTTCACGCCCTCGCGACCCTCGCGACCTCGCGACATCCTCGCAGCGTCCTCGCGGCATCCTCCCGCCCTCGCGACTCCTTGTGGCATCATCTCGCCCTCGCGACCTCACGACATCTCCGCAGCATCCTCGCGCCCTCTCGGCTCCTCGAGACATCCCTGCTGCATCCTCGCAGCGATCCCGCATCGACCCAACAGTTTCCCTGCACAGCCCAACCACCAACTTTGGCCACCAGATTTCGGCAACTTTTCAAGGTAAATTTTTCTGAAAGTTTCCTTTTTGAAGTTTTTCATTATTTTTCTTCTTTTCTCGGGGACTTGCAACTAGGGTTGTCAATGGGTCGTGTCGGGTCAAGATATTTGTCATGTCGCAAGATACAAAGCCAAACCCAACCCATTTAATAATTGTGTCAAAAATTTAAACCCAAACCCAACCTATTTATTAAACGGGTTACCTATTTCCAACCCGCTTAACCAATTTAATAAATAGGTTGTGTCGTGTTTAACAAAATGACCCATTTAACTAAAAAAATGCATAAATTGATTAAATTCACTAAAAACTCCACAAGACGAAGAATATAAATAATTATATATAATTCATAAATAATTAAATCCAATAATTATAAAGAAAAATGTTTCAAATTGTCTAATCCTATGATCAAATTCTCAATGTCTAAAATTTCAGGATAAAATATAGCATAATCGGGTTATACGGGTTCACTTCGTGTTGGCGGGTTAACCCATGGCCGACCCATTTATTAAATGGGTCATGGCGGGTTGACCCATGGCTGACCATCTTTTTAATTGTGCAGGTTCAACCCGCTTTATTTTGTACGGGTTTCGAAACGTGTTATCGGGTCGTGTTGGAATTGACGGCCCTACTTGCAACCTCCCTTTCTTCTACCCACCTTTCTTCTTCATAGGGGAGACCTAAAGCCGAATTGTGGGCGTTCGTGCTCATTCCAAGCTTTGAGCTTGTAGCATCCTCCAAACTTAAAGTTTGTTGAGAAGAAAACGATCGACCACACACATCGTTGTTTCGATCTAATCCAAAACCCCTCTTGGAATCGGATTTTCTTGGAAGCGACTACGCTCAGCAAAATCCCTAATTTCTTGGAAGCGACTACGCTTAGAAAATTTATAGTTTTTCGTGGTAGCCTTTTTCTCTCCGAAATTAACCCTAATCTTGTGTTGTTTTTCAGGATGAGTAACCTGAATAAGTTGAACTTTGTTTCACTGGAGACAACTGGCGCAGGATACCATAGGTGGGTCTGAGATATGAGCCAACATCTTCAGGCTGATGGATTTCTGGAAACCATCCAAGAGCCTAGTCAGAACGTGCTCTCCATTGAGCAAGCTACTGCTTTTGAAGCAAATCAAGCTAAAGCCATAATTCTCATGACAAGGCACATGAATGACGCGCTCCAAAGTGAATACCTCAATGAGGAAGATCCCAGAAAACTATGGGTGGAACTTGTGCAGTGATTTGGCAACGTTCGTGACTCCCTGCTTCCTGATTTAGAAGTGAGATATCATAGCCTCCGCTTTTGTGATTTCAAGTCTGTGCTTGATTATAACTCGGAAGCTCTTCGTATCAAGTCTTTGATGGAGTTTTGTGGCAAAACCATAACTGATACGATGTTGATCGAGAAGACTCTCTCTACCTTCCCCGTCTCTGCTATGATGATTTCAAAGAATTATCAGATTGATGTGAATGCAGGACGTATCATAAGGTTTCATGAGCTCATTGGCGCCATGAACGTAACTGGAAAGCACGACAATATTCTTGTGAAGAACTATAATGCTAGACTCGTGGGAACTAAGTCTATTCTGGAGTCTAAATATAGTCGCCCCCCCCCAAGGGAGGACACAAGGAGTGAAACTGACAGGACCCGCCCCGAATTTCACCCTGAAATCGAGGTGGCCTTGTGGGACCCACCTTAGGGATAGCTCTACCAAAAATTCGGCAAAGTCACCCCTAAAATGGACTACCCAAAAACCTGTAAAACACACAAAAACACTTCAAGCAAACCAATCTTATACTCTTGGAGCCACCTTGCTCCCAATTACCAACAACTCCACTTTCACAAAACACAAAACTCAACAATACTAATCCCAAAGGTTATCAGAGCAATACTACTATACACAGGGATATAAAAAGAAGAGTAAATGATCAAGGGATCCTACACTGTGGAAGTAGTGACAACTATGCCTCAAATGTCTTGTACACCCGACCTCCACTAATTCGCCTGCAAACTGGGCATTAGAAACCGAAAGGCCCAGGAGAAAGTAGACGAAAAACGTTAGCGTGAGTGGACAAAAATAAACAATTTAAAAGAAAAAGGATTTCATACTTTCCCACATTTATTTCATTAAAAACCGATGCATGCAACAATTAGAAAAACACATTTAGCTTTAAATCCAAGAATTCCAAAACGATAAATCGACTAGCCTCGCTAGTCACCACATTCGAAAACTATATCGTAAAACCGAAATCTCGTTTCTCAAGAATATAAGACCAGCCCCGCTGGCTATAATGAAAATCGGACTAGCCCCGCTAGTCAAGCAACGATAAAATATGGGGAAGAAGTATCACCATACCAAAGAAGGGAGCCTCCCAGGCTCGGGTCGGAGTGTCCCACACTCTGGAGCATCCCATGCTCTGCTCTTACTCACCCACGAACACATAGTAAGCAGGGAGGAGTACTAATAGGCTAGCTAGCAATAAATATGACGACTCAGGTATGGTGGGTTAAAATCATACGAAAATCAAAAATCAGTAAGGCTTCCCCATAAGTCCGGCGAATAAAGAAAACACGGGTACGATTCCCCACCGTACCCGGAAATTCTAGTAGAAAGTCACATAAATCAACAGCGTGTCCCACACGCTAAAAGAATAATTAGATCATCATCAAGGCATTCCCAATGCCAAAACCGAAGGTCGATAAATAAATATGAAAACTAACTCCATCGAAATCTCATTTCGAAAATCTCTTATAAAATCTCAAATCGACGAATAGAAACATAATATAAGTAGTATAATTCCGGAAATCACCTCGGAAATAATTAGTCTAAAATCATGCTTTCAAATAAAAGTCATATATCGGAGATACTTATCGAAGGCTCAAAATCCATTTCCGAAATTAAATCATAAATCCAAATCCGAGCATAATAAGTTCATATCCGAAACTCATGAAAAATCAATGTCAAATTATAATCCAAGACAAAATATCATGCTCGATAAATAAAATGATAATTAAATTAATCAATAATTTCAAGATAAATGCATGCATCATTATTTAAAACAAAAGTCCACTCACAGTACTATTGGGCGACCACGCAAACGTGTTCCTTCATCTAGCCGTAAGTCGCGACATTGCCCTGTACACAATTATATTTCCGTAAACGGCAATCCGATAAAATAATTACGAACCTAAACGAAACCTCGAAAATCCCTATCTCCATTACTTCTCAAATTCAACCCAAATCACACCCACAACACCAATTCCTCAATTTACATATTCCACAACGAAAACGAGAAAAATCCGACGGCCAGATTTCCAACAATCACAAAACTTCAAACTTCGGAAATTCACAAATAATTCCAAACTCCTCCATAATTCACCAAACTTCACATACAAGCTCTACAACATATATACAATTTAATGGGGTAAAAACCGAAATTAAAACACTGCCCTGCACGCCTCCACGCGCCACCAACAGTGGCAGCGTGTGGGTCCCACGCGCCGGCGGTCACCACCTCCGATGGCCACCAAATTTTGGAGGCACCACCTACACAACAGACCCAACATTTTTCATAACTACAACAAGTTTCAATTTTACCTTAAAGGGCTCCAAATTGGCCGGTGAAATTTTTCCAGAAAAACCCAAGAACCCTAGAGTTTGAAATCGTCGATTCGACCTCCACACTGCAAATCGTGGCTCAAGGATAGGGGAGAAATGATCCTTGGCAAAAACCAAACCTTCGACGCCAGTTTGGCGGCCGGAGATGGCCGGAATCACCGGAAATCGATAAAACTCCCAAACTACTACAGTGAACTTCACGGCTCAATTCCGAGCTCCACCGGCCGAGCCACCTCAAAACACCACCACAGGCGTGACAAGATGAAGAGGCGAGCTTTCCGGTGCCCGGATTCCATCGTGGGTCTGTCGGAGAAGGAAGAATTCAGAGGAAGAAGAAATCGGCGAAGAGGAAGAAATGGTCGGGGGAGAGGACAGAGAAAAGCCCAGTAGGTTTCCAAAAATGGAAACTTACCACAGTAACTTGGCTATTTATAGAAAGTTACCATGAACAGTAACAGTAAACAGTAACTCCGATTTTTACGTACCACATATGCACGCGCTCGGTTTAACGTCCTCTACAACTTCCATGAAGGAAATTTTCTCAAATTTTGACCCAAACAAAAGTCATATTTTAGGGCCCCCGAAAAGTACTGAAACGATAGTAAAAGTGAAAGTAAATGTCGTTTACCGTCCTAATGATTAGTAAATCAGTAAATTCTGGTTCGGGATGTTACAGAAACCCTAAGAGTAAGGACAATTCTGGTCCATATTCTCGCCCTAAAGAGGAAGGAAATCACCAAGAGAGGCGTGCACGGAACCGTGAAGGTCAACGTGTGAAGAGAGAGAGAGAGGCGGAGCCTCCGACCATGGTGGTAACGCCACTAAGAGCAATGGTCGTCCAAATCGAGCCCCAAAGGCGCCTCGATCAAAGGAGCCTGACCATAATGATGTTTGTCTTCGATGTGGATCAACTGGACATTGGGCCAAAACGTGTAAAGCATCCCACAATGTTGCAAACGCATACAAGATGTATCGTGAAGCAAGGGAGGCAAACTACATGGAACAAGAAGATCAAGATGGCGATCTAGATCTAAGGGTGGAAGACTACAAGGATCAAGACCCAGAAACTGGCGATTTTGATTAAGTCTTTTTATTTTCCAAGATATGTAGGCAATTGCCATATTATTTTTGTAGTAGATGCCAATGGTATTAGTCTTTCTTCAAAGTAAGTGTACTCAATGTAAGTATGATGTCTAGTAAGGTTTTGAGATAAGTGGTACTTAAGCGAGCCTTGCTCCACCGACATCTCTCTACTCACCTAGTCACATTTGCATTAGAATTACCGAAACGAGTTAGATGACTACCATTGTTTTGCATTAGCTAGTTTATTGGATTAGATTTTCTTTGGTCAAAGAAACAATGATGTAATTCTGTTTGGCTTATTAATAAAAGTTGAGTTCTTTTCTTTATGACTCCTTTTTAATTACGTACTTTTCTTTTAGGAATGGATTCTAGTGAACTACAATGTCTTGCGGATAGTGCGACTACGCACACCATTCTACGCCATAGGCAATTATCCTTGGAGATGTTGCCTACACATTCCTCTGTGACGGCTGGGCCTTCAAGTTTAGTTCAAGGACATGGAATGGCCCAATTCCTATTGCCAAATGGCACCTTGATTAAAGTCACTGAAGCTCTCTACGCTCCTAAGGAAAATCGAACTTTAAAGATATAAGAGCCAACGGATTCCATGCGGAAATGCATAATGAGAACGGAAAAGAGTTCATTTGCATTACCTCTAATGATTGCGGATGAAAGCGCATCTTAGAGAAGCTTATGTGTCAATCTAGTGGACTTTATGTCACTACAATTCGACCAATTGAATCCAATAATGTCATAAGAGAAGATCTCTTGGATTCCGACACATACTGGCTTTGGCATGACCGACTGGGACATTCTGGTCGTGATGTGATGATCCGTATACTAAAGACTTCACACGGACATCCATTCTTCAGAATCAGAAGAAGAAAGAATCAAAAATTGATTCCCGGACTTAGCAAGACCGCAACAATTGCAGCATCTGGTACTGCAGCCGTCTTGAGGCGCTATAGGGCCGCCCAAGTCCCATGTGACAACGCTATAAATGGTGCCAATCCTGGCCATGACGCCATGGCTGCCACTTTCCATGGTTCTAACACCATGATGGGTGATGTAGTCACACATTTTGCTTCTAATAGCGCTACCGATGCTCAGGCCCAACCAAAATCCTTATTGGTTGCTTCTAAGGCCACTCGCTCATTTTGCAAAGCCTGTTCTTTTGGGAAATTAGAACCGAGACAGTCCTATGCAAAGGATCCTAAAATACTCATTCCGTTCTTACAGAGAATCCAAGGGGATATTTGTGGACCAATTCAACCATAATGCCAACCTTTTAAATATTTTATAGTATTGGTTGATGCGTCGACACGCTGGTCACAGGTCGCGCTGTTGTCCACTCGAAATGCTGCTTATCCTAAACTCCTCGCCCAGATTATCCGTCTACGGGTTCACTACCCTGACCATCCTATTAAGTCAATTCGACTTGATAATGCTGGGGAATTTACATCGAAAACGTTCGATGACTATTGCATGTCACTGGGAATTGATGTAGAGCATCCAGTTCCCCATGTTCATACCCAAAATGGTCTCGCAGAAGCCGTTATCAAACGACTACAGATGATAGCATGGACAATTGTTATGCGCACCAATCTCCCTGTTTCTGCTTGAGGATATGCAATTTTGCATGCAGCGACGCTAATTCGTCTACGACCCATTGCAACCCAATCTTACTTTGCATTACAGCTAGTGACTGGGTACGAGCCTGATATCTTGCACTTACGCATATTTGGGTGTGCCATTTATGTGCCTATTATGCCGCCATAGTGTACTAAGATGGGTCCATAACGACGAATGGGCATCTATGTTGGCTATGAATCTCCAATTATTGTCCGCTATCTTGAACCCTTGACAGGCGATCTCTTTACTGCTAGATTTGCGGATTGTCACTTTGATGAGACAGTCTTCCCATGGTTAGGGGGAGATAAGAACATAGATGTTTAACAGGAACGACAGTTATTTTCGTGGTCTGTCCCCACTATGTCTCATCTCGATCCCCGTATCGCACAGTGTTAGGTCCATAATTACCTAGTAATTATTCCCCTAATCTTTCACTTTTGCTTAACCTTTGTGTTTATTTTTATATATTTATTATGTTTTCCTCATCATGCTAGTAAATAATGGAAAAGCTTGGAAATGCACTAAAAATTCAACCTTAGCACATTTTCAATCTCTAGCTAAGAGAAACCGAGCTAGGCAAGGAAGGAGGAGCGGAAGACTAACCAAATAAACTCCAAATAAGTTGAAACTTTTCAGATCCATTCTATATATCCTAAGGATCATTTCTTATGAAGAGTGCAAGATCTATTTCGGAGTGGAAGGCCTTCAAACATTTGACCCAAGTTTCTGACTAGAAGATGAAAACTGTAAAACCGGACCTGTACGGATTCCGGCAGTATTTCCAGCCAAACCACGGTGAATTAAGCTCTGAAATTTTACCAAAATTATATAAAATATTTATGAACATTTGGTATGAAGAAACTGAAGGCCAATTCCAAATTCTCGGTGGAGAGTCAATTGAAGGAAGAAAGTGCGCAAACGGACAAAAAAACTGGGTCAATGGAGGTCAATGCCGAATTTCCAACCATTTCCAGCCAAGGACATGTGTGGAGGGCATGGAACAGCTGTTGACTAGGGTTAGAGAATTTAGGTGGGAAGACTTTAGGTGTAGGTTATTTTGAAATCCAAAATTTGAAGGATGACAAGTGGTCCTCCTCTTACATCTTACACCTTTGTCTCCCAATTACCCTTCTATCCTTACTTCATCTCCTCCACCAAAATATCTATGGGCTTCCAAAGTCATTTTCATGTGGAGTTAAAGATTAGATCCACATTTTGTGCTTACACATTTTTTCTTTACATCTGGCCCTTCATTTCCTTTGATCTCCACCCTCCATTCATCACTCTTGGCCTATAAAAACACCCTCCCCTCATGGTGGACGTTTTTCATGTCATTTCGCACTTTCTCACACATCTCTTCACACATTTCTCTTAGTTTCATAGCTTTAGTTCATAGTTTCTTAGTTTTGTGTAGAGCTAGGTGTATAGCTTCTTGGGTTCTTGGTTTTTCCTTACCAAAACCGAAGTATCTATACAATTTTGATCAATCACAACTCTAGTTTCACATATTCGAGTCCTGCTCATCATACTTCTAAGAGACTTTGTGGAGCTGCATGGTGTTTTTGGATCCTTTCTCTTATTAGAAACCAAAAATACAATGCTAGGAAACATTTCTCACCTTATTTTGCATCTTGGAGGGTAGAAAGTGTTCTTAGAGGTACGGTTTGGTTCTTTTTGGAACCAAACCCGTGGGTATTCCTTCCTTTATCTACTGTTTTCTCTCTTAACTTGATGCTTTACAAGTTTATGGCTTTAATTTATGGAACTATGAGTTTTTAGTAGAATAAATTTGGGGCTAGGGTTTAGCCCTAGCCGAATTTGTGTACAAACTATGTAGTTAAATTTAATATGGATCATGCCATGAATTTTGACTTTGCTAGTTTAATTGTTCATCATTTATGCTTCTTAGATTTGTCACCTAAGGTTGGTAAATGTTGATAATTTCATGGAAGTATGCTAGGCTTGACAAACTTAGTAAACTAAAGCATGTTGCAAATGTAGAAATGGTAATCTTGTGATAATCAAATAAGGTTGCTTGGGTCCTTACAATTGAGCTTATCATGTGGATGAGGCTTAGGTGTCCGATAATCAAGGGATCTAAGCTTGCATCCACATAGGTCTACTTGTGTCCAATAATCAAGGAATCAGTAGAAACTAAAAGGATTGTAGGAGAGTTAATTATGTCCGATAATCAAGGGGTAGCTTCGATACATTCTCTAGTATAATTGTTTCTTGGTTACTCGATAATCAAGAGAACCGAGGGGGATTCCATCTTGGCATGAGCATGTTAGATTTGGTTACTTAGAATTTGCACAAAGAATGTTAGGTGTGATGCCTTACAACCTCTTTTATCTCTTACACTTTGTTAGTTTATTTTGCTTTATTTGCACTTTAATTTTAATATAGTTAAAATGAATTCAAAAGCCGATTCACTACTATCCATTGTTAATATCACTTTTGGTAGTTAGGCTTCCAAAGGGCCAAAACTATTGAACTTGTAAAAATGTAGACTTTGCATGTGTTTTCTAGGTTTATTTTCGCGGTGATGTAGGTAGGGTAGAGTTACTCAATCCCTTGGGTATGATACTCTTTACTTTTTCCCTTTACTAAAACTTGACCTCCTATACTTGGGAGTAGGGAACATCTCACAAATTTGCACATATTTTCACACTCAATGATGTCTCCAACACACAGTCCGAACTTGAAGTGCGACGAATAATCGAGCTCCAGAACATAGCAGATACTCTACCTGATGCGTTTTCTGATATTGCCAAAGTGACGAGATCACACATACCTGCTGCAAAAGTGCCTATAAGGAGTGATGTCCCGAATACTGGACATAACACCATACCTATGACACCAGGAGATGGCGCCATTGCCCAGAATGGCAATGATGTGGCATCTATGGCTGCAGGTCCCGCAAGGAAGCGCGGTAGATTAATTGGTTCGAAGGATTCTCGCCCTAGAAAGAGAGCGAATGAGGCACAAACAAATCCTTTGACCATTGATACTCAAATCCATCCCCTGAGAATGTTCCGGATTATGGTTATGTCCAAGAGACATCATTGGGGGACTCCTCAATGTCAGAACCTATCCCTGAGAACGTAGAGATCTCTGTAAATTACACTAGTGTACATGGGACGTGGGAAAGAAGCTCCATCATCATTGATGATGTATTCGCGTATTCACTCTCCATTGATGAATGCCAACGTAGAGCTGATTGGCCAAAATGGAAAGATGCGATACAGGCAGAATTTGATTCTCTAGTGAAAAAAAAAGGTATTTGGCAAAGTTGTACCAATACCGCCCAACACCAAACCAGTTGGCCACAAATGGGTATTCATTAGAAAGCGTAATGAGAAAAATGAGATTGTAAGGTACAAAGCTCGCTTTGTGGTGCAAGGCTTCTCACAACACCCTGGAGTAGACTAAGAGGAGACCTATTCTCCCGTAATGGATGTCATAACGTTCCGCTACCTTGTCAGTTTGGTAGTTTTCGAAAAACTGAACATGCAGCTTATTGATGTGATTACTGCATATCTATATGGGGATCTAGATACAGAAATATACATGAAGATCCCATATGGACTTCAGTTACCCAAATCAAGTGGCTCTAAACCACGGAGCGCGTTTGCTATAAGATTGAAACGCTCACTATATCGATTGAAACAATCTAGACGGATGTGGTATAACCGCCTAAGTGACTACTTGATTGGTAGGGGATATATCAACAATGAACTATGCCCATGTGTGTTCATAAAAAGGACAAGTTCCGGATTTACAATAGTAGCGGTTTATGTCGATAACATGAACATAATTGGCACCCTTAAAGAGTTAAGGGAAACCGCTAAACACTTAAAATCCGAGTTTGAGATGAAAGTTCTTGCGAAAATAAGGTTTTGCCTCGGTTTAGAACTTGAGCACCGTAGAGATGGTATCCTGATTCATCAATCTGCTTATACACAAAAGATGCTTAGGCGTTTCAACACTGACAAGATTAAGCCTTCAAGCACCCCAATGGTCGTCTGTAGTCTTGATCCAAAAAATGATCCATTTCGTCCAAAAGATGACGATGAAGAAGTGTTAGAGGCAGAAGTGCCCTACCTAAGTGCAATAAGCGCATTATTGTACTTAGCACAATGCACAAGATCAGACATCTCATTCACTGTGAACTTGTCAGCTAGATATAGCTCTGCACCAACATGACGCCATTAGACTGGAGTTAAAGATATCTTTCGATACCTATGTGGTACGATTGATATGGGTTTGTTCTATCCCTACAGAGAGATGATGAATTCGGACTCATCACACAGACATACACCAGGAACTCCGCCAACACTGGCCTGTGTCCTCTATCCCCATCCCAAAACGATATAAGTGTTTTGGTAGGTTTTGCTGATGCTGGGTACCTCTCTGACCCACATAAACGTCGCTCCCAAACTGGTTATGTATTCACCATAGGAAAGACCTCGATATCTTGGAGGTCTACAAAGTAGACCTTAGTCGCTACCTCTTCGAATCATGCAGAGATTATTGCTCTTCACGAAGCAGTTCGTGAATGTATATGGCTTCGATCTATAGTTACGCATGTTCGAAGTGATTGTGGTATGAAGTCTACCTCAGATGAGCCAACGAGCATCTATGAGGATAATGCTGCTTGCATTGAACAAATGAAGCAAGGCTACATCAAAGACGACAACACCAAGCACATATCACCTAAATTCCTTTACAATCAACAACAACAGAAGCTCCTCAAGATCAAAGTAAATCAGGTTCGATCAGAGGACAATGTGGCAGAGTTGTTTACTAATGCATTGCCCAAATCCACGTTCAAGAAACATGTGGTAAGAATTGGCTTGCGGAAATTATCTGAACTTCTATGATCGTAGTCATCAGGGGGAGGCACAGACATCAGGGGGAGATGTCTACATCTTCGTCTCGAAGCGTGAAGGGTGTGTTGTGCTCTTTTTCCCCTTCGACCGAGGTTATTTTTGTCCCACTGGATTTTTGTTACTCGGCAAGGTTTTTAGTGAGGCAACGAGAGAAGCAACTCGTTTGGGCAACACAAGGGGGAGTGTTCAAGTAAATCTCTAATTTGTGTTTGACCCAAACTCTAGGTTACTTGACCTAGTGGTAATAGGGTTACATTAGAAGGATCTAGATTCCTATTCATTGTACAATTAATTTCCTTGTATGATTTAAATTCTATGCATTGTAATCCTGTATATAAAGAGGCCCCTATTATCAATGAGTACACACATCGATTTTCTCTCAGTTTCTGATTCCCTAAAACATTTTCATTGTTATTTTTGTTTTTGATTCATAGAATGTCTTTCAACTGTCTAGGATGATTCAATATCTTTGAAATTATGGCTAAAAGAGGATCACAATATTGAGATGATTTTAAATTTTATTCTTTGGTTAATTGAGATATATAAAAAGCATATACATGTGTAGTGGATATAGATTTCGTGACTGTTTGAGCCCAAAAGTAATTTTGGCAAGATCCCTTTAGGGGATTTAGCGTAGCTGGCCGATACCTACAGCCCAAAATTAAGTCTACTTGGGTTTGGGTTATAGCTTCACCCATTCCAAGATCCATAAGGAAAACAAGCCCTTATTGGAATCAAGTAGTGGAGATTGAATAGGAAACTTCAATTAATAATTCTTCTATGGCAAGGAACAGTCGAAACCCTAGTGTATAAATGCCAGGTTTCAAGGACAAAACAGGACACCAACAACTCATCAATCAATCTCAATGATTATCAAAGCTTCTCCGGAGCAAACCTACCTGCAACTTAGTTGCAACCCAGCGAAGCTAAAGTCACGCTTTAGAAAAACCTGTGCTTTCTCCTACTTCCCAGTGATTGTTCTGCTTAACCTACAACGTTAAGTATCGACTTGGTGACGCGAAGAGATCACAACACAAGCCCTTACCCGTAAGGCAAAAAGTCCTTTTCCGAAAGGCATAGAAAAGAACCTTGCGACGAGGTTGGTGCTCTCCTCGTCCATAGCGTTTGAGAAGAAGTCAGGTCAAGGGACTCCCCAACGACTGCACCCCAAGGTGCTGGCATGCCTGCGCATGCTCAAAAGCGACTATTTGCAACTAGACTGGTTTTGGAGCCAAACATTTTTGCATGCCCAGTGGGACATACATAGCTTTTCTTCGCGGCCGCCACCATTGGGAAGTCAAGCGCAAACCCTTACCAAAAGGTTTAAGTTAATTGGCCGAAACATAAGACCTCCAGTTACAAGCTGCACTCTCGTGCAAACTGTCGTGGTCTTTCAGACGAACAAGTTATTCAAAGATTTTCTCTTAATTTGCCAACGCCTGACATGTCAGCTGAGCAGGGAGGAAATCAGCCACCCACTACTGAGGGAGAGAATTCTGCTACTGTCTTGCCTAATGAGGTGGTCAATGCTCCTGCTACCACAATTGTCGTTGCGGCTATTCAAACAACTGAAGATGACGAGTTCGCACTCCTCATCATCTCACAGGGTGCTAGCATTGATGAACGACTCCGCATCCTTACAGTCGACTGCAACAAATATCTAAAGCAGCTCCCTACTTCAATGGTGAGGAAGAAACAACGTCTTCCCGACTTCGACAAGCGAATGAGCCAGAAAGCCAAGAAGGCTAAAGAGCATGCACAACATCTTGCTGATGAAGCCAGGGTGCACGCCAATAGGATCACTGATAAAAATCTCACACAATACCAGGAGCTTCTGAATGCTGTTAACACTATTAACAACCAGAGCAAGGATACAACGGCTGACATTGCAGCCATGCTCAAAGAGGGTTCCAACCTTACGACCCAAGTGGCCATGCAGAGAGCTGAGTTGGACCAAGCCAAAGAGGTTTTGAATAAAGCATTGGGACATCCTAATGTTATTCAAGGTTCGCTTGGCCAACCCTCTGGATCCGGCAAATATATAACACCAAATGCTCGGGAGAAGGTTAGCGGTAGCACCGCTACGCCTTCTAAGGCTGCTACTGCCGCATCAGCAAAGAGTAAATAAAAAGCCCTGGTGATTGGTGGCAAAGACAAGACCACTCCACCGGCGGCACAGAAAAGCATAACTCTGAAATTCGGTGAAGGCACTCATGCTGATCCTGTCGTGTTCACTCAATATGATAGCAATGGAGCAGAGAATATCTACCAAGAGCTTCCAGGGAATTACTATGGGATTGATTAGTCGGGCAATCTGATTAAGATAAAGGCTTTGGCAAAGGATGCGTCCACACCAGCATTTACTCTTCAGCAATCCAGTTTTCCCAGGACTATTCACCTTGGTGAAGGGACAGCGACTGCTAATCATGTTGTATCTTTACAGACTGCTCACTAGACTGTGGCAACGTCTCCCCCTCCGGGTCCAGACTATGTGAGACGAGAGGAGGTTGAGGAGAAGATCAGATTGGCTAACCCTAGGGACCATCTAGATGAGGTGTATGAGGGGCCTTTCCCTCCACATATAATGCTCGCTCCCTTTCCCAAAGGTTATAAAAATATCATATTATCTACTTTTTCAGGTGAAGATACTAAGAAAGCAGCAACTCATCTGGCCAGGTTCAAAGTACAATGCCATCAGTACCAGAATAATGACAGCCTCAAGTGCAAAATCTTTGGCACCTCTCTGTCTGGAGCCACCTTTACGTGGTTCTCCAAGCTTCAGCTAGGGTCCGTCGCGAATTGGCCAGCAATGGAAAAACTCTTTAGGGAAACCTTCAGGGTAATAGAACCTAAAGTTGACTTGGCCTCCCTTACCCAGATGGCCATACAACCTACTGAGTCTACTGTTGCTTACCTTCAGAGGTTTCAGATTCAGAAACCTAAGCTAAACATGGTCTTGCCAGAAAGGGAACTGGCCACATTGGCAATCACGGGCTTAGAGCCACGTCAGCAAAAGAAGGAGCATGGTAGCATGATCCAGTCAATGGGAGACCTTATCACTAAAGTAGGCATCTTTGAGCATCTCCTCAGAGAAACAGATGCCAAGAAGAATGCATCCAAAGGGACATATATTCTCGGAAAACACAGTACAGCGGCTGTAGTGAACTACCAGCTAGCCATCTATGATCGCTACTACCACAGAGGTGAAGAAGTTTTCCAGGATGAAGAAGATGAAGAGGAGAATGACGTCTCCACTTTTAAGCTGACTGGAAGAAAGAACTCGGCCTTGAAGCAGTTGAAGATAACCAAGGAACCAGTCAAACTCAAGTCCGTAGCCTTCACCAAGCCTGAGTTCGGGACATATACATACGATGCCAATAAGGCACAAGAGATTTTAGATGAGATGATAGCAGGGAAGATGGTCAAGATAGACTTTGGACCCTTCCCCAAACCAGAAAAGCTGAAAGGAAAAAAGTATTGCAAGTTCCATAATTTGTGGAATCATAATATGGCTGACTGTGTAAAGTTGAAAAACCAGATTCAGGTATGGCTCAATAATGGTAGTCTGCAAGTGGAATCTCCAGTGACCGCAGCAGCACTGGTAGATTTGAACCCCTTCCCTGACACCGGGTTCAATATGGCTGATGTGACTTGGACCAAGAAGAGCCAGAGGAAGCCAACCCTAGACTTGACCACCAAGGGTCAAGAAGAGAAGAACAAGAAGGACGAGATCCCAACAAAGAAGAAGGCCAGACCTATCAGCAAGGCCTCACCAATGGTCCTATGCTCGTGGTGCAAAGAGGAGTTTGGCATCCAAGTGTCACATGAATAAGTCGAGCAGACGTTTCATTTTGGCTCTCTCCTGCCAAGCAAGTGGGCTTTCCCGTCTCGAAATTTTTAGCCTTCCAGCCCCAGGGCCAAGGACAAGACAGAATCACCGCCATCCCCAAGAAAGTCTAACTTGTTCAAGAAATTGAAAGCGGTCGCGGCCGAACAAAAACAAGATGCAAAGGCTGGAAATGAGCGCAAAGATATCTTGACCAAACCATACATACCGCTCTCTTCAACATCCTCTATCAAGGAGGGTAAGTGGTATACCAGAGAAAAGGGGAAGGCGGCAGAAATCAGTCATTCCAAGAAAAGGAAGCTGCAGCACAGGTTTGGAGAGGCCAAGCGAACGCTAGAGGCTCTGGATCAGGGCCTGATCAAGTCTTCGCAACTGGTTAAGTCTCCTGAACAATATCAGAAGGAGATAGAGGTACTAGCCTCTAAGCCTTTGGTGGCTCCCCGTAGCTTTCAAAAGTAAGTAAGCTCGGCGTCAGGGGCGTCCAACCCCAGTGTTTTCTGCATGATCACAAAAAAAGGACACCACTGCCAGCTAGGAAGGAAAGATCACCAACTGGACGACCAAGTGTCCAGCGCAGGTTGTTTCGCGAAGAGCCTGATCCCAAACCCTCAGTTTTCTAGAGACTGGGGGGCAAGGTCAAAACTTCAGAGTCCTTACAGTGGAGGCGTAAGAAAGTTCAGAGCGTAGTGGTCGCGGCCCCAAAAGAGGTCCCAGCAGTGGAACAAAAGCCGGACCCACCAAGGCAAGTCGTCGCGATCCAAGAACACAAACTGGATGAGAAGCTGATCCCTGCGGAAGAGTCATTGGTTGCTTTGGTGGCTAAGCAATTCAACACTGAGATCCCAGTCGATGAACCCAAGCTCAATTTCGACGACGACATAGATGAAACAGAAATGGTTGATACCTTCTATACTATGGTGTATGTGCTACCAGCTAGGTACGTTCTTCTGGTCGCCGTACAAGAGTGTGTAGAAGTTGAGGAAGGTAGCAAACAGCCTCTGTAGATTACCTCAGCAGCAACGACACCTGTGGAAGAGGTAGTGTTCCTTCATACTGAATACACTAATAGCAAGGATCTCTTCATGAGCTTCACAAGACCAACACCTGCTATGGTCCAGCACATGCGGCCTTTGTATATCACAGCAGAGATTAGCAGCACCAAGGTTAGCAAAATCATGGTAGATATTGGAGCAGCGGTCAATGTCATTACTATAAGAACCATGCAACTGTTAGGAATCAAGAAAGAGAAGATCCAGTCCATGTCCCTCACGCTTAAAAACTCCGCGGGCACTGTAACGAAGACATTAGGCCTACTGTTCCTATGCATTAAAGTTAGGCTCGCTGAAGGCATTTATGCTTTCTTTGAAACAGACAGCTACGCAGCATACAGCACCATTCTGGGCCGAGACTGAATTCATCGGAGCTATTGTGTTCCGTCTACTCTCTACCAGGAATTGATTATGTGGAACAAGGTTACTGACAAGGCTGAGGTGATTAAGGCTGATCCTCGCCCATTCATTGTTTCTGTGAATTATGTAGATGCTAGGTACTACTTGGAGCCAATTGCTCCATTGCAGGTCAGTGGCATCGACAACAAAGGCTGCCCTATAGGGGTGACGGCCTCTGAATTAGCACACCTAATAAAAGGCTCGGCCATACTATGCCCCACCTAATAAAAGATTAATGGATTACGATCTTCCAGGGGAAGGGATAGAGGCCTTCCATTCTTTGTACGAACAGTTGTCCTCGTACTTGGTAGAAAAAGAGGCCTACGATCAAGTTGCGATCTTAGAAATTGTTAATGAGGAGTTCTCTGACCATGAAGAGGAGGTTCAACTCACCCCAGCGGCATTGGATGACACGCCTCTAAAGGTTAGGGACCCTACTGAGAAGGTCAATATGGGAACAACTGATGCGCCCATGGAAGTGGCTATCAGCACTTATTTAGAGCCTAGTAAGAAGTAGAGGCTGATTACCTTATTGCTGGAATACAAAGATTGCTTCGCGAAAAAGTACGAAGACATGCCAGGCCTATCACCAGGCTTGGTATGCCACCAGCTGCCAACGCTGCCTGATAAGAAGCCTGTGAAGCAACAACCGCGAAGAATGAACTAGGAGACCCAAGTTCTGGTCAAAGAGGAGGTCGAAAAAAATACACAAATCCGACATCATTAGGGTGGCCAAGTACAATAAGTGGCTATCCAATATAGTGCCCGTTCGCAAGAAAAATGGCAAAATGAGGGTCTGTGTGGATTACAGAGACCTCAATTTGGCTACACCCAAAGACGTCTACCTCATGCCGGTTGCGGACATGTTGGTAAATGTAGTTGCAGGGAATGAACTATTCTCCTTCATGGACGGAACAACATGATATCACCACATTCCGGTCACGGAGGAAGATAGACACAAGACCGCATTCCGTTGCCCAGGGTTCACCGGAGTTTTCGAATATGTGGTCATGCCCTTTGGACTAAAGAATGCTAGAGCCACCTATCAGAGAGTCATGAACCTGATCTTCCATGACATACTTGGAAAGAACTTAGAGGTTTACATTGATGATGTGGTCGTGAAGTCTAAGAAGCGAGGGGACCACATTGCGGATCTCAGAAAGGTTTTTGAGCTCATGTGGCTACACAAGCTCAAGATGAACCCCGCCAAGTGAGTTTTTGGAGTTCAAGCAGGTGACTTTCTGGGTTTTATAGTCCACCAACGGGGTATAGATGTCCCTGAAGATAAGGCGAACGCGGTCATCAATGCATCCCCCCCCCCCCCCCCCCGGCTAACTAAGAAAGAGTTGCAGCTGCCACTAGGTAAGATTAATTCTTTGCGACGATTCATCTCTAACTCTACCCGAAAAATCCAGCCTTTTTCCCCATTACTAAAGCTACAAGGACAAAATGAATTCGTCTCAGAACCTAAACATCAAGAGGCTTACGAAAAATCAAGGCCTATCTCAAGCGCGCCAGTGCTTGTTCCTCCCAAAGCCGGATTCCCATTAAAGTTGTATATTTCAGCAGCTGAGGCTTCCATTGGCAGCCTACTCGCTCAAGACGATGATGAGGGTGTAGAACATGCCATCTTTTACCTCAGTAGGACACTCACAGATTGTGAAATAAGGTACACTCCAATGGAAAAGTTATGTCTTACATTATATTTCTCAAAATGCAAGTTGCGACATTACATGCTGTCCTTTACTACTTGCATCATCGCTCAAACTGATCTAGTCAAGTATATGCTATCGCGGCCTATCCTGTGAGGTCGCATTGGCAAATGGGTGCTCGCCTTGTCAGAATTTTCGCTACAGTATGTCCCACAGAAAGCCGTAAAGGGGCAAGCTAACTCAGACTTTTTGGCACATCACCCTATGCTGGACGTCCCAGCGGTACAAGATTTAGAGGTTGCTGCTGAAACAGTAGAACACCATGACCTGGCGTGCTTACCAGAATGCGCCATGCTGTATCAAGCCACAGTCTCACTCCAACCCTGGGTGTTATATTTTGACGGCTTAAGAACGGATACACTGGCAGGGGCAGGGGTTGTTTTGGAGAACCCAGCCAGCGATTGTTTTTCCTATTCTTTTCAGTTAGAGTTTCGATGCACTAATAACCAAGTAGAGTATGAGGCCCTCATTATAAGCCTAGAGGTGTTGCTGGAACTAGGTATCAGAGACATCCGGGTCCGCGAAGATTCTTTACTGGTCAGTAATTAGCTTCCCGAGAAGTTTCGATGCACGAGCTACTTACTCGCACCATACTTAGACCATGAACTTGAGCTTTTGGACCAATTTTATGACGTGGAATTAGAACCTATTCCTCTCGAGCGCAACTTTACTGCCAATGAGCTCGCCCAGCTGGCTACTGGCATTACTTTGAAATATGGCGTTAGCGAGCAAATTTTAAAGGTCGAGCGCCGCACGCTGCCTTCGTGGCTCGCGCGGCCTAACCCTCCAAAAGAACCAATAGTGGCAGCGTTACATCCTATTAACGTGGACAGGAGTATCGCTTTGATCGATTACCTCAAGCAGCCAGATCCCTCGGCAGACAGGAAGATCAGTTTTCTCGCACTTAATTACTTTCTCCGGAACGATGAGTTACGACTCTGCGGGGAATACGGCATAAATTCCAGGTGTGTCTATGGACAAGAAGCTAAGCGCCAGATGCGAGAGGTACATGCCGGGGTCTGTGGACCTCATCAGGTGGGCCCAAAGATGCGTTGGCTAATTCGGAGACATGGTTATTACTCGCCCAGTATACTAAAAGACTGCATCGTATTCACGAAGGGTTGCCAGGATTACCAAGCACATGGACCGGTCTAGCACATTCTCAACATACCCATGCAGCTTATTATTAAGCCTTGGCCGGCGCGTGGCTGGGCGCTGGATTTGATTGGAATTATTCATCCTCACTCTTCGCTCCAGCATAAGTTCATCATTGTCGCTATTGAGTTCTTTAAAGGAGGCCTCAGGTGTCACCATTCGACAATTCATCTTTATTAATATTATCCCTGAGGTGCTAGTTTCAGACAGGGGCAGCGTTTGTAGGGGCGATATGTAAGAGCTCGTCGCTAACCTGGGTATCCAGTTCATTCATTCTACTCCTTCCTATGCTCAATCCAACGGCCAAGCAGAGGCCAGTAATAAGATTATCATCACTTTGCTGAAGAAGATGCTTGCAGAGAATCCTCGCCAGTGGCATGAGACACTATATGAGATACTTTGGGCTTATCGCACTTCCAAGAGGAACCCTACTGCCACCACACCCTATGCTCTGATGTTTGGCCATAATGCAGCTCTACCTTTGGAAATCAATGTTCAATCTCTGAGCGTCCAGGATCAACATCATCTTATTGATGAAGATTACGTCCAAGCCATGTGGCAGGAGAATGAGGATCTTAGCGAGAAGCGTTTGGAGGCTTTGGACAGCCTGGTGATGGAGAAGCAATGTATCGTCAGCCTATGATAAGAGGACACGCGGCAGTTACATGGAGGGCGACCTCATTTGGAAAGCAGTCTTACCGCTGGGTGAGAAGTTGACCAGCCTCGGCAAATGGACTCCACGTTGGGAAGGACCCTATGTGATTCACAGAATTCTGGATCGCGGGGCTTTCCACCTCAAATATTTGGATGGTGAACTCCATCGGAACCCAATCAATGGTCACTTTCTAAAGAAATATTACCCAAGCATTTGGGAATTCGAAGACCCACTAGATACACCTGTTTCCAAGACAAGGGGCAACCATAGTCTTACTGTACTCGTGCCCTCCTCTACATTTAGGCCTACTCAGTGTCCTCACTCTCATGTATTCACTTCGCCTAGTAAGACTAGGGGGCAACCCTCTATGCATATGGGTTCTGTCTTCGCGGCCCTTAAATTTTGCATAACTATTGGTTATCTAAATTTTGCAAAATTTTCTGTAATCTTCTAACAATAAGTGTTAAGAAGTATGTGTAACAAGGCCTATACTAGAGGCCTTATTATATAATAGAAGAATGAAAATAGCAATGGAAATATAATTGTATTCACAAAGTGGCTTTGCGGCCAAAAGCAATACAAGACATTCGCGAAAAATTACATTTGCAAATTATAAAGCCAAAAGTGGCTGAAAATCATAGGATTTCAGATCTTCTGGGTTTTCTGCAAGGAGGGGGTCAGTGAGATGATCGCTCTTACTCTTCCTCTCTTCACCCTCCTTGCACCTTGGCTGCAGCTGCTATCATTTGTACTGCAAGAAGAGGGAAGGAAATAACCATCCCAACCTCTCCTGTCGTCCACCCTCTGGGCCAAAAGAAGTCATCAGAGGAGAGGGTAGCCTAGTTCCCCCATCTCCCTCAGGGACAAAATGAAAGTTCGATCCATTAAATCCAGGAGGTAGGGCGCCAAAGAAGAGTGTAAGGCCTTGGGTGGCCTCCCGCCCTTCTTCGGTTTGCTCCGCGTAGGAGAACCTAAGGAAGGAGACTCCTCGGAATGTGGTATCCCATGTTAGGAGCGTTGCGTTTTCTTTAGCCTAACTGGAACCGGTGAATTCCATCCAGGCTTTCAAAAGACCAAAGACATGCTGCAGACTTGAGATTAAACCATAAGGCTTACCCAAGAACTGAGATTTCGCCATAAGGCATAAGACTCGGAGGCTAGAGGTGAGTTCGTGGGGGGAAGATTTTAGGAAAAGAAGGAAGAGAAGTAAGGCTTGCAAGGTCATTTCTGGGTAAGCCATGGTCGCGTGTATCTTCGCTTGCCCAAGTGCCGATATTTATAGGCCAACCTCAATGACCTCAGCCCTTTGATGGACAGTTAGAGGTGATTCAACGCCATCAATAGGATCATCAAGTGAATTCAATGCTATGATCTCAGAAATGAAGGAAAATTGAAGACGCGTGGGTAACTGAACTGTCCTCAAGGAGGTAACAGCTCCATTTCGAGATTATCTTTTTGAAACTGTTTTAATGTGCAGTTGTACAGTTAAGGCAAAGTTGAACACTTTGTTGCTTATAAAAGTAAAGGAGAAATTTGGGCCAGCAAAGTGGGCTAAATAAATAACTAATAATATTAATATTAATTGTGTTCATATCACAAAAATAATGGGCCTAACACTAGAGGCCTAAAGCCCTCGGCCCGCATAAGTTAAACGGGGAAATGTTCATCCAAACGAAAACCAGCGTCGGCAGAGGCCTGCTTGGCCTGTTGGACTGCTCCACGGGCTTGGGCCAGGTTTTGAGACAGCGTCTCAGAGGCAGCTAAGGGCTGTTCCAATTGGGGTTCCTCATGGGCGAGCCTGGCCCTCACGGTAGTTAGTTGGGCCTGAAGATCTTGAATCTGGGACTGAAGGTGATTATCCGCAAGCTTCAATTCCCTAATAAGAAAGGCCCGCTCACCCAAGAAATCTCGCAGGGCATCCATTTGTTAGGCAAGGGCCTGATAATGTGTCTGGGCCTGCCTGGCCTATGCCGTTGTGACCGTTTTCTCATTAAGCCACCTAGGAAGATCCCCTAACAGCTTGTCTATATAGCGAAATTGGGTTTCAGTGATGGCACCCTCGCGGATAAGTACTCGGAGGTACTCTAAAGCTCTAGCGGGAGAGCCGGGCGTCAAATGTCAGGGCCCAAGAGACGACAAAGGCCTTCTCTAGCATCATCTACAACTCCAAAAGGGGTCACTTCGAGCACGCGAGCCAACCGCTCTAGTCTGGAAGAAGGTGCTAGCGGTGGAATAGGAACAGCGACAGGAGCCTCAAAAGGCTCTGCGACAGGAACTGCCTCTGGCACAAGCCCAGGGTTTGCTTCTTCCCCTTCATCGATTACTTGGGGGGCATGGGAGCCAGGTTTGTTTCTCGCTTCACCTACAACTTCTTATTCAGCGGGATGCTCACTGGTCATCTCCTTAGAGCCAATAACCACTTCTGCTGCGCGAATAGAACTCTGACCCTGAAAAGGGATGTTAGAATCATAATAAAAATCAAAATGGAGTAAGTTAAAACAGCGGTTTCTTTGAAAAGAGGTACCTCTTTCTTAATTGGCTCGCGGGGAGTTCCTGAAGCATTGAGAGAAATTGGAGCTTCTGTTGCCATTGATTCTTGAGCGACCCCGACAATATCTGGAACTGAATCAGGGCCTACTTGTTCCAGGAGATTAGTCGCTACTGGTTCACCGCAAGGAATGTCCGGATGAGGCATTCTGTCTTCAACCTCAGTCGAACTGTCATCTAGAATCTGCACTTGCACCAAAGCCAGCTGTGAATCACTCCCGACATTGATCGGAGGTAGAGTGCTGGCAGAGTCTGGGGGTATTGGGTCTTGCGTGGAGGATGCTTCACCGCCAGTGTTGGACGATCCTTCCCCACTTTGCCTTGAGGGGCCTGTAGACCTATGAAGAACCTGCAAAAGAGGAACGTTATAGGATAAGGGCCGAAAGGGAACAATAAGTTTGTTGCTTTACATAATCATATAATACCAGTCGATCAGCGATCGGTTCATCTTCTGCCCAGGGGTCTGTCTGGGGGTCTGAGCGACTGCACTTGAGGGCCAGAGCAGCAGTGATCTATTAAGGTTGAGGGAGTCAGATTAAATTTTGAAAGAAAGCATCAAGGTAATAAGATCTATAAAGGATTCCTTACCGTCTGTGGGTCTTCATCATCAGAAGAGTCTTTGACTTCAGTCACTGTCGCTATAGCCTTCTGATTCCCGGCCTGACTAGTGGCAGGAGGAGCGTTAGCCACTTGACTGATGGAAGGAGGTTGACCTTGCCGCTAAAACAAAATAGAAGTTAAGACAGCAAAAGCAAGAGAAATAAAGTAGAGAACATGAGAAAATTTCTTCTTGTGATGGTTCGCGGATTATGATTCCTGCTTGAACTGGACGAGGGGCTCGCGCAGGTGGCGGAGCCTGTGCTGGTCGCGGAGATTATGACACATCCTCAGGGAAGCGCGCGAGCAGTTCAGTATCGACCTCGTAAGGGTACTTCAAATCTTGAAAGAGGGTCGGGAAGAGCTCGTCGTCTCGTTGCTTCCAGCAGTTAACAGAGACTTGAGACCACCAGGGGTCGTAGTCCCCGATGACTCCTTCGACGGGGATAATTTCACCAACCTCATCGGGGAGATGGATCAGAGAAAGCATGCTTTGGGCTAGTGGAGGTCCAGTCACGAGGCCAAATCTCCGCCAGGAAGTATTGTAGTTCCAAGCGTCACAGAGGGGAAATGATACTAACTGGGCCAGACTGAGTTGGCGAGCGAAATGATTGGGAGAGTAGAGCTCATAACTAATGTCATCAGCCGCGAGCCTAATATCTGAATAAGAGATCACGCAGCGAAAAGCCAGGCGTGCACGATCGCTATACTCAGGGTCCCCAGGAAAAAACCCATGTTCGAGTGAGACGGGAAACTTCTACTATACACCAATCCTAAGTTGGCATCTCGTCCAAAAGGTACAAATATGAGAAACATTCAGAGTATGGTGGCGAAGTGTACCTTGCTTCGCGACAGAGCCATTGACCCAAGAGTTCGTCAGCAGGGGGAAGCAGTGGAATGTCCTCTCGGCGGAAGTGTAGGAAATAGATTTGAATCCAGAAGTTGAGGATCCATAAAGGGCTGGAAACACCAATCTCGAAGGGATGCATCGTGGCCTGGTAAAGGGTGCAATACAGTGCGCCTAGTACAGGTTGTCCAAGACCTACGCGGCGGCCGTTATAGAGGGCTGTGGCTAGAGAAGTCCAGAGACCGGTGGGTTTGTTAGAAAAAGTACAAAAAAAGAACTTACAAAGCCAGTACTCTAGAAAGGCTATGCATCCGGTCGCGTTGTGTGCCTTACGATAATGGGCCATCCATCGAGGGTAAGAGCTGCTGTGGGCACCGCGACCTGCCTGAACAATCTGCAAAGGGAATCGTCAAATTGGCCATGCACGTTAGGCTTGTCGTCAATTGGTAGGCCGGTGATGGTGAGAATATCCAGCAACGTGATGCCCATCTGTCCGAAACGAAAATCGAAGGTGTTGCTGGCAGTATTCCAGAAACAGAGAATCGCGGCCATTGGAGAGCGATTGCCACCGCACGGAAGTTGGAAACACAGATCGATGGTGTTGGTAATGCCCGCCGCATTCCAACTAGCCAGATCCCTTGCTTGAACTTCACTATATCAGGTGAGCTCCGCCGGGCTGACGGTCGGCCAAAACCCTATCTTGGCTCTGTGCAGATGCACAGCTCAACTGTTGAAATCTCCGGGGGTCCTTCGGAGGACTGGAATGGGGCGGCGAATGGGTAGACCATAGAGAGCGAGAGCATCTTCCAGAATGGAGCCCAGTGGAATGGGGCCCAATCCGGTGTGAGAGTTGGGGAGATCAAGTAGCAGAGGCCTTTGAACGGTGGTTTGGGCGAGACAGCGAGCACCGATGCTAGTTCCCCAGATGTGGGCGACTATCTTGTTGATTTCCTCTTCTTGGTCGATGGTGATTTTCTTGGGAGGAACCATTTCTGGGTTTCTCTGAGCGACCAGTACGAGACAAAGAGATTTTCTGGGTTTAGGAGACTGGAAGGGTTTCTGATGTGACAGGTTTGAAGTGGTTGCGATTTTAAATTAGAGATTTTGTGAGGGAAACGATGAGACAAAAAGATGTTTTACAATTGAATGGACGCGAACCTTCATTAATGGCCTCGTTTCAGTCATAAGGCATGTCGTTTAAGTCCCCTTCGATCAGTTACAGTTTCATGGGCCTGATCTCGAGGCCTGGGGGGCAATGTTTGAGCCCAAAAGTAATTTTGGCAAGATCCCTTTAGAGGATTTAACGTAGCGGGCCGATACCTGCGGCCCAAAATTAAGGCTATTTGGGTTTGAGTTATAGCTTCACTTATTCCAAGATCGATCCATAAGGAAAACAAGCCCTTATTGGAATCAAGTAGTGGAGATTGAATAGGAAACTTCAATAAATAATCCTTCTATGGCAAGGAACAGTCGAAACCCTAGGGTATAAATTTCAGGTTTCAAGGACAAAACAGGACACCAACAACTCATCAATCAATCTCAACGATTATCAAAGCCTCTCCAATGCAAACCTACCTGCAACCTAGTTGCAACCCAGCGAAGCAAGGGTAACGACCTCGCAACCCAGCGAAGCTAAAGTCACGCTTTAGCAAAACCTGTGCTTTCTCCTACTTCCCTGTGATTGCTCTACTTAACCTACAACGTTAAGTATCGACTCGGTGACACAAAGAGATCACAACACAAGCCCTTACCCGTAAGGCAAAAAGTGCTTTTCCGAAAGGCATATATAGAAAAGAACCTTGTGACGAGGTTGGTGCTCTCCTCGTCCACAGTGTTTGAGAAGAATTCAGGTCAAGGGACTCCCCGATGACTGCACCTCACGGTGCTGGCACGCTCAAAAGAGATTATTTGCAACCAGACTGGTTTTGGAGCCAAACAGTGACCTTGGTACAAAATATGAGCATGTTAAGATGAGTTTTGATTCATAAAAGCCCATGTGAAATATTTGAGCTCATGTCCCTTTTTCTTGGAGTGATAAATGAAAAATATATTCTTGTTTTCTTGGTGATATTATGATGATCTCATTATCCTTTCATTTGATTGATTGCTTCACATAGATTAAGTTTAATGGACTAGAGAATGCTAGAATTCACTCTTTGCTTGTTGAGACTTTTATCAATACATGTCCCTGATTCTGGAAATGATAAAGGCACCCTAGGAATTACCACCACTGCCAAATAAGCCTGTGTCCCTAATTGTGTACACAAGATGTGCACCCCCTAGATAAACCCCTTTGAGCCTACAACTAAAAGCATTTTCTTTCATCACCCTTAAAATCCTTGACTCTGAACCTTAGTATATTTATAATCCTACCGTTTGTTCTAAAAACTTAGTAGAGCCATCTTTGAGACTTACTACATGATGGCGACAAGGATGGAGATTGAGAAAAGGTGAAAGTTCAAGTGTGGGGGTAGACTTGTCCATGAGAAGAAAATATTATGTGAATGCCGGAAAAAAAAAAAAATTTGTGTACGGCAAAAGAAGAGAAAAAGAAAAGTATTTTTGGATTTTAGTCCCCATATTTTGTGGATTTGGAGTTTACTTTAAATTGAAGGCCCACTACAGAAAAATTTGGTCTTTGTCCAGTTCACGAGAGTTCAAGTGAAGTTTAGAATGAAGTTTGGGCCCAACATGAAGACATTAGGCCCTTTTATTTTGCCTCTATGGGTTATGAAGTTTTGTATGCCTTGGTGGATTTCTAGAAGTCTCTATACATCTACATGAACTCTACTAAGTTTTTAGGATACTTTGTTAAAATTCCTTACCTTTCATTTCTTAAAACCTTGAGCCTTGACCCCATTACAACCCTTTATAAGACCTTTTTTATCCTTAAGATGGGACAATCTTTGATCTGTGGAGATGAGTTATAAGAGTTGAACCTATAGTTTGGGTCCATTTGTGCAAGTAGTTAATATCTTTCATGAGATCTTTGAAAAATTATATTCACAAAGTGCTTTTCGTTTCTTATATATGTGAGCTATTTGATTGCCTCATAATATTTTCTCTCACATATAATTGAGTGATTATAAGCTTTTAAGCATTGCCTTGATCTGAGAGAAGAAAGAGTGGATATACCTTGTGAGGATATAAATTATATTTGTCAGAAACATGCTGAGCTCCACCCCATTACCATTGTTACAACGAAGTCCTACGTCTCTATATGTGGATTATATGTTTGAATTAACTCTCGATTGTCTAAATATTGATTCTTAGTTGAGTGCTAATCTTGATGTTATATGAAAGTAAGAGATTTATTAGACAAAATGTTGAAGGGCAATAGAGTCATTGTGTGTAACGTTTTTTTTTTTTCTTTAAGTTTTCATTAAGTCTAAGTTATGTCTTTGTTTTGATTTTGCTAAGGGACTAGCAAAAGCTAAGTGTGAGGGAATTTGATAGAATCATTTTAATGCAATGTTTTACTAGTTATTTCCTCATATTTTACTTAGTTATTTCCTTAAATAAATCAATTTTAATAAAGTTTCTATTTTTAGGTACCTTGGAACAAATGGAGAATAACTGAGCTTAAAGGCACTTGAGAAGCAAGGAAACATTGGAAATGATAGAGGCAAGGCACGAGGGCTGCATAAATGAGCTAAAACGAGGAAATGAAGTTTTCCTGGTCCAGCCAGGAAATCCTTATCTGAACAGGAAATCCTGGTCTGACTAGGAAACCCAGTCAAAGAAGGAATCTTGGGTCAACTAGGAAACATGTTCAGAGAAATGGTGAAAAATGCAGAGTCCTAGTTGGACTAGGAAACCTATTCCTACCAGGAAAATGAATCCTGATGACACAAGGAGTCCCAGTTGAACTAGGAAAGCAAAACAAGATTCCGGAAGGTTCAAGAACATTTCATGTGAAGAGCCCTAGTTGGACTAGGAGTCCTGATGACACTAGGATACCTAGGTGGACTAGGAGAGCCCAAGAACAAGCTCAAAACGTCCTCTACAAAGGTGATATGGATTGGGGGTCATTTTTGACAAGAAAAGATGGTTAAAAATCAAATTTGGAGTCCGTATTAGACATATATTGATTTTGGCTGAATTTCAAGAATATATTGGATAATGACATCTCAATTAAATCCTAAATGCATCTAGACATGATCATGGCCAAGGGGAGACTTCTACAGATAATAAAGGAGAATTTCAAGGGATTACAACATGCAAAACGGTTGAACACAGGTCTAGATACATTCTTTGAAGTCCACATTCATTCTTTGGCCGAAAATTGGAGAGAAAAATTAGATTATTTCTTTATTAATTCGGCAAGAATATCTCTTAGAAAAATCAAGGTGTTATTTTGGAGGCTTTTGATTGGTTGGATGACATAGCAAAGCTGACATGGAATTAATTGATTGGTTGAAGCTATGTGGCGCAAGCAAAAAATTCCTAGAAATTAAAAGAATGATCCATAAGTCCTAGACGTCTCCTATATATAGATGCACCCTGCAAGCCTTATTCATTCATTCTTTCATTCTTTTTAACATCAGAAAAATTCTCTCCATTCTCTAGTCTTCAGAAGCTCTACGTCTCAACCAAGGAGGAGGAGAAGTCATGCAATACATCAAGATCCTAGCCGCCATCCACCCTTGTGTATTTCATACTTTCTTTTGTTTTCCTTTGTTTGATTTGTAGAGTTATGAATTCTAGTTAACTTGACGTTAAGGGCAAAGTTTAAAGCCCGTCTCTATGTTTGAATAAAAGTTGTGAATTCTATATGTTGGTTTTTATGTTGCTTATGTGAGATTGCTTGATTGATTTTGGATTATAGAAAACTTTTATATGTATGTGTTCTTTGGTGGCCAACTTAGGATATATGCATGTAATTGGAGCTAGATTTAGGTTAACAATTCACCTAATAGTTTTGTGAACCTAAATCGAAAGTAGTAAAGGCTTTGGACAAAAGTCGAAATCAGTTTAGGAGGATTGCAAGTAGGTGAACTTATTCATACTAGGTTGTGCACTCAAGTTGAGATCCTTTCTTTGTTCTTAATGTGTTGAACATGTTTTGATTAGCTAACTTTTTAGACTATGATTGCATGTTTGATAGATTAATTTCGCTGCTTTCACTTAGATTAATTAATCAAGGAAAGTAAAATATGGGAAATTGTTTGCTTTTAACGTTTCACATGGTCAATTTCTCTCTCATGACTTAGATAATCAACTATAGGAGTTGTAATTGAATTCAATCATATGAGTTTGGTTTTATCTATACGTCCACCTTATTTTCTATATGTATTTTATACTTTTGTTCTAATTCTAAAACTCCCTTTTTGATTCTTTATTTATTTTGTACATATTTTGTAAATTTCATACTTTATACTTACATTAATTCTTTATTTTTTTTATGCAATTATAGGTGTACCCTCAATCCCCGGCTTGAACGATCCCTATTTACCATATACTAACGATGACATTTTGCAAGGTTAAATTGGGTGCTACTTCTAGCATACCAATTTTCTAACGTATCAAGGTACTAATGTATAGATATCTCTGCAAATTTTTAGCCAAATTGATTATCGTTAAGATATCTAACTCACTTAAACAAATAGACAAACTGAATCTGTCCAACCTGAACCGTACTAGCTTTAAGGCATTGATAACTTCTTTAACGGTCATTAATTTAGCTGAAAATTTGCAGAGATAATGTATACATTAGTACCTAAAAACTGAATGATCAAGATGTGAATATGCTACCGAAAAATGACCCTAAACTCTAAATCCTCACTATATATATATATATATATATAGGCCTTCTATCCTGAAGATGTCCTTAACTTAGCTTAAGGAACGGCTTTCCATATTTTAACCATTTTCCGATCATATATTTACATCTCAACCGTTCAGTTTTTAGGTATATATGAGTAGATCACTTCTGCAAATTTTCAGCCAAATTGATGATCGTTAAGACATCCAAAACTATAATTTACACCAACGGTTCAGGTTGGACAGATTCGGTTAGTTCGTGTAAATTACAGTTTGGATGTCTTAACGATCATCAATTTGACTGAAAATTTGCAGAGATGATCTACTCATATATTTCTAAAAACTGAACGGTTAAGATGTGAATATGTGATCCAAAAGTAGTCAAAATGTGGAAATCCGTTCCTGTAGCTAAGTTAAGGACCTCTTTAGAAACCTCTAATCATAAAAAGTGATAGTGACCTAAAGAAGGAAAAAATAAAGAAGAAGAAGAAGCTATTGCACTAAAACAAGTGCAAATCCCGATCATGCCGGGAACAAGTTATGAAAAAGAAAGAAATGAAAATAAATAAAGAGATAATAATTTTTTTTGAAATGTATTACATTCCAACCAGGAATGATGATATTCTTTTTGCCCCTAGCCAAGGAAAAAAGAAATATACTTCTGTTTTAGGAGAATTTAAATTTGCAAGCTATAAACTATATAGTCTTTGTTCATTCATAGATACAGGAGCAAAAGTCTGTGCATGCAGACCTAATGCTCTACCACTGAAAAATGGACATTAATGAAACACCCCATTAATGTCACAGGTATAAAGGGAAAAGATATAAAAATTGAGCATAAACCTAAAAAAGTAGCAATATGGTTAAATGGTGTTAAATACATAATACAAAAAATTATAGCATTTCCCGAAATGAACGGTGATGTTATATTGGGCAATAACTTTACTTTTTCCTATTATCCTATTCTTATAAACATAGGGTACATAGCCCTTAATGTCAACAATATTAATGATGGAATTCACAAAATTCCATTCCTACCACAACATAAATATAAATGTCACAAAGGTTTCGCGCCAAGCCAATGTGGTGACCAAGAAGAAATAATTGAGCTCACCAAAACAGACCCTACCAAACCGACCAAACCTAGTGCGCCAACACTGGGTATATAAAGTCTTAGAAGAAAATTTTAGTGAGGATCCATTAAAACTTTGGACAAAAAGTCCAAGATACTGTGCACTTAGACTTAGAAATTTTGAAGTAATAATAAGGGTCAAACCAATGATCTATACTAGACAGGATATAAATGAATTTGAAATTCAAATAAAAAAGTTAAAAGAAAAGCATCTCATAGAAGAAACTATGAGTCCACACTCTAGTCATGCATTTTTTTTTTTTTTGAAAAGGGGTTCACTCTAGTCTTGCATTTATGGTAAGAAACCATGCAGAAATAAAAAGAGGAAAAGCGCGTATGTTAATCAACTATAAGCGTTTAAATGAACAATGAGAATTTGATGGATACTTCATCCTAGGCCTCATCAAAAAGCCCGTGGATCAAGTGGGCCGATGGAGGCCCGCCGGCCCTGAGGGCTAAAAGCCCGGCCCGGCCCGTTAAAAAGCCCGCAAAAGCCCGCCTCCGTGGGTAGTGGGCCGGCCTGCAAAAACCCGGCCCGGCCCGTTAAAGCCCGTAAAATATTATATATATATGTGTGTGTGTGTGTGTGTGTGTGTGTGTGTTTATATATATATATATATATATATATATATATATGTAGATATGTGTGTGTGTTTATAAATATATATAAATAGATATATTAATATATATATACACATATAGATATATTTGTGTGTGTGTTTATATATGTGTGTGTTATATATATATATATATATATATAACACACACACACACACATATATATATATAGATATAGATATAGATATATATGTGTGTGTGTGTGTGTGTGTGTGTGTTTATATATATGTGTGTGTTATATATATATATATAACACACACACACATATATAGATATAGATATATATATATATATATATCTCTCTGTGTGTGTGTGTGTGTTTATAAATATATATATATACACACACATATAGATATATATTTGTGTGTGTTTTATATATATATATGACTATATGTGTGTGTGTGTGTGTGTGGAAATTCTGATACTTCTATATAAAATATGTGCTAATGTGCATATATATATTCTACATATCGGTTGACCAATCCGATCGGATTCGAAAATATGGTGAAATTGGCTAAATTTTTTACCATACTCACAATTTATTGTAATAAACTCATCCAACGGTCGGTTATTCCATTTTCTTTGAATTGATAGGGGTTGCTCTTTGGAGTGTATGATATATAAATATAAGTTTATAAGAGTAACTACGTTTGACCTTGTTGATCGAATTCGAAACAAGAACCAAATTGGCTAGATTTTCTACAACCACCATAAAACATTACAATCTCTCCATCGAGCGGTTGGTTTCTCTGAATTCATTTTCCACTTCATGGTTGCTTTAGAATGAACCTAAACAATTTAAATGCAATGTATAAGTCATACAACTTTAGGAATAAAATTGGTATAGACCAATGTGTTTGTAATAAAAATTAATTTTGTTTATCTTATGTCCACTCACATCCATCGATGAAATATATACAAACGTGATGTGAAAAAATAAGCACGTTTCGCGGTTGTCATGGCATCGGTCAACCAATAAAACATATAAGTGTCTACGGTTGACCAATCCGATCGGATTCGAAAATATGGTGAAATTGGCTAAATTTTTTACCACACTCATAATTTATTGTAGGGTTAAATACTTGTTACTCCTCAAACTTTTCCCTGAAAAACAGTTTAGTCCCTCGCCTTTCAAATTAAACTAGATAGTCCTTATTCTCTTTAATTCTCACACAACAGGTCCAAAACATGTCTAAAATGACTATTATACCCCTGAGATCCTTTTTTTTATTTTTTTCTCTTTTTTTAATTTCTCTCTCTTTTTTTTTTTTTTTTCTGGTTCTCTCTCTCTCTCTCTCTCTCTCTCTCTCTCTCTCTCTCTCTCTCTCTCTCTCTCTCCTCTCTATCTCTCTTTGGGATTCAAGATCCTCTGCCATGGCCTTCATGACAAGACCCACAAATGCTCTGACTACTCCTGCAGCTCATCTTCTTCATGTCTCCTTCTTGATTTTATCTCCTTCACATGAAAATCAAGCAATTAAGTTGCTGGGCTTCAATTTGACAAAAAATTTTGAGGAGAGAGAAAGTGGAACTGATATTTTCTCTCTCCTCCATGACTGGTCTCTCACACTACCATGTAGCTCACCTCCACCACTACTGTACTCACCGACCTCTGACGAGTCTGGTCCTGCCTCCGCATCATTTAGCGACACTGGAAAATGGTCCACACGCCAACACGCAGGTACCCAGAATTTTCTCTGGGCACCCAAACCTTCTTCTTCGTGGAGACTCATCACCTGCAACAATACAATCGCTGCAACTCTTCTCTTGCCCGATTACACTTCACCACTCGTACTCCCTCACTGCTTTCACATCTGTCTCAGACCCAAAAAATTTCCATGGGTTCATCGAATTCATATCAAGGAAAGACACAGCAGAGAGAGAAAACTCGAGGAGAGAGAGGGTGTATTTGGAATCCACCTACCCTATTCTCGATCAACCAGCTCAAAACCGTGGCAATGCTCCGCCGAACTGTCTCTGCCCTTCTCTCTCTCTCTCTCTCTCTCTCTCTCTCTCTCTCTCTAAATGAAATTTCCAAAATGATGGCAGTGGGTGATGAAGGAGAGGCAGGGGGTGAACTTGAGCCAGAGGCGGCGGAGCAAGTGTGGGCCGCAAGTGGAGGACACGGACTGGAGATAGGCCCAGGCGACCCGCTTGACGAGGCGGCTACGGATGGATATCTCGTAGCCGGAGTTGGTGGTTAAGTTGGGCATCGGGGACTGGACCGCGACGAAGGAGGAGGAGGAGGAGGGAAGGAGGTCCTTGAGTGAGGTGTAGGACTCGAGCTTTTGAGGGACAGAAGCTCCAGATCGAGCTCCTGCGGCCGATGGAGTGGCGTCACAGCGCCGTTTTCGGTTGGGAAACTGCAGTTCTAGCGGGGCTTATTGGTGGGAGTGCTGGAGAATGAGGAGGAGGAGAGGTGGCTGATCTTAGAAGGGGACGACGACTGAGGTGGATTGAGTAGATAAACTCGAGGTCATATACGAACTTGGAGAGGGAGAGAGAGAGGGAGAAAGAGAGAACCAGAAAAAAAAAAAAAAAAAAAAAAAAAAAAAGAAAAAAGAGAGAGAAATTTAAAAAAGAGAAAAAAAATAATTAAAAAAGGATCTCAGGGGTATAATAGTCATTTTAGACCCGTTTTGGACCTGTTGTGTGAGAATTAAAGAGAATAAGGACTATCCAGTTTAATTTGAAAGGCGAGGGACTAAACTATTTTTCAGGGAAAAGTTTGAGGAGTAACAAGTATTTAACCCTTTATTGTAATAAACTCATCCAACGGTCGGATTTTCCATTTTCTTTGAATTGATAGGGGGTTGCTCTTTGGAGTGTATGATATATAAATATAGGTTTATAAGAGTAACTACGTTTGACCTAGTTGATCGAATTCGAAACGATAACCAAATTGGCTGGATTTTCTACAACTACCATAAAACATTACAATCTCTCCATCGAGCGGTTGGTTTCTCCGAATTTATTTTCCACTTCATAGTTGCTTTAGAATGAACCTAAACAATTTAAATGCAATGTATAAGTCATACAATTTTAGGAATAAAATTGGTATAGACCAATGTGTTTGTAATTAAAATTAATTTTTTTTATCTTATGTCCACGCACATCCATTGATGGAATATATACAAACGTGATGTGAAAAAATAAGCACGTTTCGCGGTTGTCACGCCATTGGTCAACCAATAAAACATATAAGTGTCTACGGTTGACCAATCCGATCGGATTCGAAAATATGGTGAAATTGGCTAAATTTTTTACCACACTCATAATTTATTGTAATAAACTCATCCAACGGTCGGTTTTTCCATTTTCTTTGAAGTGATTGGGGTTGCTCTTTGGAGTGTATGATATATAAATATATGTTTATAAGAGTAACTACGTTTGACCTAGTTGATCGAATTCGAAACGAGAACCAAATTGGCTAGATTTTCTACTAGCACCATAAAACATTACAATCTCTCCATCAAGTGGTTGGTTTCTCCGAATTCATTTTCCACTTCATGGTTGCTTTAGAATGAACCTAAACAATTTAAATGTAATGTATAAGTCATATAACTTTAGGAATAAAATTGGTATAGCCCCATGTGTTTGTAATTAAAATTAATTTTTTTTTATCTTATGTCCACGTACATCCATCGATGGAATATATACAAACGTGATGTAAAAAAATAAGCACGTTTCGCGGTTGCCACGCCATCGGTCAACCAATAAAACATATAAGTGACTACGGTTGACCAATCCGATCGGATTCGAAAATATGGTGAAATTGGCTAAATTTTTTACCACACTCATAATTTATTGTAATAAACTCATCCAACGGTCGGTTTCTCATTTTCTTTGAATTGCTATATGTAGCTCTTTGGAGTGTATGATGTATAAATATAGATTTATAAAAAATTAGTGTCTTTAAAAATTTATTTATCAATAAATTAGTATCTATATATAAATATAGATTTTTTTGGGTACAATATAGTTATATAGATATTTTATCTTTGGTTGTATTTGATCATTATCCATTGAATTTCCAAAGCTTGATTAAAAAAAAAAACTTGTGTCTTTAAATATTTATTTATAAATAAAGCCCGCAAGGCCCGGCCCAAAAAGGCCCGCAAGGCCAAGCCCGGCCCGGCCAGAAAAAGCCCGCAAGGCCCGCTTTATATGGACGGGCTTGGATCCTTTGATTTTTAATAAAACCCGGCTCGGCCCGGCCCGGCCCAAGCCAGCTATGAATGGGCCGGGCCCGGCCCGGCCCGTTGACGACCCCTACTTCATCCCTCGAAAAGACGTCTTAATCAATCAAACTAAAGGCGCTAAAATCTTTAGTAAATTTGATTGTAAATCAGGATTTTGGCAACTAAAACTAATAGAGGAGTCAAAACCATTGACTGCCTTTAATACTCCATGTGGACACTACCACTGGAATGTTATGCCTTTTGGTTAAACATAGCCCCTCAGGTATTTCAAAGATGGATGGACAGTATATTTAAAGACCTTAAAGATTTCTGTGTTGTCTATATAGATGATATCTTAATTTTCTCTAAAATCAAATAAGATCATAAGAAACATCTTCAAATACTCTGTACTAAATTCTAAAAACATGGAATTATACTATCACCCAAGAAAATTGACATAGAGCAAGAATCTATACATTTTCTTGGAATAACTCTAAACCATTCAGGAATAAAACTTCAAGAGTATATAGTGTCTAAAGTAAGAGGCTTTCCTGAAGAATTAACTGATAAAAAACAGTTACAAAGTCTATTAGGAATTTTAAACTATGGAAGAAGTTTTATTAAAGATTTATCTCAAAAAGAGATCCATTTAATAGAAAAAGTAAAGAAAAATATGAATTTTGTTGGACATAAAAAGATAAAAGAATATTACAACAAATTAAACAGGATTTAAACCAATCCCTGAAGTTTATTTCCCAAAATCAGGAGATAAACTAATCTTAGAAACAGATACTTCAGATAACTGTTGGGGATGTGTGTTAAAAGCAATCCCTGCAGAAAAATGGGAAGAAAAGAATCCTCCTATGTCTGAACATAAAATAAGGGTTAGGAAACAACCTATCCCAAGAAACTTCAAAAAGAAGAATTAATATGCGTATATAATTCCGGAAAATTTAAACCAAATGAAATTAAATACATAATCTTTGAAAAGGAGCTCTTAGCAATAAAAATTGCTTTAACAAAATTTCAAATTTACTTGGCTCCTTAGAATTTTATTATCAAAACTGATAATCAAGCAGTTCGTGATTTTCCTATTAATAAAAGAAATATTTTGGAAGGAAGAAGATTAAAATGGTATAATCATATTGCAATGTATACTTTTGAGGTAGAAAATCTCAAGAGTTCTAATAATTTTCTTGCTAATTATTTGAGCAGGTATAGATAAAGGCAAGGAGATAGTAGATCCATGTAACATAGGATGGGTGACTATTGCTAAAATGCACCATCTCAGGGTTCTTCTAGTTCTTCTTTGCAAAGGCCAATTTAACCTTATTTTCATAATAAAGCTAAACCACCCTATGTCTGTTATGTTGTATTTGAAGTATTCCAAACAGGTATCCTTCACAGTTGGGTAAAATGTTGTGCTTCGATAAACAGATATCACAGAGCATTCTGGAAGGGTATTATTAATGTTGATATTGCTGCATTAGAATACCAAAAGTATGTTGCAGCAAAGATAAGATGTCAAGTGCAAAAAACACAAGACATCTCAAATCAATCATCTCAATCAGAAGTGAAGGATTTTTATAATCCAGGCCTTCCTAGAGAAATTTATAATTCAGTAAATGGAGTATGGAAAGCCCATATTTTAGGAATCAAAAAAGATTTCAGAGTGCAGCTAACCCAGCTATCAACTCAAGTCTCAGATCTAGTCGCACAATTAGACTCTAAAAAGGCAAAAACTTTAAAATTTAAACATGCCAGCCTCCAAGTATTAAAACAAATAAATTGGAGTGAGGATTTTACACTAGAAAAGATAACCAGTTTTCTCCAGTTGTTAGAACTGTTGAATGATATCATTGATCTAACATTTGAACAAATTAAAAGGATCTGTCTTTTTGAAAAAAAATAAAAAATCATCTTCCTAGACATATTTTCTCTAACATTTATAGCAAAATTCATGATCATTAACAGGTAATTCAAGACCTGTTTATGGAATATTCAGAATTACTAAATATTAAAAGATTTTGGCATTCTAAAGCTCGATCAATTTCATCATAAACCATGATGACTGGGAACTTGCAGCCATTGAATAGGGAATAGTTAACCAAATTATTTTTCAATGTTTAAATACTGATGAGATAAAAAAATTTCCTCAGTTTATCAAGACAATGGTGTATCATATAGCAAAAAGCTACAAGCTCTCCAAATATTTAACCTTCAGCATTGCAAGTACTATTGGATGGAGAGAAAGAGAAAAGTTCTTCCAACCATATCAAACATGGTTGTTGACAGAGAATACAAGATCATCAGGTTAATCAAGCTATGGTCCCAAATGAAGAAGTCAATGGGGTAATCAGCACCCTGAATTTAGAGCAATACACAATCAGGTGTGGAGCTCAACTAAAACAAATCGCAAAAGAAGTCAAACAAAGTAATCTGCTTAAGCTGACTGATGGAAGAAGAATTTTTGCCACACATATGGCAAGCAACTATCAGCCGACTCCTAAACAACAGAAGGAGGCTGAAGACCTGTTGGCTACCATGGCCACAGATGGCACACAACTGGACATACCAATCATGATGGCACATGAGATTGAACAGTTAACATATCTACAATGCTCGGAAGAAGCCGATTCCAGCTCAAACCAGAGTTTGGGATTAGATGACATGGGCTACCAGAATCTGGAAAATGCTATGGAAGCATAGTGGGACCCACAGAGCACTACCGGCGGAAACAACAACAAGATAAAAAGTCTACAATTGCTTCGAAGGCGTAGAGGTTTGTAGATATTGTATAGGTATCACTTTAACCTAACCAAGGTTAGTGACCTGTAACTCTAGTTAGGTTGTTTTTGTAACCATAGTCAGTTAACTCAAGTTACTTTTTTGTTAACCATATTTACTGTTCAATTGTATATATAGGAGTGATGTTGTAAGTTAGGGGACACGGTCCCTTCACATCCATACTTTTCCTTGTAGTTAGTTGCTCTTTGTCCAAACTCTTGTAAAAATTTCCGCTACATCAATAAAAATTCCCTTTTTATGTTAGTGCCTATATATATATATATATATATATATATATGGGCTAAATATTATTTACTACCCTGTGGTTTGAGTTCAAAATCAATTCAGTCCCTGCACTTTCAATTTCATCAAAAACACCCCTGCATTATCAAATCTCGTCCAATAGGTCATTCCATCACTCTTCCGTTAAATGGTGTCGTTAAACTGTTGACTTGGCCTGCCAACTTAGCTCAAGAGGGGCCCACATGAAAAGGAAAATTCCAAAATTGCCCCTGCCTCTATTTTACCTCCAGGCCCAGCGCCGTCCTTGTTCTTCCACTTAGCAATTTTACTACCTCCAGTTCTCTAAGCAAAAGCCTACACCCATCATGAATCATATTACAAAACCCATTCTTTTTGTGACTGCTACTAATTATTTTAATTCTCAAGTTTTTTGCTTTTTCTTCTTCAATTTGTCAAATACTTCTCAATCCATCATTCTGTCAAAAACATAGAACCTAATGGATTTGATTTCTCATCTTTAAACAAGAAACCATATACTTTGATCAATTCTTAATAACGCATTTGTTGTTCTGCAGAATGAAAAAACTAACCCTTGAAATGCCTCCTCAAACCCACCACCCCTAATGTTTTCTTTTATTTTTCTGAGTTTTAAAAAAAAAAATAATAATAAAGAACATATCAAGAACATAAGAAAACAAAGGAGTGAATCTGAGAAAATGGGAAGGAACAAGGGAGTAGTGGACTTCGACGAGTCGCACAAGATGATTTCGATCTGGCAAATCCGTGCTAGGACATAGTGGCGATGCTGGAGATGAGGAATCAAAATAGAGAAGCTAGGCCAAGATTCTTCGTGAGAAGCTCCGCTAATCCTACCATGTCGAAGGTATCAACCACCTCCAAAAGTACCGCCTCCTCTGCGATCAGTACCTCTAGTCGATTTGAGAGAGAGAGATCTCCGTCGTCCACTTGTACTTCTTCTCCGACCCCGCCTTGATCTCCGCCGCGTACGTGTACTTCAGATGGCCAAGACCTGCGGCAGCGACCTTGATCTTCTTGAGGAGATCAAATTGCGACTCCAGCTCAGTGACTCAATCGCTAAGGCTCTGCAGGTAGAGCTCCCCTCCGAGCCTCTCCACGGGCTGAATCATCTTGTAGGACAAAAGCGACGGCGTTTTGACGGGGCTAGGGCACAGCAGGTCTAATGCGTATCCGAGTTCGAAGTCCTCCTCCACCACCTCTTCAAAAAACAAAGGAAGTTTTGGCGCAGTGGCGAAAATGGAGGTTTCGTGGATGAGAACCCTTGGCAGCGGGCAGTAGTAGCAAGGCTCCACGAGCTAGATCTGGAGTGAGTCAACGGAACGAGTCTGGTGATTTGGGTGGGAATGTTTTTGTGTGTGTGAGGACGGCGCTGGGTCTAGAGTTAAAATAGAAGCAGGGGCAATTTAGAATTTTCCTTTTCATGTGGACCCCACCTGAGCTGAGTTGGCAGGCCAAGTCAACAGTTTAACAGCACCATTTAACGGAAGAGTAACGGAACGACCTATTGAATGAGATTTGATCGCACATGGGTGTTTTTGATGAAATTGAAAGTGCAGGGACTGAATTGATTTTGAACTCAAACCACATGATAGTCAACAGTATTTAGCCCTATACACACACACAACCCTTCTCTGCTAAGGAGGGTCCTTGCCTTAGCTTATGAAATGGATTTCTATATTTTGACTACTTTTCGATCGCATATTCACATCTTAATCGTTCAGTTTTTAAGTCCTAATATATATATATATATATATATATATATATATACACACACAGATCCTATCCAAAGCGAGGTCTTGCTCTGAAATTAAAGTGCGAGGTTGGAGTTTGTAGTCACTTTTCGGTCTCATATCCACATCCCAACCGTTCAGCTTTTAAGTACTAATGTATAGATCATCTCTGCAAAATTTCAGCCAAATTAATATCTGTAAGGTATGGAAGGAGTAAGAAAGTTTGACTGGAGCGTGCTTTATAATAATGGGGCAGACTTATTAGATACCTCAAATGAACATCTCCCAATTCGTTGCATGTATTACAGAAACAAACCGAGTGTCAAACTCAAGTTGGGAAAAACAACAATACCAAAATAAAGCAACAGTATAAAAGTAAAGCAAACTGAGAATGCACAAGAACTGGTTAAATTGCTCACATCTTTGATACTGAACTCTGGAAGCAGTACATCAGCAACAGTTTCTCCTCGTTAGCATAGATTCTATGGTGTATCAAGTCCACCATATCAAGAGAAAATGAGATGGAAGTGATTCTCCGAGTCATTCATCCTCAACTCTTCTCTATCTGTACATCCCCTACATCATGGTCTTAAACAACTGCACACCATCTCCCTTGTGGGTGGCCAGTGATTCCACTGTCCACTTCAACTATAATTGAAGCACAGTAACACAAGTCACTGGAGTGTATAATTTCCCCAAATTATAGTAACATATAAAGCTAAACAATGAAACTGTTAAGGATGCACAGATCAGTGGCATGACACATAATTCTTGCAGAACTCTCGGTTCAATTACACATCCTTCTCAGAGAAACATCATCTATTCTACATATATGTATGCACGCATACAAATGACTCTATACTCACTTTGTAGTTTCAGATTTGGTTTCCAAGCAATATGGATAAGTTTAGGAAAACAAAAGGAGCATGTGAAGCAGAGCGATTTCTGATTTATTTAAATTAAATACAAGAGGTAAGCACAGGTCCTCTTAAATTCCACCGATACCTACTCTATCCAGAAAACAAATGAAGATTACAAGTGATACATACCGATACAATATACATAACTATGACTCCACATTCAGCTTACCCGATTGATTCTTGTAGATGCCCAGAGCCTCGTCAACCCAATATCAGCCATCACTTTCATTATGATCATCCCATGTTTGTGGATGTACCTTACACTTATTTCCAAAGCACCACAACTTAAATATTTAAAATCCCTTCGCATTCCAAACCACAAAAGACCCCTTTTTCGCAAACTCACATGGATTGAAACCATTCATGGCCTTCCCCATTAGTGCCATAGCAGCAATGCTTGGAAACCTTTTTTTCTGAAATTGATCAAATGTTGCCTTTGAACTCTGAGGTTGAGAAACCGCCGCAGCTTCAGAATTCTTGTGGGGTGCAACTACTTTGTGGGACCACCTCCTAATCCAAGGATGTGAGAGTGATATATTTTGACTTGTCCTTGCTGAATCACTGGAAGACAACTCACCATTCCTTAATAACATTGGAGTTTCATCTAATGACATCTGTTCTCTACCATGAAATCTGCCCATAGCAGGCTGTGAATTAGTTGCACTGCATTTCATATTTTTCTTATAAAGTGCGTTAACTTTTTCATGGGAAGAAGCCTCTCCCATTTTTGCGCTTTTTGTACTTGTGCTTTTTGTACCATAAGCAAAGTGAGAAGCACTCAACTTGAGGCGTTTAACCCACCTGCAGCTTGGCTCTAGTCCCTGAGGGCCATCTGGACTTGCATTGGATTTTGAATTTGTGGGCTCAGCATGGGAAAGGAGATGTTCCACGTCCAAACTTTGGGTTCTTGAAGGGCTTGTCTCTCTTTCATCCACTAAACTTGCAAGAGCTGCAAGCTCTGGAAGCTCTTGGTTCATATCAGGTAATTTGGTGAATGGAGGTCTACCTCTGACCTCTTCTCTAGCTTTAGTAAAAGCAGATCGAGATGTTGGTGGCTTCTGGCCCCCCTCAGTATGCTGCAAAATTTAAAATGAAATCTTCCTATTTAGTGTTATGCTAAATATTATAACCCCAGTCAATCCTTCATATAAAGGACAACAATGTTAATAACAGTAACAAGTTTTGCACAAACAAAAAGAAAGGAAAATGGATATATGACAATTATGTTTCATCACGATGCTTAGTCCATCAAATTGCTCGTGTAGATTCCTAAACTTACTGTTAACTTTTTAACTACATCTTTCCTAACATTAAAGGTGCTTTAGAAAAACAATGGTGATTTCAAAACTGTTTATGGCAGGATTTAACTCACAAAATCAAAATTATAAAGAGTTACCTCATTCGTTGGGGATGAAGCCACACCTGACACAACAGGCAGAACCATTAGCCAAAATACAAGATAAACAGAACATAAAGGTACAAATAAATAAATGAAAACAAAAATAAGCATACGTTTCCAGTAAATGAACTTTAGTGATCATCACAGTGAGCATGGTTCTGCACTATACACTTAACATCCTGTTTAACTGAGTTAACAGCCAATTATCCTAAAACAAAACAAACAAAAAAGTTTAAACAGCCAGAATATGTGAGATAGAGTGTAATACCAAGAGGAAGGTTATCCTGGAACTGGAAGGTATCCATGTCCATGGTATCAGTTTCAGATGATGATTCATTATCCAAACTATTTGCAGGACGCTTAACATCTCTTACATCTTCCTCTTCACTGTCTGTAGAGCTCCTGTGTGGTAGCAATCTCAATCCAGTCTGAACAGGGAGAGCATGCTCTGGAGAAACAAGGAGCTCACAAAGAGCTTTTCCTTTCAATTTTGTTGATACGGTTCTCTCTCCAAACATGTGACCTCCTTCAGACAAGTTAAAACCAGTCTTTCTTGGAAAAGTGGTTGTCTGAGAACACTTGGGATAACCTCTAGAAGATTCTTTCTCAACATCAACAGCAGCACATATTCTCATGGTCTCTGTGTTACGATCAGCATGTTGCAGGATTGGGGCTGAATAAAATCCAAGATATGGTTTTTCATGTCTGGTCACCTCTGAGGAAGAACTCTGGCTTGGAAACAATCCAACTCCAGACTTACTTTGCATTTCCTGGACATGCTTACGGGATGTTGAGGGATCACGTTGCAACAGCATCACATCATTCTGCCTTGAAAATGAACCTCCTGATTTTCTAGACGCCAACTTGCTATTGATATTCTCCTCATGAATCAAAAATGTGGAACTTGAGTAATTATTAGTGTTTGCAACATGCTGAGGTGCTAAAAGAGAGTTGGATTGATTAACTTCCTTGTCTCTACAAATGAAGAATGGCATAGAAGTGCTCCCACACTTAAATTGATGCAGTGCAAGTTTAGAATCTAATCTCACCGGTCCATCCTGAAAAGACTTGGAAACAGCTGGGCTGCTGTCCTCAAGAAAATTATGATATTTCACCTGTTGTTCTTTTAGGGGTGGGATAGCTTCCAGAGGCCGCGCATCAGCAGGCGCCCATCGCAGCATTGCAGATGAGTTACTCTCACTTAGTAATCTCCTATTGACAGTCGAATCTTGCTGATTCTGTTTAGCCAAACTAGTTTTCTGAGGAACATTGAACATTGGAAAGGACTGGCCTTCCAATCTCTCCTTCCTTAATTTCTTTGAACTCTCTATCAGAGTGACACCCTCGTTGTTTTTCCTCACTCTTTTAGGTTCAGCTACTTCTCCAAATCCTCGAAACAACGGATGCTTCTGAACACCATCATTGTGTTTCTGGGCTTCCTCATAATGAATTGATACATGACCACATGCCTTGGTTTCTGAATTGCAGCTTGGGCACATCCAATGAGCCATCCAAACAGATTCACAAGTTTGCTCATTTGTTCCTTCACTCTCCGGATATGATCGAACCACGCAATCAGACATGATAGAACAGAATTTCCCACTATCTCCAATTCGCTATGAACAACTTTCTCCCAGTGTCTCCTCAGAAATCACCTGAAAAACCACCACACCATGTCTGCATCAAAAAATGAGATTCTCTGCCTTGAAAATATTCCCATCTTCATAGACACTAGACATATTATCACTAAATACATAGTCAAAGTTTGTCAAGTATCAAATTAAAGTTTCCAATAAATAAAAACTCTTGCTTACAATGACAACTATTCAAACTAAGCATAAGAAAGAAACCCTTCTGAAGTTCTGCGTATCTGGGTAGTATTAGTTCTGCTAAAAGAAACATACTTTACAAAAAAAAAAAGTAAAATATTTCAACATGGGTAATTGCAATTCAAGCTGAACCGAACTCAAAGTTACCTCCACCGACAAAGATGATAGTCAAGACTTGAGCACAGCAAGCATTTGAGGGCAGGGAACCAAAGCCAGCGCTAGACTAGATGAGAGAAAGAGAGAACGGTGTGAGAGGTGTGAGGTTTAGATAAAGTTGAGGAAGAAATGAAGCAAATTAGGCGAGGTTTAAAGGGGAAGCGCCGAAGTGACACAGAGAGGGAGAGAGAGAGACAGAGCATCTGAGAGCCGATGCTCGGTGGGTGTTGCAGAGCCACACACGAGAGACTAGTTGCGTCCGAGCCGGGTCTGAACGGGGGGCCCATATCTCTGCACTTTTACAATCGGTCATTTTTTTCAGCCATTTAAATGTTTTACACTTTATTATTATTCGTGTTCATGAACACTCATAAATCATTTGGATTGGGACAATTTTTTTACAAGAAAATGGATTGAAAGCACTTTTGTAACGTATGGGGAGTGTGGTTAATTGCTTGAGGGAAGAAATTGCATGTAGTTTCAAGACGCTTCAAGAAGTTATGCGAACATTTACGAAAATATATGAAAAATATAATTAATTTATGTGAGTTTGAGGTTACGGTTAGTTTTCAAGAAGTTTTGAGAATATTGAAAAAATGATTTGAGTCATTTTTAATAAAAAATGATAGGTTATTGAACATATGAGATAATACACGATTTCAAAACACTTTAAGAAGTTATCTAAATATTCTTGAAAATATACCTAAACTGCAATAAATTCACACGAGTTTGAGGTTGCATTTAACTTTCAAGAAGCTTCTAGAATACTAATAACTTATTCGAGACGTTATAAGTATATGGAAAGACGATAAGTTATCAAATGCATGAAATAATACACAATTTCAAGATGCTTCAAGAAGTAATTTAAATTTTAAAAAAAAATAATAAATGTAATAAATTTGTTGTTCAAAACTCAAAGAACATGTCATTGGGTTATCACATGCTCAAAACTCCCTCTTTATTTGTTGATACTGCTAGGGTTTTGAGACGAGAAGACAGGAGGATTTGTTTTTTTCCTACTCAAAGACCCTAGTTACATTATGCAGAAGCATTCCATTCCATTCCATTCATGCATTGCTACTAATATGGTCTATGTTAATGAGATCAAGTTTTGCTGTGTCATTTTCAAAGAGATCAATGCACATTTATATAACCAGATAATATAAATTAATATCCACGTAACCAACATCACAACCAGTACTGGAGTGTCTACTTGGCCAGTGGTCACGTATATATCATCACTAGTTGATAATCATCATACAAAATATCTCGTAGTTTTCGAATCCTGGGATATGCGAGTTGATCAAAGCAGCCTATGTCTCAGAAAAGAAGATATTTGTTCAAGTATTACTAATATTAAATAGTTTCAGGAATCTGGCTATTTGGATCTTTATTGACTTTGAATCTGTCGTTACTATAGCCTCTACCAGATTTGTAGTGGCAATAAGCACTTGACCAAGAAAAAAATGTTAAAATAATAAATATCTTCCTCCATTTAATTGAAAATATCTTTGCCAATGGATCGACCAGTTGTTCCGACCAAGAAAAACAAAAGCTGCAAGTTGAACTAATGGACAGATGGATTGAGAACTTCTTTGTTACGGACAAAGTATCTGAGCAAACATGGTCCATCTCCCACGCCATTTATCGATAGAAAATTTTCATATTCCGACCGGGCTAATTAGGCGTGCGCATAATATTTTAGAACTTATTTCAACATTCAAGAGCTATAACTTAAAATATAAGTGAAGAAAATTCATACTCCTTAATTTGTAATTCACACTCTCTGTTTTATTCATTGGTTAAAATTTTTATAAAAATATAAAATTCAAGTTATTAAAAAAAAAAAACATAGAATGTGGATTGTAAGATAAGGAGTGTGAATTTCACTCTCTAAAATATATTATGATAATATTAGGAGGCCTTAAAACTTAAATTTTAGCCCTTAGTAAAACCACAATTACAGGTCAACCAGACGGTGCTTAGACTAGAGCTCAACCAAATACATAATACACTTTCAGTACGGTTTTCAATCGTTTTATATATGTTCGTAAAAAAAAAAATCGTTTTATATATGGAAGGAGACTACATGAGTACATGTTATATGATTGGTGATGATGACCCTGTCACCCTGGTGATGAGTAATTACTTATGAAGATCGATGAATCTTTTTCCATGATCGAGACGCATTATATATGCAACCTTGTTAAAAAGCAGAAGTTTTGTTCTATATATCCTCAATATCCAGCATAGGGAAACAGCGCGGCAACTTTTGTTTCAGTTTGATGAGATACTATAGGATGATAGTTAATTAATGTAATGAAGATTTGCACCGTACAAGTTGGCTAAACATACTTTAGGCTTCTGTCCCAAGTTAATTATGTTCTTGAAGAAAGAAAAAATAAAATATAAAAACCTCTTCATCGATCGATCTCTAGAAACCCCATGGCAGCTGCACAGTACCTCCTTTAATTGTTTCGCAAATTGCTTGGGTAGGGTAGGCAGCGAAGGAGCTCGATGATATCGAACAGCTGACTGGACTAAATATGGAAGCAGGTGGAGGAGTCACCTGAGCAGAGAAAAGAATGTACTAGGATCCATTGTTCGACCCAACTTGGACTCAACAACGATGTGTGCGTCAGTGTGTGTAACTATTCAATGAGTACGTACTATGTATTTTGCTCTACATTCATAAGGAGGTTCTACTTTCACGGTTTCACCACAGCTTTCCACTTTCTCTTCATTCTTAAACAGCTTTCTTGTTGAAGACCGGGAGATCGAGATGAAGAAACCCACTGGCCGGCCGGCTTGCATTCTTGGGGAGGGAGGAAGTGGAGCATCCTTAATGAGCTAAACGCCTAAACCTAATAATTTCTGAAATGAAACGATTGCACTGACACCGCCTTGAATCCGGCCACCATTGTTACCGGTGTCATCACCCTCACCTTCAAGGCCTTTTCTATGTCATCGGAACTCCACCGGTAATCAACAACGGTGAATCCCAGAAGAAAGGAAGGAATTGAAATAACCGTTTGTGTAGGAGGGAATTATGCTCTCAAATAGTCACATCTTTGTTTCAGACAGCAGTGGTCTTCTCATTGGCTGCAATTTAAGTTTTTCTAAATTCGAACAAATTAAAGAAAAAATATTCAAGATTAGAGGAAAGGAAAAAGAAAAAGAAAATAGAGTCGTTGATAAGCATGAGTACGTGAAGAAAGCAATAATGACTTGTGAAAAATTGAGGGAGGCCCGGCTGGGTTAGAGAGACTTGGCTCTAAAGATGTACTTGAAAATTTATAGGCCATGAAAGCAAGGAATATGATATGTACTGTAGACGCAGATGGAGAGGTGTACCTGGGAAGGTTACAGAGCCACTCTCCTTGTTTGCTTGTTTACTCACCAAACACCTTTGTTTTATCCACGTCTATATACTAGGCCCTATGCACATGCCTTGTGACTTGTACTATGTTGTCTCTATTCATTATTTCATTTTAATTCCAACTTCCACCTTTTTTTTTTTTTTTTGAGAATAAAAGAAATTTCATTAATTCAAAATATTAGAACGATGGGATGACACTGTAAAATCCTAAGAAAATGACATACTCATACCCCAAATATAGAACTGACGGTTACAGATACCATGAGCCGATCGATAGGGGTCCAACTCTAACCACAAACATCAACTAATCCAGGAGTTCTGAGACATCCTTACAATCAACCTCAAGAAGAGACTAACCCCTTCTAACACCATATACCAATACCGCCAGTATATGTGTAGGTACCAATACTGACAGTATATGTGTAGGGGCAACTCCCCATTACATTGACTACAAGAACACAGTGAAATTAGAACAATTAGTCCCTGGAGATGACACCATAAAATGGCACACCACTTATCCAGACCACTAACACCCTCACTCAAAGGAGGAGGGACTGATAAAACCTAAACAAGAACCTAAAAAACCAAAACAAAACTCTAAAGAAACCACCAACACCCTCACTCAAGGGAGGAGGAGGGACTGATTAAACCTAAACAAAAACCTAGAAAACAAAACAAAAACCCTAATAATAACGATGACGAGCCCTCGCGAACCACCTTACTTCTTGGTCAATAGTCGACTATCGAAAGCAATCATCGAAGATTCAGGCCAGATCCAAGCATACACAAATAATCTGAAATTCACCAACCGCAACCAACCAGCATTCCACAATTCCCACCCAGACCGCATCCAACATCCACGTCTCCGCCACAAGTCCAACGAGCACCACCACTCCCTCCGATCCCACAAATCCCAAACTCCAGCGAGCAACTCGATCAGGAATAACAGAACGAAAGAAAAAGATCTCCGGTCAGAACGCGGAAGTCGCTCTAAAGCCTCAACCAACTCAGGTAGAAGAAGGAAAAGTACGCGACTCACCAACCACCGGAGAAAACATAGCAGCCAGTTCAGCAACCCCCAAACCACACTGACGAGGCCGGAGGCCGGCGCAGGTGAGGAGGCGTCGGGGGACAAGCCAAGAAACCGAAACTGTTTACTTCCGAACTCTAGATCCTTTTTTTTACGGAGCGTTGAGAGAGAAATCTTCAATTTTCCCTTACTAATGGGTTATATTATCTAACCATTATCATATCAATGAACTTTTTCCAACTTCCACCTCTAATTTGAGAGCATCTCAAAATACATATTCTCTCCCTTATTCCATGTCAAAGAGCAAAGTCATGGGTCATGTGAAATGTCCATTAATTTCCGTTTTCATTAAAGTCGTGATTATAATTCTATTTCGATCAAATAAAATCGTACTCAGATTTTGTCATTTAAATCCATCACATTCATACATTCAGTGCAAATCTCTCATTATTTTTGAATGTCTTGCTTATGTGTTTTATAACTCGATCAAATTTTAAAAATAAAAAATAAAAAGCATGAGATGTGTAGATCGATTTTCAAATTTATTTGTTTATTGTTTATGATAAAAAAAAAAAAAAAAATTGGTATAACTATGTGTGTGTGTGTGTGTTTTTTTTTTTTTTTTTTCATTTCAAACAAATGAACACCAACTTTGGATGAAACTATGGACGTTATGTTGGACGGAGCATCTTCTATCCACTGCAGTAAACGTTAACTGCAGTGTAATCCTACGTGTGAGCAGCACGACAACCATGGTTTAGCCGAACATTGGGGGTTGTCGAGTTATACGACGTTAGTTAAGATAGAAATCACATGGGAGGCACATGATAGTTCCCCCAACCCTAAAACGGATCTATCATGCTCTCTCTCTCTGTTCTCCTCCTCCAATTTGATTCAATTCGTACTTCTTTCAAACATAGGTGATCGACTTGTCTCAGCCTCTAACAGAACACGAACCAGATTTCACCCTGAAACCCGAAATGAGCCTGCGGGGCCCACCTTAGGTAAAGTTTTACCAGAAATTTGGTAGAACTTTCCCTAAAAAGTGGACTACCCAAATAACATACCTGGACAATAAAACTTAAACCAACACCATACCAACTACTTTTACATTCCAAATATATACATTCCAAGTACTTAACTTAATAACATACTTATAAGAGCAATCTAGATAGCAAGTGGAAATAAAGTACAAGTAGGTTAAATGTTTAACCTACAGGAAGTCGAAAGTAGTGGACACTGTACCTCGACGCCTACGCACAATTGACCTCAACTAGTCTGCAGACTGGGCACGAGAAACCGAAAAGCTTAGGGAAAATCATTTGAAAACCGTTAGAGTGAGTGGACGAAAATAAATAATTTTAGTGAAAATAACTTAAAATAATTATAATGATTTCCCACTTTATTCTCTTAAATCCAAGCATGCAGTGTTTGATAAGATACTTTCAAATCTCAGAAATCTCAAATAATACTGATCTCAAACTCCATCTCAAAACTCTTCAGAATCCTTTTCAAATATCTCAAAAATCTCATTCCAAAATACTCTATAAAATAGGCGATGACAAAAGGGAATTGCCGACTAGTCATTTTATGCCACTTGGAGGATACTGCCGACCAGAGACGCATCAGATGATACTGCCGACCGAAATACGATAAGGTGATGGATAGAGGGTACTGCCGACTAACCATTTCATGTCATCTGGAGGGTACTGTTGACCAAAATAGCTAGTTAGAGGGTACTGATATCTGATGACGCATCGAATGGTATTGCCAACCAGAATATATACTTTGGAGGGTACTGCCGACCAGGTAATGCATGCATGCGCTAACATAATCATCATTATCATTCATATTTACCTCCTTGAATAAACTGAACTCAATAATTCTCTTATAGTATTAAACTCATCAACTTGTAATGTTTAAATTTCCACAAACACTCAATTCTTAAAATAACTCATGAAATCTCGATAAATCATTTATACTCAAATACTTGAATATATATCACACATAATACACAAGTCATCATCATTTCCGAAAGAAAATCTCTATAACTCAATATTTGAATAACTCGATAAATAAGTAAAAAATTTCGGAAAGGAAAATAAATATCAGACTTCAACAAAACTCAAAAATTTTCACCATCCTATCGAAAATATAATATTAAGAAATTTCGATAAATTATTTATATATCATAAAATTAATACAATTAATTAATATTCAGAAAATAATACTACATGCATAATAATTTTAAAACAAATATCCACTCACAATCAAACGACTATGAAGGCTATCAAATGAATTCCTCCTCGAGCTCGATCTACACGTCGTCCTGAACAATTTGATAATTATGAAAAACTATTTTCGAGAATCGGAACTAAATTGATAATTCGTTGAAAGCTTGAAATCATAACGGAACGAGCTCAACTTTCATAGGTACGTTGATTCAATAATTATAACAACCTATTGAGAAATGGGGTCGATCCAAAGTTAGATATTCTCGAACCAAAACCCGATCATTTTCAAAAAGTATCAAAACGACACAAAACTCACATTCACATGTCCATAATTCTATGCTCTACCTAACGAACCAAAATAGATGCGCCCCTACGTGCCGCCACATGCAGCTGCATGTGCCACCTCTAACCCTAAATTGGGTCATGAAACCTATATATGCCAAATTGTTCACAACAATAGGCCCAACAACTCTTCTAACTACAACAAAGTCAAATTCAGAACCATATGACCGGAATATACCTACAAAACATCGGGGGGAAATTAGAATTTCAATTCCCCGATTTGTCTTCCTTCGGTTGAATCGATGCACGAGGCATATATTTTTAGAACAAGGATGACGAGAGATTCAATTTATGGGTTGTGGCCTCTTCGGAGGTGGCCAGGAAACCGATAATCAACCGGACATACAAAACGGGTCTGACGCCGTGAATATTACTTTAAACCGCTTTCCTTAATGGCAATCGGAGGAAACCAAAGCCGGAAAGACGATCGGTGTGAGGCGGCGCTCCAGATGGGAGTGGTCCGGCAGTCTGGGGTGGTCAGTAGAATCTGCCGGGTCAGGTTGGAGGTCGAGTCTGGGAGAGAGAGTTTGGGGATTGGGGTTTTGGCCCAAAATAGAAACTTCCTGAAATGGAAAGTTTCCAAATGCATACTTTCTATTTATATACACTTCCTGAAATAGTAACTTTGACTTTTTTTTACCGTAACTTCTTCATACGAGCTCCGATTCTTGTGTGCCACATGTCCACTAACTTGGTTTAATGTTCTCTACAACTTTTTAGAAGGAAGTTTTCTTGTAAGGTGAGCGGATTAAAAAGTCAACTCCTGGAAGACCTTAAAAGTTAAAAGTGAAGATGATTATTGTTTACCGTTCAAATGATTAGTAAACCGGTAAATTTGGGTACGGGGTATAATAATAATTTGATAGCTCCCCTAACCCAAAGCCGATATTGGTAATTGTGATTGCCGGTGCTGCACTGTTTGGGTAAGGTTTCCCTTACTCTGTAAATCAAAAGTTGTTGATATTGGGAGATGATTGAAGGGGTTGATACTCTACTTTGTATTATGATTTTGGCTTCTGAATGGGTTATATGATTCATTAAGGTTGCTTTATGTGGCTGTGATGCTATGAAGAATGAATTCTATATTTGAGGCATCAGAATCAGTTTTTGTTATGACATGGATTTCATGATGGAATTTGATTTCTGTTTCATGTTGGAATTGAAATAGGATTAAAATTTGCATGTGCCCCGATCATATTTTATGTTTTAAATTCAATGACTTTATTTCAAACAAAATGCTGGGGTTCTTGATTTCCTGCGTTTATCATTGTTCTGATTTATGCTTTTGCTTGGTTCTTTGTCATTTGCTTACTATGATTTATGGAGTTTTTGGCTGAGAAATTAAGTTAATATTCAGAAAAAGACAAACCCAGTTAAAGCATTGATCATTGTTTTATTTATTTTATGTTGAAGAACCAATCCATGTTTAAGTAAGCTTTCCAATTTGCATTCACAGTTCAATATATATTATCCAAGCAGCCATGTTTTTATAAGAAAACTGATCTTTTATTCAACCATTTTAAATTTCAATTGCTGTAATCGAGCTCTCATTTGTTGGTTTGTGATGATTATCTTTGTTGCGTAGCTGAGTTGATTGCTGTTATAGGTTTGTTTCAATATGATTTATGATGTTGAATTTTTGTGTTTTGAGGAAATTTTGGTTGTGGATTGGTGTTCATGTAGTGTGATGTTAGAGAAGCGAAGACCTGAGTTTCCTTGTGGCTTAATATCTTGTTTTGAATGGTCTTTTTTGCATTGTGTTACTCATAAACATGAGAATAAGCTTTGTGATGAATAGCTAAACGCATTCAATAGAGGTAAATTCTCGAAATTAATCCATTTTTCATCCAATTAATGAAGTATAACATCTGATTTACAATAAAGAGAAATCTTTTATGAGAATCTCATTACCATAGCAAAATGAATGAGGGGTTTAGATTGACTTTTGGTAGTGAACTTATTAATTCATTTTCTTTAACAATTACTTTAGTATAGCTGCATTTAGGAGGCTAGGTTTGTTTGGTTCTGTATGATTGTAGTGTCTTTTGATCAAAGCAAACCTCTTTGTGATCGTCAAAAATTGTTTAGATAAAGGATAAACCTGGTTCAGTTCCTCTAACATTGAAAAACCTCATTTCCTAATCCCTGCTTTTTCCTCACCCTCCCCTTCCAATTTTGCTCTCTCTCTCTCTGTTCATTTTAGACTCTCATTTGGTTGATGTCCTCACTTCGCATTATCTCTAAACCCTTGAATTCTTCAGGTTCGGATTTTGATTATTTATGTTCTTGGGGTTTGATTACGTATTTGATTTTGGATTACTTTTTCAATTGATTGCTCTATGTGTTTGTTTGGTGCGAAAATGTGAGATATTTACTAGTATCCACCGCCAAGGTTACTGGCTTTGTGGAAGCAATTCTAGGTGTGAAATTTTTACTTGCCAAATTCCTTAGGAACTAAGTGGAATGTAGAATTTCAATTTACTATGATGGAATTTCTTCTACTGTGGCCGAGGGTCATAATGTGGTGCATGTTAGGTGTTTGTGAAATGTTCAAGGTTATTAAAAACTGAGACTTTTGTATTTTGGTCTGGTAGGTCAATAAGGAAATAGGGGAAAGTATGAGAGAAATTTACTGTAATTTCTAAAGTTATTAGCTTTGTTTTTCAAGGTGAGAGATTAGTAGTTTCTTATTGCATTCAATTAATTATACTGTTACAGAATGTTGAATATCCACTGATTTTGCTATATATATATATATATATATATATTGATGAGTTTGTATGGAGTTGCAATTAAACTGATGTTAGATTTTTTAACAAAGGTAATTAAATTATCATGTCGGTAATCTAATAACTTCATCATGTAACGCTGTGAGGTTGTCGACTATTTAATTGTTGAGTGATTGAATGTGTTGATTAAGGGGACTTGTTTAAGACATGTAGGTTTAGGGGGACAAAGATACCTAAAAAGAAGTTGCACAATGAAGAAAATAATAAGCTGGAGACCGCAAGGAAGCGGAAAACCGAACGAGTTGTGGGATATCATAATTGTGTGTAAGTATTATGATAGTAAGGAACACATACTATTGCAATGAGTTGATTTGTTTTTGTAAATTGAAATAAATAAAAAAGGTGACTAGAATGTAAACCTGATATATGTTGTGACATTACCATAGGAAAATAGTTGTCATGAGCATAGGTCAAAATGGAGAAGATTGAAGGTACATAAATTATTAAAGGTAATTTGTACATTGGACCAAATTTTTATTTGTATAAAATGTTCAATGTCGGTCAGAAAATTATTGTCTGATGCGAAACGTTCAATAGCGGTCATAAAAAATATGACATAGAAGCAATTGTGAAAGAGGTGTTGAGAGTGATTGGTTCAAATGGAACCAAACGATATAAGGGATATCAAAAAATTGAAGCACACATAAATGCTGATCCAATGTTCACCTCAAGGGGGCAAATGGGTTCAGTAGGTGGCAAGAAAATTGAGTACGAGTATCCTTTAGCAACAAATGATTTTGGGAATGATACGTTCCATTACGAAATGAGACGAAGGTAATTGAGACTAATATGTTGACAATGACTTTCATAAATACATTGATGTTTAATTTATATATGTTTAGGTTAGATGTTATTAGTTTTTTAAATAGGAAAATGTGTAATTTTGGGGTAGACGTATTATCTGAATATATGAAACCTACATACATGCTTATAAGCTTATTTGTTAACTGTACATGTGGAAGAAGAAAGTGTTACTATTCCCTTCCTCTTGAAGATGGAAGATCAGATGTCATCGGTAACATTACAATGCTTATAAGCTGATTTGTTAACGGTACATGTGGAAGAAGAAAGTGCAATATTTCTCTGTCTTCTGAAGATGGAGGATCAGATGTCATCGGTAACATTACAATGCCTCTATGTACTCTAACTGTTATCGGATAGGAGACTGGGCAATTGATTTGGTGCTTAAATGCAACTTACGCACAATAAGAGCTCTGTCATCAAAGAAATGAGAAGTATTTGAACCCAAAATTATGGTACCACGTACGGGGATTGAAAAGCTAACTCTAATTCTTGGTTATGCCGATTACTAAGTTATTAACAATTTAACAAACAAAACCTAAAAATAGCACCAAGCTATTTACATGCCCGGCTTGGAACAACTAAGCCTAAAATTAGTCAAGAGAACCACAAATAAATGTGGAAGCTCACAACCAAATGGTATGGACAATGAAAGTGGTTTATGAAATTTGATTTTGATTTCAAAAAATAAAATTGACAATTGGAAATTCAAATTGCAACTAAAGATAAACATAATAAAAACTAATCAAGAAATGGAAATTAGGTCACTAGGGTTTCCTCTTAGCTAAATTTAATGCATAAACATGCTCCGACAATGGTCACTCAATTCATAATGGCATCAAGAATAGTACCCAAGGGTTTTCAAGACTCATGAGTCATTAGATTCCTTGAAGGATATTCCTACTCCTGATCAAGGGTTGTAGAAACGCAATTGAGACAATTTAGAGCCTTGCTAGGGCCTCTAGTTGCACCAAAAGACGAAGAGTCCTAGAATCAAGGTTTCTAAGCTAGTCAATACGGCAATCGAAATTGGTATTGTAACTAACCATATTCTAAAATAGTGTCCTAGCCATAAATTAGAGAAGTGATTATATCCCCTAATTTGTTCTAGACGTGCTCATCTATACATTCAAGAGTTAATCAAACTCCTAAGCATGCATCTAAGCCAAATAATATAGATTAGAACATATGCCAAAAACAAAATTGAGAACCATTAAATCAAAGGGAAAATTTCACAAATTGTCACTGAACTATAACTCATTCGACACTTTGGTCACTGAAGTTTCAAATATATCACTTTGGTCACTCAACTATTACATTGTCAATCACTTAAGTCACCCAAAGAGTATTTTTTATAATTTTTTTTAATGAAAACAATTAACAAAGTGACTTAAATGATTGACAATGTAATAGTTGAGTGACCAAAGTGATATATTTGAAACTTCAGTGACCAAAGTGTCAAATGAGTCATAGTTGAGTGACCATTTGTGGAATTCTCGCTAAATCAAAATATATTTATTACATTAAATCCATGCTAGAGCTCAAATCCTAGTTTCCTAAATAGACTACTCACAATCCATCAACAAATCAACAACAATATACATAAATTAAAGAGGTAAAGGTGAAGAAGAGTGAGAAGTAACAAGAACAAATCACAAATTGCTATGGAGCAATTATGACAAGCCTTGATTTATGGTTTCTCAATTTACCCAATCTCAAATTTTGATGCTTATTGAAAATTTGATGAAGATTTGGTCTAGAGGAGTGAGAGGAGAAAGAAAAATATGAAAATTGGAATGGGTATTGGTGGTTTTGGTGTTGAAGGGAGAGAGAGAATTATGATGGTGGTGGCTGGTCTGTTGGTGTCTTGCTGAAGGGGAAGGAAATATATGGCCATGAAATTCATGGGTCCGATCCTGGGTTGTGTGGATGTGAGAAGAGAAAAGAGATAGGCTGCCACGTGGCAGCATAAGAGAGGGTGAGAGGAAAAATAAAAGAAAAAGAAGAATGACATGCACGTGGGAGAAAGGAAAAGATATGCTTATGTTGACATTTTTCAATTCACTGTTCAGTTTTCTTATTTTCCTCAATTGTTTGATTATGCTACTGGCTGAGTCACTTCACAATCCAATGCGTCCACTGTTCTTCAACCACGTGCTGTCACACGTCATATCAATATTTCAAAGACTATTTAGACAGCTAAGCATTGATTGAACTTGTCTTGGTATGATTCATTCCTATTACAGACTCTCGTATGTTTATGTTCACAGAATTTGGCAATTCTAAAATCTTGGATCTTACACAAATCATGTTGTTGATTGAAATTGTCTGCTTTCAACTAAAATATGTTCAACAATCTCTTGATTTGTTGCACCGTTCAAGGATCTTCCTGACATTTTCAATATTCTTATGATTTCTCATCACTAGAAATATGTGATCTTGCCTAACATCTGGTTGAAAGAAGATAAACACTTGTCCAATACCTTGGTTTCACAATTTGTTTGAATATATTCCTATCTTTGTATCTCTCCTGTTATCTATATTTCTTTCTTGGTTCCTGTACTATTTCTTTCCTGGTTCATCTACTCTTTCACAAAGGCTTTCTGCATTAGATTTGTCATGACCTTCTTCTCGGTATTTGATGTGCCTACCTTTTTGAAGGATTTGTGTCATAAAACAGTCATTTTGATGTTATGTTTATTGTAACTATTATTAATCAAAATGGCAAGTTTATTGTTCATTGCATATATTTATTATTTGATTGAAAAAGATCCAAGGAATATGAGTAAAAAAGAAAGTAATCTAAAAAGTTAGATGTATGAGACCTTTAGTCTTTTACACTCTTATCCTAAAATGTTTCTAGTCATAGGATCATTGTTTGAACATTGATAATCCGGAAAGACTAGCAAATACTATGTATTTCTCAACATAGATAATGATATGTCTCTTACATTCGTGTAGAAACACTAATACAAGTATGTGGGTGCTCTTATCTTAAAGAGTACACTGAACGCGATCATTAGAGTTCTTATATAGAGTTTTACTCACATGTCAAACCTGAACTCTAAATTGCAATAATACAAATTAGTCATTTGACCTGAGACACTATGATTGTCTTATGAGTGAGTGGATTAACTCTTGATGATGCAATAATATTATGTCCTTTAATGGATATGATTCATGCATTAATTGGTATAATCAATTCGGTAATAGAGAGTCATGTGAGTGTATAACAAGAAATTTCTATCCTTAAATAAATAAGACGTATGTTCAAATATGTGATTCAATGAATCTTTGGCCAAAACATTGAATGAGATTTGGCCAAAACATTGAATGAGATTAAAACTGAGTTTCTAATCACACAAGAATGGAAATCACATTAGGGGATTGACATATCAATTCCATACTCCAGTGCTGTGATTTAGAACATCATATTAGAGAATGACCGTATTGTATTGTAATTCCAATTGAATAGATTTTTTTGTCATTCTATATTAATAGGGTAGTGTCATTCTATATTAATAGGGTAGTCTCTTTGCTAGTAGGTGTCCGGTTGAATACATTTATTTGATAGAGGCTCTTAACATCATTTCAGGACTTATTCTAGATGCTTATTGTAATGTCACATCCAATTTTTTTTTTTGTTAGATGCGACTTATATTCCAATCATGGAAATAAATTTCCAAAATTGAAATATGAATAATCGGAAAAGAACGATACTAGACAAATTTTCGAAATTGAAACACAACCTTTATTACAAGAGGGGTTTACACCAACAGTTACAACCAAAGGACAACTATATTCCAAGTTCTTGTCTAGGAACCTAAACATGATTAGCAATAACACACATGTATATTACAATATTAAAATATAAAAAAAACACCCTTGTAGTAAAATAATTTCAAACTCATTTATTTGTCACCTGCAAAAATGATAAAAGGGGTGAGCATACATTGCCCAGTAGGAGAAATAAACCTCTTTGAAAATCATAGTTAGAATAGTAATAATGAATGGATGGAACTACTATCTATTCCCGATAATCCATATTGCAAAATAAACAGAGCCTACATGTCCCATACCATGTGTTTTACCACGAAGGTGACTCAGAGTATTCAACAATGTGAACTAACCCCCATCCAAAGTCAATCACTATGCCAAAAAAGCTATCAGACAACAGAGTTCAGACGACAGAATAGTCATTTTCTGTCGTCTGAGTGTTTCAGACTAAACTCAGACGACACATAAATTAAATGTGTTGTCTGAATACAATGAGAAACCATGCTTGTTTCATTTTGAAGATATGGTCAGACTCAGACGACACTTAAGTGTCGTCTGAACAAATAAAAATTTTCTTAGCAAAACGTTTGGATTTCCCTCCAACAAGAATAAGTCTTGTCCCTCCTAAATTCCCAAACCCTATCGATGACCAGTGAATGTAAAACTATTCAGACAACAGAGCTAAGAAATTCTGTTGTTTGAATAAGGTGAGTTTGACTTTTTTTTATTTGAAGTCTGTTTTTACATAACATGCACAAAACCTAGCAGGCTTCGTTTTACCTCTCGCCCCGCTCTGTCTAAACTCTCTTACCAACAGAAACTCGATCTATACCTCTCAAAAATCAGCCATTTCTGAAACCCAGTCCTCCCTAACCCAGATTTGTCTCCTACTCTCCTTGACGAATCGATGATCGACGGCGATACATCCCTGCTCCCCCATCGCTGACCTCGCCAACTCGATTAGAGACTTGGAGTTCTCCCGACTCGGCAACCTGCAAGAGTGCAACGCTAGAACGAGCAACCCATCTCAGGCCTCCGATCTGGGCCTCCAGCCTTTCAAGCCCCACCGGCCACCGACTCCAGTCTTTCAATCCTCACCAGCAACCCATCTCCGCGGCTCCGCCTCCAGGTATCTCACCATCTCTCTCCCTCTCCGTTTTCTTCTCCTCCTCTGTGACGGCCGAAGGGTCCTTTCGATCCTCCTGTAATCTTGTATTGTTGTATATAATCATTTTCCAATCAGTAAATAATCGATTTCCATTTGACGGGCAGCGACACATCTCTGCTCCCCCCATCGCTGAACTCGCCAACTCGATTGGAGACTTGGAGTGCTCCCGACTCGGCAACCCATCTCCAGTCTCGACCTGGGCCTCCAGTCTTTCAATCCCCACCAGCAACTCGTCTCCGCGGCTCCGCCTCCAGGTATCTCACCATCTCTCTCCCTCTCCGTTTTCTTCTCCTCCTCGGTGACGGCCGAAGGGTCCTTTCGATCCTCCTCTAATCTTGTATTCTTGTAAATAATCAATTTCCAATCAGTAAATAATCGATTTCCATTTGATCTTGTATTCTTGTTGGTTTTTAACTAAGGTAATACCATAATGGTATAGTTGAAAACTTGAAATGGGTAATGGGTAATGTGTTTGATTTCGGATTTGCATTTGATGTTGATGGTATAATTGCAGACAATCAAATGACTCAAAATGATATAATTGCAATTACGATTTAATGCCGTTTGCAATTAGGATAGGATGCTTGTGTTTTGCTGTCAATCTGATAGCATAATTAGGATAGCATAATTGATACCAATCTGATAGCATGTTTGTGTTTTAGGCATCCAAATGACCAAATATAAACTGTAGTTGTTCTATTACTGAAACAGGAATTTGATAGATTCTTTGACTCAGAAGTTACCCAAAATTCTAGATAGTTTTGGTTTTCTGGGTTTCAGAAGCAGTGAAAATGAAGCATGTTTTATATGTTTTTAGTCCGAAATCAAAATGTATGGTTCATTGAATCTGTGGTTTTGTGTTGGTGGGTTCAAATTCTTATGAGATTGGGTTACTGAGTTTTTTGCAGGTGAAGTATTCGCAAGAGTCGGACAACAATACCAACTGTAAGTAATTTGTAGTTTAACCAATGTGTTTGTTTCGTGGGCTTATTAGTATGAGTTTGAGTGTTTTTGAAAATCTAATGGTTTTTATTGTTTTGCAATGATGAATCAGCCTGCAAAGCCAGAGGCAGCGATCTCCGCGTTCATTTTAAGGTACAAAAGAACTTGATATTCAAAACCGGTCGGTTCAAAAGAAGTTGACCAAAATTCTAGATAGTTTTTACTTTAACTTGTGGATATTTGTAAAAAAAAAAAATTATTATTATTCTTCACCATTACATTTTCTAAAATGATGCCTTTTTTTTCCCCCCTCTCAAATTGATCTTTTCCTGTACATTAATCTCAAGAGGAACAAAATCACAAACCCAAAGTTTATCTTCACTTCTTTTAAGTCTTTATTGTAATCTTTTACTTGCATAAAGCAATCATGTAGCTGCAGATAATAAAACAACATGCATTAACTTTAGGCAATGTTCCAGAAGCACTGGCATTATATATAAATGCAGCACAGGCCCTCTTATGTGCCATCTAGGCAGTAGCTTGAGAGAGCCAAAAGACAAAGCATTCTTATTCTTTTGTGCATTCTTACCTCAATTCTATGAATTCAATTTGGATGTCATGTGTTGTTGTTAGTTGTTACTGACCTATTCTTGGAATTATTGATTCAAAGGAGTTCTTAACCTGTACTTGGAATTATTTACTCTTTAGGTTGGAGATTGTGGATTATCAAGAATCAATCACAATGCTTTGGTATCTGGTGATGTGCGGGGAAAGCTTCCATGGATGACACCAGAATTGTTGAACGGTAGCAATAGCCGGGTTTTTGAAGAAGGTTAGTAGGACTTTATATATTTTTATATCCTATATTACTGCAAAAGGAAAAAGGCATCATTTGCCAATGAAATTAGCATTCTACTACTATCTTTGACAGGTTTATATTTTTTCATTTGGAATTTCAATGTGGGAGATTTCATTTGTAATATTGTTTGGAATAACTGAATTGGTGTTCTGTCATATTCTTCAATCGTGCTTCTTCTAGTCATTTTGCTATTATCATTCAATTTGGAGAACTTGATTGTTTAATGACTTATTTCTTTAGCTTCTTTAAATCTTATATCTGTTAGAATGATATTAATATTTCTTTTATCTTTGATAATTACATTGTGTGGCTTATCTAATGTTTTGATACATCTGTACAGGTCGCTGAGATTGTTGCTAACTTCATTGTGAAGGGTTTGGTATTCCAGCAAGGTCGTAGTTCAGGCATATTGTCAGGCAATTACAAGTAAGTTTTTCTTAACATCGTATCTCAATGCATGACTTGCAGCTCTTGTATAGTTTTTTCATTAAATATAGATGATTGAGGATTGATCTTGTACATGTTTCTTTTTTACTTCTATAGTTAGTTTTGAGGGTTTTGGCTCATGTAAGTATGTTTGCAAAGCTTAGAGTTTTATTGAAATGCAATAGTAATGAGTACTGAGCAGTAATGAGTACTGAGCAGTATAGCATGTATTGTGTTTGGGATATATAAATGTATGTAAGGTGTTGTACAAATCTTGATTATTGTATTTTTTCTGTGTAAGATGGATAAATCATGGATGAATGCTGATAGAAGGTCACGGAAGTTTGAGGTAGGAGTAGGACAGTTTCTGAAATTTGCCTCTGCTAATGCCAACAACAAAGCAAAAATACGTTGTCCTTGCCTAAAATGCTGCAATACTGATGGATTTTCCATTGGAGTTGTTAAGGACCATATTTTTTGGAATGGCATTGATAGTAGTTATAAGCATTGGAGGTGGCATGGAGAACATAGTATAGCTACCATTTCTGGCAATAGAAGAGGGGAATCTGAAACTGTAGATTGGGATGGGGGTAGTAGGATGGGAGAGAATGATGTAGAAGGAGAGAGTGAGGATGAGGAGATTTCAGAAGACTCAAATGAGTTTCTGAAGTATGTGCAGGATGCCGATAAGCCTTTGTACCCTGGTTGTACCAAGACAACCAAGTTAAATGGTCTGATTCAAACATTCAATCTGAAAGCAAAGCATGGAATGACTGATTCCTGCTATTCTGACATGCTGATAATGATCAGGGGTTTGCTTCCTGAAGGAAATGAGGTTCCTGCATCTTTATATGAGGCAAAAAAATCACTTAGTGCATTAGGTATGGAGTACCATAAGATTCATGCTTGTCCAAATGATTGCGTCTTATATAGACAGCAGCATGCAGATGCTATTATCTGCCCCACTTGTGGTGCTTCAAGGTGGAAATTAGGCAAGGATAAAACTGAAAAAGTAGGGATACCTGCCAAGGTTTTATGGTACTTTCCACCAATCCCGAGGTTCAAACGGTTTTACCAATCGGCCATTACAGCTAAGAATCTGACTTGGCATGATTATGGCAGAAAGAAAGATGGAATGATGCAGCATCCAGCTGATTCCCCGACTTGGGATTTAGTTGACAAGAAATGGCCGGAATTTGGTAGTGAGCCTAGGAACCTTCGACTAGCCCTCTCATCTGATGGGTTTAATCCTCATAGTTCTCTAAGTAGCAGGTACTCTTGCTGGCCGGTTATACTTGTGACATATAATCTTCCGCCATGGCTATGTATGAAGAGGAAGTATATGATGTTGACGCTGCTGATCTCCGGACCAAAACAACCTGGTAATGATATTGACGTATATCTACAACCTTTAATAGATGATCTAAAAGTCTTGTGGGATGGGGTTGAGGGAGTATATGATGCCTTCAGAGGGGAATACTTTAAACTAAGAGCTATACTCCTCTGGACCATTAATGATTTTCCCGCTTATGGGAACTTGTCAGGCAGCATTGTGAAAGGATACAATGCTTGTCCGATATGCGTTGATAAGAGTGGACCATATAGGTTGAAGAAAGGTAATAAAATGTCATTCATGAGGCATCGTCGATACCTACCTAGACATCATCCCTATCGAAAACAGCGTGCTGCTTTCGACAATACAGTAGAGGAGGAGCTTGCTCCTGTACCATTAACCGGAGAGGAGGTGTTTGCTAGAGTAGAGGGTATGAATTGTGCATTTGGCAAAAAGTGTCGTCCTGCAAAGAGTGTTGAAGACCAAAGCAGGCCTTGTTGGAAGAAGAAGTCAATTTTCTTTGAACTAGAGTATTGGAGATATATTCCTGTACGACATAATCTCGATGTAATGCACATTGAGAAGAACTATTGTGATGCTATCATTGGTACATTGCTAAACATTCCCGGGAAGACAAAGGATGGGGTTGCTGCTCGTTTAGACATGGTAGAAATGGGCATTAGGACTGGTTTGAATCCCAAAATTGGTGCCAAAAGAGACAAGTTACCTTTAGCTAGTTGGAATTTGCTGCTAAATGAAAAGAAAATAGTTTGCAACTCTTTTTTCAATATGACAGTGCCTGTGCGGTTTTCCTCAAATGTTAGGAGCCTTGTCTCTATGGATGATTTAAGACTTGTTGGTCTTAAATCGCATGATTGTCACACTATCATGCAAATTCTGCTCCCTGTTGCTTTACGATCTGTTCTTGAGAAGCCTGTTAGGTATGCAATCATTCGCTTCTGCCTATTCTTCAAGGCTATATGTGCCAAAGTGATTGATGTTTCCAAGCTACAAAAAATGCAAGCAGACCTAGTTATTATAGTTTGCTTGCTTGAGAAGTACTTCCCACCATCCTTTTTCGACATCATGATTCATTTGACTGTGCATCTTGTCCGAGAAGTAGAGCTTTGTGGTCCAGTATTTTTTCGATGGATGTATCCATTTGAGAGATACATGAAAGTGTTCAAAGGATGGGTGAGATGTCGTAGGCACCCTGAAGGGTGCATAGCAGAGTGTTATATTGTCGAAGAGGCTGTTGAGTTTTGTGCTGAACGTATGCTTGATGATGCTGGTACTGCTGGAATCCCAGAAAGTAGCAAAGCAGAATTTCGGAATGCATCCAAACCGCTATCAGGTGCTTCCATGATTTCTGTTTATGGAAAAGAAATGCATCAAGCACATCTTTGTGTATTGCAGAATACGGAGGATGCGTTGCCATATTTTCTGTAAGTCATTACTTATTCCTTTTTCCTTTTTTTTTTTAGTAATTACATTGCTAAACATTTCCCTTCATTTTTTTTCTATTTCTTGCTAAGTGTTTTGTTTTTCTCCTCCATCCAGTGAACATTTGGAGTTATTAAAGTTGCTTTATCCTAAGTTCTCCAAAAATGAAACGTGGTTGAAGAATAAACAGAATCAAACCTTTTCGAACTGGTTAAAAGAGAGGGTAAGTTCTTCATTATTGATACATTTGCAACAATAAAATATTATGTTTTGATGGTTATGTAATGTATGTACTCTTTGCAGGTTTCAAATGAACTCATGTTTGCTGACAATAATGTTTCACAAACAATGAGATGGATGGCAGGTGGACCAAAGAATGAAGTGCCAACATTTAGTGGATACCAGTTAATGGTGTTGATTTCAACACCAAGGAGCGTGACAATCTTCGATCTGTTCAAAACAGTGGGGTATTTTTGCTTGCTGATGCAATGCAGATTTCTAATGCAAGGGATAAAAACCCTAGAACAGATGATATGCACTTTTACGGTGTGATTAAGCATATATGGGAGTTGGACTACTACAAGTTTAGGGTACCATTATTCAAATGTGATTGGGTAGAGAATGTTAGGGGCATCAAAGTAGACGAACTTGGGTTTACTTTGGTGAATTTGAATAGGATAGGGCACTTAAATGATGCTTTTGTCTTAGCTACGCATGTTAAGCAAATATTTTACATACAAGACCCCCTTGATGTGCAATGGTCAGTGGTAGTAAGGTGTCCAGATAAAGACTACCAAGAGGCTAATGATGATGAGGAGCTACAAGATATTGAAGTCGAACAGCAGCCATTTAATGCCACATTGCCATCTGTTGAGACTTTTGATGATATAGTTGGTGATGATCACATCAATTATATGCGACCTGGAGATGAAGCCATATGGGTTGAGAATGAAAATAGTCATCGTCGCTTATAGGATTAGATAATAGGGTTGTTTCCTTGCACTTTTGTTTGCTTCACCCGTCTTTGTACTGTGTGATTATTGATGAAATATATGAACCTTTTTAATATGTTAGTTGTTTTGTTAGTACTAGGTTCAATTTAGCTGCTAATGTCTTGTGTACTTTTGTGTACTGCGATGTGATATTTGTTTTCAACCATTTATTTATACATATTGTTAACTGTTTACTTGTTTCTTTTAGGTCATGGCTCCCCGGTCTAACAACACAGCCAAAGCTAGAGCTATAGCACTAAGGATAAAGGCATTGCAAATGAAAAGAGGTAAAAAGATCGTGTCAAAACCAGCTGTTGAAGAGATTGATGTACCACTCCAATCTACCTTTGCTCAGCAAGATGCAACCCCTAATAAAGCTGCAACCCCTAAGAAAGCTCAAGCGACATCAAAAAAAACAAGGTTCAGACTTGCTCACTCTAACAAATCTGCATCCCCAAAGAGAAGTGTATCCAAGCAAGCTGGTAAGTCCAAGAAGGCAGCATATGCACGTAATGTTGGAAAGAGAAAGGCCCCTGATGAAGAGGACAACGTAACCGGTGGACTACAGTTACTTAAGCGTGGGATGGTAACGATGAATCGCATTTCAAGGCGACTTATTCGTGGAAAGAGGCTGAAAGTTGAGTGTAATGCTCAAGGGGAACCAATTGGAAAGGCAGCTAAAGAGATGCAGTCCTATATTGGGGTATTGGCACGTACAAGGATCCCAATATCTATAAAGGATTGGAGAGGAGTGAAATTAGATGAGAAAGACAAAATCTGGGAAAGTATTGAGGTAATTAATCTGACTATATGTTTAATTGTATGATAATGTTGTTATTATAGCTGTGTTACTTGCATTCTACTTATTTTCATTAACAATGAGCAAATATTAAAGAAAGGTTCCCGCTTATGGTTTTGAACATATGCAGGAAGCATTTGTGGTGCCTAAGGAGTGGAAGAAATTGGTTATTACATCAGCCGCCAATAAATGGAGAGAATTCAAGAGCAAGTTGACAAACTGGTACATTATGCCATATTTGGATAACCCTAAACTGTTGGAGTTCCCTCCCGATGATTATCGATCCATTGACCAACATGACTGGGATAAGTTTGTTGCTGATAGGACTACCACAAAATTTAAGGTTTGGCAACTACTGAATTTTAGTCCAATTGCATATAATGCATTTCTTCTATGTCTATATCGGTTAAAATCTTCAAGACGCTCTAATATTGTGGACACTTCTGCATACTCTTTGAAGGAACTTCGCGAGGCACAAATAAAAAAGCGAAAAGAGAATAAGTACCCTCATCGAATGGCGCGAAAAGGATATGCTAATCTTCAAGAAGAACTGGTTAGTATAGCCTTTTCTAGAGTACTTTACTGTATAATTGTTCTTCCTTGGATTTAGGACAGAGTAATGATCATTAAACCCTTTCATATAGTCTGAAACAATACCGATCGAAGAACTTGATCGTGCGACAATGTGGGTAAAGGCACGACAAGACAAGACCGGCAACTTCAACGGGCCGGCAGTCAAGAAGACAGTTGAAAAAATTGTAAGTTCAATTACAAGTGTAATTATTTTGTTCTGAATTTTTATAATTAATTTGCATCAGTCATGCATCCATTGCTTCTATTTTATGTTTACAGGACAAACTAAGGAAAAAATTGTGTGAAGGTGAAGTGAATTCTTCTGGATCAAATGATATTCTAACATTGGCATTGGGAAACCCTGAGGCCCCTGGCAGGGTACGAGGTGTTGGTGGCTTTGTCAAGCCGGCTGCTTACTTTAATATACCAAAACGCCGAAAGGAATCTGTAGAAGACACCTTGAGGGTGAGTGTGAAGAGGATATTAGCTGAAGAGAAAGAAACTATCATTGCCAATGAAAGAGCTAAATGGGAGCTGGAGATGGAACATCACATTGCCAAGGAAAGAGCTGCTTGGGAGGATAGGTTTAAGAAGTTGGAAGAAAAGGTTGTGAGGAAAGAGGTTGACAATGATTCATTGAAAACATTGACACCGTTGAATGATATTGGTTCTGGACAAGGCAGTTGTTCCCGGCAAAATGACAAGGGTATGAAGCTTGGTCAAACTGAGCTTGCTAGAAATGTCAAGAAGAAGTTAATCTTGAACAATGCTGCACAAGTGGATGTTGAAGAGGAGACTGCTATGCCGTTTCTGGATAGTAAATTGAGCAGCAAATTTGCATCGGTTATTGAGGATGATGTTGGGATAGTTGGTAGACCTCTCATGAACACTAAATTCTGGGAAGAACTTCCGGTAAACTGCACCCTATGACCTTACCTTCCTTCCTTTACATTTTGTTACCCTTATGGTTAGATTGATAGATCACACTTATTGATGCATGCCGATTTCTGAAATCTGATTTATGCTAACTGTTTCAGAAATCTCAGGTTATGACCAATACGGTCAAGTTGGAGTCTAAGCTAGCAATAAATTCATTGGATAATGTAGTTGCTCTTGGAACCATCGTTGAAGTTGATATTGAGGCTACCAAACAAACAATCCATGGTGTTCCAATGGGAGAGGAAAATGTGCGCGTGTCAGTCACCAAAGCTATTGTTGAAGATGCTTTGCTACCATTTCCTATCAAAGATGAGATTGTCAAAATACGCGATGCGATTGGCACATGCGTTGCTTGGCCTAAAAACTTGATTATACCCCCCACAGTTGAGCAAAAGGTAATTTCATTTGTTCATTAGTACATTTTCAGAAACTCTAAACTATTTTTATCTAATAATGATGCATATTATTGTTTATAAATATAGGAAGGAGTAAAGCGTAAAATTATGAAGAAGAGAAATAGAGACATCACTACTACAAAAATTGAATCAGACGACGCCCCTCAGACGACGCATCATAGTTTTCCGTCGTCTGATTGATTTTTATTTTTTTGGACGTCGTTTTTATAAAATCTGTCGTCTGATGTGGAATTATGAGTTAGTTCAGAAGACGTTTAAGGATAGAACCGTTGTGTAACCCTAAAAAAATTGAGCGGCAAGTTTCCCACCATGTCTGTGGTGCCAAACCCTATCGCAAACTCCAAATTTTCCCCCAATATGTATTAATCATACGACGAGAAATAATAAAACTGTGGTCTGATTAATATGTTTGACAGAAAGGAGGGATATTTCCCACCACCATTCTTCTCCAACTCTCCAAAGAGGGAAGTCAATTTAATAGGAGACAAACCCTAAATTTAAATGGCTACATTCAGACCGCGTTCTTACACAAATCTGTTGTGTGAGTCCTTGTACAAATTGATAGGGCCTCACAAATCTGGCAGAAACCCTAACACTAACATAACAAAATAGCAAAACCCTCTCTCGACAGCTAGCGTCTCACTCTAGTTTGACTCGTCTCACTATCGATAGATCCTCACTCTGTGCTCTCTTGGTCGCCTCACTCTCGACAGACCCAAACCAAAACCAGAATCCTCACTTTCCCAAACCCTCATTCTTCTCTCTATCTCGACAGACCCAAACCAAAACGAAAATCCTCACTCTCTAGCCAAAACCTCACTCTCCCAAACCCTCATTCTTCTCTCTAACCAATCTCATCTCTCTGTGAATGGGATTGAGCCGGTGAACTGAGATTGAGCCGATTCCCTTAGAGCGAAGCATTGTTGGCTAGTTTAGCCTCTCCGACTGGTTCCCGTCGCACCCAGCTGCAGGTCAAGACCGAGTTGTTTCTTTTTCCTGTCGCACCCAGCTGTGAGACCGAATTGCAGGTATCAAAATCGTTTCTTTCTGTTGATTCTCTTCGATTCTGTAACTGGGTTCTGATTATTGCGTCTTGTTTTCACTTGGGTCCTCTCAAGTTTTGATCTTTTTGTTGTAATTATCATGGGGTTTTCTGGAATGGAGAAGGTAAAGTCAACCCGAGACAGAAATTTTGGTTATCTTGAATACCCGGCCAATTGATGAAAATAGAATAGAATAGATTCTTTCTACTGTTTGATTGTGGGTCTGTTGTGTGCTTGATTTTGGTTAGATATGATGGATGTTGTTGTTCTTGATTCTTTCTGTTAATGTTTATATAATTATTAATATTTCTATTGATCATATTCAGTTTGGATTGATGTTTGGAAGCTCATTTCTTTGTTCATCTTTTGTATTTGATATCAGATATTCCTGCAAATGACTGGTTTAGCTGCAATAGTAGTAGTTGAGCATATATGGGTAAGTTGGATTACATCCTGATGAATATTCCTCATTGCCTATTTGATTGTGAGCCTTTCAATTTTGATCCTCTAGGGTATTCAACAGTTGTTCTTGTGTTATACTGCTCACGTATTTGTTTATATGTTGGGCAACCTGAAGTTAAACACTAAGTTTCCATTAGTAAGATGTAGAGAGGGTCTATTATTGGAGATTGAATATCTTTTATGATATTATTGCTGGGTTTGTGTCGATTTTGGTTATGGATTTTGTTGGGATTGTTGCTGTTTTCATTAATTTCAAGTGTTTGTTCTATTTCCTAAGGTGAATGTGAATCTGCTCTTTTGGACCAATCTCATGATACAGATGAATGTGAATCTGCTCTTGAAGCCCGGTATCAAATAGGGTCATGTAAGTAAGCATTACTTGCTGTACTCTTTAAAAACGGATTATTTAGTGTGGAAAAAATTTACTTGCTCCTTAAGAACTTAATACTTATAGCTGTTGTTTCTGGATGCTCTTACCAATGCAAGGAGCACAATTGCTACTGTCAAGCTCACCACCAACTGCAAGACTTGTTATCTATTCTGCCTTTGATAGTCAGGGACATGGCAGACAACTAGTCAGTGCTTTAGTATCTGTTTCAGCAAAAGAAAGTTTGGAGCCACAAGCTTTAGGAATTGAGTTCTATGACTCTCCCAATAGGTTTCTGTTCTTGAAAATGTGTATTGAAGCAACTTGGAATTATTGCTACTGAGTGGCTTATAATACTTGGATTGCAGATTGCCAAGGTTTCTTCTTTCCTTCTTCTTCCTTTTTTTTTTCTTTTGGAAGCTCTCTTAATACTTGGATATGTAATGTTTGCATCAGCTGAAGATGCCAAAGTGAGTTGGATTTTCAGTTCAGAAGCATGTTTTTGTTCTCAGCTTATTAAGTGAATTGGGTGTTTTAGTTTATTTCTAATTTTACAATGTCTTGACTCTTTGAATGTAGGTTCAAACTCTGACTAACCCAAGCAAAGAGGAGTTTTGTAAATTGCTTGAATCGTATTAGCTGAATCTTGTATACTTGCCAGGAGAGCAGCTTGAAAATGATGAAGTTGGTTCTCTTGCCTGGAGAGTAGCTTTAAGATATCTAAATATGCTTATGAGGTAAAATTAATTCATGACATGCACTCAATTCATTGCTTTCTTCTATGTAACTATGTGATTAAGTGACCATGTGATCTTTAACTCCGAGTGAGTTATTTGAAGAAATATTCAAAAACCAAGGAGTAGTTACACCACTGAGGTGGGAGGATAATGTGTATTGCAGATTGCTGCATTTCATTTCCCTTGTTTTAGTTGTATTTTTTTTTTTAATGTACATAAGTTGGTTTGGCATCTCACCCACCTTCATTTCATACCACTATGCAGGTTTATTTGGAGTCCACCATAAGGTCATTCTCTTCAAACATTACTTTTGGATAATGTAGTCCAGTGCAGGTTTACATACCATTTCTTCTTTTGTTTCTTGTTGAGATTGATGAGTTCCAAATTTGGTCTCTCTGTGTTCCTTTTTTTTTTCTTTTCCCAAATTTCTTACCAGGTTGTACGTGACAGAAAATGGATGATGCCTTGTTTATGTATCTAAAGTATACCATTGCTGAACTTGATATTCTCTTTTTCACTTGTAGTCTGCTCTTATCGGAGAATCACTTCCTGTGACCAAAATTCCTGGTGATGTGGTTTACTTAGGATCAACATGCAAACAAGGAGAACTTTAAGGAGTTGTTATTGCAACTGGTAGCCATACTTTCTTTCGAAAGTCAGCTGATCTTGTGGAGAAAACTAATACATGCATGTTAACCATTTCCAACAGGTATTTATTTCACATTCTCCACATTGTATTAATCATAGATGAGCTAATCTTATGGGTTAATAGATGGGAACAATTTATATACATTGTATTAATGGCCGATTTCACCGATGCTAAATGTTAACAAAAAGTAGTATTTAATTGTTTGATGGTTGCAGCTCTTAACATCAATTGGAAACTTCTGCATCTATTCAATTGTTGTTGGAATGGTTATTGGAATATCAGTTGGAACTCAGAGGAGGCCTGCCCATTCTTACTGGTGCCAACACTAGGCTAAGCAACATGGCAAGTACTAAGGATGTGTCCCAAGGATCACAGACAGTAGCTCGACTTGTAGACATGGAGCTGCAAGGTACTTGGCCATTGTATGATGTAGAAAATGGCAAAAAAGTTGACAGAAACAGAGAGAAGACAAATGTACAAATGAGCATCCTAAATTTGTGTATGAATATTTGGGAAATACTCCCTATTTGATATCAATTTACTGAATTCATTTTACATGTGGTGGGATTTGAATTAATTTGATTGTTATATATTTTGTAACTATTAGACAACAAGAATAAATGAAAAGCATTGTCTGACATGTTATAGCACAATGGTAAAAGCTCAATGCGTCGTCTCAAAGCACAAATACATTTAATTGTTAGTCTTCACACGACACTTTTTGTCAAAAGAACTATCGAATGTATACAATAGTCACAATGGCTACAAAATAAAAACTGTCGTCTGAATAAAACTCACATAACGGTTATAAAATAAAGCGACATCTAAATCGCAGTCACACAACAGCTACATCTTATGCCCGTTGTCTGAATAACAGTCACAATAACTAATGCTGTCGACAGGCTGCCAGCATGCTGCCGGCATGCTGCCGAGCCCTTCACACGACGGTTCCCTACAATCGACCTTCATCAGACGGCGCCTCGATAGACGACGCTTTACCTCCATATCAGACGACGGTTTTTAGCCGTCGTCTGATTCAATTTTTGTAGTAGTGCATATATGATGATGATGATCATAATGACCTTCAAAACCTGCCAGCCAAGTTGCCTTTACCCCTAAAGATGTTGTGCCAATGGGCCAACACATTCTTAAAGGATGGGTTCACCATCCACACCACTTTGGGAGAAGATCTTTTCGGCCATCCAAAGAAGGTAGCTATCTTTAGGAGGGATGTGTATGCCATGACCAATATGAAGGAGATATCGAACGGCTCATTAGTGATGTATATGAGGTTTGTTGTGCACATTAAATCTGTTAAATTGTATTAGGTTGTATGGTGGCCATCTTCAGTGTTGTAATTGCTATTAAACTAAATCTGCTGTTTTTGTAGCTACCTCTATCAGGTTTTGAAGAAAACAAAGATGCTGGAAATGATCGCCTTCATAGACCCTGATCACACTGGTGCACTTGCGTGTGGAAATCCAACAGAACGAGCTCGTTCTCTAGCTGTTCGGTATGGAAATGGGAAGCCTGGCCAGGTTTTTCTAGTTCCCTATAACTCAGGGTAAGCAATTTTGATTTAGACCTTACCTCCTAATACCTACAGTATAAATGCATGTTATCTTCATTATTTGGGTATTGAGTTGAACATTTTAATGTTAGTTGTCATTGGATGTTGACGGTTGTGAACCCCGGTGAAGAAGTGGTGCACTTCATGGATCCATTAAAGAGGCGACTCATCACCGGTGAATGGAAAACTATTGTGGACGAGTAAGAGGATATTAGTTTGGTTCAATGTTAAATTGGTTGTTATACTTGCATTTTGCTGGAATTATTTCTATCTAAATGTTACTTTGTAAGTTGTTCAGTTTCTGGCTGATTGTTGTTCTCATCATGTTGTTTCAGTTCCATCAGAATATACAATGCACAGAAAAATAGGAAAGGCAGAAAAATAGTTCAATGGAAAAATTGTGCGGTACGAGTTGCAAACCAGCTAACTATATGCTAGTTGATTTTACTTCAACAAATGTTCTTTTTATTCCATAGCATCAGCCAAGTATTCAATAATTTTATGATGTTTCAGGGCATTCCGGAGCAATTGGGCGATAAAACTTGTGGACTGTGGATTATGCATTACATGAAAGACATAGCGGAGGACAAAAATCAACATTGGAGTGCTAAGGTATGTATATATATATATCAACTCCTTCCAATTCTGATTAATGTTGTGAAACATATCCATTCACATTAACTTGTATTTTTTTTTTTATACTTGCAGTGGGAAAGGAAAGCAAATCACTTCTACACACAAAAAGACATTGATCAGGTCCGGGCCGAGTGGGCAAAGTATGTCAGCCAATTTCAACAAAGCTAGTGTGTCGAGAAGATTCTAATTTTGGACATGCATCATCTATAACCCATATTAACTAGTTATGCAGTTGGTCTAAGTATCTAATTTTGGCCTGCAAGTACAGTTTAATTATGATCAGTAGGTAGTATGAGATATCAGTGGTTTTTGGGTCACATTTGTTGATCATGCCAACTGCTATGGGTTATTGAACTGATGTTTATTAAGTTTAGCTCCAGATGTATGTATATATAGCTGCAGGAACAAATTGATCAAATATTGGTACTTTTGTGAATGGATTTCATATTTGATGAATGCGTTGTGTTGTTTCCAGATTTATATGATTATGGCACAACAGGGATGCGTGTGTATGACATCTGGAATAGAAAGCAACAACAAAATGATGTTGTTGGACGCATCAAAGAACAATAGAAACAAGAAAAAATGTGTTCATATTTGGACACTTAAACAACAGAAAATTGTCATCTAAAATAGAAAGTAACAACAGAATGAAATTCAAGTATGTTGTTTTATATGCACTCAAAAAACAGATAATTGTTGTCTTCATGTCAAAACAAAGACAGAGTCGAACAAAATTTGTTGACTAAAAACTAAAACAACCACAAAATTCTATGGTTACAAACAAAATGAAACAACATTTAACTGTTGCTCAAATTAGCTTCAAGCAACAAATAATTGTTCTGTCTATGCTCTTCAACCTTTATTTAACTGTTGTAGAGTATAAACCACAACAATAGATAAATGTAACCTTAACAACTTTTAAACCACACTTAATTGTAATTCCAAGTTATATGCCACAACAGATAACTATTACTATAAGTTAATAAAAACCACAGACAACTGTTATTTGTATTCCCTTTAAACGTCATTTAACTGTCATCTGTGACAAACTCAAACGGTAAATAAATATGGTATGAACTAAGTTCAATGCACACTTATCTGTGACTATAATGCATATAACACAACATATAAGTGTTATCGTAGGTGACTACAGACGATAGATAATTGTATTCTAAACTGAATACAAATGACAGTTAACTGTTATTGAACTGGAATAAAACAACACTTAACTGTTATTATAAGTCCATTCAGACCACAGAAATTATAAGGAACTGTTATTTGTTTCTAGTTCATACCACATTTATCTGTCGTTTGAATTCACTAGCCTCATGTCTCGATTTCATCAGACAACAGAAGACCTAACAAATTTCTGTCGTCTGATAAATAAGACGACAGAGGAAATCTGTCGTCTGATGCCCCAAGAGACGGCACCGTACTAGACAACAGAAATTTTTTTAATCAGACGACAGATCTCCTCTGTCGTCTGATTGCTTTTATGGCATAGTGAATCCCCCTAACCCTCTTTTGCTAGTCATCTTGTCCATTCCCCTTTCGCCAGTCCCGAATTACCCTTTCAATATCCTATACTAAGTGCACATTAACAAGTGGGCATACCTGGGATCTGGTACCTGCTGAGGTTATAGACTCAACTACGCAAAAGATAAACCAACATACTTATTCCAATAGCATATTCACATTATCATCATCACCCTTATACTTCATGTCTTATTGATGCACAAATACTTTGAATATGTACGTGTATTCACTATTCAGCCATACCAAACAAACAGAAATAGAGGACATAAATGCATATTATCATGTACACAACCATCCAATACAATCATGTAAACAACCATCCAATGCAAACATAGAGACTCCCCAAGTTTTTCCCCTACCTCGATTGATTTTCACGTTAAGTATCCGGATGAAAACAAGTTCCTATTGCAAGAATAGAATTTATTAGTTCCACACACAAAGAATTAAAGCAAAACTAAGCTAACATACTATGAAAATCTTAGCAGTGAGTAAAATCTTAGCAGTGAGTTATTTTGACCAAAACAGGTTTTTACTTGACAAACTGAAATACTGCAGTTTTCTAACTCAGTGACCTTAATGTTAAAAACTGTACAAATATGTTTAAAATCTGCTTTCCTGGTCTTCTAATGATTTGTAGCTGACATCCTAAAGAAACTCTGGGAATTTGAATCACCTGAAAAAAAAATTCCTAGAATTAGTTATGAATTTTTAAAGTTCAGCTACAGTCCCACGTTTTTCTGCAGAAACTGCTACTGTGTGCTAACCTCTTCAGTTTTAATGTACTTTCTACAACTCCAATTTGTGTAAAACTTTCAATACTGAAAATAGACTTTCTAAAGTGTCAAATAAAAGAAATCACACTTTCAGCAAGGCTTTAAAGGATGAGTGAAGGTTTTCTAAATTCAACTTTAAAACTGCATATGTTTCCTACTTGGTTCTGGACTCATCTCAAGTCAGATTCTATTAATCTATGTCTTCCAAAAACTCTATTGACTAAAGGAAAACAACAAACCAAATACAAAGTGATTTCAAATTCTAATTTGGATAAATTCAAAGACCAAAGATATAAACTTGTTTTTCCAGAAAACTAGTAAAATCAAATAGAAGATGAGAAAATAATTAGTTTTGTTCTAGTAACAACAACTTTATTCCTAACTGAACTTCATCTCTATTGTAACTTCTTCTATCATCATGAATCCCCAGGTCTTATAATAGCACATAACCCAAATTTCAAATTGAATTATCCATCAGAACCAACAAAGAACTATCAAATCAGTAAAAAGAATCACACCTAAGTTTTTACTCCACCACTTCTAGGATACCAAAACCCTCTTTCTCTCTCTCTCTCCCTTATTTATCTATGTATCTAGCAACTCAAGGAACTGTATAGAAAACATAGATGGTTTAGCCTATTTATAGTGTCTAGAAAGGAGGTGTAAACGTATAAAGCAAGATTGGTCTAACAGAAGGAAAATTGGATATTCTAATTGAAATCTTACCCATATAGGTAGTAGACTCGCCACCTCCAGATTGCTAGAGTTCCAGCTCTTAATTCTAGGGTTCCAGCTCTAGCTTCATAGCTTTGGGGAATCACCAATCTGAAACTTGATTTCCAAGGCTGTTGACACCTCCTACTTACCTATGGCGGTGGCTATGTCCTTTGTACTTTCCTAAGGCGGTGGCTTGGTGTATCAGATGGAGGAGAATGTGGAGGTGAGGAAGACGATGAAGAGAAGGGACAAAACTTTGAGTTTAGGCGTTGTTGATCTAGTTTTGGTCGTGGAATGTTTTCTATAAACTGTTAGTCCATTTGGGTTTAAGTTTTGGGCCAAAATACTTTGAGCTACACTCTATTTATTTAAACACAAACAAGTAAAAGCAGCTCTAAATATATATTTATATATATATATATATAAACAATATTTAAACAAATAGTTTAGCACAACAATTAAAATTAAACTTATTTTTTGGAAAATGTTAAAAAATTTTGGTCGTCACATGTAAGCAGGGATTTATGCTCAATGTGCTCCCCTTGTATTCGATAGTTTCATTAATCAAGGCTTGAGGGCAGCCGCAGTGGCCATTTATTCAAAAAATATTAATTAGGATAGCCATGATATGTTGCAAGATGTCACTCATGACCGGTGAAGTCCCCAAGGATTGATAAACATTTATGATCCTAATAACACGAGAGAATCAAAATGGAGTTTTGATTGCTAAACGAAATAGAATGGTTCTACAAACTTCATTGTCTTGTTAATTAGAACTTAAGAGATCACACATCATATAAGTGGATCCTTGATATTGTATATGAAGAAGATTAAACAAGAGTTGGTTATGACCAAATAATCAATATATTTATCATTTGAACATAATTAGATTTTTGCGCAAAACTGAACTTATTTGGCCTAAACAATTGTCAGGCTTTTTGATGTGAACTTGGGCTTCACTAAGTAAGACTTAAATGAAAGCCTAATACACAATCTTAGTGCCCAATAACATGTCTAGACCAGCCAACATTTTAGCTTTGTGAAAGTCAATATTTCACTTTTAGTAGTTAGAATTGTTTCCTACTATATAAGGTGAAAGCATGGACAAAGGGAGAGATAATCTTTACATGCACTACTATCTTTAGTTGGTAAGAAAAAGTTTTCTCTTTCTCTATTGCATAAGTTGGTTATAACAAGGAAGGAAGAACACTTGCATATTTCTTTCTTTCCCTCCATCTTTCTTCATCTCTTGATTCACTTGGTGAAGATCCTTATAGACCACATCCATTTGTGGCTCTACTTATTACATGAAGGAGAAGTTTATAAGCACAAGAAGGAGTTCTAAATCTAAGGTGCTTCAAGGTGGAGGAAGCACACACAAGGAGAGATCAAGGAGAGGAGCTTTGGTGGTTCACTTGGATTGTATTGAAATCACCCTCCAAGGTTAAGTAGAACATAAACGTCCTCTTTGTTATTCCTTACTATGCATGCTATTTTATATACATGTCACAATAAGCCAAGATCATGGGTTAAAGGAATAAGTTTTATGTTTAGTTAGTAGTTTAATTGTTAAACTAATTCCACACTAACTAAAAAAGTTTTGAAATCTCCATTCCTTCACTTTTGACCCATATTACTCTATTACTAGATTGTTTTGTTCGTCCTAACAATGAGGCGCCAAATTGCACAAATGATCAAGTACAAATATGTTCCATTCAACCTTGGAAAGCAGGTGAACTTCTAATAGTTATCATTATGTTTGCATGTATAACTACAACAATTTCTAGAAGCACCATATGTATATTATTTTGGTTACTAGTGTACTAGTAGCACATATTTACTGTGAGTTTGAAGAGTGACTATTGGGTTCCTTTGTCTTTGACAGAAATACAACAACATAAAACCTTCTACAAGTAGCAGTGGCAGGAATGATTGAAGCCCAGTTGTTGCATAACTAGAGCATATAGTAGTGACTGATGGGGAGTTGTTGTAGAAGAAAAATTAGGCATTGTGAAGATTCATGATAGTAGAATGTTTCGTGGAAGAACATGTATTTATGGATTTCATTATGCCTTCACAAACTTAGGATTTGATTATGTGTGATCTTTTATTCTTATACACGTTAATATTCGGCTAAATTTTAAAATGACTTCCAACGTACATTTGTATGATGGAATAATACTTTACTCTCCTCAATCAATTCATTGAAAATTTCTTACAGCACCGGAAAGTGTGATTTCCTTTATGCATGTAGATATTCTTGGTGCCTTATTGAGCAACATGATCTCTGATTGTAAATGCTTTTGGTTACTTCAAATGTTAATTAACATTGTGTTTAAGGATATCTCTATTTGTGTTTGGCCCAAACTCTAGGTTACTTGACCTAGTGGTAATAGGGTTTAATTAGAAGAATCTAGAGATTATCTTTCCTTGCATGATTTAGACTCTATGCATTATAATCCTTTATATAAAGAGGGCCTCTATTATCAAGGAGAATACACAGCAAATTTCTCTCAGTTTCTGATTCCCTAAAACACGTTATCAGCACGAAGCCCTAACCCTAAAACTTAAATTCGTAGCCTTTAAACCCCAGGTACCACCGCCGCCCACCTTGAAGATCTCAACTCCAGGAGTCCAGAATCGGCAGAGCCGCCTTCAGAACAGGCCGAAAAATACCCAAACCAGCCGCCGGAAGTGGTAGTTTTTCCTCCTCCCGGTTCAAAGCTTTAACCTTCGAATATGACATTCATACTCCACCAACAGAAGCACTTTGACCCCAGATACACGGAACATGAAAATTTTTTCCCGGAACTGGCCAAAAGACATCCAAACCGGCCACCGGAAGCGCTGTACCTCTAAACCGCCGCCAACACCTTCAGCCTCTGCATCTGCTAGCCCTGTGCAGCCTCAGCCCAGAAGCTCGACGTAAGTCTCCCTCAGCCCAAAAACAGAAAGAAACCCTAGGCCCAGTTGCACAAGGGATCGGCCCAAAGAACACTGACGTCAGCAGCGGACCTAGTCCACGTCAGCATACAGTCAACATCCAGTCAGCCTGCCACGTCAGCATCAGAGTGCCACTTCAGCACCCGAGGTCAACGTCGGTCAACCTTTTTCCTGCCATTTTCCGACGACTTTTCGACCACTTTTTTGGCGACCTTTTTCCGGCCACTTTTTTTATCAAAATTTCCGGCAATTTTCAAGGTAAACTTTTCTAAAAGTTCCCGTTTTTGAAGTTTTTTTTTACTTTTCTCTTCTTTTTCTCGGGGACTTCCAACATCCCTTCTTCTACCCCCCTTTCTTCTTCATAGGGGAGACCAAAAAGCCAAACTGTGGGGGTTCGTGCTCACTCCAAGCTTGGAGCTTGTAGAGTCCTCCAAACTTAGAGTTTGTTGAGAAGAAAACGATCGACCACATACATCGTTGTTTCGATCTAATCCAAAACCCCTCTTGGAATCTGATTTTCTTGGAAGCGACTACGCTAAAAAATTTAATAGTTTTTCGTGGTACCCTTTTTCTCTCCGAAACTAACCCTAATCTTGTGTTGTTTTTCAGGATAAGTTACCTAAACAAGTTGAACATTGTTCCACTAGAGACAACTGATGCAAGATACCATAGGCGGGTCTGAGATGTGCGCCAACATCTTAAGGCTGATGGACTTTTGGAAGCCATCCAAGAGCCTAGTCAGAACGTGCACTCCATTGAGCAAGCTACTGCTTTTGAAGAAAATCAAGCTTAAGCCATCATTCTCATGACAAGGCACATGAATGACGCGCTCCAAAGTTAATACCACAATGAGGAAGACCCAAGAAAGCTATGGGTAGAACTTGAGCAGCGATTTGGCAACTTTCGTGACTCCCTGCTTCCTGATTTAGAAGTGCGATGGCATAGCCTCCACTTTTGTGATTTCAAGTCTGTGCTTGATTATAACTCGGAAGCTCTTTGTATCAAGTCTCTGATGGAGTTTTGTGGCCAAACCATAACTGATACGATGTTGATTGAGAAGACTCTCTCTACCTTCCCCGTCTCTGCCCTGATGATTTCAAAGAATTATCGGATTGATGTGAAAGCAGGACGTATCACAAGGTTTCATGAGCTTATTGGTGCCATGAACGTAGCTGAAAAGCACGATAACATACTTGTGAAGAACTATAATGCTGGACTCGTGGGAACCAAGTCTATTCCGGAGTCTAACTATAGTCGCGCCCCGAAGGGAGGACGCAAGGAGCGAAACCTTAAGAGTAGGGACAATTATGGACGTTCTGGTCCATATTCTCACCCTAAAGAGGAAGGAAATCGCCAAGAGAGGCGTGCACGGAACCGTGGAGGTCAACGTGTGAAGAGAGAGAGAGGCGTAGCCTCCGGCAATGGTAGTGACGCCAACAAGAGTAATAGTCGTCCAAATCATGCACCAAAAGCATCTCGATCAAGGGAACCTGACCATAAAGATGTTTGTCTTTGATGTGGATCAAGTGGACATTTGGCAAAGAAGTGCACTGCATCCCAGAATGTTGTCAACGCATACAAGATGTATCGTGAAGCAAGGGAGGCAAATTACATGGAACAAGAAGATCAAGATGGCGATCTTGATCTAAGGGTGGAAGACTACAAGGATCAAGACCCAGAAACTGGTGATTTTGATTAAGTCTTTTTATTTTCCAAGAGATGTAGGCAATTGCCATATTACTTTTGTAGTAGATGCCAATGATATTAGTCTTTATTCAAAGTAGGCGTACTCAACGTAAATGTGATGTCTAGGAAGGTTTTGAGATAAGTGGTAATTAAGCGAGCTTTTCTCTACCGACATCTCTCTACTCACCTGGTCACATTTACATTGGAATTACCAAAAGGAGTTAGACGACTACCATTGTTTTGCATTAACTAGTTTATTGGATTATAACTCGGAATAGAATTCCTTTGCATTACCTCTAATGATTGCGGACGAAAGCGCATCTTAGAGAAGCTTATGTGTCAATCTAGTGGACTTTATGTCACTACAATTCAACCAATTGAATCCAATAATGTCATAAGAGAAGATCTCTTGGATTCAGACACATATTGGCTTTGGCATGACCGACTAGGACATCCTGGTCGTGATATGATGCTCCGTATACTTAAGACTTCACACAGGCATCCTTTCTTCAGAGTGAGAAGAAGCAAGAATCAAAAATTGATTCCAGGACTTAGCAAGATCTCAAAAATTGCAGCTTTTGGCACTGCTGCTGTCTTGGGCCTCGGAACGGCCGCCCCTGTCCCTAGTGATGAAGCCATAAATGGCGCCAACCATGAGCATGATGCCATGGTTGCTCCTCCTAGTGGCCATGACGCCACACAAACTTATTTCCATGGCTCTAAAGCCATAATGGGAGATGTAGTCACACAATTTGCTTCTAATAACGTTACAGACGCTCCGGCTCAACAAAAATCCTCATTGGTTGCTTCTAAGGCACCTCGCTCATTTTGCAAAGCCTGTTCCTTCAGGAAATTGGGACCGAGACAGTCCTATGCAAAGGATCCTAAAATACTCATTCCATTCTTACAGAGAATCCAAGGAGATATCTGTGGACCAATTCAACTATCATGCGGACTTTTTAAATACTTTATGGTGTTGGTTGATGCGTCGACACGCTGGTCACATGTCGCGACGTTGTCCACTAGAAATGCTGCTTATGCTAAACTCCTCGCCCAGCTTATCGGTCTACGGGCTCACTACCCTGACCATTCTCTTAAGTTAATTCGACTTGATAATGCTGGGGAGTTTACATCGAAAATGTTCGATGACTATTGCATGTCACTGGGGATTGATGTAGAACATCTAGTTCCCCTTGTTCATACCCAAAATGGTCTCGCAGAAGCTGCTATCAAACGAATACAGATGATAGCACGGACATTGGTTATGCGCACCAATCTCCCTGTTTCTGCTTAGGGATATGCAATATTGCATGCAGCGACACTAATTCTTCTACGACGCACTGCAACCCAATTTTACTCTGCGTTACAGCTAGTGACTGGGTACGAGCCTAATATCTCTCATTTAAGCATTTTTGGGTGTGCCATCCATGTGCCTATTACGCCGCCACAGCGTACTAAGATGGGTCCACAACGACGAATGGGCATCTATGTTGGCTATGAATCTCCAACCATTGTCCGCTATCTTGAACCCTTGACAGGCGATCTCTTTACCACTAGATTTGCGGATTGTCACTTTGATGAGACAGTCTTGCCATCGTTAGGGGGAGATAAGAACACAGATGTTCAACAGGAACGACAAGAATTGTCATGGTTTGTCCCCACTATGTCTCATCTCGATCCCCGTACCGCACAGTCCGAACTTGAAGTGAGAAGAATAATCGAGCTTCAGAACGTAGCAGACACTCTGCTTGATGCGTTTTCTGATGTTGCCAAAATGACGAGATCACACATACCTGCTGCAAACGTGCCTGCAAGGATCGATGTCCCAAATACTAGACATCACGCCACTCTTGTGACATCAGGAGATGGCGCAATTGCCCAGCATGGCAATGATGTGGCATCTATGGCCGCAGGTCCCGCAAGGAAACGCGGTAGACCAATTGGTTCGAAGGATACTCACCCTAGAAAGAAAGTGAATGAGGCACAAACAAATCCTTTAATCATTGATACTCAAAATCCGTCCCATGAGAATGTTCCGAATTACTGTTATATCCAAGAGACATCATTGGGGGATGCCTCAATGTCAGAACCTATCCATGAGAACGTAGAGATCTCTGTAAATTACACTAGTGTACATGAGACGTGAAAAGAAACTCCATCATCATTGATGATGTATTCGCGTATTCAGTGGCGCGTGAGATTATTGAGACCGATGACATTGAACCACGCTCCTTTGATGAATGCCAACGTAGAGCTAATTGGTCAAAATGGAAAGATGCGATCCAGGCAGAACTTGATTCTCTAGCGAAAAGAAAGGTATTTGGCAAAGTTGTACCAATACCGCCTAACACCAAACCAGTTGGTCACAAATGGGTATTCGTTAGAAAGCGTAATGAGAAAAATGAGACTGTAAGATACAAAGCTCGCCTTGTGGCGCAAGGCTTCTCACAATGCTCTGAAATCGACTACGAGGAGACCTATTCTCCTGTAATGGACATCATTACGTTCCGCTACCTTGTCAGTTTGGTAGTTTCCGAAAAACTGAACATGCAGCTCATGGATGTAGTTACTGCATATTTATATGGGGATCTAGATACGGAAATATACATGAAGATTCCAGATGGAATTCAGTTACCCAAATCAAGTGGCTCTAAACCACGGAGTGCGTTTGCGATTAGATTGAAACGCTCACTATATGGATTGAAACAATCCAGACGAATGTGGTATAACCGTCTAAGTGACTACTTGATTGGAAAGAGATATGTCAACAATGAACTATGCCCATGTGTGTTCATAAAAAGGACAAGTTCAGGATTTGTAATAGTAGCAGTTTATGTTGATGACTTGAACATAATTGGCACCCTTAAAGAGTTAAGGGAAACCGCTGAACACTTGAAATCCTAGTTTGAGATGAAAGATTTTGGGAAAACACGGTTTTGCCTTGGTTTAGAACTTGAACACCATAGAGATGGTATCTTGATTCATCAATCAACTTATACCCAAAAGATGCTTAGGCGTTTCAACACTGACAAGATTAAGCCTTCAAGCACCCCAATGGTCATCCATAGTCTTGATCCAAAGAAGGATCCATTCAGTCCAAAAGATGATGACAAAGAAGTGCTAGAGGCAGAAGTGCCCTATATAAGTGCAATAGGCACATTATTGTACTTAGCACAATGCACAAGACCGGATATCTCATTCGCTGTGAACTTGCTAGCTAGATATAGCTCTGCGCCAACACGACGCCATTGGACTAGTGTTAAAGATATCTTTCGATACCTAAGTGGTACGATCAATATGGACTTGTTCTATCCCTACATAAAGAAGATGGATTCGAACCCATCTAGTGTTAGGGACACCACATATGGTGGACCGCGTTCCCTCTCCCCACCCTAAAACGATGTAAGTGTTTTGGAAGGTTTTATTGATGCTCGGTACCTCTCTGACCCACACAAAGGTCGCTCCCAAACTGGTTATGCTTTCACCATGAGAAAGACCGTGATATCTTGGAGGTCTTCAAAGCGGACCTTAGTCGCTACCTCTTCGAATCATGCAGAGATTATTGCTCTTCACGAAGCAGTTCGTGAATGTATATGGCTTTGATCCATTGTTACGCATGTTCGAAGTAATTGTGGTTTGAAGTCTATCACAGATGAGCCAACGAGTATTTATGAGGATAATGCTGCTTGTATTGAACAAATGAAGCAAGGCTACATCAAAGGCGACAACACCAAGCACATATCACCCAAATTCTTCTATAATCAACAACAACAGAAGCTCCTCAAGATCAAAGTGAACCAGGTTCGATCTGAGGACAATGAGGCAGACTTGTTTACTAAGTCATTGCCCAAATCCATGTTCGAGAAACATGTGGCAAGAATTGGCTTGCGGAAATTATCTAAACTCCCATGATCATAGTCATCAGGGGGAGGTACAGACATCAGGGGGAGATGTCTACATGTTCATCTCGAATCGTGAAGGGTGTGTTGTGCTCTTTTTCCCCTTCGACCGAGGTTATTTTTTTCCGACTGGGTTTTTGTTACTCGGCAAGGTTTTTAACGAGGTAACGAAAGAAGCACCGCTTTTGGACAACACAAGGAGGAGTGTTTAAGGATATCTCTATTTGTGTTTGGCCAAACTCTAGGTTACTTGACCTAGTGGTAATAGGGTTTAATTAGAAGAATCTAGATATTATCTTTCCTTGTATGATTCAGACTCTATGCATTGTAATTCTCTATATAAAGAGGTCTCTATTATCAATGAGAATACACAACAAATTTCTCTCAGTTTCTGATTCCCTAAAACACATTGTACTTTGATAAAGATAAACTAGACTTGGGGGTAATTCGCCACATGATATTGCAAGACAATTTTTAATCAAGTTGTGTTACTTGCAGTATATTTAGTATTTACCCAGCATTTCCTCAAAACCTTACCCTAAACCTATGGTCATTTGGCAGTAGGCTCCAAACAATAACTCTTTGGGTCTTTTCCCGTATACCCAAAAAGCCTTGGTATTTTTCCCAACTGCCCAAAACTTTGGTATTACACTGTTGTTGATAGAAAAAGACTAACAGGGATGGTTTTTCTAGACAAATGCCTTTTGTATCCTATGTTGACCTTTGGATTCTTCTACAGTTCTATCCAACAAAAAGGAACAGTAATTAAAACTTCGAAACAAAAACAAGACTAGCCTTCAACATGCCACAGTTCGCCTAACGACTCCTTGTCTAAGCGGTTACTCACAGGGCGGAATCACTGCTGCTTGTCCTAATTTTTTCTGTTTTTAAAACTGATTCTTTCAGATGAACAGTAAAGCTTTAGAACCTTGGATTTCCATGGGATGCATGCATTGAATAGTAAAACATGACTGACTAAGATGATTACGAAATGTAAAGATAATGACATTTATACTTATAGAAATATGATGCTGATTATAAAGTTAAAGAAGTGGGTGAACATTCATCCTAATTGATTTATTCAAATATACATACAGACTTTACACAGTCAGAGCCTCATTCTCAGGTAAACAGCAAAAGCTGTTTAGCTATCCATTAGAATGAGATCAGATGCTTACTTGTAATGGAAGTTCACTACTTCACACCTAGACAGGAAGGGAAGCACACTACTATTTTACTGATATGGAAATTTTTCTGCTATCGGAGGTATCCGATACCTTCTAAGAGAAGCTAAAGCTCCTTATATAGGGAGCGGAACTCAAACTAGAATGCAAAACATAAAAATGTACAGAACGACTCCGTGAACTTCTTGCTTTTCTGAGTGCTCCTGCTGGTGGAGGTCGGTCAGGGAAAAGCAAAAGGTGAGAAGTGAAATGTTTTTCACTTGTCCTTTTCTTTTTGAAAAGGAAAAAGCAAAAGTAGGTTTAGAAAAGTCTAAAAGTCTACAGTTGCTATTTTGGTGTTGATTCTTCACCTGTAGCTTCACATGTTTTCATCTGTTTCAGAATGGTGGCCAAAGACAAAGGAGTTGTTGTCTGCCTGGGCCATGCGAGTTGTTGTTGCATTGTCCTCGACATCTGTATCAACATACATCTTGTGGTGGTTGTCATTTTCAAGCTTTTCCACCCAGCGTATGCATGCCATTGTCGAGTCTATCTCTTTTCTGGTTAGAGATAGGAATAGGTCACTGCTGACTACGTCAGGATGATCGTAAGCAGTGATAATTATTTTTTCTCCTGCTGCCAGGAAGGTATTGTTGATATCTTCAGAGATGATCTTTTTGATGTAGTCAAGAGCCATGGCCTTCATCCAAGGGATGCTAGAATTTGGTTGGCCATTGTATGCTACACAGGCTGGTTGAAGATATCTTTTTTGAATAATTCTCACATAATGATATGGAGGAATATATTCAACCTCACCGTTTGCCTTCTGGATCCATTCTGGAGGAGTGGATCTGAACTTCAAACGAAGCATACAGTCGTTTTTCCTGATGTTCTTGACTGTGTTGACAATAATAGGCGGCAAACAAGGGATGCTAGAATTTGGTTGGCCATTGTATGCTACACAGGCTGGTTGAAGATATCTTTTTTGAATAATTCTCACATAATGATATGGAGGAATATATTCAACCTCACCGTTTGCCTTCTGGATCCATTCTGGAGGAGTGGATCTGAACTTCAGACGAAGCATACAGTCGTTTTTCCTGATGTTCTTGACTGTGTTGACAATAATAGGCGGCAAACCTTTTAGATCATCATTAGTTTTAGTCCACAGATTATGGACAAAACCATTTTCAACAAGCCAAAGCTTGTGTTCTTGGGGATGCTCACTCTGAACATTTACCAGGTATCTTCCAACATATGGTCCTGTGACTATGAAGAGAGTTGGAGGAACTAGGTTTTCAGGATTATGCCTTCCGATCAGACTATGGAATTCATGCCAGTCTGATTCATTGAGTGCCATGATAGGGACCCTAGCACTTTCTAGACTTTCAAGGAAGGAAAATTTTTCTTTTCTTACAGCACTCTGCTGTGTATGAAGCTCTTCACCCTGTGGTTTACCATTTTCGTAGAGTTCTTCAGCTAATGCAAAAAGAGCTGGGAACATCAAACCACTGCTTCTTTCTTGAAAGGTGAATAAGAGATTATCCAGAATTGCCTTCTGGTGATAAGCTAGTCTCCTGCCAGTTCTGAACACAGGAGTATCAAAAGTTCTTAATTCATAATTAAAAACATTTATAACTCCACTTGGAGTTGGTCTGCTTTTTGGCAAAGCAGCAGCCATCAACGGTCTTGATGTGCATTTACCGTCTGCCGTTTGAGACAGGCTAGCCAATCCTTTACCCTAGGATTGATCAGTTGAGGCCAAGCCTTTTGGACTTAGCAGAAACCTTTTAAGAATTTTTTCTTTGGTTTCTTTAGGATCCTCTTCAGGTTCCTGTTCTTTCCCAGTTTTTCTGTTTTTGGGATTACGACCTTCGTCGTCTTCTCTTTGGCTAAACATTGCCATTTCTCTGGTCAATGAGTCTGAAAGATAGTTCTTGTTTCCTGCAATTAATTCAACATTATAATCATATTGGTTAAGAAACAAGTGCCAGTTGGCTAATCTTCCTCTATCAGCAGCTTTATCAAGTTTAAAATTTTTGAAATTCTTTACTTTAGCACAATTGGTGCGGACAGTAAAGGGTTTTCCAAGATAAGCTGGAGAATTTAAAATCGTTTTCTTGACGGCCAAAATTTCTTTTTCCCCTGTGGGATAATTCAGTTCTGCAGGGCTGAACTTGCCACTACAAAATTTACAGATCTTTTCAATGTTAGTTCCAGGCGTTTTTACCAGAACCACATCGGACCAGTAATTATCACTTGCATCTGTCTGGAGGATAATTTCATCGTTCTCTTCTGGTTGTTGAAGAGGAGGGAGGTTTTTGCAGAGATTTTTTATCTGCTTCACGATCTTTTCATCATCTTCTGTGAAGTTCCATTTTCTTTTGGAACTTGTCTTGGGAGATAACATTGCTGTTAACCCTGAGATTCTAGGGATGAAATCTCTCCCATAATTTATGACACCAAGGAATCTCTCTAGACTCTTAGCATCAGGAATTCTGGCTGGGAACTTCAAGATCTTTTCAAGGATGTGGGGTTGGAGCTTTATGACTCCATTCTTGATGTTTTATCCTAGGAAATCAACTCATCAAGGATAAGAAGATTTTCTTCTCGCCTAGGATAATTCCATGCTGAACTATTAGCTTTACTACCTCATGGAGGTGCTTCATATGTTCTTATCTATTTTTGGAGAAGACCAGGGTGTCATCTATGTAGACGACGCAGAACTCCACTACATGCTTGAAGATGTTGTCCATCTTTCTTTGGAAGATTGAGGGAGCTTGCTTTAGACCAAAAGGCATTACCAGCCACTCGTAATGACCTTGTGGTGTTCCAAATGCAGTGAGAGGTACACTCTCAGGATGCATCTTGACCTGCCAGAAACCCTACTTTGCATCGAATTTCGAAAAGACTTTGGCTCCTCTGAGCTGGTTGATCAGTACTCTTAATTGAGCGATCTGATAACCGTCTTTGACAGTTTTCTTGTTGACATCTCTGTAGTCAATCACCATTCTAGCTTTTCCTCGTAGATTCTCTGCATGATTTCTCACGTAGAATGCTGGAGCATGATGAGGGCTAGTGGAGGGTTGAATTAATCTCTTCTTCAGGAGATCTTCAATATCACTTCTGAATTCTTTTTTATCTTCCTCTTTGTACTGAGGAATGGCTTTGACATGGCAGATAGCGCTCATGTCATGCAATCTCAATTCACAGACCACTGGGTCTTTTTCCCAAAACTTCTAAGGATTTGTATCCACATTCTGCTCTAGTAGTTTCTTGATTTTTTCAAGAGTGGGAATTTGCTGAGACTCAAGCTTGTTCTGAAAGTGCTTGAGGTTGTGCTCATGGATGAAACTAGCTTCTTCTTCTTCACTAGTTTCTTCTTCTTCTTCCTCTGAAGATTCTTCAACAAGCAGTTCTTCTTGTTGTTTGATTTGGAGTATGGGCTCAAATTTGGGTTTGTAGGGGGTAAGATCACCACTATTCTGTTGCGATCTCTGATACTGAGTAGTAAAACCGGGACCTACCACACTTTTTGCTTGTGTGAGTCGGTCTGCCCAGAACACCCGTTCTCCTTTCCTGAAGCCTATCGCTTCTTCATCCTGAATGAATCGTTGTTGGAGAATAAAATCATTTCCCAACAAGAAATCAGATTCTTGGCCTTCAGATTGCCAAACATTCTGGATGATAAATGTTCCTCCACCGTTGGTGATATGAACATTTTTTGCTACTTTCTTCATGGTGAGATGGCTTCCATCAAATGTAACACCAGTAGCTGACTTTTTCTTATTTTCTTTCCAGAGTTCTTCTGGAATTGCAAATCTCTTTGCAACAGTAAATCCTGATCCATTATCTACAAAAGCATGTAGATGATATTTCCTGTGATCAGGGAACTTAAGTCCAATCTCTATGTAGTTGCTGTATTTACTTGTAGAGACGACTTTCGACTGATGAAGCTCATTTTCCTGAGCTTGTTCCTTTGGAATGAATGGTTTACATTCTTCTGAAACATTTTCCAGAGTGGGTGATTTTTCAAAACTAGAAGGTTTTGTATCATCCCAGTCTGTAGGAATTATCTCTTTGATATCTGGATTACTGAACCATGACGGAGGGTCATATCTGACTTTATAATCAAACTTACCCGATGGTTGGCCAAGTAGATCCCATGTTTCAGTATCCTCTTGTCGTTCTAAGAGATGAACAGTTTCTGGTGGTTTCACCAGCTCTACATTTTCTGGTATTTCAACCAGTTCAATATCCTCATCGATTTTTTCTTCATCGATGATTTCTTCTTTTTTCGAGGAAGATGGTTCCATGGTTTCCTGGAACAGAGTTTCAACTTCTTTTGCCTTTTGCTCGGCAAAATACTCTTCATATTCTTGCTCAACCAACTAGCTGACAAGACCATTCTTGGTTTTTCTTCTTGCTTCAGCTATGAAGCATTCTTTGTGATAAGTCTTCTTAGACTCTTCACAAAACATAGGGAGACCATTCTTTTCGTGACAAAGGCAGTAGTCACAAACGAATGTACCAGGGTTCACCTGATAGGAAGACATGAAGGATTCTGTCTTGCTTTCTTCCCAGTTTTTGATTTTCAAAACATTCATTTGTCTGGATTCTAAGTACTCTACTTCAGAATCTATCTCAGACTCATCTGATGACTCTTCCTCTTCAGACTAGGCAGAGTAGATGTCCTATCGTCATCTTCATCATCAGAATAGGCTATTTCGTAGCCTTTCATGTTTGCTACTTCTACTATTTGCTCATATTCTTGAAAGAGAGCCTTAGTAGATCTTTTACCCTTTTTTGGGCATTCATTGGCATAGTGCCCTTCAGCTTTACATAACCAACATCTGCAAGCTTTCTTGCTGAGTTGTTTATGCTGATGAGTATTCTTTTTTTTCTTGAAGAATTTCTTTTTCGGATCTTCATCTTGCTGCTTTTTGTAATTGGAACTTCTCTTGAATTTCCAATCCTTCTTCTGATTACTCTTTTTGAATTTTTTAGAGTAATATATATATATATATATATATTTTTTTTTCTGTGGAATTTGGATTCATGGCATCCCCAGTTTGTGGGCATATCCAGTATTCCATAACAGAAATTTTCAACTCCTTTGAGTTGTTTCTTAGCCATCTTAGCTCTAAGATTGGATTTGCATTGCTCCTTCAGTAATTGCCGGATTCTATCAGCAATTCCTCCAACTGAAAATATTTCAATTGGTTCTTTAGCTATGCTTTCTCTCACAGCTGTTCTCCATGGTTCAGGGAGCTTTCTGTGCAACAGATTAACTAGATCAGTATTCTCTAGTTCACCAATTGTACAGTAATATTCCTGAAACTCATTCAGGTATTCTTCAAAATATCTCATGTCACAGATTTTGAGCGCATAGATATTCGACTTTGCCGTTTCTTTGGCTTTTTCACTCAGATTTGAGAGATCTCCACAGAACTGATCGTACAGGGGTACTGCAAAATCATACGGAGACTTTGAATTGTTTATCTCTTCAAGCCAGTCTCTTCCTCTGGTAGTTTCTTTGAAGGATAGGTAGTACTTTTTTGCCACTCCGGTGAGAGTAGTCTCATAGTACACATGCAGATCTGGTGCTTCAAATTTGCCAAGGGTAAGTGCAGAAGCCATCATCAGGCTATCCACCCATTGGTCAATGGTTTTTCTTTTGTCTAGACTCTTGTCTAGATTCAACCAGATACCATAGTTCGTGATAGGAACTCTTGGCAGACTGTCCTCTGGGGCAAATCTTTGGGAATTTCTTTCCCCTTTTTTACCCGTGGGGGCTTTCTGAAATGGGAGTTTTGTTTCCCCTGTTTCTCTTTTTATGAAAGTTCTGGAGCTTTCTCCATCTTCCATTTCAATATCTTGATAAGGAAAGATTTTTCTCGTCTTTCTGAATTTGAATTCTTTCATTTTTTCGATTAGTTTTTCTAATCGTTCAGGACTTTCACAATCTTCAGCTTCTTTGTAAAGATCATAGAGCCTCTCAGCTTTGAGCATATGGACTGGTCTGTTTAGATTAGCTTCCAGATCTTCTTCTGATATTGGCTCTTCAATAGTGGGTTTTGTACCACTGACACCGGCTTCTCTGGTGCTGTAGCTTCTTCTCAGAAGACTGCTGTTTATCCTGATGTTCTCAGGACAGACATCACTTTTTCTGTGATTGTCGAAGTTGAGGCTGATTTCTCCAGTTCTTCTACTCTCGTAGATTTTTGCTTTTGCACTCTCTGCTGGTAGCTTTGGACCGGATAATTTCCATTCAATAGGAAAAGTTACTTCATTCCAAGTAACCTTGTGAATCTGTTGTGAATGGTTCTTCTGACTGGTGAGGAATCCAGTAGTGAGACCAGGGATGTTGGTAATCCGTGTCTTCGGCTCTACTGTGGTGCTCCTCAGTTTATAGTATACTCAGTACACTATCGCCAATTCTTGCATATCATTTTTCATTGATATGCCATCTGTCTTGACTCTCAGTCTGAGACAGTGGGCTGCATCTTTCAAGTTGGTGGTGAAGTTGGGGAAGCAGTTGAAATATGCTACTTGATTGCACAGTGATGCTTCTAGAGTTCCCAATAGACTAGCTTGGAAGTCTGTCAGTCGGTTGTCTTGCAGGACACATAGGACTGAACAGTTGATGCCTTCTCTTGCCAAAAGTTTTATGCCTACTTGGACTGCTCCAATATGAACTGATATTGCTTTGCTTGTGCTCGGGCAACTTCAGCTGGGGTGATCATCAAGAGATCTGTTTCTCCTGTTGTTGAAGGGGTTGTGAATTCTAGTACTTTGAAATGATGGCTGTCCATCAGGTCAAATGTTCCCCTTTTGTAGATCTGTTTGAAATCTAGCTTTGGAATTGAGGCATTTTTTACCTCATGCTCGATTTCGTTGTATTCAAATTCTTCAGAATTTAGGAGTTGGACTCCTTTCTTTTTTCCAAAGATGCTTAACATCTTCATTTCTCTTTTTTCCGGGTTTTCATACCAGATACTAGTCTGACTAGTAGATGGTTCCAGAAAAATCATGTTTGGAACACGATTCGTGTCTGGTTTCTCTAATGGTTTGAATCCATTAGTTTTCTTTTTTACTGTAGGCAATTTCTTGTCCTTCAGTATAGAATCCAGCGTTTTTTGCTGTTCTTTGATTTTTCTACTAACACTTGTTAGTTTTTCTTCTTCCGTTTTTGGATGTTCCTCGATATAATCCAGTTTGTTTTCCAATCTTTCCAATTGGTGGATTATAGCAGGTAGTTTTTCTAGATGTATTTGACATCTAGATAATTCTAGTAACATTTTCGGATACTTCTCATCAGAAGCTTTTAGTAGAGAATTTATTTTCTCTAATAACAATTCTGACATTGTCCCCATTAAGGAGGGGTTCTTCTTTGAGCTATTTTACAAGCTCTGATACCAGTGAGGTGCGGATCTAACCAATGCTCAAATAATCAAGAGGTTTTTGTTCCTCTTCCAGAACATATAGGAGATTATCTATCTCTTCTTCTATTTTATAGATGCTAGTCTGAAGTCTATAAATAATATCCCAATAATTGGGAGAATCTCTATTAAGGCTATCTCTATAGGCCTTTAATTTTCTCAGTTTTTCTCTTTCCTTTTGTAATTCTTTGCTAGTGTGTTTGCAGATAGCAATCAACTCAAGCCTGTCTACAATCAAAATTATGAATAGTAATTCGTACTGTTTACCTTTGAATCAGAGGATGACTTGTTAACTCTGCATATATATTCAGATAAAAACTCTGATGGGCCCACCACGTTTCTAAAACTTTTAAATAAACAAAATTATAAAACTGCATGAAAGAGACAGATGCAGACTCTGACAAATGAAGACAGCAAAGAAACTTGCTAGATAGAGGAAGAAAGGGTACTAATGGTAGGGATTTTGAAAAGATGGGTAGGTAGGAAAGAAAATGAGAAAATGTTGTGTAAGAGGGAACAAAAATAATACACTGGGGTGTATGAGAAGTATTTTCCCGGATTTGGGGTGTATGAGCATTAACCCTAACTCTTTCATACCATACTTTATCTATGAAATGGAAAAATTTTAATTTTGTTTACAAATTTTGAAATAAGGATAGTAAATATGAGGGTTAGGCAATAAATTTTTCTTGTAAAACTAACAAGCTCTTGCTTTATTCAAAAAAAAAAAAAAGGGACAAAATACTGTTTATTCCCTATACTTATAAGGTCTCGACGTTTCAGTCCTTGACATTTCAATTTCACTTGAAAAGTCCCTGAACTTTCCAATTTCACCAAAAAAGTCATTGCCGTCAATTTTCCGTTAAAAAGTCTGTTATCTTGCTGACATGACACTATTTCAACAGTAAAATGACTATTTTACCCTTACTAACAAAAAAAAAAAAAACTCTTTTTCTCTTTTTTACTTTTTTAACTCTTTTTTCTCTATTTTTTTAATTTGTTCTTTTTTATTCCTACTTTTTTTTAACTCTTTTTTCTATATTTTTTTAATTTGTTCTCAGTTTTTTTTTTTTAACTCTTTTTTCTTTTTAATTTGTTTTTTTTTTTTACTCTTTTCTCTCTCTTTTTTTTAACTCTCTTTTCTCTGTTTTTTTTTTATTTGTTCTCTCTTTTTTTTTTTTTTTTATTTGTTCTCTTTTATATATATATATATATATATATATTTCTTTCTCTTTTGTATTTACCTCTTCTTCCTCTTCCTCCTCTCTGCTTTTCGGCCTTCTTTTCCTCCCCCCTGATCGCAGCTCCAGTTTTCGGCCACGCCTGGAAACCGGAATGGTCGGGTTCTCTTCCCTTCAGATTCTGGCCCCTTCGTGGTGTCGGAGCTATATCAGAAGCTTTCTCTCGACGTCAATAACGTTTTTTTGGTGTTGGTTTGCTGAGATGATGAGCCAATAGAGATTCAAAGAGGATAAGATATTTGAGTTTTCCTTTAGAGAGAAATATTTGAACAGTTTTGGCACCGAAGAAAGGGAGGTGGAAGGTGAATTGATTTAATTTGGGTGTGCTCTGATTTGGTTTGGAACCGCTGTATGGAGAGGGATGATTATGAGAGGTGGTGATGCTTGCTGGCAAGACAGGGATGATGGATGGATGGATGGTGGAATGGATGGCTAGCACTTGCTTGGAGCGGCGGGCACGCCAACGGTGATTAGGAGAGGTGGTGATGCTCGCCGAAAACTGGAGCTGCGATCAGGGAGGAGGAAAAGAAGGTTGAAGAGCAGAGAGGAGGAAGAGGAAGAAGAGGTAAACAGAAAAGAGAAAGAAATAAAAAAAAAACAAAAAAAAAAAAGAGAGAGAACAAATATAAAAAAAGAGGAAAAAAGTTTAAAAAAAAAGAGAAAAAAGAGTTAAAGAAAAAAGAGTAGGAAAAAAAGAGAGAACAAATTAAAAAAAAACAGAGAAAAGAGGGTTAAAAAAAAGAGAAAAGAGAGTTAAAAAATGAGAGAAAAAAGAATAAAAAAAATAGAGTAGGAAAAAAAAAACAGAGAAAAGAGGGTTAAAAAAAAAGAGAAAAGAGAGTTAAAAAATGAGAGAAAAGAGAGTTAAAAAATGAGAGAAAAAAGAATAAAAAAATAGAGTAGGAAAAAAAAAACAGAGAATAAATTAAAAAAATAGAGAAAAAAGAGTTAAAAAAAAGTAGGAATAAAAAAGAACAAATTAAAAAAATAGAGAAAAAAGAAAAAAAGAGAAAAGTGTTGTAGAGAAACTGAATTTGAGAGGAATTTGCTGTGTATTCTCATTGATAATAGGGGCCTCTTTATATAGAGGATTACAATGCATAGAATCTCAATCATACAAGGAAAGTAATTCTACATTGATTAGGATTCTAGATCCTTCTAATTAAATCCTATTACCACTAGGTCAAGTAACCTAGAGTTTGGGCTAAACACAAATTAGGTTTTCCTTCAACACTCCCCCTTGTGTTGCCCAAACGCGGTGCTTCTCTCGTTGCCTCATTAAAAACCTTGCCGAGTAACAAAAACCCAGTGGGACAAAAATAACCTCGGTCGAAGGGGAAAAAGAGCACAACACACCCTTCACGATTCGAGACGAACATGTAGACATCTCCCCCTGATGTCTGCACCTCCCCCTGATGACTACGATCATGGGAGTTCAGATAATTTCCGCAAGTCAATTCTTGCCACATGTTTCTCGAACGTGGTATTGGGCAATGACTTAGTAAACAAGTCTGCCTCACTGTCCTCAGATCGAACCTAGTTCACTTTGATCTCGAGGAGTGTCTGTTGTTGCTGATTATGCTTGGTGTTGTCGCTTTTGATGTAGCCTTGCCTCATTTGTTCAAAACAAGTAGCATTATCCTAAATGCTCGTAGGCTCATCTGTGGTAGACTTCAAACCACAATTGTTCGAACATGCGTAATTATGGATCCAATCCATATACATTCACGAACCACTTCGTGAAGAGCAATGATCTCTGCATTGTTCGAAGATATAGCGACTAGGGTCTATATGTAGACCTCCAAGATGTCACGGTCTTTTCCCATGGTGAACACTTAACCGGATTGGGAATGACCATTGTGTGGGTCAGACAGATACCCAACATCAGCAAAACCTTCCAAAACACATGTCGTTTTGGGATGGGGATAGAGAACGCAGGCCAGCGTTGGCGGCGTTCGGTGTGTGATGGGTCCGAATCCATCATCTCTTCGTAGGGATAGAACAAGCCCATATCAATCGTACATCTCAAATATCGAAAGATATCTTTTACACCAATCCAATGGCGTCGCGTTGGCGCAGAGCTATATCTAGCTAACAAGTTCACAACATATGAGATGTCCGGTCTTGTGCATTGAGATAAGTACAATAATGCGCCTATTGTACTAAGTAAGGCACTTTTGCCTCTAGCACATCTTCGTCATCATCCTTTCGACGAAGAGGATCCTTTTCAGGATCAAGACTACGGACGATCATGGGGGTGCTTGAAGGCTTGACCTTGTCAAAATGCCTAAGCATCTATCGACACGATGCTCAAGTTCCAAACCGAGACATAATCGTGTTCTCCCAAAATCCTTCATCTCAAACTCGGATTTCAAGTGTTCAGCGGTTTCCCTTAACTCTTTAAGGGCTTCTAATGAAGATCATGTCCAACATGAACCGCGATAGAATCCGAAACTTGTTATAGAAACGCGTGGGCATATCCCTTCCCAATCAAGTAGTCACTTTAGTGAGCGTTTCAACCTCTTTGTAAACGCGCTCCATGGTCTAGAGCCACTTGACTTGGGTAAATGAAGTTCACCATGAACCTTCATGTATATTCCGTATCTAGATCCCTATAGAGATACGTAGTGACCACATTTGTAAGCTGCATGTTCAGTTATTCGGAAACTACCAAACTGACAGGGTAGTGGAGTGCAATGACATCCATTACGAGAGAATATGTCTCATCGTAGTCGATTCCAGGGCGTTTTGTGAGAAGCCTTGCGCCATAAGGCGAGATTACCATCTCTTTTTTCTCACGCTTTCTAACGAAGACCCATTAGTCAACAGGTTTTATGTTAGGAGGTGTTGGCATCTCTAGCTCGAAAACCTTCCTCTTCGTTAGAGAATCCATCTTAACCTGGATCGCATCTTTCCATTTAGGCCAAAAAATCTCTACGTTGGCATTCATTCATCAACGGAGCGTGGTTCGATATCATCGGACTCAGCAAACTCATGCGCAACAAAAGCGTAACTACATCATCAATTATGATGGAGTTTCTATCCCACGTCTCATGTACACTAGTGTAAGTTTCATAGAGCTCTATATTCTCAGGAATAGGTTTGACGTTGAGGCGTCCCCCAACGATAACCATAACCCGGAAGATACTCATGAGACGGATTTTGAGTCTTGATGATTAAAGGATTGGAATGTGCCAAAGTATCCTTCGAACCCACGGGCCTCCCACGCATCCTAGCTGGGGCCATGGCCTGTAACGCCAGAGTGCCACTCTCTTTGGCATTGGCGCCATGCCTACCTCCGTGTAGGGTGGCGCTACGTCCTCTCGTAGGGACGTCCTTCCTTGCAGGCATGTTTGCAGCATATTTGTGTGATCTCGTCACTTTAACAGGGATCAAGATGAGACATAGTGGGGACAGACTACGACAATTCCTGTCGTTCCTGTTGAACATTCGTGTTCTTATCTCCCCCTAACGACGGGAAGACTGTCTCATCAAAGTGACATCCGCAAATCTAGCGGTAAGGAGATCGCCTAGCAAGGGCATTTAAGTGGCGGACGATTGTTGGAAGCAAATCCAACGTAGTTGCCCATTCGTCTGTAAGGACCCATCATAGAGCGCTGTGGCGGCGCAATTGGCACATAAATGGCTCACTCAAATGTGCGTAAGTACAAAATACGTGTACCCAGTCACTAGCTGTAACGCATAGGTACATTGAGTGGCGGTAGGTCGTAGACGAATTAGCATGCTGCATGCGATATTGCATCACCCCAAGCGGATGTAAGAAGATTGGTGCGCATTACCAATGTTCGGACTACCATCGTAGTCGTTTCCGCGAGACCAATTGGGTGTACATGGGAATGTGATGTCCAACATCAAACCCATTGCAATATCCATCGAAAGTCTTCGATGTAAACTCTCTAGCATAGTCAAATCCAATTGACTGAATAGGATGATTCGGGGAGTGAGCCCGTTGTCACATGATATGTGCTAGGAGTGTAGCATAAGTAGCATTTATAGGTGGACAATGGCACAACACGTGACCGGCGTGTTTGCGTGTCAACCAACATCATGAAATATTTAAGCGTCCGCAAGTTGGTTGAATCAATCCACAAAATCCCTACGGATTCTTTGTAAGAACAGAATGAGTATTGTCATATCCTTTGCATAGGACGGTCTCAGTCCTAATTTCCCTAAGGAATGGGCTTTGTAAAACGAGCGAGAGGCCTTTAGAAGCAACCAATGAGGATTTGGTTAGGCCTAGCGTCTGTAGCGCTATTGTGAAGCAAGTTGGTGATTGCAGCATCACCTAGGGCGCCATCACCATGATGGACGCCATCCATGGAGTCATGGATAGGGATACGCCCGCCCTAGGCTGGTGGTGGACGGAGGCGGTGCCCTAGGCAGCAGCGTCGTCCACTTAGTCTAAGAATCAACTTTTGATTCATGCTTCATTTCGCTCGAGAGAAAGATGTCCGTGTGAAGTCTTTTGTAGACGGATCATCATATCATGACTAGGATGATCTATCCTGTCGTGACAAAGCCAATATGTGTCTAAATCCAAGAGATCTTCTCTCATAAGTTTATTGGATTTAATAGCTCGAATAGTGACATAAAGTCCACTAGAGAGACACATAAACGTCCTAAGATGCGTCTTTGTTCGCAATCATTAGAGGTAATGCAAAGGAACTCATTTCCGTTCTCTACATGCATTTTCGCATGGAATTCGTTGGCTATTCATAGGGTACTATTTGCCCTAAGAGCGTAGAGAGTTTCTGTGACAACTGTAATCAAGGTGCCATTTGGCAATGGAACTTGGGCTATTCCATGTCCTTGAATTAATACTGATGGTCTAGCCATCGTAGTCACAAAGTCATATGCTCAGAATCAAAATTGAGTCATAATGAAAAGAACTCGAAATTTATTCATAAGCCAACGAAATACATCATTGTTTCTATGATCAAAGAAAATCTAATCCAATAAAAGGAATATGGCAATCGCCTACATCTCTTGAAAATAAAGACTTAAACAGAATTGGCGATCTATTGATCCCAGCCAGATTTGTAGTCTTCAACCCTTCACTCTAGATCATCTTCTTGATCTTCTTGTTCCACATAGTGAGCTTCTCTTGCTTCACAATATGCTTTGTAGGCGGTGACAGTTCTTCACGAGCTCTACAAATGTGTGCCCAATACTCAGACACTCCACATCGAGAACATACATCTCTTTGCTCGAACTCCATTATTGAGGCGCTTTGAAAGCGTCATTTAGATGGCTCTTAGTGTTGGTGGCGCCACCAACATGGCCAGAGGCATTGCCTCCCTCTCTCTTTCCACGTTTACCTCTTCGGTTCGTGTTCGCCTATTTTGACGGTTACCTTCCTTCCCAAGTAGAGCATTATATGGATCAGAATGTCCAGAAGTATACCTAAGATTAGGGTTTTGCTCTTGGCCCCTCTCTTAGAGGTGCGACTATAATTGGATTCCGGAATATGCTCTGTTTCCACGGATCTCGAATTATAGTTCTTCACAAGGATATTGTCATGCTTTTCAGCGACATTATAGCTCCAATGAGCTCATGAAACCTTGTGATCCGTCTTGCATTACATCGATTCGATAGTTCTTAGCAACCATCAATGCAGAGACGGGGAAGGTAGAGAGAGTCTTCTCAATCAACATCGCATCTGTGATCTCTTTACCACAGAATTCCATTAAGGATTTAATGCGAAGTGCTTCCGAGTTATAGTCAAGAACTCTTGAAATCACAAAGCGGAGGCTATGCCATCTCACTTCTAGGTCAGGAAGCAAGGAGTCACGGACGTTGCCAAATCTTTCTTCGAGTGAGACCCACAGCCTTCTGGGGTCTTCTTCATTCATATACTCGTACTGGAGCGAATCATCCATATGACGAGTCATTAGGATGATGGCTTTCCCTTATTTGCCTCTAAGGCTGCTCTATTTGCTTCCAAAGCTTGAGCTTGCTCAACAGTTAGCACGTCCTGGCTAGGCTCGAGAATCATATCCAGGATTCTATCAGCCTTGAGATGCTGGCGGATATCACGAACCCACCTGTGATATCCAAGCCAGTTGTTCCCAATGGAGCAAAGTCCAATTTGTTCAGGTTACTCATCCTGAAAGAGAACAAGAAATTAGGGTTAGTTTCGGAGCGAAATAGGCTACCACGAAAACATATGAAATTTCTAAGCGTAATCGCTTCCAAGAAATTAGGAATTTCCGAGCGTAATCGCTTCCAAGAAATTAGATTCCAAGAGATATTGGATTAGATCGAAACAATGTGTTCGTGGTCGATCATAACTTCTCAACAAACTCTAAGTTTGGAGGACTCTACAAGCTCCAAGCTTGGAGTGAGCGCGAACCCCCACAGTTCGGCTTTTGGTCTCCCCTATGTAGAGAAAAGGGGGGTAGAAGAAGGGATTTTGGAAGTCCCCGAGAAAAGAAGAAGAAATTAAAGGAAAAACTTCAAAAACGGGAACTTTTAGAAAAGTTTACCTTAAAAGATGGCCGGGAAAAATGTCACCGAAAAGTACTGTAGCAGTGGTACTGTAGCTGCCGGAAGTTACTGTAGCTGACAGCAAAGTTGTCCCGAAAAGTTGCTGGAAGTCGGCCGAAAAGTTGTCCAGAAAAGTCGCCGGAAGTACTGTAGCAGAGGTACTGTAGCTGCCGGAAGTACTGTAGCAGCCGAAGTTACTGTAGCTGACCGAAAAGTTGTCCCGAAAAGTCGCCGGAAGCCGTCCAGGAAAGTCGACGGAAGTACTGTAGCATGGGGGCACTGTAGCAGCCGGAAGTACTGTAGCGCCGGAGTACTGTAGCGCGTTACTGTAGCTGCGGAGGTTTCTGGGATTTGAAGGCTACGATTATAGGGTTTCAGGGTTAGGGCTCGTGCTGATAACGTGTTGTAGAGAAACTGAATTTGAGAGGAATTTGCTGTGTATTCTCATTGATAATAGGGGCCTCTTTATATAGATGATTACAATGCATAGAATCTCAATCATACAAGGAAAGGAATTCTACATTGATTAGGATTCTAGATCCTTCTAATTAAATCCTATTACCACTAGGTCAAGTAACCTAGAGTTTGGGCTAAACACAAATTAGGTTTTCCTTCAACAAAAAGATAATAAATTTTTTTTTTGGGTCAATAAGGGCAAAATAGTCATTTTACTGTTGAAATAGTGCCACGTCAGCACGATAACAGACTTTTTAACGGAAAATTGACGGCAGAGACTTTTTTAGTGAAATTGAAAAGTTCAGGGACTTTTTAGGTAAAATTGAAATGTCAGAGACTGAAACGTCGAGACCCTATAAATATATGGAGTAAACAGCATTTTTTCCAAAAAAAAAAAAGCTCTGGCTTGCAATATAAAATAGAGAAAATGGTTTTTATACCAGAGAAAAAATAAAGAAAAATTGGAGAAAGGGTTTGGGTCCCAGCATCTGTAAGTTGAGAAAAAGGAGCACACTATAAAAGCCTAAACCCAGCAAAACCCTAATTGGCAAAAACTGAGTTTGCTGAACCAGAACCATGGGCAAGGTGAAGGGAAAGCATCGTCTTGACAAGTACTACTACCTCGCGAAGGAGCACGGCTACCGCTCCCGTGCCTCATGGAAGCTTCTCCAGCTGGACGCCAAGCACTCCTTCCTCCACTCCGCCCACGCCGTCCTCGATCTCTGCGCCGCCCCCGGCGGTTGGATGCAAGTCGCCGTGCAGCGCGTCCCCGTCGGCAGCCTCGTCGTCGGCGTCGACTTGGTCCCCATCGCTCCTGTTCGCGGCGCCCACTCTATCCAGCAGGACATCACGAGGACCGAGTGCGTCGCCAAGCTGAGGAGGCTGATGAGGGACCAAGGCTGCTCTGCGTTCGATTTGGTGCTTCATGATGGCTCGCCCAACGTCGGTGGAGCCTGGTCGTCTGAAGCTACGGCGCAGAACGCCTTGGTTATTGATTCGGTGAAGCTGGCGACGCAGCTCTTGGCTCCCAAAGGCACATTTGTCACCAAGGTACTTGAATTGGTTTTTCGGAATCGAATTTCGATTCTGTATTGATTTGCTATTCCATCAGAAATGGATTGGATGTGTTAATTTTTGTAGTTGTTTCATATTGAGCAAGTATTTCATCTCTATTCATTATTGCTTTTCATCTTAAAACATGATCAAACTTACTGGATACCTCAATTTATTGGAACTTACTTCGTTTATCATAGGCATTTTGTTGTGGCGGATCTCTACCGTCGCGTAGGATTTCATTTAATTGTGTTCGAGTATGTTTTGGTGTTTGTGTGTGTGTATATGAATCCTGATTTCTTTGATTTTGTCTTGTCTCAGATCTTCAGGTCACAAGATTATAATGCTGTCTTGTTTTGCCTTAAGGAGGTGATTTCCTATTTCTCTAATAGCACATTTGTTAGTTCAGATTGATGCATCTATCTGAGCCTCGTATTTGACTTGCTTTGCAGTTATTTGAGAAGGTTGAACAGTATAAACCAGCAGCTAGTCGTAGTGCATCTGCCGAGACATATCTTTTGGGTTTTAAGTACAAGGCTCCAGCAAAAATTGATCCTCGCCTACTTGATATGAAGCATCTGTTTAAAGCTGTGGAACCTCAGAAGAAGGTAACTCCTATCAGAGGAAACAGAATGATGGCTTCTTTTGTATGCATGCTATTTTCTGGCCTTTTTGTTGTAAATTATTGTAATATAATATCATCTGCTTTCCTTGATGTAGGTGGTGGATGTACTTAGAGGAACAAAGCAAAAAAGACACCGTGACGGGTAAACCTTCTTTCTGATTTTAATTTTGTTAATATCTTTAAACATTCACCTGACCACAATGTGGTTTTTTTTATAATATCATTTAATGGCCTGTGTTATTATTGTTGGTGCTTACATAATTTCAAGAAGGGCTTTTAAAATGCAGCATAACATTGATCAGTCAATCAATATGCTCTGCTCCTGACCTTGTGTGTGAAACAGTTTTTGAGTTCTTAAGAGTGTTACCCCTACATGGCTGTTCTTATGTGCAGAATCGAACTATTTTGGGTGTCAGTAAATCGACAGAAGTGGGTTTTGTCATTGTTGATGCTTGATTGTGTTCTATATGCAGGTATGAAGATGGAGACACAATTTTGAGAAAAGTATCTTCAGCTGCTGACTTCATTTGGTCTGTGGATCCTCTAAATATTCTTGGATCTGTCACTTCCATAACATTTGATGATGTGACATCTTTGCCCATCAAGGATCATGCTTTGACAACAGAGGAGGTAACCATTTCTTTTTCTTTCCGTTGTATGTTATTTTCTTATTTTGATTTTCCTTTAATCTGAAACTTTTAAGTCTTCCACTTACCTTAATGTTTATGGTTCAACAGGTTAAAATTCTATGTGATGATCTGCGTGTTTTGGGGAAGCAAGATTTCAAGCATCTTTTGAAGTAAGAAATGCTGCTTTTCCTGTTTATCTCTTAGATCTTGGTATATTTAGATTTCCACACAGGGCATTTTGGACTTTGTTTTTCGTCCTCTCAAATCTGTATGGTGCATACCTCTTTGCTGCAGTAGCATCATTGTTGCTCTTGTTGATATTATAGTTCTTGAAGGCAATCCGTTCTTTTTAGGTAGTTTCAACCTCTATCTGTAACAGTTTGGGACCATTGCACCCATTTAGGAAGTAGGACTTGAAATCTGATCAAGATTAGGGTGACTAAACGGTATGAAGCATTTTAAATAGATACCTTTAGTTCAGCTGTGGTAGATGTCTAGTCCTGATATGGGATGCATATCATCTGCTAATGGTTGATTTATCTTTAACTAGAGTGGCTATCTTATTCAACTAGGGTCATGTAAGCCCTATCAGCCACCAACTCCTTGTTATCACTGAAACTGTGGCTTACTTAAGGTTTTAGCATTCAGTTGATGGGTTGTTTAACTGTTTTGGAAGGAATATGGGGGAATCCGAACTGGTTTTCATATTAGATATTAGATTGTTATTAGAAAGAATAATGCAAAATGTTTCAGAGGTGATTGTAGTGTTGGATATTCCACATTGCACTGGAAAGAGAATAAAAAGAAAGTTTGACTTGTAATGTGTATGCTGAACATGCAGCATGTTTCAGTGTTCCTTTCGTGTTCTCTGATACATACTAATTGGTCATGCTTGTGTTGTCATTTAGGTGGCGGGTGCAGATAAGAAAGGCCTTGTCTCCTTCCGAGAAAGCTGATGTTACTATTGCTCCGGATGTTGAAAAGGAGACTAAGGAGGATGATGATGACAGAATACTGAATGAAATGGAAGAGCTTACAAACGCTATGGAGCGCAAGAAGAAACGGGAAAAGAAGCTTCAAGCAAAGAAACGTGCTCAGGTTTGTGTGTGTGTGTTTATAATTGCATCAAAATGTGGAAACAAAGAATTTTCTGTTTGATTGCAAGGAAACAACAGAAACCCCTCTTTTCAAATTACACAGTTATTTTAGTCATATAGTCTTTAATGAGATGATCTGTTCATTTATTTTTTGTTCCCGTTTCCTGTTTGGCAATCATGAAACTGAAAAGTTGAATTGAAATTTGCATGTGTATTTGATTAAAAAAAACAAAAAAAAAACCCCTTTCAGAGTAGTGCAGATAGACTGCGGTTTGCCTTTACCTTCTGATTTATGGCTATCCCTTTACTCATTACTTTAATTTTGATTGCTCTGTAGTCCTTGGTTGTGTACTTGGTCCAACATTTTGTTTCTTGAGTTCTGACTTTTCTTGTACCGTTTTGTTGTTTTGATTATTATGGCTTTGCTAGACGACAGTCCCCAATTATATACTATTACATACAGAAACAAGAAAGAGTAGTAGTAATAAAATTCAGAAATGAGTCCTGGACTGCAGCTCTAAGGAACATCAATTAGATAGCCATGTCATGGTACTATAAAACATCACTAAAGTTATATATCAGGGGTATGATTGTCAGCATCATGTCTGTTTATGGCCATTGAATGCAGCTACACCAATTGATTCAATTTTGATAAAATTTGCCAAATTCCAATGCTGTTTTTATTGCAAATTTTTTAATTTAAAGTCATATATCAATACCAGTCGGTCCCATAGGATTTGGTACCAAAGTAACCCTGGAGGGACTTGCAATGTAAATTTATGATTTTCTGGGACAAGAAAAAGCACATGATACTGCTCATTTGATCCATTTACAATCTCCATGCTCATTCGTTTATTCTATCTCTCTCAATTTTCCAGGACAAGGTCCGGAAGGCGACTGGGATGCAAATAGATGCAATGCAAGATGGTTATACAGATGATACTCTGTTTTCCCTATCTGCCATCAAGGTATGCTTTTAGTTCTCAGAACTCCTTGACATGCTCGTTAGTATGGGATTTTTGTAACCTCTGAAGAGCTTCTTTGGAGGACCATACATAGTGGAATAATGCAATCTCTATTTCTTTTGCACAATGCTTAGGTTACCTTATATTTGTTTATTATGGAGCCTGCTGTCTTGGAATTTTTTTTTTTCTTTCTGATTTTTGAGTTATTTGGATCTTGATATAGTTTATTGGTTATCCACATATCGAAGATGAGTGTGGATGTATTCTTTCTGCAATTTGGGGATACCCGATATTAAATGGTGTTATATCCTATAAAGAACTTTGCAATAGGTGCTTGAAGCAAAACTTATATGCTGTTGGATATTTTAGTTTTGTCTTTAATATATTTTGACTATGAATTTATATATACATATATGTGTATGTATATGTGTGCGTGTTATTGTGTATTTCTAAATATAATTATGGAAGTTTTATCGTTGTCCTTCAGGGTAAGAAAGATCTGGTAGCGATTGATTCCACCGAATATGATGGTGAGAATGGTGACTTGGCAGATAGCGAAAATGAGGATATGCAGGATAAACCTGAGGAAGCATCTTCCAGTGATGTAGACTCTGATGACGGCCGTAGAAGGTTATACATCTTGTCCCTTATATCAGATTGAAAGATACAAATGCTTGTAGTCTGTCTATGCACTTAAATCATGTTTTTATTGTTAGATATGATGAAAAAATGGAAGAACTTCTAGATCAGGCTTACGAACATTATGTGGCCAAAAAGGAGGGAACTGCAAAGCAGCGAAAGCGTTTGAAAGAAGAGGCTCAAAGTTTGGAGGTATGGTTTTTCCATAAATGTTCCATTGTGTACATTTGCGACTTTTATTGTTTTTATTCTTTTATGTTTTATAATCTCGATTTGTTTTTGCAAATCTGTGCGCAGATACCAAAATATATGCCCTTGCACTCTCTCTCTCTCTCTCTCTCTCTCTATATATATATATATATATATATATATAAACAATCTGCCAAAAAATGCTGCCAAGCTGAATTCTGTTGCAGAGATTTTTTTTTCCATCTTTTTTTTTTTTTTTTTTTTTTCTCCTTTTGGTGCATGCCGGCTAGAGGACTGTTTTTGGTCATATGCTTAGTTCTTGTTTACTGCTGTTCAGGATGTTGATGGTGAAGATACAATTCCATCTGATTATGATTCAGACAAAGATGAGGCTGATCAGGAAAAGAATCCTCTCTTAGATGCTCTTGATGATGGGGAAGGACCAACTCAGGAGGAGGTTACAAATAACTGGTTTAGTCAACCGATCTTTGCTGAAGCTGTAGAACAGGGGGATTTGGAGAAGTCTGATAGTGAAGACGAAATGCAGGTTGAAAGGCTAGAAGAGAATTTGGCCCTGCAAGAGAAACCCAAGGAAAAGACGGTTATTAAAAATGTTGAAGAAAAGTCTGAAAATCGTGTTGCAGGGTCCAATTCCAATCATGAACTCAAAGCAAAGAAGGCAGATGATGATTTTGAGATAGTCCCTGCTCCCGATACAGATTCAAGTGATGATTCATCATCAGATGAGTCTGAGGATATGGATACCTATAGAAAAGCTGAGATACTGGCATGTGCCAAAAAAATGTTGTCAAAGAAGCAAAGGGAACAGATGCTTGATGATGCGTATAATAAGTACATGCTTGATGACGAGGGCTTGCCCAAATGGTTTTTGGACGAGGAAAAGAAGCACCGACGACCAAATAAGCCAGTGACCAAAGAAGAGATTAATGCAATGAAAGCGCAGTTTAAAGAAATTGATGCCCGGCCAGCAAAGAAGGTGGCAGAGGCTAAAGCTCGAAAGAAGCGGGTTGCCATGAGGAAGCTTGAGAAGATTCGTAAGAAGGCCAACACAATATCAGATCAGGCAGATATCTCTGATCGTTCAAAGAGCAAGCAAATCGACCAATTGTATAAGAAGGCAGTGCCCAAGAGGCCTAAAAAGGAGTATGTGGTTGCGAAGAAAGGTGTTCAAGTCAAGGTTGGCAAGGGTAAGGTCCGTGTTGATGCAAGAATGAAAAAGGATGCAAGGGGTCGCGGGACGGGTAATAAATGGGCAGGAAAAGGCAGTGAAAAGAAAGGAAAAAATATGAAGGACAAGAGAGGTAAAGGTAAAGGATCTGGGAAGCCTTCAGGAGGGAAGCCTTCTGGAAAGAAGGGTGGTAGCAAAGGAAGAAAGATGGGCATGCATGACTGAGCTTTCATATAATACACAGGAGTTGTTTGCTTGTTTGTTTATTTTTCTTATTTTTGTTCCGCCGTTGCTAATTAGGGGAGTAAGTTATAATTGCGAGTTATATTCTGTAGCCATTTTGATCCAGACTTCGTCCGTTAGGAAATGGAATTTTTGTTCTTCTCAGTTCTATTCAAGATATAAAACTATCATTGCATTCTTGCCGAGAATGTATTGTGTGCAAAGGAATGTGCTAGAATAGGGTTTGCATATTTCGTATACTCATTTGCACGCTTCAGATGGCAAATATTGAGAAAGAAAACTGATTTGGATTAGTGCCTTGTGAATTCCTACTGCGAATAGAAATGCGCGCCTTGTGAATTCTCCAATAGAAATGCCCTGTACAGAATGATTTGTTGGCAGCCTCCTCCAACTCCTTAACAAGGTCGATAGTTCTGTCCTGAAGCTGTAAAAATGAACCATAGATGAACAATTGAAGGTGACTCGTTATAAGTGGGACAAGCATAAGCCTTCACAGGGGCATCGACCTTGTCAAGGGAGATCAACTTCAAACATTTTCTTTTTTATCGAACAAAACCTCAAAGATAACCATCAACAACGTAGAAGAACAACGAAAAGAGGCAAGATAAATTAATTCCGAATCCAGAGTCATAATTTTCATTTTTACAAAGGAACCACTTCAACATAGATGACGCAAGTTTCTTCACACCAGCTACCTATTTATTTCAATTATTTGCATACATAGAGAATAAGGTTCTAGCTTCAGGCGAACTGGGAGAGGTACTCATCCACAGTAGTGTATTTGACATCAGGGTAAAGAGCAGTAGCTTCGACTCCAAATGAGGGCTCGATCTCAAAGTTAGTGTGGTCTCCTTTCACAAAAACTGAGTGACCGATTGCCAGTATCACATTGATTGGAACCTCAGCCTCTGCAAAAATAAAAGTATACACACTCAGAGTAATGAAGCAGTTGCTAAATCTTATTGTTACTTAATGGTTTTTGTTACTAACCTTGAATGTTTTTGAGTAGTTGCTCCTCTGGGACATAGACCTTCTCGAGGGTTTTTCCAATCTTCTTCTCCCAAAGAGCCACAAGTTCGTTGAAGGAGAAGGTGTTGGCAGGTGGCCGGATGTAGAGGATCTTGTTCAATGTTCTTGGGTCATCCACAGCCTTAATGGTATAGGTACCAATATCCTCTTCCTTGTTAAAGATCGCTGCATAACAAATATCAAAGAAAAGAGATAGCTCCATCAACATCAAATTCATAATTGGTTCTTCATATTTGGTAAAACTTCGATTCTGGGGTTTTAATTTCCATCAAATGAAACAAAAAACATGAAACCCCAGGGCAATATTCATTGGATGTTCAATGTTTTAGTCAAGAGCCAATGTAGGTTTTGTGCATTAGACAAAGAATTGATACCACTATAACATTCATTCATTCTTTTGTCAAGCCAGTGTGACCAACAAGGATATGAAAGAGGATCAAAATATTCATAGGTTGTTGAAGCAATTGAAGCCCCTCCTCTGTTTATCACAATTACAAAAAAATAAATAAAAATGAAACACAATAAATTTAGCTAGTCCTGATAACATTTTTAAAAAAGAGAGAGAGTCTTCAGTATGTCATATTCCTAGTAGACTAGCCATGTTAGATTAGGCTCTTGTTGCTGTTGATTAACTTTTTCTTACCTACCACTACAAGGAGTAGGTCTACCATTGCATCTAGATGTTTACCGTACCACTAATGTATCGCTACACGAATGCACTTTATCAAATCCCTTGTTTAAGAACCCTAAGTAGAAGCTCGTGACCCAAACGAAACTAAGTTTATACACCTACCATCCAAATTTTGCTGTTCTTGAATAAGTTTGGGACAAACTACCAACCAAATTTTTGCTATTCATTCTTGAGAGCAACTCCAACAGCCTCCCTATAATTTCTGTATAATAAAGAAGCAAAAGTCAAAGCTTTAGCATCTTTTTTTTCTCCAACTCCAACAGATTCTCTATTTTACAGCAATCTCTAAAATCTCCATATTCTTCCTTAAATTTTAGAGTTTGCTGTAAATATAGGGAATTTGGTTTTCTCTTTCCTCACTTTCTCTAAAATAGAGATAATTATAGGGAATCTGTTGGAGCAAAATAGGCTAATTTTTCCCTAAAGTAGAGAAAAATCAAAATATGGAGAAGCTGTTGGAGTTGCTCTGAGTAAGTTAATAAATTCTCTATACAAAGGGGGACAAACAATTAGCTAGTTTCATAGTGAGGTTTGGTTAACCTTTGGGGTTGCCATCACCCAAAATGACGACTTTGTCCCTGGGAGGAGCAGTAGCTCCGGGCTGGTTCAGATTGGGCAAGAAGTAACCAGCAAAGAAGTTTGATGACACATAAGTGAAGGGAATCCCGGCCGCCTCAACATCTCTGCGGACCTTGGCTTTCGTAGCGAACGCCGTCTTTGCTGGCTCCACAGCGTGGACTCGATCCACGTCGTTTCCAAACTCGGAAGGGAAAAACCTCTGAAAAAACACCCAATTTGACACTCGAATTCAAAACGAAAATCGATCTCTACCAGAAAAACACAACACAACACAACACAAAAAAAAAGTGGCTTAACCGTTACCTTGACATTGCCGGCTTCTTTAATGGCGGCGATGATCTTGCCTTGATCAGCCAACTGCCCGTGACCCACCGTCGAAATCACCACATCGACTTGCTTAATCGCCTTCACAAGGCTCTCGTGGTCGTACAGATCACCCTGCAAAAATCACACAACAATTACAGACACTAAACCCAAATAACCGAAACTCCCAACCGGACCGGGAATGGGGAATTGCACAGACCAGGACGAAATTGACGCCGGAGGCCTTGAAGCTGTCGATGACTTTAGACTTGGCCGGGTTGGAGAGAGTGGGCTCCCGGACGAGAACGAAGGTGGGGTGGCCGGCCTTGGCGCTGGCCTCGACTATGAACTTACCAATGTAGCCAGTGCCTCCGATGAAGAGAATCTTGGACTTGGTTTGAGCCATTGGATCCGGGAACAGGAGTTGTTGTCGGAGAATGAAGGCGAGAGAAAGCGTTGCAAATGAAAGGACGATTAGACGAGTGGACGATAGTAATAGCATGCCGTCCACGAAGGGTTTTGGCTGGCTCCGTTTATAGGAGCAGTGGGAAGGTACGGAATGACGAAAATGTCCTCGGGATTGGTTTACCTAGTACGAGAATGCTTCGTGATGGTGATTGGTGAATTTAGACATTTAGTCGCTGCGGCATAGCGTCAATGCTTGCGTATGCATGACGATGGATTGGTAGGATGGTTCTTTTTTTTTTTTTTTTTTGATCTGGAACGTGGATGGTTCTGCGTCCCGGTTCATTTTTGGTTGAGACTTGAGAGGAGGATTTTTTTTTCTAATTAAAAATTGGGCTTTCCTAATTAAAAATCTTGCGGTGGAATGAGCACGACCTATCATTTTCCAACCGACTCTTTGAGATTGTACTCGACTTGCACCAAGTAATGATTTAACTCGGAGAAATATATACACAAAAATACGATTGTAACCCAATCTCAAACTGCCGTAATTTTATTGAAATATTGGCACTAAAAATGCTTAGATGAAGATAAGCATAACTTCTGTAGTTTTGTGATGTCGAGAGACCAAACAAACTCGATAAAATATAGGAACATCAAATCTAATTCAATGGAGACAGGGGCGGATTCAGGAATGAAATATTGGGCGGGCTGGATTTCTTAAACAAAAAAAAATCTCGACGGTGCGAGAGATTTTAGCAACTCTAATAATGGACTCAAGCTTTTGCCATTCACTTTGTGTTCCAGTTCGTAGTTCCAATTCATAGTGTCATTCACAATTAAACAAACAAATATAAAGAAGCCTCATGTTTGAAGCACAAAGTTAATAAGCACAACACTTTAATTAAACCCAAACTTGAGATTTCAGAGCAGCGTTATACAACTTGAATACTTGATTAAACCCAAACTTGATTACTCATTAGCACAACAATTGCTAAGTTATACTTTAATTAAACCCACTGACCTTGATAAGTATTGAAAATTTGAAATCAAGGAGACCTTCAGATTTCGCTCAGTTTAGACCCATTGATCGACCCTTATACCTTCAGACCCATTGATCGACCTTCAGACCTTGAAATCAACTAAACATTTAAACCCATTGACCTTGATAACTGATAAGTATTGAAATCAATTAAACCCACAACAATTGCACAGCAGAAAGAAGACCCACATCAGTGAATCACATTTAACCCACATCAATTAAACAATAAATTGCAGATTTGCAGAACAAGGAGCCGAAGACTAGGAGAGAATGCTGCATACCAGAGAAGTGGAGAAGGGAGAGCCGTAGGCGGCAGTGCGACACTGGCGGAGGAGGAGAGAGTGAGACTATGAGAGACGTTTCTCTAATCTCCAGTTCGAAATTTCGATTAGCCCGTAGTCGATGAGTGGAAGCATGAACCAGAATTTGCTTGAATCAAGAGGTTGAAGTCTTGAAGAGGAAATTAAGAAACAGATGCTTGTCTGGAATGATTTCTGATGAGACTGTGGCTTCACTGGCTTGGGAGAATGGGAGATGAGTCATTGCTTGATTTGCTTCAGGAAATGGACATCGATTTGAGGCTGGATCTGAAATTGACGGAGGCTGGTGGCATGAGGCATCTTCGAACTGTCGTGAGTGGGGAGTTACAAGGGCTGGGTTACTGGGCTTCTGGAACCTGGACGGGCTACCCAATTAAAAAAATAATAATAAAAAGTATACATCTAATTTTTTTTTTCAGCCCAAAAATCTCGGACGGGCTCAAGCTCGTCCTAGTCTGTGCATAGATCCTCCCCTGACTGAAGATATGGTATAAAGGTAGAAAAACACATGGACGTTGAGAAATGAATGGTGATACAAATCCCTATATTTCTTATGGAAATTCTAATGTTGACCATTTCAAATTTCAATATTTGTCTCATGAATTTTTGGTCAATTTCCCAAACCATTTTGTTATCAATAAAATCATTAAGAATCTAGACTATTTTTTTTTCCAAAGAAATATGAATAGTTTATTTCTAACCCAAGAGGGCTTTGAATTATATATTTTTGTTCAAGTAAATCCAAAATATGTGTCTGACCCAAACTCTAGGTTACTTGACCTAGTAGTAATAAGGTTAGAATTAGAGACAATGTCGGAGAATCTTGGAGATATCCAATCAATTGTAATATTACGTTTCCTTGTAGAACTCTGATTCTATGCCTTGTAATCCTCTATATAAAGAGGCCCTTATTATCAATGAAAGTACGACTCAATTCTCTCACAATTTCAGTTTTCCTATAACACGTTATCAGCATGAAGCCCTAACCCTGAAACCCTAAAATCGTAGCATTCAAAACCCTAGCAACTACTGCCTGCAGCGGCCCCTGCGTCGCAACTCAACACTAACCCTACCAGGTTAGCCTTGCTGCCCCTGCAGCGCCCGCGAACTCTCGCATGCTCTCACGCTCGCTCAACCCACAACCCCGCGACATTGAGACCCACAACCTCGCGACCTCGCGACCCCGCAACACTTAGAAACCGCGAGCGCGCCCTGCATCTACTACCCTCACAGCCCTAAGCTCGCTTGCTACCCCCGCAGCTCTTACGCGCCCCTGCGCTCGCTGCTCCCCGTGAGCATACCTTGCATCTGCTGCCACTGTACTCGCTCGTTGCCCTTGTGATCGCTAGCCTTCCCTGCAGCGACCTCGCTACCCCGCGGTCTTGCGACCCCAGTGACTCCGCGATTCAGCGACCCCCACGACTCCGCGACCATGCTGTAATCCTACAAGTCTGCTTGCTTGCACTAGGACTGAAGCTCGTTTCCAATCCTACGATAAGGACCAAATACGTTCTGCAATCCTAATAGGTATGTTTTACTAAAAGTTCCCGTTTTTGAGTTTTTCCTCTTTTTCTCTTCTTTTCTTGAGGACTTGCAAGCTACCTTCTTCTACCCCCCTTTCTTCATCATAGGGGAGACCTAATTAAGCCGACCTGTGGGGGAGTACCTAGTGTAGAACAATCTCCTTTGAAGTGAGGAAGACCTAGCTCTCCTTTTGCCTCTCCAAAGAAACTCAAGATCATGCTTGAGGAGCTTGTAGTGGGCAGCAATGGCTCACATGCACCAACAAAGAAGGTAAAAGGACCGGCAACCTCAATCAAACTTTCTGCCAAATGGTTGGGACTTGTGGAAACGTTGGGTGGAATGCTAGTTCTTGCAGAAGTGATGATGCCTAGGGGAGTTGTCTCAAAAGACTCCATCACCAAGAAGAAGAGAGGAAGGCCTTTAGAGTCTAGAAACAAGAATCCACCAAAGCTAAAGAAACCAGTCTTCGCTGAAGATATGCTTTCCTACCTCCACTCGGGAAAGACTGCTAGCCATAGCTTGAAAGGCAAGGCACCGGTGTAGCCATTAGGATATGTTGCCTATTGCTATGCTTTGTTTCATAGCAAATAGGCTCACTTGAATAAGTGGGCATGAATTATTGAATGAATGATCGAGTCTATATATGTGTCATCGTCTATTATTGCTATGCTTTGCATTACAACTTCTTGACTATCTGTACATGGTAGCGGAAGGGCATGTAATGGTCATTCTGGCCTTACCATATTAATGAAATCTATATAATTATCTTGTCAAAAGTTGAAAATCTTGATGCCTCTAAGATTTTGGATTATTCAATGTATGTCAATATAGTCATGGTCAATATTAAAATTGGTAAAGAATGAGCCATGGTGGTTGTTTTTCAAACAAAGTGATTAATCATGATGTATTCATGTATCCAAGATATACTATTATACTTGATGGTTTTATAACTTCTTTCAAGATGTGACAACCAATTTGGTTGCTTGCTAATTCTTCATATTGACTACAATGGTTTTATATGTCATTGACGTTCATGTATGATCTTGAAGAGACGTCGATTGTATTATGAAGACGAGGAGAAAATTTAACTTATAAGAAAATATCTAATTAATATTTTGATATATAAAGCATTTATTCTTATTTATTTTTGTGGACTCTTATTTGTTTTTGTTTTTATTTATTTATTAATGAGGAGGGGTATAGATGAAAGTTTGATGCCAAAAAATTAAGGGGGTGTGCATTAAGTAATTGGGAATGTGTATATAAAACTCCTCTTAAATTATCTGTGTCCTCATATAAAATGACTATCATGGACAACAAATTATTGAGAAAAGTTACTTTTTTTTCTCTCCAAATCTTTGTGAAGCGACATATAAAACAAGTCTAAATAAAAAACAAGAGAATTGGCAAATTTAATTCTACACCCTTAATATGCCCAGCAACCATGACGCATGAAAACTAGTTAAACATGAGCCGTTATGATTGTTTTTTAATTAGTTACAAGTTTTTATCATTTTTAAATAATTATCTCGATTTTTTTTGGTAAATAACCTATTATGGTTGCATTAAAGTGCGTACTTATTGGTCATATTTAATGCTCAGTAACATTCCCTTATATGAATAAGGTTAAATTGGGTATTTAGTTGAGGTTTAATTGGTAAATTTTATTTTCTGAAAGTAAATGAGAGGTGTAAAGAGCATTTTTTTTAAATCAAAATAGACAACTTTCATTCAACTCAAGTGCTCACAAATGAAAACAAGCCTATAACTATGAAAAATCTAGAACACAGTACATTGGCATAGTTCAACGAAAAACTAAACACTGTCCTTGCCCTCCAAGTTAGGGCCAGAAGGTTTGGCTGGTTCCACACTCCTGGATCCCAAATTCGAAATCCCATAGAACCAGATCCCAAAATTTTGGGCTTTCAATCCGGATTTTGTTTTTGCACCCAATTTTGTTTGGGCAGCTAGAAGAAATGAGACACCCTCACACAATTAGGTCCCCAAAATGATTTGGGCCATCCAATTGATCTGGGCACCCAACCCAAACTGGGCTCGCCCATTTTTGTACCGATTACAGTCAATGTTGCCACCGCCGTCGTCGTCGCTAGTAGAGGAGTGGAGCACCCAGATTGGTTCGTCGCCCCCCCTTAAGACTAGATGCCATCAATAGCAGTTATAAGGCAGTGAAATCTTCTACCGTTCCAATCCACAGCCAGCACCGAGCCGTTGAGCCCCTGCCGGCCACCAAAACCAGCGATCCACTTCAAGCCCGTCACCAAGCCAACATCTTTATTCTTCCATGATTGATTCACCAATCTCCTCCAAGCAAAGCCCAGCAAGGCTAGTAGCCGCTCCGCCCGGTTCGTCGCCGTCAAAACCAGGTCTTGACAGAGGCAATTACTCCATGAATTACCGCCCAAGTCTGGCGTAGATTTGAGTCGAGCTCTGCATGGCCACATTCGCCATGACCATTCACGCTCTCTCCCAGCTTTGAGTCTGAGCGAATCAGACCACCTATCAATCTCACTTGCATCATCGATGCCATTTTGACGAGACACACAAGTGGTGATGCAGGTTTTAGGACAAAAATGGTTGGCCGTCGCACAAGATCGACGTTTGAGGGCCATCAGTAGATGGCTTAGAGAGGAGGCCAATGCTGGTCGCCATTGCTTGAGTGCAAAGCTTTAGGGGTTAGGGTTTGGGTAGAGTCTGGCCGCCATACTCATTTTAATTATAGCTTGAGGTGTAAAGAGCATGAGAAGTCAAGTGAGCAAATACAGATGTTTTAATAGAAAAATCCATAAAGTATATAATACAAGTATTTTATAAAGTCCATTTTACTAGTTCAGCCACTTAAATTAAGGACTTTAGCCACTTAAATTAATTTGGTGTTTTTTTTTTGAAATATTAATTTGGTGTTTAACTGTTTATCTCTACTCAAATTTGCTTACCATATTAACAATTGGTGTTTAGTAATCTTCACATTTTCAAGAACTAAGCATGTTTAGCAAACTCTTTATTTTGACTCTTTAGCTATTTTGGAGAGCATTCTATCAACTTTAGCAGCTGCAGTAGACTCCTAAATAGCATTTCATTTTAGCTTTTAGCTATCTCGCTTCTAAATATAGAGAGCGAGATGCTCTCTTTTAGTTTTGTTAATTTAAAACATTCCTTTTAAGTCATTATATGTAATTTATAAATACATTTAAGCTATTTTTTATTCATTTAATAAATAAAATAAATTCAAATATAGCTAAAATAGAGGAAATTGATACAGATGTATTTCTAAAGTGGCTAATCAAAATGACTTTTTAGCTACTTTGGCTAAAATTTGACTAAAAACTAGCTAGCATTGCTCAATATGCTCATGGCGTGTAAGCATTGTCTTTTCGGTTTCTCACCACAATGGTAAAGTGAATAGAGTAACCTATAGAGAACTCTTCGCTATAGGGTGCATTTCAAAATGCATATTCTTAGGTGAGACGACTGTTATTATCTTAGGGGGTTCTCCTGAGGCTTATTGTAATTTGGGGTTAAGGCATTATGTCCCCCCATGTATTCTATGGTTTCATTAATGGACAAGGCGTGAGGGACGCAATACCAATCCTTTTTTAATTTTTTTTTTTTAAAAGATGCTCAAATAAAATAGCTCAAAAATAAAAATAATTTTTTTCTACCATTAAATTTAAACTGACGGAGTATAATTTCTTTACTTAGAGCAAGTGAATTATATATATTACTGCTTTCTCTAGTGAAGAATTTGAATAATACTAAACATTTATCTATTGTAGACCCCTTGTTTAATTAGGCCCTCTTAAACATTCATTTCCAACGATTATGTTATATACGTCTGGATCACAAGAACCCGTCTAGGTTCTTAATGTTGGAGAAGTTCCCGTCTAGATTCAGGATGAAAGAAAAATGAAACATAAAAAAGAATTTAAAGTACTAATGCTTTTTTTTTTGGTTACAAATGTACTAATGCTTTTTGGTATTGCAGCACTTATTTTTCATTATTATTTTTATTTTTATACTATTAGCTTAAAATCAAAGGTTTAGCCCAGTATCATTTGGTCTAATGACATAGTCTCCCTTTCATAAGTGAGAGGTAGTGAGTTTGACTCACGAAAGTCAAGTTGTAGCATTTGAGTTGTTTATCTAATAAAAAAAATAAAATCAAAGGTTTAATTTTTTTTAGTTAATTACAAAATAATCCTCGAACTATGAAGCTATTTTTCATTTCATACCCAACTATCAAATTTTTCAATTTGATTCGTTATCATTTTGATACCTTAACCACTAACACTGTTAAAATATGCTAATATTTTTTAAGGAAAAAATTCTGTTTACCACCCTATACTTTCAATGGTTTATCAGTTCAGTCTCTGCACTTTTAATTTAATTAGAAAAGTCCTCGCACTCTCCAATTTCATCAAATTGATCCATTTCGTCACCATTCCATCAATTTCCTCTGTTAAAGTACTGACGTGGCCGAAGGCCATCTGATTTATCAATTTTGTAGGACCTTCTCACAGGGAAAATTTCCAAACTGTCCATTGACTATATCTCCCTCCCGTTTCCTACCCGGGTTATGGTTAAGGGTTTTTTGATTTAGGATTTAGAGCTTTGAAATAATAGCTTTTGGTGTTTGTTTATGTGGTTTCATGATTTTAGATTCACTACCAGCAAAAATGACATTGCACACAGATTTTAAACCTATTGACTTTCACACTGATAAAAAAATATGTGGGATTTAGTTTTTAGCAACAGATATCAATGTGGAAATATCTATTGGACCCTACATGAGCACATGTTGACAATATTGTCACTGAAATCTGTGTGAAACCATGTTTTCCACAAATATCCGTGTGTCCTAAATATTTAATAGATATAGATATATGTGAGAAATATTATACACACTGATATCTGTGTGTGATAAAAAAATTAATTTATTAAATAACTTTATACTTACAGACATCTGTAACAAAGTTTTTACACATAGATATCTGTGTATAATAACAAAAATATAATTTATTAAATAATTTTATACTTACAGACATCTGTAACGAAGTTTTTACATACAGATATCTGTGTATAATAACAAAAATATAATTTATTAAATAATTTTATACATACAGACATCCGTAACAAAGTTTTACACATATCTATTCGTGTATAATCACAAAAATATAATTTATCAAATAACTTTATACCCATAGATATCTGTAACAAAGTTTTTACATATCTGTGTGTAATCACAAAAATATAATTTATTAAACAGTTTTATACTTAGAAAATTTTTATTTCTTTCCCCAAAATTAAAAGATTTATTAGAAAGAATTTTGAAACAAAATATGTGAATAACAATTACTAACAGGAATCAGTGTAAATCACAAATACTTACAGAAATCTGTGTAAGTAAACATATACTCACAAAACACAGTGTAGATCACAAATACTTACAAAAATCTGTGTGACTAAACAAATATTGACAGAAATCAGTGTGAGTAAATAATCACTCACGAAATCAGTGTGAACACTTTATTTAAAAAAAAAATCGAAAAACTTTATTTACTCTATCTCTCTTTATCCCATCTGCTCTGCACTTGTCTCTTTCGTCTATCCCATCTGCTCTGCATATATCTACTCTCTCTCTCTCTCTCTCTCTCTCTCTCTTCCCATCTGCTATGATATTTAATTAGATTCAAGTGCCGATATCTCCTCTCTTTTTCCACAGCCTATTTCAAATACTCAACTATCCCAATCTCAGTCTCATCTCCTCCTAATCAAACAACCACTCAGAGTAGTCTTTGTGGAATCTTGCCTGGTTTGTTGTTGAACATAGTGGATTGTTTGACTTTCTTCTCTCTCTAATGTCTTCGAACCCAAATCCGATTCCCAAATTAAGAAAAAGATAGATTGATATCAGGTTTTTACTTGATCCCTTATCTCGATACTCTGCTCAAATTGTTATAGGATCTTGAATTGTTTTTAATGTTCTTGGTTCCTGTTATTTGTTGTGGTTTGCTTTAGATGTGCAGGTTTATGAAAATATTTACGAGATCTAGGTTTTGCATAATCATTGTGAGTAGAAATGGGAGGTGGAGGCATGGATGATTGGTTTCAGTAAGCAGATCTATGCTGATTGGGTTATGGCATGGATGATTTCTAATCAAGCAGATCTATCCATTGAAAGTAAGATTCGTTGGGTTTATTGGATTTAAATTTTAACAGTTTCAGTTTTTGATAATCTCCTTTGCATTTATGGTCATATTGGGTATTCTCTACCAAAGTTTGAAGTTCTTAATCCATGTCTTTCTGTGTTCAGTAATGCTTTACACCGAAGACTGGTTATGGCATCGGTGGAGATTTTGACCTAAAAGATCTTCCAACAACCTCTTATAACAATTTGGATTTTGAATTCGATTCTACTGAACCAGAAGATATGCCAGGACTATGTTTGTTGATGAATCGGATCTGGGAATAAAAGAAATAATCAGAAGTATTAAAATTTAAAAACGATTTTATTAAAACAAAAAATTGGTAAAATTATTTTCTTTAATACAATTGGACTGATGAAATGTCAGACTTATTTATTTAATATTATGCCAATTCACACTGATGCATTCTACAAATATATATTTTTATCATTGATTTGATGGACCTGCATAGAGTTGGGAAGTGGTGGGCCCCGTTATTATAATCCACACTGATTTTTCTATCAGTGGGGGAAGACCAAAGATCACGACACCAAATGGAACAAACGTAGTATCTGTGAGTGTAGGGTAGCCATTGGGCTTCCCATACAAATTTCACTATCTATTAGGTTTTATACACACTGATTTCAATCAGTGTGTATAGCTCTTTTTGCTAGTAGTGATTGCTGAATTGTATGTGCTGCTAGTTGGGGACTAATAAGGAAATAAGGTTGGTCTGCCATGTGCAAGGTGGTAGTAAAGAAATAGGTTGGTCTGTCATGTGCGAAAAATTGATATTACTTTCTGTGTTGTGGTCCTAATGGGACCTAATATGCAAATGGTCATTTTTGGCTTTATTCAGTTAACATTGGTTGTTGTAGACTTTATGGTGATACAATGGTTGGTTATCTTATGATTTTTTTTTTTTTTTTCTGATTATAGTTGGTTAGCTTCTATTGAAATTGACATTTTCAGATAAAATTGATTGTTGTAGACTTTATGGTGATACAATGGTCGGTTAGCTTCTGTTTTTGTTTTTGTTTTTTCCTTTATTTTATTTTATTAAAGTTGGTTAGTTGCTATTGAAATGTGTATTTTTAGATTGTGTTGTTATTTTGAAGTGATGTATTTGTGTGGTTTAATGCTTTTAAATTGCTGTGATTGAGAGTGTATTTTGTAAAGGGATGTTGATTACTAAACTATTGTGGTTCTTGACTTTTTGCAAAGTACCCGGATTATTTCACAATAAAAGTGTTTCATGGGTGCTGCATAAGGGATAACAAGTATGTGGGAGGAAAGGTGAATTTTTATGACCATGTGGATAAGGATAAGATGTCCCTCATAGTGGTAGACAATATGGTGAGACAATTGGATCCGACATATGAAGGGCAGTGAATATACTATTAGTATATGATTGGTTTCGAGGATCAAGCATTGATGAAGCTAAGTAGTGATCTGGATGCTTTAACAATGTGTTGCTGTGTACATTCAATTAGGTTGGTGTTACTGTATTTAGATCATATAGAGCTGCATGGTATGTATGGGGACAACTTGGATGAAGTATATTATGTGGAGGAAATTTTTTTTAGCCAAGCAGGATTTAGTGGGGTAGAGATAGAGAAACTGCCAGATAGCCCAAGAGAGAGACCAACATGTGTGATTGATGAGATTCCTAATGAAGCACCCGCAATATTATCTCCTAGACCAGCAAAGAGAAGCACTGGGGTAGTTATAAGAAAAGTCTAGCATATTGTGCCTACTCAACAAAGCATGGCTGCTGGTATTGGTCCGAATGACAAAGCTAAAGAAAAGGTTGATGAATGGAGCAACCAAAACTCAAGTAGTATCAACTTTGAGCTTCTGCAAGATATAAACATCTTAGATCACATGCAAGGTTATGGTGGACAAGGGTTTCAAGATGATGAAAAGGATGAAGCAGATGATGGATCTGATGGTAGTAAGGATGATGACTACAACCCTGAGATGGATAATGAAGATTATGATCCTTATGGTATAGATGATGATGATGTAGAGGCTATGGAAGGAGAAGATGTTGGATTGCAAACTGAAGTTGGTGTAGGAACAACTAGTCAAAGATCTGTACTGGGTAGCAGAGATGCATTTGCTGATTTGGAGGAGAATGAGGGCATGTTTAGAGAGGTGGATTCAGATGAAGAGAGAATGAGACTTGCCTTAAACTTGGATTGGGAGCCAGAGGATGAATTTTCAGAATTTAACCTAAATACATACAAGAAGAAACCTGAGTTCTGCAAAGGGATGAAATTTGAATTTGACGATGTTAAGAGCTGCATTGAGAAAGAAAGCAATTCAAGGTGGTTGGGAATACATATACCTCAAAAATGACCTACAAAGATTGAGAGTGATATGCAAGAAGGATGACTGACCCTTTAAGCTTGCCTTAAAGATTCATGATAGGAGCATTTTAATGCGATGTTTTAATAGTTATTTCCTCATATTTTACTTAGTTATTTCCTTAAATAAATCAATTTTAATAAAGTTTTTATTTTTAGGTACCTTGGAGCAAATGGAGAAGAAATGAGCTTAAAGACACATGAGAAGCAAGGGAATGTTGAAATGATAGAGGCAAGACACGAGGGCTATAGAAATGAGCTAAAATGAAGAAATGAAGTTTTCCTGGTCCGACTAGGAAACCCAGTCAAAGTAGGAATCCTAGGTCAACTAGGAAACATGATCAGAGAAATGAAGAAAAATGGCAAAGAATACGGAGTCCTAGTTGCACTAGGAAACCTACTATTGCTAGGAAAAGGAATCCTAATGACACAAGGAGTCCCAGTTGAACTAGGAAAGCAAAAGAAGATTCCAGAAGGTTCAAGAACATTTCATGTGAAAAGTCCTCATTGGACTAGGAGTCCTGATGACAATAGGATTCTTGGGTGGACTAGGAGAGCCCAAGAACAAGCTCAAAACGTCATATAGAAAGGTGATATGGATTTGGAGTCATTTTTGACAAGAAAAGATGGTTAAAACTCAAATTTGGAGTCCATTTTAGACATAGATTAATTTTGGTCGAATGTCAAGTATATATTTGGATAATGACATCTCAATTAAATCCTAAATGCATCTAGACATGATTGTGGCCAAGGGGAGACTTCTACAGATAATGAAGGAGAATTTCAAGGGATCGCAACAAGCAGAAAGGTTGAAAACAGTTTCAGATATATTCCTTGATGTCCACATTTATTCTTGGCCGAAATTGAAGAGATAAATAAGAAATTATTCATTTAAATTTGGCAAAAATATAATCTCCCTTAAATCAAGGTGTTAAATTGGAGGCTTCCCATTGGTTGGATGACACGGGAAGGATGATGTAGAATTATCTAATTGGCTAATGCTGTGTGGATCAAACAGATAATTCCTAGAAATTAAGAGAAAGATCCAGAAGCCCCAGACATCTCCTATATATAGATGCACCCTGCAAGCCTCATCCACCAATTCTTTCATTCTTTTCACACACCAAAAATTCTCTCCATTCTCTAGTCTTGTAGTTCTGCATCTTCAAGTAAGGAGGAGAAGAAGCCATGTAATACATCAAGATCCTAGCTGCCATCCACTCTTGTGTTGTCCCTAGAAGATTGCTTGCTTTCAAGGATCTTCAAGTTCTTCGTCTCAAGGATTTGTCATTCATCTTTCACGGTGTACTTCATCTTTTTCTTTTGTTTCCTTTGTTTGATTTTGTAAACTATGAATTCTAGTTAACATAACGTTAAGGGAAAAGTTTAAAGCTAGTCTCTATGTTTGAATAAAAGTTGCGAATTCTATATGTTGATTTCTATGTTGCTTATGTGAGATTGCTTAATTAATTTTGGATTATAGAAAACTTTTATATGTATGTGTTTTTTGGTGGCCAACTAAGGATATATGAATGTAATTGGAGTTAGATTTAGGTAAACAATTCACCTAATAGTTTTGTGAACCTAAATCATAAGTAGTAAAGGCTTTGGACAAAAGTTGAAACCAATTAAGGAGGATTGCAAATAGATGAACTTTTTCATACTAGGTTGTGCACTTTGGTTGACATCCTTTCTTTGTTCTTCATGCATTGAATGTGTTCTTGATTAGCTAGCTTTCTAGACTATGATTGCATGTTCAATATGATTGATTTAGGTGCTTTCACTTAGATTAATTATTCAAGGAAAGTAAAATAAGGGAAATCGTTTGCTTTCTCGTTTCACATGGTCAACTTCTTTGTCATGATATAGATAATCAACTATAGAAATTGTAATTGGATTTCATTCATATGATTGTGGTTTTAATCTTTGTTCCTTGCGTTCCACCCTTGTATATGTGTTTTAAGTTTTTATTTTTATTTATTTTAGTTTTTAATTTTATAATCCTAAAACCCCCTTATTTGTATTTACTTGTATATTTCTATTCTTTGTTTTATTTTTGTAATTAGTACCTTATACATAATTATTTCTTTGTTTATGCAATTACAGGTGTACCCACAATCCCCAGCTTGAACGATCCCTACTTATTCTATATGGACAATTATATTTTGCAGGGTTAGATTGCGGGCTACTTTTAGCATGTCAATGCAACATGAGAACACACTCATGATCAAGACATATGAAAGTGAGCACAGGTGCACAAGAAAGTGGAACAACACAATGGTGAGGTCTAGATACTTGACTTCAAAATTCAAGGACAAGATTCAGCTAAATGAAAACTGGAACATAGGTGAATCTGGTATTGTTTTTGAATTTGTTTGACTAATTATGTACCAAACTGACTACAATTCTGTTTGGTGTGTTTGATATGCAGGTTCTCTTGCATAGACCATGTCTAGGTGAGGGTATCAAAGCAAATGGCCTATAGGGCTAAAAGAGCAGCTTTGTTGGAATTAGAGGGCTTTATTAGGGAGAAATTTGCAAGGCTGGCAGAGTATGGCAGAGAGTTGCAACGGGTTGACCCAACAACCACAATAGATATCAAGTGTGATTTCTCACACTCAAGTAACCAGCCTATTTTCAAGAGAATGTACATCTATTTGGGGGCCCTTAAGAATGGTTTCAAGGAAGGTTGTAGGGCTGTTATAGGATTGGATGGTGCTCATCTAAAGAGTGCTCTTGGAGGGCAACTTTTGACAGCTGTTGGGATGGATACCAACAACACCACATAGGTGATAGCATATGCAATGGTGCAGAATGAGACTAAAGATTCACGGATTTGGTTTCTAGAGTTGTTGGGAAAGGATTTGGATATCAATGATGGTGGAGCAGGGTGGACATTTATAAGTGACAAAAAAGAAAAGAAAAGAGATTGATGCCTGTTTTTGATAAGGTGGTCCCCTTATGACATATTAGATTCTGTGTGAGACATATGTCGACTAACTTCACAAAGTTACTTCCTGGGAAAGAGATGAAGGACCAGATGTGGAAGTGTGCTAAAGCAACCACAATGCCTTTCTATTTAAGAGACATAGAGGAGATGAAACAGTTGGATGATAAGGCATACAATTGGATGAAAGATATATGCATGTACTGCTTCTTGTCTGTATTGCTTACATATGCATGAATGTATGTTGACACAAGGATTTAGATGTTGTTTTGTAGAACATGAAAGCCCCCCCAAGTATTGGTGCATGGCTTTCTTTAACACTGGTGTGAAGTGTGACATTCTAATCAATAACTTGTGTGAGAGTTTTAATAGATGGATAAGAGAAGCTAGGGGTAAGCCACCTCTGTCCATGTTAGAAGAAATCTAGGTGAAGCTAATGGCAAGGATTCAGCTAAGGAGGGAAAAAGGGCAAGCTTACCATGGCAACATTTGCCCTAAGGCAAGGAAAATACTCGAGAAAAATAAGTTGAAGGCTGGTACCGACTATATTTCTACGTTCAATGGAGGTCACCAAGCTGAAATTGAGAACTTTAGGGGCTCTAAGAATACTGGGGACGTCAATCTAAGGACATGCTATTGTCGAAGATGGGACTTGTCTGGAATTCCTTGCAAACATGCAGTCTTCGCTATTTTTCAGAAGAAGAGGACCTTGATGATTATGTTGCTGAATGCTACCTCAAGAAGACCTATATGGCAATATACAACAACCTCATAATGCTTGTTAATTGCATGAATATTTGGATAAGAAGTGAAGGACCAGCAATGTTACCTCCCTAATATACATGATAGCTGGGCCGACCAAAAACAAAGAGGATTAAGGACTTTTCAGAGAAGGCTCAAGGCTCTGGTACTAAACTAGGAAGAGTACAAAAATCACTAAGGTGTGGCAATTGTGGGGGACTAGGTCACAATGTAAAGACAGGCCATAGGCATCTGCCACCAAAAGGGGAGAGCGCTGCCTTAATAAAAGGAGAAAGCTAAACAATGGGGATGGTTCTGAAACTCAGGTAATCGTATACCTTAAATGTTGTTTTCGATAATTGTTAAGTGTGAGATTATGCAAAATGATGTTTTTACTTACAGCAGACCAAGAAGGGGAAAAAAACAACCTTGACAAAGCATGAATTGAGAAAGAAAGCCAAAGAAATAGCTGAGTATCAAAGGGTATGATTAGGTCATTAACTTGATTTTGTTTGTCTGTACTTATCTGATATTAGCTTAACTCAATTACTTGCAATGAATTTCTTGTGTGCAGAAGAAGATGGCTTCTTTGAAGGCCTCAAGGGAAGCAGGAACCAAATCTGCCCCATCAAGCTCAAGAAGTGTACCACCACCACTTGCCCTTGTAAGATCAAGGCCTGGACCACGACCATCATCTGCCACAGCAAGAACAAGACCAGCAATATCAGCAACTGCCAGTTCAAGGCCTGTACAAACTTCTCAAGCATCCAACAACAAGGCTGCAAACCCAACTAGAACCTCTAAACAAAACTCAGGTAAAGGAGGTGGGAAATAGTTGAACTCCAATTTACATTAGCAAGCCCTGCTTGGATTTTGGACCCCCTTTTTGTGCAATCTATTGGATTTGCAAACTCGACATCACTTTATTAGAGATAGTGTTAGAACAGATTATGGGGATGTATTGTTGTAAGGCTCTATGTTTTTTGCTTTTGTCAAGTTAGAGCTGCATTATAGTGTTGTTGGGTATGCTACCAGATGAAATTAGATGAAGGACATGGATGTATATTTTGGTTAAATATGAACCTACGTGGATGCTTTTGAATATATGAATTTATGTTCTTATGTGTCATTGTGTCATTTTTTAACATGTTCAGACTGAGCTCAATATCATCAGCTTGGCCTATTTTCCCATATTACCAAAAGTTCATGTATGTGTAGATAATATCTGCATCCAAACATTTCTCACAGTTGTCACCGACTTAGACACTGAATTGATTCTAGGAACCCCTTTTATCAGTTTAATCCATCCATTTTTAACAACTGATGAAGGTCTAGAAACAACAATTTTAGGTCAAACAATTCGTTTTCCTTTTATTGAAAAGGCAAAAACTAGAAACTTAAACCTAATTCGAAATGATGCAATCACCAAAAGGGTCAATTTAATTCAAAACAAAGAAAATCACATAAATTATCTCAAAGAAGATCTACAAATTAAAAGAATTGAACATCAACTTCAACAGCCTTATTTACAAAATAGAAATAAAGAATTTAAAGAAAAATTAGAAAAGGAAGTAAGCTCAAATATCCCAAATGCTTTTTGGAATAGGAAAACCCACATGGTTGAACTTCCATACAAAAAAGACTTTGACGAAAGAAAAATAACAACAAAGGCAAGACCAATTCAAATGAACAATGAATTATTAGAATATTGCAAGAAAGAAATTCGAGATCTCTTAGACAAAAGGTTCATAAGACCTAGCAAATCTCCATGGAGTTGTTCAGCTTTTTATGTTCAGAAAGCTTCTGAACTAGAAAGAGGTGCTCCAAGACTTGTAATTAATTACAAACCTTAAACAAAGTCCTTTAGTGGATAAGATACCCAATTCCAAACAAAAGAGATTTACTCAAAAGACTAGTTCAAGCAAATGTTTTCTCGAAATTTGATATGAAATCTGGTTTTTGGCAAATCCAAATCGCAGAAGAAGACCAAGTACGAAACAACATTTAATGTTCCCTTTGGACACTACGAATGGAATGTTATGCCCTTTGGACTCAAAAATGCCCCTTCAAAATTTCAAAATATGATGAATGATATTTTAAATCCTTATTCAAAATTTTCAATTGTTTATATAGATGACGTTTTAGTCTTTTCAGAAAATATTGATCAACATTGGAAACATCTCTACCAATTCTTTCAAATTATTAAAACCAATGGATTAGTGTTGTCAGCACCAAAAATCAAATTATTTCAAACAGAAATTAGATTCTTTGGACACAATATCAAACAAGGTACTATAGTCCCAATTCAATTTCTAGAGCAATTGAGTTTGCTAACAAATTTCCTGATGAAATTAAGGATAAAACTCAATTACAAAGATTTTTAGGATGTCTCAATTATATCTCTGACTTCTATGAAAAACTAACAGTTGTGTGCTAACCTCTTTACCAAAGACTAAAGAAAACCCCTCCAGCATGGACGGATGCTCATACTCAAATAGTTAGAGAAGTCAAAGCTTATGTCGAAACCCTACCATGTCTAGGGCTACCAGACCTAGAATCCTTTAAGATTGTCGATACAGATGCGTCCAACATTGGATATGGTGGAATCTTAAAACAAAAATTAGCAAACAACCAACCTGAACAATTGGTTAGATTCACTTCAGGTTTATGGAACCAAGCTCAGCAAAATTATAGCATTATCAAAAAAGAAACTTTAGCTATAGTAGTGCTATGTATCACAAAGTTTCAAGATGATCTTTTAAACAAAAGGTTTTTACTTCGCATTGATTGCAAAGCAGCAAAGTCAGTTTTAGAAAAAGATGTTCAAAACCTTGCCTCTAAACAGATTTTTGCAAGATGGCAAGCAATACTTTCAGTATTTGATTTTGACATTGCATTCATCAAAGGAGAGAGCAATTCCCTTCCAGATTTTCTTACAAGAGAATTTTTACAGGGAAGATGAGTGAAAAAACCCATCCAACTTCAAAAGAATCCTATGCAATGACTCCCGCAAAGCCACAGCAAAGCAGATTGGTTTCCCATCCAAATACTATGAATGTTGTAGGACAATTAGTTCCTATCAGGAACTCTTTCACTCCCTTAGTGGAGCAATCTCAAACTTTTGCTCAAAAATTTACTCAGCCAAAATCTCCTGCTTTACCTTCTTCAAGTCAGACAAAATCTTCAAACTTGCAAAAATCTTCAAACTTGCAAAAACCCATATTTTATCAAACCTGAAACCAAAACCATTCTTGTTATTGATCCAGAAATTTATCATATTGAGCCCTATCAAATTCTCAAGAAAACAACCTACCCCCATTATTTTGTTACCAATAATCCAAACAGAGGCCAAAGAGTTTATGAATTTATCTTGGTTGATACAAACTCAATTACAATAACCCATAACCAAGACAAGGAAAGTGGCCAAATTTCTCATTCCAAAATTCAAATTCGCCAAATTTTAACATTCGATGACTGGAATCAACACCCAATGATTCCCAAACGGTTTTCTCAAGATTTTATTCCTCAACACTATACTTACTGGGATTATGTGGATGCCTGGTCAAATGTTTTTTATCTTCAAAATAAAAGCAGGCAACATTCCTGGTTTGTTTTCTTTTGCAAAAACTTTCGTCCAAAATTCCCTTCATGGTTCAAATCATGGTGGCAGTTTTTCGGCGCAATCGAAATCATCTTGCCCCCACAAATGAAAAGTTTATTCAAATTTTTCCAAGAGAATTGTGAATTCTCTATCATCAAACCCTTTGATGCAATTTTTACTTTTTATGCCTTTCAAAATATTGCATGGATCCTCTCGTAGGATATAATTGTATCTCCACCAAATCAAGACAATTCAATGACACTGGTCAGAAGATTCAAACAAAAGTGGTGGGATGGCTTCACAGTTGACAAGTTCTCTGAAGAGTCCCTCCTCCAATGGTTCAAAACCCATCCTCAATATTGGAAGCAAGGATCAATAGTCCAAAGTCAAGAGCAAAGCCAATTCTTGTTACAAAAGTCCAAGATTCAAAGTCAGCTAGCAGGCATCTCTTCTCCTCACGAGTATGCCCTAAAGCTCAAAGAAGTGTTATCTCAAATATTACAAAGTGACAATGGAGATGATGACAATGACATCACGGATGAGGTCCAATCTCATTTCGCATGATCCAGACGCTTTTATATTCGGCAAGTTTTAATCGCACAGCTGTCTCTCAAAATAGTAAGAATCTCTCAAAAGATCTCAAATCAGACAAAACTCAAATTAGATCTACAAATGGACAAGACCCAATTTTTACAGGTGTCCTAATCCTGATAATTGGGACATATGTGAATAGTGCCACCTCCCTCAAAATTCACCCTTTGATGACACGTTCCTTGCTAGGAACACTTAGAAGCAAAAGCAAATATTTCAAAAGGGGTTCCTAGAATCAATTCAGTGTCTAAGTTGGTGACAACTGTGAGAAATGTTTGGATGCAGATATTATCTACACATACATGAACTTTTGGTAATTTGTATCGTATTTTCAATTTTGATCCTTCTGCTCCAGTAAGTTTTTCTATTGATTTTTCGCAATATTTGGTAGGTATTATTCCTTGTTGAATACAGTTCATATATGCTCCTGTATCAATCAAGGCAACTATTTGGATAGTATAAGAATCTGAAATTGCTAGAGTTATTAATGTTTTCCATTTTTGGTAGGTTACTCTAGTAATAAGTCCAATAGATTGTTCATTAATCACATTTTCTTGAATATTTTGATCGTTTTGGCTGTTTTCTCCTTTCTCTTCTAGTTTAGGTGGTTCTTCATTTGTAGGTTTACTCTTGAGTTCTGTAATTTCTGTTTTTAAAAGAATTATATCTTTCTTAACTTGGTTTATTTCTTGCTGTAAATATGAAATTGTTACTTCAGATTTTTGTCTTTTATCGAATCTTTGAAAATATCTTTTATGTTATAAAGGTCATTTGACTGATTATCTACAAGTATTTGCATATAGGTGCAGTACAAGTAGGAATTCAACCCTTGACCAAAAATGGTCTCAAAGCCTCTGTTTTTGTTGCTCTACGTGTTTGTAGACACAGAAACTTTGAAGACTCAATTTTAGGACTAGTTGAATCAAGTCTATGTAATGGACCCATTCACTTTGAATGTTTTCCAAATTTTCCTGTGTCACTTAATGATCCAGGACTTTTAAAATCTTTAACCTTAAATGTCAAAACACATGGTTATGACATGTCTCCAGGTGAACAACCCTTGGCTGTCATTTACCGAATTCACTACAGAGTAATGAATACTCTGTTAAGTGCAAAGGCAAAATCTACATATCCCAAAGGTCAAACTCTTTTATTAGAAACAGATATGAGAAAGTCAAATATTGCATACCCAAAATGATAAAGTGGACTGATATCGAGTTACCTTCTGAGTGGAAACTTAATGAGGCAGTTCCTCCAAAACCCATTGAAAGCCATCAAGTAGATTATATTTCCCAAAATTCTGATGGAAGTGTAAACATACGTTTTGCATCAAGTAGTACAGGAAACAATATGCTCTGCAGACAAATTTCAAGTTCAAGGAGATCTACCCAATCAATCCCAATCTCACATGAAAATGAAAGAAATCTCAGAAACCTTAATCTAAGAAATTTAGATGAATCCTCTACAATACCAAGACCCTTCTATACAGTAGAAGAACAAGAAACTAGGCAAGCTTCGCCAACCCAATCCTCAATGGCTGCAGAAGAAATTAGAGATCCTCAAATTTTTACAATATTAAAACCCTTTGAAATAAACAAAGAGTACCTAAGGAAAGACTTTTATTCTGACAAAAATAGTTTCAAACGTAAAGCCTTCTTTATAATGTTTGACAAACAAGAAAGAGACCAAATTCAAGAAGAATACTATGCTTTTATGAACAAGCACAAATTAAATATTTATTTCTTTGATTGGTACTTTAACTTGTCCAAAACTAAACATGATTCTAACAAGAAAATTAATGTAACAAACAAAGTCACAAAAACTTGGACTCTAACAGATAGGAAAAGCTAAGAGACCACCAATGGAAGAAATAAAAATTCCAGTAAGAAAAGAAACAATTATTGCTTCTCCGTACAAAATGCAAAATGCGCTAGATAGACAAAAACAAGCATCAAAAGAAGATATACAAAAACTCATGGAACAAAACAATTTTACAAACTAGTATTTAGATATGGTAGGAACCCAATTAGACCGTATAGAAACATTGGTTAGGTCTGAACCTAGACCAGACCCAAAAGGAAAAAAATAAAGAAATGAATGAACCTATACTCAAACCTTTTCAACTAGATGAAAACCTTTCTTTAAAAAATGATAGTCAATTGCTTGAAGAAATTGAACAACATTTAAAAAGATTAAATCTGAGTGAACCCACTAGTTCAAACTCTTTAAGAATCAATACCCTTTCTGACCTAAGAGAAGATTTGGATAGTGACTCTGACGTCAGCCAAATTGAAGAAAACTTCAAAATAGAAAAACTAAAATTTCCCCCTTCAAGAAATTATTATCCAAGACCAACTCCAATAGATTTACAATTTGAAGAAGCAAAACTTGAAAAACATGTTGGATATTCTGCTGGTACTTTGTATGAGTGGAATATAGACGGCATGAGTGAATATAGAATCATACAACATATCAATGAAATGTTAATGGTTAGCAATGTTTACAAAAATACAAAAACAGATAGAGAAATCGGTAACATCCTCGTAGTAGGATTTACTGGCCAATTGAAAGGATGGTGGGATAACTATCTCACATCTGATCAACGCAATCAAATTTTAAGCAGTGTCAAAATAGAACAAACAACTGGTGCAATGATTGTTGACCAGCAAAATCTGCCTGTAACCGATGTAGTAGCAACGCTTTGTTACTCCATCATGACTCACTTTATAGGTGATCACAAAGCAATCAAAGATAGAATGGCCGAAACCCTTACAAATCTAAGATGTAAAAGCTTCAAGATTTCCATTGGTATAAAGATGTTTTCCTCTCAAAAGTCATGCTTAGAACTGACTCAAACCAACCTGTATGGAAAGAAAAATTCATATCAGGATTACCAAATCTTTTTGCTGAGAAAATTAGGCAAAAGTTAAAACAAACTTATGGTAATGAAATTCCTTATGGAGATTTAACCTATGGGCAGTTAATTAGTATGATTAACACCATAGGTTTAGAACTCTGTAATGATATTAGGTTAAAAGCCCAAATGAAAAAGAATCAAATCACAACAAAGAAAGAACTAGGATCTTTTTGTGAACAATTTGGATACCAATCTCTCAAATCTCCTTCTGGGAAAAAGCCAATTGGGTATCTTATCCACTGAAGGCTTCTGAACTAGAAAGAAGAGCTCCAAGACTTGTAATTAATTACAAACCTTTAAACAAAGTCCTTCAGTGGATAAGATACCCAATTCCAAACAAAAGAGAGCAACAACATAAAAAGATCCTAATTGGCTTTTCCCAAAAGGAGATTTGAGAGATTGGTATCCAAATTGTTCACAAAAAGATCCTAGTTCTTTCTTTGTTGTGATTTGATTCTTTTTCATTTGGGCTTTTAACCTAATATCATTACAGAGTTCTAAACCTGTGGTGTTAATCGTACTAATTAACTGTCCATAGGTTAAATCTCCATAAGGAATTTCATTACCATAAGTTTGTTTCAACTTTTGTCTAATTTTTTCAGCAAAAAGATTTGGTAATCCTGATATGAATTTTGTCTTTTTGAGATTGCTCCAAGTTTGATTGTTGAAAGTATTTGAATACAAGATCTTGATGAGAGGAAGTATGTAGGTTACTATGCAACTCTCAGACTAACTCTCTTTTTGAAACTCGTCTAAACTCTTTTTTCACTCTAAAAGACTCTGGAATCATGCTCATACAGAGTGTTAATTCAAATGATTTCCTGAAAAAACAAAAAATGAGTTTTTAGAAATAGCTGCAAAATTTTAACCATGAAAATGCTTCGTCAAAGTTTTTTTCGTATGGAAGTTCAACCATGAGGGTTTAAAACAAACAACTGGTGCAATGATTGTTGACCAGCAAAATCTGTCGGAAACTGATGTAGTAGCAATGCTTTGTTACTCAATTATTATTATTATTATTATCCGATTCGCAAGAGATGTCAAATATGTTATTATTATTATTAAGGGAGTTGAGAGTCCGATTCCCAAGAGACGTCAAATATGTACACAATGAGGAAAACATCATTAGGCAACTTTGGTAGTAGTAGTACATGAATTATTTCATCAAGTAGTATTTTGGAAACCAAAGTCGGATGCCTAATTTCTGCAAGAGGCATGCTTTTCAAAACGTTCGTGATCTTGTTCATCATAAGTTGATCGATGAAGATGAAGATGAACTGAGATCAAATAAGCGCATAACAAGGTCCCAAATACGATTAAGATACACTGGTAGGTCGGCACGATGGACTTGGAACTTGTGATGTTTCGTCATGAGGATTCAGGAATTCACTATAAAAATCTGGGCCCTATGGCATGTGGATCTTAAACTGGATTTCAAGCACAGTGGATTAGTAGTTGAGATCCAAAAGGATTACATGGAGAAATTTAGGTTCGGGTGATTTTGGAACCAAACTTATATGTGTTTCTGGTTCTTGAGAGTTTGTCTACTCTGGTCTAAGTTTTTGACATACTTAACCGCTTTCGATCTCTCGGAAGTATCACCTCGGTTTGGTATTGGAAGTTCTCTTGAAGTGTATCTCCCCAGTTATGGTTACGATTACTATCACATTTACACAACTCATACATACGAAGTACGTTCGATCCCTTTCGACATTTAGTGATCATGTTCTTGTTACTTTTCATTTTAAATGTGCTTGTGCATCTTGATTTGTTTCATTGCTTTTCATTCAATCCTCTTACATCGTACTATCTATTTCCCAGTTTCATTTAATACAAATAATCGTCCTCTTGGTGAAAGTGCAATAGTGTTGGTCTTTTCTGAAGCGCGGCAGCTATTCGTCACGAGTTGGAGCGGCGATGTCGGTGACGGGTCATGGACGGTTGTCGGTGTGTGTGTTCTGCACAGGCTATGGTGATTTGGTTGAAATTGGGTCTTGCTTTTAGGCCTAGGGCTTAGTTGTCTTGTGGGTCTTGTTGCTATCATTTGGGCCTCGGTATTTGTTTTAGGCTTGCATTATGTTAGTAGCTTAGTTTACTTTCAATGATTCCCTAAGTTTTTTTAGGGAGCTATGCACTTTTTGTGCTTCTAGCAAATCTTCTGGAGTAGTACTGAAGAAGCATTCAAGTTATTTTCTGTGAGCATTGTTCAATGGGTATGCACTAACATATCTTCTTGTTTTGCTTGATGACAGCAGAAGAGTATATAACTACAACTCTGACTTGAGATAAATGATATTGCCGCTCTTCTCAAAAAAAAAAAAAAAAAAAAAAAACCTAAAGAACCTTTATAAAAAACAAAAAACAAAAAAAACGAGGCCTATAAAAGTTATTAAAAAAAAAAAAAAACAAAGATGGCAAAAGAAATTAAGTCCTGCAAAACCATTATTATTCATAGATAATGGAGATACAAGATTAACACACACACACACAATTGAGCAGAAGATACAATAGTGTATTCCAATATTAGGTTTACCAAAGGTAGGAGAGTTCGACAAAGATCTAAGTTCATACACAGTATGCATGCATAATTCATGTGACACATCGGCTACCTAATTATTTTCAAAGAAGGTGCTAGTTACTCAAAGAGACCAACAATATGAGGCATCCAGTCTCGAACTTAGACAAACTGGTTGAGGTACTCGTCCACTGAAGTGTATTTGACATCAGGGTAAAGTTCGGTAGCTTCTACTCCGAATGTGGGCTCGACCTCAAAGTTAGTATGGTCTCCCTTCACGAAGACTGAGTAACCATAACACAGTAGCGATTTGATTGGTTCCACAGCCTCTGCCAAAAGATGAACAAGAAAAACAGAAAAGTTAACCAAGAGATTTAGAGTAATGATCGAACTAGCTAGTGTTAATGTCACCAACCTTGAATCTTCTTGAGGAGCTGTTCTTCCGGAACATGTATCTTCTCAAGGGTCTTGCCAATCTTCTTCTCCCAGAGAGATACAATTTCGTTGAAGGAGACGGTGTTGCCTGGGGGCTTGATGTAGAGGATCTTGTTTAAGGTTCTCGGGTCATCCACAGCCTTAATAGTATAGGTACTAACGTCCTGTTCCTTGTTAAAGATAGCTGAAAAATGATAGAAAAATGAAATGGGATAACATTCATTCATGATTCATGCTTTGGTTGTTAAAGCTAATTTTGTCTTAAAAGTAAAAAATAAACACAATATAAGGTTTGCGCGGTAACAAAAACATAAAAAATATGGCACATATATTACATTTTTAGTTATAAGAAGAGTGGCCACAAGCTCAAGCAAAAAGAAAATATATACTAAACAATCTCTCTTTGCTTGTTAAAACCTAGGGCTGCCACTTGGTTTGGTAATTACCAAACCGACCGAATACCAATCGATGTTTTTGGTTTGGTAAACTTACTTTTTGATAACCGAGACCGATAAAACAGAAATCGAAAATTACAGAAAAAGTTGGTTTGGTTTTGGTAAATACTGAATCTACCGATTATCTAAATATTAGATTTATATACTACAGATTTCAATACACATACATGTATATTAAGAAATAAACATAAAAACTTTTATAATAGTATGAGCATTACTACATATACTACATTAATAGTATATGTATTTTAAGTAACCTAGTCAACGATGGTTAAATAACCCAGTGTTATTGAAAATTGCTAAAACTTGATGTCATATATACAAAAGAAAGCTATAATTAGTAGATGAATCCAAAGTTTATGACTATAAAATTCCAAAACCTAGTTTTGTTCATTCTAATTTATATTATAAAGAATTAATTGTTCTAAAGTTAGTAATACCGAAAACTGAAATACCGAATTTGATAGAAATAATTAACAACCGAAAATTTTGGTTGGTAATTGGTAGCTCAGTTTTGAAACCAAAAGCTTTGGTTTTGAAGTTGGTAATACCTATAACCGATTCAAACCGACCGAGTGACAGCCCTACTAAAATCAATCAGGGGTGATATTTTTTGATACGACAAAAAAGAAAACTTGAAAATGATAAGTTGGCCGGGTTGATTAGGTTACGTATTGTTCAAGTTTCGTACGTGACATATCAACAGCGAAATTAAAGTGGGTTCCTGGGTTGTGTTTACCTTTGGTGTTTCCATCCCCTAAAACGACGATTTTATCCCTTGGAGGGGCAGTGGCTCCAGGCTGATTCAAAGTGGGCAAGAAGTAGCCAGAGAAGAAATTCCCGACGATATAGGTGTACGGAATCCCTGATGCCTCAACTTCCCTGCGAAAGTCAGCTTTCACAGCATACGTCGTCTTCGCTGGTTCAACAGCATGAGCTCGATCGACATCGTTGCCAAACTCGGAAGGGAAAAATCTCTGAATCACTCAATGAAAAAAATAAAATTAATAACGAAACAAACGAACCGTAAATAATACACTTGTTAATATTATTCTAATCTTATAATAACATAAAAAAGTTGGATTCAGAGAACAAATATAAACAAGGGGCGTAAATTTATTTTTACGGTGTGTTGGTCCGCCAATTGGGATGAAAGAAGAAAGAAGGAAGAAGGAAACACAAGAACAAAATAAATGAAATTTTGATACCTTGACATTGCCAGCTTCTTTAATTGCAGTTATAATCTTGCGTTGATCTGCTAATTGGGAGTGGTCCACTGTTGAAATCACCACATCGACCTGTTTTATCGCCTTCACAAGGCTATCGTGGTCATAGAGATCACCCTGCAAATGATTTTTTTTTCTTTTAATTTTTTTTAATAATAATACAAACCCTACTCAAATTTCCTAGAAATGTAAAATAACTATGTCAGGCTTCGTGCTGTTATAATTTTGAGTTCAGGATACGGCTTAGTTGGTCCCATCAATGTTAACTAATATTTTTCGGATGGTTTTAAGAGGTGAGAGAATGACTGGAGCGCAATCCAATTCAACAAGTATTGAGTTCTTAAATAATAGAAAATAATCATTCGATGTTTGCTCGTATAAATTAAAAGAATGAACCGACAAACCTATTTTATATAAGATGCATAATATATATATATATATATATATATATATATATAGACACACACACAATTATGATCAAATGATAGAGAGTTGAATTAAACCTAGGATTGATCTTCTCGAGAAAAATGAAAGAAAGAATAATACCTTCAAGCAAAATAAAATAAAATAAAGAAGAATGAATAATACCACTAACACTACAAGTGTGTTAGGCATGTATTTTGTAAACAAGGAGAAATAAGTGTAGAAAAACGTTTTGGGTGCCCAAAAATATTTTGGTAATGGTCTTGCATTCAAACACCAAAACCCGGTCGAGAATCATCATCCTAGTATAAACTAGATTGTCCTTTAGGCTCAGAGTAAACATAGGAGTAGGGAAGTTATCTGTCCAAACTTGTGGAGAAAGAAGAGCTAACATTTAGCTATTAACAATGAACATTGACCTTGAGGCAAGAGGAGTCATGTGTGCTATGGCGTTGTAGCTAAATTATCTGAACTATTACCAAACCAAACTAAAAATCACACGCACAAAAAAAAAAAAGGATAAAAGATTGGGAATATAGTTACTGACCAAGACGAAGTTGACGCCCAAAGCCTTGAAACTTTGGATGATCTTGGACTTGGCTGGGTTAGAGAGAGTGGGTTCTCGAACCAGAGCAAAGGTTGGGTGACCGGCTTTCGCGCTGGCTTCGACGAGGTGTTTTCCAATGAAGCCGGTGCTTCCGACAATGAGAATCTTGGATTTGGTTTCTGCCATTGGAGTAGGGAATGACAATGAGAATGAAAATGAGAAGGAGATTATGGAGTTGGTTTGAAACAGAGAGCGTTGCAAAGGACAGGGAAGAAGGAATAGACGTGGAGCTGGTTTTGAGAACATATCATGGTTTGCTTTCTTATTTTTATAGGATGTGGGAGGGAGTGGCAAATGACGCAAATGCCATTTTGTTCTGCCTCTGCGATGATGGCTTTATAAATCAAATGGGAGAGTTTTTATTTTCTTCTTACAAACAATCAACTTAGGATGGCAGAAAATAGGAATAACAATCACTTTCTGATCAACTCCAATGACTCAATTAGCCATTTGACAAGGGATTGGTGTCTTTTGTTTTCAAAAGACACATTGTTAATATTTACTAGAATATTTAATGTTAGCTTCTATATTAAACATTAACGAAGTAATTAGTATATTTAATAAAATACGGAGGGTTTATAATACACAAAAAATATGATGTGTATTATTCGGACACTTAATCCAATAGTTCGTTGAAAAGTTTGACAAATTATTTGAAATAAATAAATAATAAATAATTATTTATATTTTAGAATATTAATTTATATTCATTTTGTTCAATAACATGTGTCAAATACAAAAAAAAGGTAAAAATCGTGGATAGTATGTGTGCATAATATTTTTTGCTTCAAAAGTATGGGAAATTAATGAATTTTAAAAAATACAAAATACATAATTATTTTTTGAAAAAAACGTAAGTATTTATTTTATCAGCGATATAATACAACAAATTACTAATTATGATAATGGAAAAAATTCCGCTCACTACCCTGTACTTTTAATGGTTCATCAGTTCAGTCCCTGCGCTTCTAATTTAATCAGAAAAGTCCTCGCACTCTCCAAATTCATCATATCGATCCATTCCATCACCACTCGGTCAATTTTTGCTGTTAAAGTGTTGACGTGGTCGGAGGAGGTCTGATCTGTCAGTTTTGTGGAACCTTCTCACAGGAAAAATTTCCAAACTACCCATTGACTCTATCTCCCTCCCTTCATCAAAACGAACCAAATTTTCCCTCCAATTCTTGATTATCAGTTTCCCTTGCAACACACAAAATGACAAACCCGAAAGTGCCACGTGTCACATCATGATAGGTGGAAAAATTATTAAGTTGCAAACCCAACTAGGCCTAGCTCATGACATTGAGCTTAGTCTGAACATGTTAAAAAGGACATCCTAACAACATAAAGCATGGATTCATAACATAAAGCTCATAACAACATAAAGTCATAGATTCAAAAGCATCCACTTAGGTTCATATATATCCAAAAGATACAACCAAGTCCTTAGTCTAATTTCCTCTAGTAGCAAACCCATGAACACAATATTACAGTGCAACTCTAACTTGACAAAAGCAAAAAATTAGAGCCTTTCAACAATACATCCCCATAATTTGTTCAACCACTATCTTTAATAAAGTGATGTAGAGTTTGCAAATACCATGATTGCACAAAAAGGGGGTACAAAATCCAAGCAGGGTTTGCTAATGTGAAATTGGAGTTCAACTATTTCCCACCTCCTTTACCTGAGTTTTGTCTAATTCTTTGAGAGGTTCTATTTGGGTTTGCAGTCTTGTTGCTGGATGCTTGAGAAGTGTGTACAGGCCTTGAACTGGCAGTTCCTGATGCTGCTGGCCTTGATCTTGCTGGGGCAGGTGGTGGTGGTACAGTCCTTGAGCTTGATGGGGCAGATTTGGTTGTTGCTTCCCTTGAGGCCTTCAAGGAAGTCATCTTCTTTTGCACATAAGAAAATCATTGCAAGTAATTGAGTTAAGCTAAAATCAGTCAAGTAAATGAGCTAATCATACCCTTTGATACTCGGCTGTTTCTTTGGCTTTCTTCCTCAATTCATTCTTTGTCAAGGTTGTTTTTTTTCCCCTTCTTGGTCTGCTGAAAGTAACAACATCAGTTTGCATAATCTCACACTTAAAACTCTTGAAAACAACATTTAAGGTATAAGATTACCTGAGTTTAAGAACCATCCCCATTATTTAGCTTCCTCCTTTTATTAAGGGCAACATTCTTCTTTTCGTTTGGTGGCAGATGCCTATGGCATGTCTTTATATTGTGACCTAGTCCCCCACAATTGCCACACTTTAGTGATTTTTGTACTTTTCCTAGTTTAGTACCAGAGCCTTGAGCCATCTCTGAAAAGTCCTTAATCCTCTTTGTTTTTGGCCGGCCAGGCTGTCTTGTATATTGGGGAGGTAAAATTGCTGGTCCTTCACCTCTTCACCAAAGATCCATGCCATTAACATTCATTATGAGGTTGTTGTATATTGCCATATAAGTCTTCTTGAGGTAGCATTCAGCAACGTAATCATCCGGGTCCTCTCTCTTCTAGAAAATAGTTGGGACTGCATGTTTGCAAGGAATTCCAGACAACTCCCACCTTTGACAAGAGCATGTCCTTAGATTGAGGTCCACAGTATTCCTAGAGCTACCAAAGTTCTCAACTTCAGCTTGGTGACCTCCATTGAAGGTAGAAATATAGTATATAGCAGCCTTCAACTTATTCTTATCAAGTGTCTTCCTTGCCTTAGGGCAAATGTTGTCATTGTAAGCTTGCATTTTTTTTCCTCCTTAGCTGAATCCTTGTCATTAGCTTCACCTGGATTTCTTCAAACATTTTCAGAGGTGGCTTACCTCTAGCTTCTTTTATCTATCCATTAAAAATCTCACATAAGTTATTGATTAGAATGTCACACTGCACAACAGTATTAAAGAAAACCCTGCACCAATGCTTGGGGGGCCTTTCAGGTTCTACAAAACAACATCCAAATCCTTGTGTCAACACACATTCATGCACATATAAGCAATACAACAAGCAAAGGAATACGTTGGGTAACAACCCATTCTCCTTAGTGAGAGAAAGCTAGTGTGAGAGAATCTGAGGTATTCCTCAATCTCTCGGTAGCCACCATTTGGTTTTCTTCTTTCCAGTTGACAAATCCATCATGCTTCCTCCTCATTTGCTTTGTCCCAACATTATTCAATTCCACCTTCCCAACCCTTTAATCCTTTTTAGCCTGTCATATTCATACCCAAAATTTCTACCTACCCCAAACCATCCCTTTTCTTCTTACCCACCCAATCCTCTATCAACCCTGCCTTTAACTTCCCCAGGGTAATTATTACTCTCGCCCTCTGCTTATGTACGCTGTTCTTTGGTTACTTAAAGTGTGGGAACTGGTGTTGGTGTGGGTTTTCTCAAGAATGGAGGACTTAGTTGGCCGTTTTGCAAACAACCTCGCCTTTACAGATGAGGACAAGATTGAGTTTGTTCTCGAATCTGATCTTGGTGCGGCTAAACAAACCAAACACTTGTTGGTTGGTCTGGTCCTGAGCTCGAAACCCATATGCAGAGGTGGGCTGCTCAAGATTTTCAGGAATGTTTGGAAGGATAATGGCCTTCGAGTGGGTGGTCTGGGCGACGACAAGTTGATTTTTGAAGTCTCCTCTGAAGCTATCAAGTCCAGAATCTTAAGAGGTGGCCCTTGGTCGATTGATAAAGCTCTGTTGGTGCTGGCAGATGCGAATGGAAAGGGTCCCCCTACTTCGATCCCCTTGACAACTGGTTATTTCTGGGTACAAATTCATGGTCTCGACCCGGAAGATATGACTGCGGATGTTGGCCAACTTGCAGGGAGATGCCTAGGCCATTACAAATGGGCTGATCTCGGTGAAGCTGGGGTTTGCTTAACTGATTACTTGCGAGTCAGAGTGGGGATTGACGTGTTCAAGCCTATCAAGCGCTTTGTCAAGCTCAAAATCAATAATAGGTCAAAACTTTATGAAATCAGGTATGAAAAACTTCCCAATTTCTGTTTTATTTGTGGTCACCTTGATCACGTTGAAGGGGAGTGCAATAAATGTGATTGTTCGTTGAGTCTTTCCCAACAAAGACAATTTGGAGAGTTCCTAAGAGCAGAGCATGAAGGACCTATTTTCAACAACCACTATCAACAACGGTTTTTTGAGCCAATGAAACCAGCTTGGTCGTTGAAGGCACCGGAGTTTGTTGATTCTGTCTCTAGTTTTACTAGACCAAGAGATGATTTCGAACGAAACCAGGTTCATGAGTACTGTTCAACTGGTGAACTTCCCAATGGTGCTACCACTCAACGGGAAACCGGGGACCGGTTGTCAAATTCAAGGCAAAAGAGACGTCGCATTGGGGAATTACAAGCTACAGTATCTGAGGTGCCTATTGGGTCATGTATGGAGATCTGCAACTCGGAAGTATGTCCAGAGATTATTTGTGGGGTCGAAGTTGAGCCTAGAGATGATGCCAGGGTGGAGTGTAGAAACAACAATGTCTCATCTCTGACTTCGGCGGCGTCGGTGGGTATTACTGACTTGATAAGAAAGGCTACCCCATGTAACCAGGGTACGATTGACAGGCTTAAGGTATGTAATTTCTCTGTTAAAGAAAAGTCATTGTGTGATCTCAATTTACGAGAGAGCGAAACTCAAGCAGAGTTGTCCTTTGCATTAATGAGGGATGGGTCTGCTAAAGAAAAGGTTGGTGGTGACTGGGAGCAATCTGTGGAAGAGATTAAGTTGACTGCTATTTCCCCTGGAGGTCAAATCCACTTTCCACCTAGTAACATTTTAAATATGGAGGAGTGGAAGTCAATTTCTCATGAGGTAGTTATAGATGGAAGTAATGGGCTTGGGCCTCAGTCAAGTCAGCCCAACTCGAAACTGCTGGGTCCAAAGTCTAAGAAGAAAGGCGAAACGAAAGAGGGGGCTGCTCTAAGTAAACAGGTGTGTTGTATTAGGCCTACTTATGAGACGTCTTCAAAGGGGAGTCTATTACCGGGGAAGGCTGGGTCTTCGGCAAATACTTGTGACTTGGGGGGCCAGAATGAGGCCGGACTGGCTCCTGAGACTAATTGGCCTGCCAAGAAGAAAAATCTCATGGTTAAGCAGGTGTTTGTTGTTGGCGGTGGGAAGAGAAAAGGGGTCACAGTGGTGATGAAGTCTCCAAAGAAATTGCAGCTGAGTGTTGAGCGTACTCTTGATCGTTCTTCCGTGATGGGTCCGGTATCGACCCATCACGAGTAATGAATGCTCTATGTTGGAACTGCCAGGGCATCGGGAACCCCTGGACAGTTACAGGACTCAAAGGGATAGTATCCCTCAACCATCCCAGTGTAATCTTTTTAAGTGAAACTCTATGTACGGCTAAGGAAATGGTGGAGGTCAGGAATCAGATCGGGTGGACGAATGCAATTGCAGTCGATTGTAAGTTTGTTAAAAAGAAAAAAAGCAAGGGTGTGAGTAGAGCTGGTGGGCTGTGCTTGATGTGGAAGGAGGAAGTGCATGTGTCTCTCCAATCTTTTTCGGAGAGCCATATCGATGTCACTATAGGAAAGAGTGGAGAATCGAAGAGTTGGAGGTTTACTGGTTTATATGGGCAACCTAGAGTGGAGAATCGATATAAGACTTGGAGTTTGTTACATTCTCTGAGTTTGCAAGGCAATCTACCCTGGGTTGTTGGAGGAGATTACAATGAAATTTCGCGTGCCTCGGATAAATTGGGTGGTGCACTTCGAAGGGAGAGTCAGATGGCGGGTTTGCAAGAGGCAATGGCTTTTTGTGAGCTGGGTGAACTACCGGTAGTGGGACCGAAATTCACATGGCTGGGGATTCGTGGGGGCGAGGAAGTGAAAATAAGGTTGGATAAATTTACTGGGTCGCTTAGTTGGAAAAGTTTGTTCCCTACGTCGAAGGTGACGCATTTGAATCCTTCTGCTTCAGACCATTTACCTATTTTGTTGGAAGTTCGGGACCAAAGGCTGCGTAGGAAAAGAAGGAGGCGACGTTTCAAGTTTGAGGAATTTTGGTTGAACGAGGAGTCTTGCAGAGAAGTAGTTAGACTGGGCTGGGAGAGCACGGCTGGACCTGATCCATTCTTTATTTTATGGAACAAATTGCAAACTACCCGAGTAGCATTGGAGACGTGGAGTGAGTCTTTGTTCGGTAATTTAAAGCTGGAGATTGAGACGACGAGAGCACAGCTCTCCTCATTTTTTGATGTGTCACCATCGGCGCCTCCTGTTGCTGAGAGATTGGTACTTGAAGCTAAGTTGAATGGTCTTCTTAGGAGAGAGCATGACTTTTGGAGACAGAGAGCAAAGGTGTTCTAGTTAACTAAGGGTGACATGAACACAAGGTTTTTCCACCAGAGAGCTAGCAATAGAAAAAAGAAAAATACAATTGTGGGGCTGTTTGATAGTGATGGGGTGTGGTGTACAGATGATAATGCTTTGGAGAATATTGTGCTTTCATACTTTAAAAAACTATTCACGTCAACCTCCCATGCAAATTTCCAGAACATTCTAGACACATTCCCTATGTTGGTTTCACATGCAGACAATGTTCATTTGACAAGGGAATTGGAAGAGACGGAGATTTACGATGCATTAATGGCCATGAACCCTTCAAAGGCACCGGGCCCAGATGGTTTTTCGCCTTCTTTTTATCAAACGTTCTGGGATCTTGTTGGCAGGGATGTGGTGAGGGCTGTAAGATTAATGGTGGGATCAGAGGAGCATTTGAGGTCAATTAATTCCACTTTGGTTACGTTAATTCCGAAAGTGGAAGTACCACAACATATGTCTCAGCTTCGCCCTATTAGTCTATGCAATGTGCTCTACAAAATCGGGTCGAAAGTCTTAGCAAATCGTTTGAAGCCCTTGCTTGATTCTCTAATCTCTCCATTTCAGAGCGCATTCGTGCCTGGGCGTTTAATTTCGGATAATGCATTGGCTGCTTTTGAGATTTCACATTATCTAAAGAGGCGTCGCAGTGGGAAGAAAGGGTATTGTGCTTTGAAGTTGGATATGAGCAAGGGGTATGATAGGGTGGAATGGGGGTTTCTAGAGGCAGTGATGATGCAATTGGGGTTTTGTAGGGAATGGGTGCAATGGATCATGTGTTGTGTGCGTACGGTGAGCTATTCCTTTATGGTTAATGGTGAACCTAGGGGGAAAGTTGTTCCTTCTAGAGGCCTGAGGCAGGGAGATTCTATTTCCCCATATTTGTTTCTTATTTGTGCGGAAGCCCTATCCAGGATGATTATGCAAGCAGAGCGGGCTGACTTGCTGCATGGAATAGAGATTTGTGTCGGTGCCCCAAGTATAAGCCATCTTTTCTTCGCCGACGACTCTTTTATCTTCCTCAAAGCTGAAATGGCAGATTGTGTTGCGTTGAAAGAAATTCTGCAGGAGTATGAGCTCGCCTCGGGACAACAGGTAAACTACCAAAAGAGTTGTATATCATTCAGTAAAAACGTTGCACTCAATGTTCAGGAGGAGTTAGCTGCAACAATGGGTGTTACAAGGGTGGACAAGCATGATAAATATTTGGGGCTTCCAACGGAGATTAGTTATTCTAAAGAAGAGGCCTTTGGGTTTTTGAATGAAAAAATTCGTGCCAGAACTCAAGGCTGGAGGGAGAAAACTTTGAGTGTTGCAGGAAAGGAAGTATTAATAAAAGCTGTGGCTCAAGCAATTCCCTCGTATGTTATGGGATGTTTTGAACTACCGAAATATTTGTGTGATGGAATGCATCAACTCATGGCTAGATTTTGGTGGGGAGATTCCAATGATAGCAAGAAAATTCATTGGCTCTCTTGGGATAAGTTGTGTCGCCCAAAAAATGAAGGAGGTATGGGATTCCGGAATATGCATTATTTCAATTTGGCGTTATTGGCAAAACAAGGTTGGAGACTCATACACAAACCGGACTCTCTCATTGCTCGCCTCCTAAAAGCTAAATATTATCCTCAATGCTCCTTCATGGAAGCTGTTTTGAAGGGAGGAGGGTCTTACACTTGGCGTAGCATCATGTCTGGCAGGTTGGTGCTACAGAAAGGCCTTCGGATTCAAGTGGGAAACGGTTTAAATATCTCGCTATGGAAGGATCCATGGGTGCCCTTGCCATACTCGTTTAAACCCTTTTCACCAATTATGGAAGGGACTGAAGAGTGGACAGTGGCTGCCCTCATTGACGAAGAAAATAAAGAATGGATGTGTGATTTGCTGAGGGAGCTATTCACGGAGGAAGAGGTAAGGAGGATTGCTGCTATCCCTCTGAGCCTTCGTAATGCCAATGATCGTTATGTTTGGCATTTTGATAAGAAAGGCCAGTATAGTGTCAGAAGTGGTTATTACGTGTTTCTGAATTCTATGGAGGTTGCTGCAAAATCAGTAGCATCATCAAGCAAGAATGAATGTGCTCTCCGAGGTTATTGGAATAAGATTTGGCAGGCTGATGTCCCACCCAAAGTTCGGGTCTTCATGTGGAGGCTTCTACGTGATATTCTTCCTACAAGGTCAGCCTTAAAGTCACGTAGAGTTGTTTTACCTAATTATAATTGTGTTTTTTGTAATAAAGTGGAAGAGACCAGCATGCATTTGTTTTATAAGTGTGGTGCTTTGAGTGGGTTTTGGATGTGTGGGCCATTGAAGCTAATGATAATGGAGCAATCTGGGAGTTGTATGAGAGATTGGATCTTTGACCAAATTGATGGTATGGCAGAGGAACATGTGAATTATTTTTTTATGGCATTATGGACTGTGTGGATGGAAAGGAACAACCTGGTTTGGAATGATGGTGTTTGCCGACCTTTGTGCATGATTCAATGGTGTAGCAGACAGTTAGAGGAGTATCAGAGGGTTAATTGTAGAGCTGGAAAGCAAGGAAAAAGGCCTTTAACTAAGTGGCAGAACCCACCTAGCGGCAGACTGAAAATCAACATTAATGGGGCTTTCCGTGTGAATGATGGTTGTGGAGGGATTGGTGTAGTTGTCAGAGATCATGAGGGTAGGGGGATCGCGGCCATGGCTAGACCTTTTTTACATGCACACTCAGCCCTTAGTATGGAGGCAAAGGCGTGTAGAGCTGGTCTTCTACTTGGTATTCACCAAGGTTGGGCGGACATAGATATTGAGAGCGATTCGACCACTCTGATTGCTGCGCTTAAAAGTGAGGAGGAGAATCTATCAGAGGTAAGTAGAATTTTAGATGATTGTAAAGAGCCTTTTCTTCTTTTCAATCAGTTAGAATTCTACATACCTACCGGGAAGCAAATGGTGTTGCAGATAGACTTGCACACCTTGCTAGTGTTGTTACTATTGATGATGTTTGGTTAGATGAGACTCCTGCTATTATTCAGGATGTTCTCTACGAGGATTATTGTCACTATTTTTCTGTAGCTCGGGGTTCAGGTTTTATGTCCCCCCAATGCAAAATTCTACTTTTAATAAAATTCATGAAACCGGGCGTGGGGCTGAGCCTCCCAGCTAGGCTGGGTTCCAAACCCTTTACATAAAAAAAAAAAAAAAAAAAGAGAAAGAAGGCATGTTTAATCTAAAAAAAAAAGCAATACAACAAGAAGCAGTAAATGCATATACCTTTGATCTAATACACTACACCAAAAACCTTATCAGACAACGCGAGAAAACCGTTGAATGATTTGGAGGGCCACTGTTGTAGACCGAGCCGTTATCTGTTAAAAATTTAGACAACGGTGGAACACAATTATCTGAGAAACACAGAGGCAACATGTACGTGTTATAAGTGTTGTGTGATAGCTAGGCAGATGGCTCGGCAGATGCCAAGCTCAGCAGTTGAGGTGCCGCCTTCAGACAACAGTGCCAGCTTTCAAACTGTTGTATGTTAAGCTTGTCAGACAACATATTTTTATTTTGTCTGTTGTCTGATTGATCTTCAAACTTCAGTTCTTGGACTATATCTATTGTATGATTAACTTTTGGGACAACAAAATTCAATTGCTTCTGTTGTCTGAGTATAAATTAGAAGACACTGATTTGTTAAAAACCGATGTGTGATATGAATGATTACCATGTGTTTCTGTCCCATTTTAGCCATCCAAACAACAGGCAGTCGTCATTATATCTAATATGTTGTGTGGTCATTTGAACATCCTATTCCTGAATTAGATTGTGCATTCATTTGGTCCATTTACCAAATGAACAGTATGTTGTTAAATACAAACATTGCAAACCATCAAATGAGAAATCTAACCAATACAAGAGCAAAAAGGGGTGCATTTCCCAATCATTGAAGCCAACATTTTAAACAAGAAAAGAATTATAGTGCGTACCCATCTACTTGGGACATCAAAAAGCTGATACACATATATATCTATTGTTCCAAAATATGCCACGCATGGTGTATGACAATATACAAGCAGAGAAGCACAAAAAAGATGCTTTCCTTATCAAAAATATACCACCAACAAGCACGCTACTTCATGGTTCATACACGTGTTGACAACAAACTTCCTCAACTCATTTCGCACTTGATCAATATCGGCTTGAATGTATTGGCGGCTGCCTCTCCTCTCCCACTGAAATCAGTTTATCATATCAAAAGGATTAGTTAATCATTTTGGTGAATAAGACATGGACATAACAACAAAATGCTAATACTGAGTTTTTTCTTCTTCAAACATAACTTTCCCTGCTTTTCTTTCTTCTGATTTTCACAATTGAATCTCAATATCAAAAAACGGAAATCAAATAACCTTTGTATCACTTATTTAAGAAATACAAGACTGATCAATACTGACAATCTAATTTCAAGACTAATGTGAAACCAAAGAATTCTAATAACAGTGAAACTAATATGATAACGACTAAGTTCCAATTGAGATTTTCAACTCATGCCTGTAAATATAAAGCAGACATGCATGCATATATAACAACAATTCCTAATTCTCAATTGTATACTCATAATCAGATCAAATATAACAACTGCAACTCACAACCTGATTAATTAAGCATATTTATAGCTCTTGAGTTGTCTAGTGATAAGGCTAGCCTTCATTAACATACGTTGATTAATATTGATGCTAATGTTCTAAGTTGAGGATTAATTCTTAGATTTCATATCCAAATGTTAAAACTTGATGTTCCTCGACTTGTCTCAGACTAGAAAATACTTGAATCTAGAAGATCTCCATCTCAATCTGGGAAAGCTTAAACATCTCAGAATCTCTATGAAGATGAAAAATCTCCAGTGACAGATTAGTAGAAAAGTTTAATCAAATTTGGAACCTAATAGGTCTAGAACCTTAAACACAAATTGAAGATGGATATTAAGTCAGAGCTAGTATTCATAGTAGTATTGCAACTAGAAACTGGTATAGCTAGAGGGTGGCATATGATATACTCATGATCTGTCAGAGCTAGTAGGTCTAGAATCTTAAACAGAAATTGAAGAAGGAAATTAAGTCATAGCTAGTATTCATAATAGTATTGCAACACAAAACTGGCAAAGCTAGAGGCTAGCATATGATATATTCAAGATCTGTAAACAAAACCATGTACTTTGTACAGTTATTAGCCTTCTATCTTACTAGCTACGACATTTTTTGTCTCACAAAAATTACCATTTTACATTAATCAAGCTCATAAATCTTTCAAACAAAAACATATTGCAGTCACAGTCCCCTTAATTCTGGAGTAAAAATTCAGCACACGAGAATGATTGAATGAAGCTTAGAATAATTAATAATTTATAAAAATATTCAGAAGTGTTGTGAATGATAATGACTATTCATGCAATAGGTATTGCTTAATGTATGCGATTGACAGACTCGTAATGTATGCGATTGACATACTTGTAATGTGCGATTGATTAGTGTAGCTATTATGTATTGCCTTTTATATACATGATGTAAACCTATATAAACCTCATGGTGAGATGAATACAATACATTTTTCCAAGTCTCTACAACACGTTATCAGCACGATACTCTAACCCAAGCCCTAGCCAGGAAAAAAAACCATAACACCCGAAATTTCTTTCACCAAAAACTGCCGCAAGCTCCTACCCGTTGCTAGCCATACTGTGCACTGCTCCTGCAGCCCTTGAACACCCGTGTGCCTCCTACTGCCCTGCAGCATCGTCGCACGCCTGCTGCCCCTGCAGCACAACAGCATGCTCGTTCTTGTGCAGATCAGCCTATTTACACGCCTCAAAACGTCTTGATCAGGACCTTAGATCAAAATTCTTCCTTCATCAAAGTTGTTCGTCTCTTCCTATTCTATCTGACCTCAAAATTTCAGCTCTATTGGAGTCGTTTTGAGATCTGTACACCATTCAAAGTGGGAGTTGTTCAGAAGCGAATCTGCTCTGAATTTCAACAAGTTTTAAAGATTAAAGTTCCTGCTTTCTTGTCTTTTAAATTCCTTTATTTTCTACAAGATTTCCAATATACAAACATGAGTTCGATTATTTAATAAAGCGGAATTGTGGGGATTCACGCTTAACGAACTAAGAGTGTTCATAATGCTCGGACTAAGAGCATCCGTAAGCATCAAATTGTGACCATATTAAAACATTATTGTTTGGTCTAATCCAAAAGAGATTCTTGGAAATTGTTTTCTTGGTAGCATAGCTCGGAAATCTTATTAATTTAGTTTTCGTGGAAGTTTAGCTCCGAAACTAATATATCTTCTCTTCTTATTTTCAGGATGTCGAATGAACCTACACTCGACTTTCCCATACTGGACTCAACAGGCACGGATTACCACAGTTGGGTAACCGATGTTGAGAACCACCTCACTTCAAAGGGAATATTACCCATAATCCAGACACCTAACCAGGATCGTGTGTTCGTGCGAACACCTACAAAGCATGCTCAAGCAGTTATCTTGATGCGACGCCATATGGACAAGGCACTCAGATTGGAGTATATGTAGATCAAGGATGCAAGAGAGCTATGGGTAGCACTAGAAGAGCTCTTTGGAAATGTCCAAGATTCCCTCATCTCTGACTTGAAGGTTTAATGGAACAATCTGCGCTTTGCTAATTTCAAGTCTGTTGCTAAATATAATTCAGAATCTCTTCGCCTACAGTCCATGTTGAGGTTTTGTGGACAACCTGTCACAGAGTAAGAGCTAATTGAGAAAACTCTTTCCACCTTCCCCGTTTCAGCCATTGTGATATCAAAGCAATACCGCACTGAAGTCAATGCTGGATGGATCACGAGGTTTCATCAGCTTATCAATCTCATATCTGTAGCTGAGAAACATGATTACATACTCGTGAGGAATTATAATTCAAGGCCCATTGAAACTAAGAGCGTTCATGAGGCGAATTATAATGCACCCAAAAGAGGGCGCAAGGAGCGGAACCCTAAGAATAAGGGATATGAGGGACGTATGGGTCCATATAACTGCCCTAACAAGGAAGGAAATCGTAGGTTTGGTGCTAATACATGTAGTGGCAATGCCACACGTGGGAGAGGTGGTAATGGTATCCCTGGTCGTGGTGGCGGTGCCTTGACTCGTGGTGGAGGCGCAATGGGTCATGGTGGTGGCGCCAACCCTCCTAGAGAACGCCCACAACGTGTACCTCAATTAAAGGGAGGCAACCACAATTACATGTGTCATCGATGTGGATCAAGTGAGCATTGGTTCAAGCAATGCTAGGCAAGCGAGAAACTAGCTTCAAGATACAGGGCATACAAGGACCTGAGGGAGCAAGAAGTGTACCTTGCAGAAGAAGAAGAAGAAGAAGATGGTGGAGATGTCAATCTCACCATAGAGGACTTCAAAGCTGAAGATGAAGTGCACAAGGATGCTACAGACTTTGATTAGAATAGTCCTTTTATTTTCCAAGAATTTTTGTAATGGCAATATGCCTTAGTTAATAAATGACAATTGTATTAAACTCTTTCTTATATGGTGCACCCAATGAAATATGATGTCTCGTAAAGTCATTGAGATTAATGGTACTTAAGAGATATATATATGAAGGTTCCAGATGGACTTCAATTACCCAAGTCAAGTGGCTCTAAACCATGCAGCGCTTTTTCAATAAGATTAAGACGCTCACTATATGGATTGAAATAATCCGGACGGATGTGGTATAACCGTCTAAGTGACTACTTGATTGGGAAGGGATATGTCAACAATGAAATATGCCCATGTGTGTTTATAAAGAGGACAAGTTCCGGATTTCCAATTGTAGCAGTTTATGTCGATGACATGAACCTAATTGGAACTCTAGATGAGTTAAAGGAAACTGCTAAGTACTTGAAATCCGACTTTGTGATGAAAGATCTTGGGAAAACACGGTTTTGTCTCAGACTTGAACTCGAGCACCATAGTGATGGGATTATGATTCATCAGTCAGCATATACTCAAAAATTATTAAGGCGCTTTAATGAAGATAAAGCAAAGCCTGTAATTACTCCCATGATCGGTCGTAGTCTTGAGCCTGAAAAAGATCCGTTTCATCCAAGGGATGAGGACGAAGATTTATTAGAGGCTGAAGTGCCCTATCTAAGTGCAATAGACGCATTATCGTACTTAGCTTAATGCACAAGACTGGATATCTCATTCGCTGTGAACTTGTTAGCTTGTTACAGTTCTGCGCCAACACGCCGCCATTGGATTGGCATAAAGACAATCTTTCGATACTTGAGAGGTATGATTGATATGGTCTTGTTCTATCCCTATAGAGAGAAAAGAAATAACGTAACTGTGGGATCGGACTCCACAAGACAAAACGCCACCTTTCGTGCTCCTCCTCCATTCCATCAAAATGACAATGATGTCTTGATGGGTTTTGCTGATGCAGGGTATCTCTCTGACCCTCACAAAGGTTGCTCCTAAATGGGTTATGTCTTTACCATGGGAAGCACTGCGATATCTTGGAGGTCTACAAAGCAAACCCTTGTTGCTACTTACTCAAATCATGCAGAGATTATTGCTCTACATGAAGCCGTGCGAGAATGCATATGGCTAAGGTCTGTAGTTAGACACATTCGAGGAACTTGTGGTTTGAAGTTTACCACATATGAACCTACATGCATTTATGAAGATAATGCAGCTTGTATTGACCAAATGAAGTTAGGTTTCATCAAGGGCGACAATACCAAGCATATATCACCTAAGTTCTTTTACAATCAGCAACAACAAACACTTCTAAATATTGAAGTGAATCAAATCCGTTTAGAGGATAATGTAGCGGACTTGTTTACCAAGTAGTTACCTAAATCCACCTTCGAGAAACATGTAAAGAGCATCAGATTAAGAAAGTTATCCGAACTTCCATAATTGTAGAAATCAGGGGGAGACCTTGACATCAGAGGGAGGTATGATGTCTACATGTTTGATCTCGAAGAGTGAATGACGTGTTATGCTCTTTTTGCCCTTCGACCAGGGTTATTTTTTGTCCAACAGGGTTTTTGTTACCTGGCAAGGTTTTTATTGAGACAACGATCAAAGTGTCATCACCGAGTTTGAGCGGTAAAAGGGGGAGTGTTGAAGGATGTCGACTACTCCACATTCATGTGCGTTGTGCTTTTTTCTCCTTCGACCAAGGTTTTTTTTCCACGGGGTTTTTATTACTTGGCAAGGTTTTTGACTAGGCAACTTAGAAGTGCATAGCAGAGGCAACTGTATCCAAGGGGGAGTGTTGTGAATGATAATGGCTATTCATGCAATATGTATTGCTTAATGTATGCGGTTGATAGACTCGTAATGTATGCGATTGACATACTTGTAATGTGCGATTGATTAGTATAGCTATTATGTATTGCCTTTTGTATATATAATGTAACCCTATATTAACCTCATGGTGAGATGAACACGATACATTTTTCCAATTCTCTACAACAAGAATAAGCTGGAAACAATAAACACCACCAACCTGGTCTTGCTTGTACACTACGCCAATAATAGCTTCAGACAACACACTTCAGACAACTGCAGAATTTTTAACTGTCGTCTGATACTTTGGGACGACAGCAAAAATTATTCTGTCGTCTGAATTTTCGACTCAGACAACAGTTGCTACATTGCTGTTGTGCGATTATAAATCAGACAATGACTGTTTTTCTGATGTTGTCTGAATCAACCAATTCAGACAACAGTTATTTCATTTATGTTGTCCAAGATTGATTAACACAATAGTTGAGAAAAATATGTTGTCTGGTTGTTTTTAATCGCACAATAGTTATTACTTCTCTATTGTGCAAGTTACATTCAGACAATGATGACATTTTGATGTTGTCTGAGTAATTTGATTCAGACAATAGTTTTTCTGTATCTGTTGTGCGATTATTATTCAGATAATGTTAGTATTTGATGTTGTTTGACTATATCTTCAGACAATAGTTTTTTTTTTTTGTCTGTTGTGCGATTATTATTCATATAATGTTAATATTTGATATTGTCTGAATATTATTCAGACAACATTTTTTCTATGTCTGTTGTGCAACTCTCATTCAGACAATGACTCTGTGTGTTTCTATTGTCTAAGTTTTATATTTAATAAACTCTGCTGCCCTAATTAATTTCCCACACTTGATCAAAATTCAATTTCTGGACTCCTTTCATCGACCAACACCACTCTGGCATTTCTCTCAGCGCTCTCATTCTCTCTCTCTCTCAGCCCGCTCAAAATTTTTGCCCAAAACTTAAATTTCCCACCCATCGTTTTAATTTTGATCTCTCACTCTTTAACGGCTCTCTCTCTCTCTCTCTCTCTCTCTCTCTCAGGATTCTTTCAGATCTGAGATGAACCCAAAATCCTCAAACTCTCGCTGCTTCAATGTTTGTTTCAGAGCTGGGGTGTATTGAATTTCAAAGCCAAAATGGGAAGAGAGGCTCCATAGCAAACGTCGCAGCAGCAAGTGTCGTTCACGGTGGAGCAATTGGTCGCGGTCAATCGCTAGAACCCTGATATCCTCCCCGATTTCGAAAGCTACGTCAACGGGCAAGTCTTGTTTCTTTTTTATTCGATTCGTTTGAATTGATTGAATTTGTGTATGATTGATTGAATTAGAGTGAATTCTTTTCTGGATTTTTAGGTTTCGTCATAGACCTTTTTCGTCTCTATTGGAATATTTTTGGACTGTTGGTTTCCCCAGGATCTCTATATATACACACACATAACATCAGTTTTAATGGGTTTTCAATCTTTATATGCGGGTGTTGATTATTTCAGGAATTGAAGTGATATGGTTTTACTACGATCTCATCTTGGTATTTTCCTCTGACTCTTCTCTATTTACTTCATTGATTTAGTCACTTAATTGAGTGTTTTTGGTTTGAGATATGAACTGGGTTTGCGATATCAAATTGTCAATTACAGGAAATTTTGAACCTTGACTGCGTGCAAGAATTGATATTGTCAAATTGTCAAAGAGCTGATATTATGATTATTGTCAAACTATCAAAGGCAGCACCCTGTTTGCTTCTTCTTTGTTTTTGCTGGAAAAGACGAAACGTACCTATTAATTCATTTAATTGTTGGTGTTTGATATAGAATAATAGAAATGCTCTCTTTGATTAATTGATATAGAAATGGTGTCTGGTATATAAGACTTTGTATAATTGGTCTCTTTGAATCATTCTTTGTTGGTATAGAAATGGCTGGGTACCTTATTGATATGTAGTAGTTTATTAACTGGATGGCCAATACATTAGACATATGGCTGGGTATCATGGGTGTTCAATTAAACAAAGATATCAGTGAAATTTAATAGGTACCAACCGACATCGCTTGTAATGATAAAGATAATTAGTAAAAGTAATCCGTTATTGGCACTATCTGAAGATTATTGGTCTGATCCATAGAGTTATAGCATTGATCCGTAGAGCTATAGCATTGTTGGAATCCTAGCTTTTTTTCTAGTATCCTGCAATAATACATTTTTCTGGTATTCTTTGTTTGTGTCTAGTGTTAGAGTTTATAGCATTGTTGGAATCCTAACTATTTTTCATGCGGTTGAGTTGCAGGAATGTACTCAGAGTAAGAATTCTGTGGTAACTGGGAGTGAAGCTGTAGATGAGATATGCAAGTTACCCTCGAAAGGGTAAGAATTCTGTTAATTATGTACAGCAAAGTTTCTTCTGAATACTAGATTTTGTATGACTGAATGCGTTGAGCTTTTGGTGCATTATGGACCTAACTATCAAGATTTGTCTAATACTAAATGGACTTCACAATTAATTGCATATTATATTGTCAACATTAACAAACAACAAGACCTGATCAATCTTTTGGGAGCTACCGATGCTGTTGTTCTTTTCCTTGCAGCTAGCAATGCCTCTGCTGTGCAATTTGTTGTGGCGGTTCAGTAGCATGAATGTACTCAGAGTTGCCTTACGCATTTGCTCAGGTAAGATATCGGAAATGAATCTCGGTCATCTGTTTGATTTTTTATTTTATTTTTTTATCATATTGAAGTCACATGGATCTGTTATTGGTACATGTTTCTGGTGCTGCAGGTGGCTATTGAATTTTAAGAACAAGGCATTGTTAGAGAGGAAAAGGGAGCTGCTTGTCATAGAGGAAAAACGAGCACTCCATGCAGTGAAGGCTTTCCCCAAAGATGACCCATCTCTAAGCCCTGGAAGCTGACTGCTTCCTATATATGGAACTATTGTTACATTTATACAAGTCCAAATGTTGTTCATTGTAGTTTTATAGCTTTCTTTTGATGCTATTGCATCGGCTCATGTACTCCTTAATTTCATTTAATAAAGATTGTTGTTCTTCCATACAAGAAAATGTATGTCATAGGAGTCACTTTCAGACCACTCTCAACTAAGTAAAAACAATTGTCCGAGATAGTTAGACACAACTAAAATGATAGCAAAAAACTGTTGTTGGAGCCATCTTAGCACAACAAGACTACATAAAAAACTATTGTCCAATAAAAACTCAAACAACAGTTATTTAGAGAAACCTATAGTATCAAAAGTGGACAGCCAACGCCATTTTCAACAGCCTGTTGTGTTTTTTAAATCCAGTCAATAGAAAAAAATTAGTCATTTGATGTAGAAGCTTCATAGAGACAACAGTAAGCATATATGGTGCTGTTGTTGTTTCTGGTATTCAGACAACAGTCATGTAAGCAGCTGCTCATGTGTAAAATTTACTCAGACGACAGTTTCTTGCTGTTGTCTGATACCTCCACCAGACGGCACAGGCTTTAACAACAGCACTGAACTTCATCAGACAACAGTCCAAAACTGTCGTCTGATGCCATTATTGGGGTAGTGGTAGTACGAAATAACATTGGGTTGATCAAGTGAGACTAGTCCTCTACAACACTATCTATGAAGTAGCACCACCCAGTGCACACAAATTTGAAAATAATTAACTTGCTTGGTCTAGGTCCAGCGATACTTGTACTTCAGTAAGGTAAGATTTCAATCTATAGAACAGAAATAGAAAACATTCAGTAAATCAAGTTGGTTTAAGAAATCCAATACATTTAAAAGGAAAGCCACCCATACAATATGAAAATAATAGATATAAAATCAAACCACCAGAAGCACAAAACAACCACATCGCTGTTCATATACTCAAATTTCACAAATGAATTACCCAATTAATAAGGCAGCCTCAAAACAACATACTATTATGAATAATCAATAAGAACATAATATCATGAGAATAGAAACACAAATTCAGAAATGACTACTACAAAAAATGATTTAAGGACACCTAAACTGTGTCCTTAAATACATATAATAAGGACTCTTCTATCCAGGTGTCATTGTAAGTCCCAAACAAGGACACCGGAAATATGTCCTCTTATCTATACGAGGACACATTTTATGTGTCCTCATAGCTGTGGACACAGTGTCCTTAAATCTATAAGAGGACACCTAAATTGCATCCTTATATTATCAAATAAGTGTCCTAGCCTCTTCTCTATATGAGGACACACAAATTGTGTCCTTAAAACTCTGAAAATGGAATCCTTAAATCCATAAGAGGACATAGAAAATAAACTCTCATATGTGTCCTCTTTTCTATTCTAGGACACTCAAATTGTGTCCTCAAATATTTGAAAATGGAGTCCTTAAATCAATAAGAGGACACAACAAATACATTCCCATATGTCCTCTTTTCTGTACTAGGACACATATAGGAATGCATTTTGTGTCATATTTTCTGTACATTCCCATCAAATTTGCATACGTATGACACATCAACAAGTCTTTATAATATGAGAACTAATATAGTGAACATCCAATAACAAGTAGTCCACAAACACCATAAGTCCATCTCATTAAAAGAGAGTAGTATAGAACCAAAATGTCCTACTCTACTATTTTGACTAATTTAATTCAAAGTTGCTGCAACACTAAGTAGGCTTCAAATCTCTACAACTAATTTGATTCATACCAGATGTAAGAAATCTGCATATACATATGCTATGCTTCATGGAGCTCCATTCCATGGAAAGAGACGTGCGTGCAGATTGTGATACTTGTTCTTCCTTCTTCCTTTTCCTCCTCACATCACCGTGCCATTACTTTAGAATGCCAGCCATATTATCTTCTAATATCTTATCCTTGAATTGTGAACCCATCTGTGTGTACATATAAAGAAGAAGTCAGATATCAACCAAATTTGATCCTCAAATTTCATTTGATGAAAATCAAAAGTTTTTCTGGTCAGAGCAATATGTATATATAGTTATGACCATATCAGTTCAGGTATACTTCACCTGTGTTACAAGTGCATACAGAGGAAGAGTAATGTAGCTGCAGCGGACTTAGGTGGTCACCCTGAGAAATTAAAAGGGCTTTAGGGTCACTAATATGAACAAGGCATGCTCATTCAGAGAGCATGGAAGGTTCAAATAAATAAAAATTCAAGAAACTAGATCTAGCTGCAATATATACAGCAATCTTGGAAACAGTAGAGCTGGCACAAGGAAGCATATTACACAAAGCCTATAGGTATAGAACTTGCAGTAAAAGGAAAAATAAAGAGATTCAAACCTTTTATCATCAAATTCATCAATAAAGACACCTTAGGAATCGTACGCAACTATCCACACATCAAAACATTTCGCTTCTTCAACTTCTCCTAAAAAAAAAAAAAATGCAATGAAAAATTGTTACCAAAAACAGACCATTATCTTGGGCAGAGTAGTTTGCAGATAAAATTTCAGTAGTGTCCTTTGGATTATCAGAATGACGTACAGCTACAGGCTTATCCTTAAGTTCAGGGTGTTGCCTGATGACCACGAACACAAATAAAAGAAGTCCTACAGCATATTTAGGAACAAAATTAGGAAGTAAAAGTCCCGCCTATCCTGGAGCTGGTGCAGCTATACCTAAGAAAACTGGGTAAATCATAATCTTATACATGAATTATATCCAACTGCAGAAACAATTTAGGTAACTTCCACATGTGGTACCGTGCTCTATGATCAGTTGATAACACATGTCAAAAAGAGAATTAAACCTTACAGGGACAAACCCTTTGGAACAAAGAGAATGATCTGAACACACCCAAATTGAATTCCTGCAAGCTTACGATTGAGTTCTTGTAGATTACAAAAAGAAACAAGAAACTTAATTTCTATCATTACTAACTTTTTAATGAAATCATTCAAGCTTTCAACATTGATACTTAGTTCAACTATTATAAAACTATACATATATCAAATACAGAAGTTAATTTGCACAAGAATTTTATCTTTCAGCTCAAATAAAGAAGATAATACCTCAAGATAATTGTCCCTATCAATCTTCTTAAGGCAAATGATAAGTACCCTGACAGCTTTATTGAAATTTTTAAGTCCCTGAGGCATTCATCAGTTAACATAGAAAATTTTACTTTCATGTACATTTAAGCATTAATAGGCCAAAAAAATTATTACAATCATAAAACCATGCAACAAACTACTTGTTAAGATTATCCCAGCTTGCGACATAGCTTCTAGTGTTTGTTCTGCTTTGCTAGCATTGCTTGCGACATGAGTAAATTGACCCATCTCTATGCTGACAAGAATGGAACACATGCACATATCAACAATATGCATTGATGTATTACAATAATCAGGAGTACAAACATAGCTCTTAAAAGCATCCCCAAGTTAATTGCCATGAGAATAATGGAAATCTCCAAAATCATTGTAGTCCATTCTTATGCTTTCTTTGATCAGATTTGTCTGCAGAAAAGCATTAGAAGGCAGAGTGAGACATCATAGAAAGAGCTAATGGGAACTGCACAAATAAGTTCAAAATATAAAGTTGCATTTGGCAACTTCCCTGAAGTTGATTGTTTCAGCGTGTTTGACGACACCAAAAAACAGTGAAAGATACTTCAATTGAACAAAAATCACGAATCCATGATCCGGGAGGCATGTTCTAGCATAAAAGTAACGTCTACCACCTCCTTATCAACCATAAAATAAAGAAAAGAATTCATTCAAACCCTTTTAAATCTTTCCACTCTCACCCACCAAAATATGTGCAAATAAGCTAAAATTAGGGAGTGCTAACCAACATTGCCTTAAAGACAAACAATAGCGTATAACTCTCTTGTACCTGATTAGAATAGCTTATTAATAACCATAGTTATAGATACGGGATAACCCAAAAACAAAAATTTCTAGCAAACACATTGCCTTAAAGACAAACAATGGACTGACTTGATACACATTTACGCAAGCGTACGTATCATTGTCAAGATAGGAAAATATTATGCCCAAGTTTATCGTACCACGGGGATTAGTGGCTAACCCACAATCCTTGGGTAATCGGAAATAAAGACACTTAGCAAACAAAGAAAAGAAAAAGAAAATAAATAAAAATGTTAATCTAAGGCACAAAGCCTTAGCAATGCTCGGCTTTGATTTTCACCAAAGCCTAATCAAAACTAAGAACCTAGTGGTGGATATGCACAAATGAGTGGAAGAGTACAGTATTTGGGAGTTGATTTCAACTTAACAAAAAGATAATGAATGTAAAGCAATAAAAATAAAAATGAAATGTAAACAATAAAAATGAGAATGTTGGGTGCTAGGGAGGTTCCTTCACCAAATTTCATGTGTCAGAAGCTAATCTAATGTAGATGCATATTTCCTATTTTGCCGGTAGTCGTATCCAAGGCGGTTCAAGGCTCAAGGACCGAAATTCACTTTCATGGTATTCCTACTCCGGTTCAAGGGTCGTAGGAACTCACTTGACATGAATTAGAGCCGGTTCAAGGGTCACTAATTCACATCAAGAGGTGTAGAGATCGAGGTATTAAACTACTAAGCGACCCGCCCGCGCAATCACGCAACGGGTGTAAATCACCATGCTTATAACCCCTCGAATACGAAATTGAAGGTTTCTAGCTTAGGAATTAGAGGGGGTCAAGCCTCTAGCTCCGTCCTAGACATGCTCAAAATACACACCCTAGAGTTGACTAGGCTCCTAGACATGCATTTTAACCCAACAAAAATAGATATAAGCATCCATCATATGAAAATTGCATCATTACATTAAATTAAACATCTTTTACACAAAATTTGGGTTAGGGACACAACCCTAAACCCCAATAAGGAAATTACTCACAACCCATAATCATAGACATCAAAATTATAAAATTCAAATAGAAAAGAGTAGAGAAGTGTAAGAGAAAACAAGAATAGTCACAGATAACTAAAAAGCTAGCATAACTAGTTTTGATTTACAACTCTCACAATTACCCAAGTCTTGAATCTTGTGGAGGAGAAGTCTTTGATGAATCTTTAAAGCTTTGGGTGAGTAAATCCTTCAAATCACAAAATAAAATAGAAAGAAAAGAGGAAAAAACAATGGAGGAGAAGGATGAGAGAGAGCAGCCCAAAAGGGCTGCCTCTGTTTTTAGTGTGGTGCGGCTACTGATGGTGTTCCTGTTAGAGAAGAAGAATGATTGATTGAACATATAAGGGTCAATTTGTGGCCACTATTTGTGAGAGAAGAGAAAAGGATAAGGGTTTTGGACGATCCGGTGCGTTTTGGAATTAAGACAAGGGAAGGAAAAAAATGAAAGGATCCATGGTTGCTCCATCCCACGTGATTAGCTGCTGCATAATTTGAATGAAGACAAACAAGGTCCATGCCACATGTCAACTCATAATTGGTCAGACCAATTAATTAGACCAAAACGTGCATGCCTTCTTAATTAACCAATTAACAATAGGTCAATTAAGTTAATTGGTTAATTAAGGCAAAAATAATTTTGTCCTTCTGTCGAGAATTCCGACTTTCACCATTTTGCATGATTTCTATGTCCATTTTTTCTCGATTTTCGCAACTCTACTTATTTCTTACAAATAAATAAAAATAGATTAACTACATGTTAATTTACTTAAGGATTATCTTATTTCACGTGTTTAGAATGCAATTACGTGCATAAAAATGCGTGTAATCACACCCCCACACTTGAACTTTGCTTGTCCTCAAGCAAACTAAATGAAATCTAATCCGAAAATCTACTAACTCACAAACATAAGTAAAATGCTGTATTTGCCTTTCCAACCACAACCCTCGGAGAACTAATTAATTATGTACATGACCATAGAGTAGATGTAAGCATAACATAAGATTTTGGAATTTGTAAGGCAATTAAGATGCACATGTAAGAAATGCTCAAGTATATGCATGTGTAAACCATGTGTCACATCAATCCACCACAATCAAATAGGCATATAGAATACCCGACATAACCCACTAAACTCACATAGGTTCACTAAATATTACCGCTCAAGAGTTTAGGGGCTATATGTGTTTCACTCAAAAGCAATTTCACTACACACGCCGCCACATGCTCGCTCTTCGATCTCATCTCCGCTAGGTAACCCACAACATTTAAGATCAAGAGGTCTTTTATTTGGTTGTAATGGGGCTAAGGGCAAGTGGCTATAAGAAATGAAAGATAAGGAAAGACAAAGTCCATGGAAATCAGTGAAGCAACTCTCTCTTGTAGAGATTTAAGACTTTTGCTTTCGAATGCTAACTCACTCACTTTAATCCCAATGTACAACCCACACTATACTACGTAATACTCTTTTTTTTTTTCCTTTCTTTCTTTTCTTCACACAACTGTTTTTTTTTCCGTCTACTTTTCTTGTTATTTTCACAACTTCTTTTTTTTTTTTTTTTTATGAAAATTTTCTTTTCTAAACAATATCACTCACCCCCACACTTATTCTTTTGAAACCTAGCACTTTTGACTTTTTCTTTCTTTTGAAGCACTCAAAGATAAAGTTATTCTCTCGAATCGCTTCACCAACTACCATGAAAGGGTAGGATAAAAGTGTTTAGGCTAGGCAAGAATTTGTGGTGCAAATGAACAAAAAGGCTAACTATATAAATAGGCTCAAAGTGGCAATCTAGTGGTAAATATTTTTAGGCACATGCTTCTTTGGCCATGGTGGTATATAGTCCTAATGCCTCAATCCTTTCTATCATGTCGCAAGCTAAAAGTAGCCTCGAGAGGTCTCAAGCAAGTTCTAGATACGCAATGTCATGAAATTGTACATACATGAAAGAAAAAGTGAATGAACAATGCATACACTATGGATATTAGGCTCAAAAGCTCACAAATAAGGCCTGCAAGTTAATCGAATAATCTATATGCTTCTCTAACTATGATGAACGAACCTAACATAGGCTATGTGCACACATATAATCAAGCATAGATCACATATACACTCAATCACAAAACAAATTCAAAATCCTAGATTATGCTTAATCTATCCACTATCATAACAAGTTAAGTTCATGGCTCGTCATTGGGGTTGGAAAAGGCATTAACCACTAAAATATAATTACAAAAACTAATCTAAAAATGGAAAATCTTTTTTTTTTTTAGGCGCCCGAGCCCTCACCCCCACACTTAAAACCAACATTGTCCTCAATGTTGTAAAGTGAGCTCAAAAGCTAAATCCGTGTCGGAGTTAGGCATGATAGTGAAGTTCAGGCGAAAGCACAAAAATTAACTATGAAAATAAAAATCTAAATGCGGAGTAAAGTTACGGAAAACCCTTTTGTAGAACCTCCATTGCTCACGACCTTCGGAGAAGACTAATATGAGACACCAACCTCAAGGCGCAAGGCCTTGACTTCCTTAACGTATGCTCCAAGCTAGCTCTAGGTGCTCATGAAAGATCGACTTCATTGAGAAATATATAGTGTCCAAAGAGCAATGCGTCACAAATAGGCCACCAAAGAATAAGGACAAGGTCCTCCATTAAGCTCATGGCCTTGACCACCTCCAACACACCTCACAACTGCCCTATAATGGCCTCTATTGAAGAGTTGAAGTGCAAGAAGTCCAACCACCCCTAGTGAACACAAACTAGTGAGTGCAGAAAACTTCCATCAAGGACCTTTATATCTTCAAATGCCCATATCTCAAACTCAGAAAGAGATAAATAAGTGAGACCACCTGGAATGGAAAGTAAACTTAGATAGCTTTCTATCCATACAAAGTAACCACCTATATCCAAATGCGATGAAAACCAAAGCTGGTCAAAATTGCTGATCTGTCATGAAGTCTTCTGCTGACCCTCAATCACCAAAACAGAAATATCTGAAGCCCCAGAGGTGCAAAGAGGGTGAGACATATGAAACTAGACTCATAAGCATACCTGATGGTAAAATTCCACTGAAATATAAATTATGAGTAAAAAATTGGTGGCCTCCAAAATCACTAATCTGTTCTATAGTTTCTGTTGTGCCCTGTTTCTAACCTCTGTCACTTGGAACACAATATCTGAAGCTAGGAAGGTTCAAATGGGGTACCAGCATATAGAAGACATGTGAAGATACGTCTCTGGAAAATTTGAGCTCCAAATAACTTAATATGTAGAGGGTGTAGCTTCCCAAAATCACTATACAGTAGCTATCTCTGTTTTGACCTCCTTTCATTGACCACTAAGTAACTTGAGTTCCAGAGACTCAAAGGAACTGAAATTTGGGCAACCATGAGTAGACACTACTAGAATTATAGCCCCAGACATCGGTCAAAAACCGATGAGAAAAAAAAATCCAACCGATGTCTTTGTGGGTGATGAGAAAGATCCGGAAAATGCAGACATCGGTTTTTAGCCGATGTCTAATATTCGGGTAGACATCGGTTCCTTATAATAAACCGATGTAAAGAAGTTTAAATGATAACAAACTTGCATGCTTTACTATTGTTAAACCCACATTTTATTGTATTTAAAGCTTAAAGAAATATAGATTATATAACACAAGTTTGAGTTTTAACATCGTTATTGATTTAAGAACCGATGAGTAATACTGTTGTAGACATCGTTTCTGACAATGAACCGATGTGTGGATATGTTAGTAACATCAGTGTTCATTTCCGAACTGATGTCTGGAACTCGGTAGTATATCGTTTCTGATAATGAACTGATGTCTGGATGTTTTAGTAACATCGGTTTTCATTTTGAAACTGATGTCTGGCACTCGGTAGTATATCGTTTCTGATAATGAACCGATGTCTGGATGTTTTAGTAACATCGGTTTTCATTTCGGAACTGATGTCTGGCACTCGGTAGTATATCGTTTCTGATAATGAACCGATGTCTGGATGTTTTAGTAAAATCGGTTTTCATTTCGGAACTGATGTCTGGAACTCGGTAGTATATCGTTTTTAACAATGAACCGATGTCTGGATATATTAGTAACATCGATTTTCATTTTGGAACTGATGTATCTGTATTTCTGGACATCAGTTTTTATGGCTAAAACTGATTTCAACTTTATATCTAAACATCACATTCTATAAAGAGGATTCTGTCCACAAAATAGAACTGTGATTATAAATTGCAAATTGGGATATTATATCCGACATTCATCATCCTTAACAGTTTACAAAATGGGCAAAATAAAACCCCAATTCATATATGCACCTATATACTACAAGGCTAGCCTAGCAATTAGTATTCTTGTTTGTTCATAATTGCTACAAAAAAGTTAGTTAAAACTAACTCAAAATCAAGAAACTGGTCAGAACCTACAACAGAGTCTGTAAGTAGTCGGCTACTTCAATGCGGACCTCGTCAAGTTGTTGTTGGGTATGCCCTTTCCGATCCTTTACCGCCACTACAAATACCTATAATTCAATAAATAAATCACTTATCTGAAATAGAAAAGAAAACAATTGGGAAGCTAATTGCCATAACTCTTGTTAGTTGAGATTTGACATGCCTGAAATCCCACCAATATCACTCAAAATTGATCCAGATTGGGTTCAGTCCCTGCAAGGCAAAATAGTCGATGATCATCAAATTTCACAATTCACATTTGGCAAAGTTTTCTCGATCCCAAGCATTTGAGCCTACAATGTGGAAATATAGCAAGAGCAAGAGCTAAAGCATTGCTTTCTTCAATTTCTGCAACTTTATATTAAACAGCAGAGTAATTGCAGTTATATCATGATCCTCACAAATCTTCTAGAATTGTAAGAATAGACAACGAATATCATAATCTACTTCAGCCTCTAAATCCTATTTAAGGTGGCACAGAATCAAGAATTTTCATCGAGATGATTCTATAATTATGATATGCAACAGTGGTTTATATGTTCAAAAGCAGAATCATGAAACCTTGTGAAAGAAGAGCCTAATCTCTCCTAGCAAAACATCAAAACTTTTGAAAATAAATAGACATACTTCAGTCCCACTGGAAACAAAGGACAACCATGAAGCAATTAAACCACATGTAAACAATTCCACCAGCACAATAGTAAACCGATTTTTGTAACTCATTTTGAGCTAGTCTAACTCAAAATCAAGAAACTGGTCAGAATCTACAGCAGTCTGTAAGTAGTCGACTACTTCAATGCACACCTCGTCAAGTTGTTGTTGGGTATACCATTTCCAATCCTTTACCGCCCACTACAAATATATATAACAATGTAAGTCATAATGAAACACTAATATTTAAAACAAAGTTTAATAGAAAATCAAACTAAGAGAAATAATAAGCACTTATAATGACTAAAACATCAGGAATGCAAACAATTGATAAAGGAACTCCTGCCCTTTCATTCGTAAGCAATAAATAAATCAATAAAAATCAGAAAGATAAATGAAGCGTATATGTACCTCTTCCAAAGCCATAATAGTTGCAGGGACATAATCTAGTTGCCGAGCTCCATGATTGGATACAATTATTCCTGCAGCTCCAGCTTGTATGCATAACCTTGCTGCATTAATGTTAGCACATATATGACAAGTTTGTAACAAGGTATTAGCATCAAGCACATAAGTAAATTTTGGATCGGAGGTTGAAGTTAATAATGTGTTTACTTACTATCCTCAGCAGTAATTACACCCTTTAACAGAATTGGTAATGTAGTGATTGGCTGAAGCCATTTCACATCTTGTGAGCCCATGTTACCCATAAAATATTTCAAATTGTTACTTCAGATTGCTACTACGTCATTTATCAATATTGAAGCAATCATCTTACCTTCCAGCTGAGAGAGCGGGCAAACAGTCCAGCAACATACAATGCTAATCCAGAATCATTGGTCTGTAATTTCATTAACACAATGCTGAATAACTAAGCCAAAATCAAAAGTAACTGCAGAGACTTTTATTTGGTCTGATATTAGAAGTAAATGGGTCCAACCTCATCAATCTTTCCAAGATCCAATTTTCAAAGTTTTTCAATGTCAAACTTGGTGGCATAGTAAACCTGTGAAGAAACATTAGATAGCTTTAGGACCTCATTACGTAAAATCAAGTTAAAGAAGATATATCAAACCTTAAAATGATATTTGATTGCATATGGAACATAGAAGCAGTATTATGTACCAAAAGAGCCACATAGTAACAGCAGATATCACATGAAATTCTTTATCTCCACGCGATATTCTTAAATTACCGCTCACCTGTTCTTGATATCAGCGTCCCTACGCCCGAGCCTTGGACTGTCAGCAGTAAGGACTATTGCCTTGTAACCAGCCCTCTCAGCCCTTCTAACAAGCTGTTCTTAATAGTCAGGACCTTCTCCATTTGCACTACTTATTAGGAACAGCAGTAGACGTAACTGACAATGTAACATTCTTATTGATATCAAGAACCTGTACAGTCACCGAGACATTTGACAGGGAATTCAAATTCCATTAGAGCTGGATATATGAAAGAAAAACATCACAATGTGCTAAATCTTTGAAATTCTAAACATTTAAGAAAAAGCAGCCAAAATGTGTTAACCCTTTGAAATTTCTAGACATTATCTGTGTATGGATTCTATGCATTTGATGGTGGAACTATGCCACAAAGGTAGCACAGACCAACAAGACAGGAGAAAAATTTAAAGTAAATAAATAAGTAGAAGAACATGTCAGTGCCCTCCCACGAGATAAATGATCAAATTTGATCCACCAATTCTCAGCCCCGCTAACATCTACGAGTCTTGAAGAGACTTCTCTTATATACACTAATTTCTGATTGCCTTCCCTACAACTTATCGGCGATTCTCATGAAAGCATCTGCAAGCTTGTTAAGAACAGCAATTAAGCTATCAGAATGTTCTTTCCTCTACTCCCTATCCAGTTGCGAATGAGAATTCTGAGCCTCAAAATAGTCAGCCAACATTTTACCATTCCTTTCCATAACCTCAATCAACTGATTCTGCAAACTGAATGTTTCCTCCTCTCCATCTATTGCAAAGCGCTTCCTTTTTCGGTCTTGAGAAGTAGAACCCATCTCGGGAATTGAAGGTGGCTGTTTTTGGCCTGCTGCACCTGCAGACAGCAATTAGATTCATTTACCACATTAGAAAAAAATCAAATATATTTGTTTAAATTTTGATCCATTTCAACTTGGAAAACATATGAGATCAAGCTCTGGAAACAAATAGAAATTAGGGAGCAGGTGGAATAGAATATTTAATAATAACCAAGAAGATTTCTGTTTTCCCATCATGATAGAACCTTAAATTTGTTATCTATCCCTTTTGACAATGAAACAGTAGAAAATGCTCCTGATATGTGTGAAATTATCAAATGAGTGCTAATCGTGCATTTTAGGCTCTAATAGAGTAAGCTCAAACGCAACCAAAAACCTAGGCCAATATAACATATATGATGGATCAGATTGTGACAAGCAAACTAATTGCAAGACAAATACTTGATGAACACAGTGACTCCTAATTCATCAGTCATTATCATTGTGCCAACAATGTGCCCCTAAAATCCCAACTCCCAAAAGCACACTATGTACCAGTTCAAATACTCCCAAAAAAAAACAAAAACAAAACAAACAAAAAAACAAAATAAACAGGCTTTATTTGATTTTCAACCCATCCCACCACACCATGGCCCTGCTTCACCAAATCCCTGATAGAAATTCCATCACCAACTCTATAAACATCACTGATTACTCCTCACCAAAAATCTTCCCTTTTTCAATAAAAAAGAATTAGAAATCAATACCAAACACCAATAAATGAATTCATTTAATCCAAGACAACCCATGTTCACTTGGCTGCAGAAAAGCATACAAACATCACAGAAATGTCTATAGAGCACTATATATATATAAACCAAAACCAAAATCGATTGGAAAGCAGCAATTAATTTTCGAACACATCCTGAGATTTATATGTTTATCTCAATCCATGATTCAAAATCAAGACACCCACTTTCGAATGGCCCTTAGAGAGAAAATTAGTGCATAAAGATGATTGATATCTTTGAATATAAAAACATGGGGGTATCAATAGATTGATATCTTCTTATCTTACTGTTGTTAGCTGCAAATATATATCAAAATATTGTTTTGAGAAAAATGCCAATGAAACCAGAAACAAAATGAAAGCACTAACGAAAATAAATTAGGTTTCCAAATCAAATAGACACTGACTGCAGAGCAAACAAAAGAAAGTTAGGGAAAGCAAATAGAGCGACATCAAGAGTTCGGTTTTTCTGCTTATTTTTACTGTAAAACACAGTAATGAATCAATACATAGCTAATACCATCATCGATCATCTTTCCTAAGTAAGAAAAATGCACACAATTGAAAATAATAAGCTCTACAAAGTGAACTTACAGTCGTATAGAGAGTCTGAGACTGAGATAAATAGGGGGTTTTTCATTCTGCACCGGTGATTATGCAAGCAAATCAAATCCAAATCCAAATTCAAAATTTAAGATAATCAGAAAGTAGATACAAAAGAAAAACAAAAACAAAAACCTTGGCGGCCTTGGTGAGACGATCGCCGCTCTCACCGACGGAGATGTTGAGGACTAGCTTCTGGACCTTGATTTCCCTCATGGGGTTCTCCGACGCCTGCAAAGAGCTTTACAGAAGAAACAGATTGTTAGATTACGAAATCAACAGAGGCTTGTTCAGATTCGGAACAAGAGAAACAGAAAGAAGGGGAGAGAGAGAGAAGGACCAGTCTTCGAGCTTGCAGGGGTACAAGGAGAAGTAGCCGTCGGTGAAGGAGAGAGAGAGAGAGAGAGAGAGAGATTGTGCTTACAATCAAGCTTGCGAGAGTTGAAGGGAATGGAGGTGCCCAAGATGGCTAGCTCAGAGGCGGAGGAGGAAGACGAGGAGTGAAAATGAGTTAGGGTTTGGGAATGAGAGAAAAATAACTAAGTGTCGGGGGGGGGGGGGGGGGGGGGGGGGGGGGAATGAAATTTTAAGTCCCGCGCGCATTTCTCAAATTTTTCAACTTAGTCCTTCCGCATTTTTGTGAATTTTCCGTATGAAACTTTTGTCATCGGTTTACTTGGTGACTGATGTCTATAATAACAATAGAAATCGGTTTCTTCACAAACTGATGTTAAAATGTTTTTTAACATCAGGTGCAATCCTGACCGATTTAATAGTGGTGATGTCTAATGACATTATTCTAGTAGTGAGATATATACCATATGGATTGGAAGCTATAACGGCCCAAAGTAAACCAAATATTCTAGATAGAAACTGCTCACCGCCACATTCATTCTCGTTCACACTTCCAACTCCGGACACCTCCCATCCACCCAAAATGACTAGAAAGCTTTATTCACTACTACAAAAAGAAACTACTAAAGGAAGCAATACTACCGATGATGTGCTAGGGTTGCCTCCCTAGCGAGCGCTTTGTTTAAGGACTTCATTGCCGGTCCATAGAACATGATCTTGTCAAGGTGGATACTTCTCAAGTACGACCACCCTATTGTTTGGCGCTAAGGGACTCCTCGATGTGTCATAGAGGCAAGACCAAAATCTACATAAGAATACTCTAATTGGTGGACAAAAGTGTAGCTTCTTAATCTTCCTCTTCTTCTCAATTTTTCTTCTAGTAATCAATATCTTTGCCTTCTCCTTGTCAAGTGATGTAGAGATGATGCTCATAGAAACAATAGGTGATAGAAGCTCTTGAAAGTAATGGGAAAGGGTGAGTGCAAGTGCTCTATTTCCTTTCTAATCCATCACCTCATTGTAAAAACATTGACCACTTAATGGTGGAGGGAAGTAAAAGTACCTTGATCCCAATCCTCTCATGAATAACGTAAGTGCTCAATATTCTACAATCCACCTTGGGAAGCTCATGATGGATCTCCATGGATGTGGGAGGAGAGAAAGTCCTTGGCTCTTCAATTTCTTGACCATAACAAAGTATTGAAGGACTCTCTTCCTCCTTGGGAACATCGACCTCAATGAATAAAGGATTATGGTATATGACTTGAAGCTCTACATCCTCCTCAATGAACAAGGGATTATGGTGTATAACTTCAAGCTCCGCATCCTCCTCACTAGACAAGACATCCTCCTCTTCGGAATCATCTTCAAGTATCTCCCCTTCATTTGGAAGCTTAGATTTCCAATATTGTACCCATTCCTCCGAAGTATAGTCTCTCACCTCACTTGCATTGAAACTTTCATAACCAAGCTCAATTTCTTGTACATCACTATCATCATTTTCAACTTGCATAAAGGATTCTTGCTCAAGATGCTCGATATACACTTCTTCTCTTGAAATAGGCTCCACTTGGTCAAAGAAAGATTCATGCTCATAAATGGTGAAGGGTGGCTCTTGTGCAAAACTTGCTTCAAGTTGAACATTGGAATGTATAAGCATTTCTTGAGAAGCTTGGAATCGAGCTTGGGATGCTTGCAATTGAGCTAGCAATTCTTCAAGAGAAGGCCTCCTGGACTCATATACTTGCTCATGAGGATATGCTTCAGGAACCATGGTCTCTTGTGAAATCCTAACTTGAGAGGCTTGTAAAAGATCTCTAGAGGCTTGCAATTGAGCTAGTAGCCCATCAACCAATTCCTTCCCAGGCTCATAAGCTTCATCTTGTGGATATGCGTCAGGTAAAAATGTCTCTTGATACATGTCCATCTTGTACTCACACTCCTGCATAAAATTTGGGCATTCAAATCTCAAAGAGCACTCAAAAGATGAATGCCACGGACAATTACACAAAGCACAAGTTTCATTGCAAGAAGACAGAGAACCGATCGCATGAGAATTCCACACTTGATGACCTCCATCATAGAAACTTTCTTGCTCATATCCCCTTGGGTCTTCCCATCCATAGCTCCATTGATCCATAACTCAATATGATAAGAAATATGCACCTATATACGAGTTCCCAAAAGTAAGATTAGTAACCAAAAAAAATAATAATAATAATTAGAAATTATAAAATTAAAGAGTAAGCAAACAAAATAAACAACAATTTTTTTTTTAATAAAGAAACAAAAATATGTTGAAGTGACCTAAAGAACCGATTCACCAAGGGATTAAGGCTATTAAACCCTAATCCCCGGCAAGGCGCCATTAACTTAATACACATTTACGCAAGCGTACGTATCATTGTCAAGATAGGAAAATATTATGCCCAAGTTTATCGTACCACGGGGATTAGTGGCTAACCCACAATCCTTGGATAATCGGAAAAAAAGATGCTTAGCAAACAAAGAAAAGAAAAAGAAATAAAATAAAAATGTTAATCTAAGGCACAAAGCCTTAGCAATGCTCGGCTTTGATTTTCACCAAAGCCTAATCAAAACTAAGAAAGAACCTAGTGGTGGATATGCACAAATGAGTGGAAGAGTTCAATATTTGAGAGTTGATTTCAACTTAACAAAAAGATAATGAATGTAAAGCAATAAAAATAAAAATGAAATGTAAACAATAAAAATGAGAATGTTGGGTGCTAGGGAGGTTCCTTCACCAAATCTCATGTGTCGGAAGCTAATCTAATGTAGATGCATATTTCCTATTTTGCCGGTAGTCGTATCCAAGGCGGTTCAAGGCTCAAGGACCGAAATTCACTTTCATGGTATTCCTACTCCAGTTCAAGGGTCGTAGGAACTCACTTGACATGAATTAGAGCCGGTTCAAGGGTTACTAATTCACATCAAGAGGCGTAGAGATCGAGGAATTAGACTACTAAGCGACCCGCCCGCGCAATCACGCAACGGGTGTAAATCACCATGCTTATAACCCCTCGAATACAAAATTGAAGGTTTCTAGCTTAGGAATTAGAGAGGGTCAAGCCTCTAACTCCGTCCTAGACATGCTCAAAATACACACCCTAGAGTTGACTAGGCTCCTAGACATGCATTTTAACTCAACAAAAATAGATATAAGCATCCATCATATGAAAATTGCATCATTATATTAAATTAAACATCTTTTACACAAAATTTGGGTTAGGGACACAACCCTAAACCCCAATAAGGAAATTACTCACAACCCATAATCATAGACATCAAAATTATAAAATTCAAATAGAAAAGAGTAGAGAAGTGTAAGAGAAAACAAGAATAGTCACAGATAACTAAAAAGCTAGCATAACTAGTCTTGATTTACAACTCTCACAATTACCCAAGTCTTGAATCTTGTGGAGGAGAAGTCTTTGATGAATCTTTAAAGCTTTGGGTGAGTAAATCCTTCAAATCACAAAATAAAATAGAAAGAAAAGAGGAAAAAAAATGGAGGAGAAGGATGAGAGAGAGCAGCCCAAAAGGGCTGCCTCTGTTTTTAGTGTGGTGCGGCTACTGATGGTGTTCCTGTTAGAGAAGAAGAATGATTGATTGAACATATAAGGGTCAATTTGTGGCCATTGTTTGTGAGAGAAGAGAAAAGGATAAGGGTTTTGGACAATCCGGTGCGTTTTGGAATTAAGACAAGGGAAGGAAAAAAATGAAAGGATCCATGGTTGCTCCATCCCACGTGATTAGCTGCTGCATAATTTGAATGAAGACAAACAAGGTCCATGCCACATGTCAACTCATAATTGGTCAGACCAATTAATTAGACCAAAACGTGCATGCCTTCTTAATTAACCAATTAACAATAGGTCAATTAAGTTAATTGGTTAATTAAGGCAAAAATAATTTTGTCCTTCTGTAGAGAATTCCGACTTTCACCATTTTGCATGATTTCTGTGTCCATTTTTTCTCGATTTTCGCAACCCTGCTTATTTCCTACAAATAAATAAAAATAGATTAACTACATGTTAATTTACTTAAGGATTATCTTATTTCACGTGTTTAGAATGCAATTACGTGCATAAAAATGCGTGTAATCATGGACCTGATTAGAATTGCTCATCCATAACCATAGTTGTAGATATAGCATAACCCTAAAACAAAAAATTCTAGCAAACACATTTCAGTATAAACCTCGATCTCTCTGCACTGTCCACACAGACATAGGATGCGAAGCTAAGTACACCATATGTAATACAAATATAATTAGGCCATGCATCATAATCAACCCAGCAAAAGCTAGAACCCAAAGCAATAAAATAAAAACAAAGTAAACATAACCATAGGCAAAACCTACAAACACAACAATTATACGCCAAATTTGAGGTGACGGTTCTCAAGACCAGAGGAATTTACATACAATATTCATCCGAATGAGCGATAGTGGAGGGGAACATGTTGCTGCTGCTCCTTCGATCAAGTGCCTTGGCACCCCGCTCGGACGAGCCTCACACAAGTGACCCAGCCATTGAATCTGAATCATCGAGTTGCATTGGGTTCGACAAGAGAGAAGACTTAATTGAGATTACCCAAAAAGAATAATCCCTGAATCCAAGTCAACCCAAGGGCCACGAAGTTCTTCGAAATTCAATTTGGTGGGTGACATCGAGATCGGAGAGAAAGAGCAAGAGGGGCTATGGGAGAAAATGAGGGTTTGATGGAAATATGGCATTTCAATTAGTAAACAGATTTAGTAAAAGAATGTAGAGGCAGATCGAGAAGGTGAGAGAATCACCCGTCCGTGGTGAGTGAATTTTTTTCACTCAAAGCTTTAGATCTAAGCTTCAATTTGTTTCATTCGATGAGGAAGTGATGCAAATGAGACAGAGTGAGAGAGCGGTCCACTAAGATGTGTGTGGGAAAAAAAAAATTGAGAATTTGAACTTTTGGCACAAAAAAAAAAGGGCGGGCCGCGCCTGTTTTCTGGAGGTCGTCCTTGAAAGGTTACTAGGACACCTCAATAAAAATGTGTCCTTATAGGGCGTCCTAATAGCCCATAATTGTAGTAGTGAATAGAAGCCATTCACCATAAGGCAAAGCAAACAAAGACAATACACAACCCAAAAGAAAGCTTTTCACTTCTAAAATAAAAATCGAATCCCTCTAGCTTTACTACCCTCAGAATCGGACATACACAAGTCGTAGCCTTTGACAAAAACCCCAAACTATCCAACTCTCTCTCTCTCTCTCTCTCTCTCTCTCTCAAAAACGCAAGACAACAACAACACCCAAAAATATATTTTCTTCTCCCAAACTTCCTGATAACACTTGCTCTTCTCCTTTCTTAGTTTCTCACAGGTACAAATCTCTCTCTTTTTAATTCCCTTGCTTTTCTCCTCCTCCCTCTCATGTTTCTTTTCTCTTTCTCCCTCTCTGTTCCGTTTCTTTTTCTTTTACCTGACTCCCCTTTCTTCTTCTCTTTTTCCTGCTGTTTCCTTCTCTTCTTTCGTCAGCAACCTCCAGCCCTCCTTATCTCTTAACTTAAAGAAACAATATAAATCCACTAAAGTAAAAACATAAATTTATTAACCATATCTATATATAACATAAATTCTAACAAGAGAATTAGTACCACAATAAAAATGAAAGATAAGAATAAAACAATTAAAAAGTCTAGCTCAAAGATTAAAAAAAAGCAAGTAAACTTCACACTTGGGTACGGGATATCACAAAGCACATCAGTAAAAACAAACACATCTAATAATCAGAATATATAGATCTTAATTAATAGAAAATAGAGAGAGAGAGAGAGATAGAGAGAGAGAGAGAGAGGGAGGGAGGGAGGAACGTCTTGGAGTTCTGGATGTCGTTGCATATATAAACAGTTCATGAAAAGAAGCTGCATGAAATTATGGACTATGCAGCCAGTTGAATCATCGAAGATGGTGGCGGCAACAATGTCAGGATTCTACTCTTTCAAATCGACAGCCTAAGCTGCTTAATAACCTACAGAAAACTATGAACATCAAAAGCCCAAAAATATAATTGGCATATCAAAGTGAAGCATGTTCATCCCCAATCTGAAAGAAACACCAAAAAGTGAAATGCAAAGAAACCTCAATTTGGTGTGTGCAGATGCAGGGAGAGATGAGAAAGTATCTACCCACTAGAATCGTTGGCGGATAGGCTTTGGGTTCAACATCGACTGGTGCTTTTATTGGGCACTTTGTCAATATATTTGTTAGTATGGGCTTACCATCTCGTCCAGCTATAAGTTCTTCAGCCTGACAAGACGAAAAAGAAAACTCAATATCCATTATAACCAAAACCATATGCTATGAATGAGAGAAAAGACTATTTATCAGTATCTAGTAGGCTGCAAGTCTGTAATATACAAGTGCAAGTTTCTTTGAGCTATCTTTAGCATAGTGTTTTAAACTGTTTGCTTCCACAAATGAACTCATTATTTGGAAAACACATTCAAATATGATGAAGACAAGAAAGGCCACCATATCAAGACATCAGGGTCGAGAATACTTACTGCTGGTGATGTCACGGAAGATAATGAGAAGAGACTGTCACTTCAGGCTGCAACCAAAGTATTGAAAAATACCCTGGCATTAATACATATGCATACTATGATTTGAACAAGAGAAACTTTCAGCACACATGTGTATAATGCACAATACATATGCATCTATTTATTATGGATTATGGTAACTCACATGTCGATTCTTGTATGCTAAATTGTTTGGAGGAAAATTATTGTGTATGAGCCTCAGTTTAGTCAGACGACTTTAAGGCAATGAGTAACAACCATCTATTTTCAAGTTGGAAGTACTTAGACATAAAGTAGTCATGCCTAGCTAATGATAAAAAAACTAACTGATTCCAAAGCTCCTAATATCGTATATAGAAATAACATTCCCAAATAGGGATTCAATCAGTAGAAACCATAGATCCTTTCCCGTGGCTTTGGGTTGTTCAAGGCTAATAGGACTTTCTAGGTGAACTAATATCTAATAATGAAGGTTTTAGCTGCAAAAGTGCTCAGCGAATGAAATGACCTTGTTGTAGCCTTCTTTCTCTCAACTCTTTTTGTGTTTATGTATTGGGGTTGAACCATTTTATCAAATTGTCATTAAGTTCTAGCCTTCTTTAAGCTTCACAATGACACAAACCTAACTTTTCCATTTCAAATTTGAAAACAGAGCATAGAACAATTTAATGGGAAGCTAACAGCAGTAGTAATCAAATAGATTCCTAAAGAAAATAACCTAGAAGGTCCTCTTGCAGTCATCAACCAAGGCCTTGAGCTAATGAAGCAGCTGCTGCACCATCTAACATTAATTAAATTTTGGCCAAAAAAGCATCAAATTACGAAAAGGAAGGAAGAGAACTAGTACATACCTATGGATTTGTACGGTGGTGCAGGTCAATTGGGTGAGGACAAACGACAGAGCCCTGATGATCAGTCCTCTTTCTTTTCCCAAACCCTAATCTTCTTTGCTGATGTCATTGAATCTCTTCGATGCCCCAACCATTAACTCGTGAGATATATTGGAGGTTTCGAAGACCCAGCCTTCATATTCCTTGATGAACTTCTTCTTCCCAATACGCAGAACTAGCAGATAGAAGAACCTCCTTTTTTCAGTATGAAGAACCCTAATCTCAAGTCGAGATAGTGGAGAAAGGAGAATTACACGCCTCTTGAAATTCAAAATTCAAAAAGAAAGGGTTAGGATTTGCGACTCAGAGAATCACAGAGAGGGGAGTGAAATGAGAGAGAGAGGGGAAGTGTGGAAGTTTTTTAGCTGAAAACTCTCTAAGGCCAAAGTGGGAGTGAGAGATGGAAGACTCGATATTTTGCTCGAAGTGAAGAAAGGCTCGGGGTTTTGCTCTCAGACTTGAAAAATAGCTAATATGGTTAAGTGTGTGTAATGGTGCCCTCGAGTTGTATAAGGCACCACGCATTAATTTTTATTTATTTTTTTTTTCAAATTACTCAGACAACACATAGAATTCTATATGTTGTCTGAAGTGTAGCAAAGCTGAGGGAACAAAGATGGAAATTTCCCACCTGTGTAATCTAAATTTCAGTTTTGGCGCTGAGGCTAGGCATTTCTAATTCACACAACAGAAATAGTTCATTATGTTGTAGGAACTTGCAAGCATGACAAACCATTGAAGCAAAATTTGCTAGTTCTTTTTTTTTTTTTTTTTTTTTTTGAGGGGGGGGGGGGGGGGAATGAATGTCATTTTGGAGACTTCTCCAAATTTTGCCATTCAATTGCACAACGGCACATCAAAAACCATTATATGATGATTTGGAAGTATACTCCTACAACACAAGCCACTAACAATACAATTTAGTGGCATCTAGGGTACAATTTGGAGCCAAATTTGAGTCTATCTAGGAGGGAAATTTGCCGCAATTTTTTTATTTTATTCACACAATAGATTATTCTTGTAATCATTGTGCAATGATTTTCTAGATAAAAATTTCAGAATTTTAACCACCTTATACAACGTAAGTTTAGTAAACATGTTGTCTGATTCACTTTCCTTCATCACACAACACTTTTTTTTTTTCGTTGTGCAAAAAGTGTAGTGTGTTAAGGTTTTTGGTGTAGTGAAAGTATGCCTTCTCATCCAACTGTTTCATCTCCTCCATGTCTCTTAAATAGAAAGGCATTGTGGTTGCTTTAGCACACTTCCACATCTGGTCCTTCATCTCTTTCCCAAAAAATAACTTTGTGAAGTTAGTCCACATATGTCTCACACAGAATCTGATATGTGCTAAAGGGAGCACCTCATCAAAAGCAGACATCAATCCCTTTTGTTTGTCACTTATAAATGCCCACCCTGCTCCACCATCATTGATATCCAAATCCTTTCCCAACAACTCTAGAAATCAAATCCATGAATCTTTAGTCTCATCCTCCACCATTGCATATGCTATGACCCATGTGGTGTTGTTGGCATCCATACCAACAGCTGTCAAAAGTGCCCTCCAAAAGCACTCTTTAGATGAGCACCATCCAATCCTATAATAGCCCTAAAACCTGCCTTGAAACCATTCTTAAGGGCCCCCAAACAGATGTACATTCTCTTGAAAATAGGCTGGTTGCTTGAGTGTGAGAAATCACACTTGATATCTTTTGTGGTTGTTGGATCAACCCGTTGCAACTCTCTGCCATAGTTTGCCAGCCTTGCAAAATGCTCCCTAATAGAGCCTTCCAATTCCAACAAAGCTGCTCTTTTAGCCCTATAGGCCATTTGCTTTAATACCCTTGCCTTAATCTTTGTAGACATGGTCTGTGCAACAGAACCTGCATTCCAAACACAACAAACATAGTCTGTTTTGGTATACAATTAGTCAATTACAATTCAAAAACAAGTATATATTCACATGTGTTCCAGTTTTCATTAAGCTGAATCTTGTCCTTGAATTTGGAAGTCAAGTATCTAGACCACACCATTGTGTTGTTCCAATTTCTTGTGCACTTGTGCTCACTTTCATATGTCTTGATCATGAATGTGATCTCATGTTGCATCTTTAAGGCATAAAACTCAAAGGGGCAGTCATCCTCCATACATATTACTCTCAATCTTTACTTTTCATTTTTGAGGTAGATTTATTCCCAGCCACCTTAACTTGCTTTCTCCCTCAATGCAGCTCTTATTATTCTCACATTAGCAAATTTCATCCCTTTTCAGAACTCAGGTTTCTTCATGTCTGTATTAGGGTTAAATTCAGGGAATTCATCTTCTGGCTCCCTATCAGAGTTTAAGGCAGGTCCTATTGTCTCTTCATCCGAATCCACCTCTCCAAACATATCCTCATTGTCCTCCAAATCAGCAAATTCATCTGTGCTCCCCAATACAAATCCTTGACTACTTGTTCCTACACCAGCTTCAGTTTGCAGTCCACCATATTCTCCTTCCATACCTTCTACCCACACATCATCATCCTCTATACCATAAGGGTCATAATCTTCATCATCCACCTCAAGGTTATAATCATCGTCCTCACTACCATCTGATCCATCATCTACTTCATCCTCCTCATCATCTTGAAACCCTTGTCCACCATAACTTTGCATGTAATCTGGGATGTCTATATCTTGCAGCTCTTCAAAGTTGATACCACTTGAGTTTTGGTTGCTCCCTTCATCAACCTTTTGTTTACCCTTGTCATTTGGACCAATACCAGCAACCATGCTTTGTTGAGTAGGCACAATATCGTGGACTTCTCTTATAACTACCCTAGTGTTTCTGTTTCCTAGTCTAGGAGGTGATTTTGCAGGTGCCTCATCAGGAATCTCCTCAATCACACAGTTTGGTCTCTTTCTTGGACTATCTGGCAGTCCTCTATAACTACCCCACTAGATCCTGCTTGGCTAAAATAAATGTCCTCGATTAGGTATACACTTCATCCAAGTTGTCCCCATACACACCATGCAACTCCATATGATCTAAATACAGTAACACCAACCTAATTGAAGGTACCATGCAACACATTGTTAACTCATCCATATCACTACTTAGCATCGTCAATGCTTGATCCTTGGAACGAATCCTATACCAGTCTATTCTCTACCTTTCATATGCTGGATCCAATTGCCTAACCATATTGTCTACCTCTACAAGGGACATCTTATCCTTATCCACAAGGTCATAAAAATTGACCTTTCCTCCCACATACTTGTTGTCCCTTAGGCAACCTCCATGATACACCTTTATTGTAAAATAATCCGGGTGCCATGCAAAAAATCAAAGACCACTACAATTCAGCGATCAACATCCTTTTACAAAATACATATCATCTCAGCAATTAAAAAGCATTAAGGAAAGCATTAAACCACACAAATGCACCATTTCAAAATAACAACACGATATGAAAAGGTTTAAAAAAAAAAAAAAGGAAAAATTTTAGTTTAGCACCCTATGCTTTGCACTCAACATCATGTTAGTGCCCCCCCCCCCCCCTTTCAATTTCATCAGCAACACCCCCGTGCTTTCAATTTTAATCAACCGTGTCCAAAATTTGCTGAGACGTCCAAATGATCCGTTAAGTGATGACGTGGCAGCGACAAACTGATTGCGTGGGCCCACTTGAAGGGTTAAAATGGACATTTCAATCCATTTTTAGGGGGCGAGCTTGAACTTTGATCCACACCGAATAGTTATCGAAGTTATGAAACTCGATTAGTTAGTTCATAAAACCCATCACACCCACAATGAAGAAGAACTACTGGAGACACCCATTCTCGAATTACCCCTGCAAAACAAAACTTGAAACCTTCAACCAACCCAATTCTCTACATGCTTCGCGAGCAACGCATCCTCTTCATCCTCATCGGTGTCGCCATCACCACCCTTTTCTTCCCCGCCTTCCCTTGTTAAACCCAGAGCTAGCATCTTTGTTGTCTTCCCTGCTCCTCCACGACCTGGAAACCGGAAGCTTGAGCTGATCCTACAAGACGTCATTGAGCTGATTATATTGGAGGTTGACTAGATCTATCACTTGAAGATCGAGCTTGGCGACGAGCTTGCTCAAGTCTCTGTGCATCAGAAGCTTGCTGCTGTATGATAGATCGACGCACGGGTCAACATCGAAGAGCAGTGCAAATCCGAATCAGACTTTTATAGGGTTTTGATGCGTTAGGTTCTAGATCTCGGGTGTTTTTGCTTTTTGTTTTTGTGGATTCTAGCTCTAATTTAGAGGCTTTTTGTAAATTTTATAGGGATCTGAGGGATTGAATTTTTGATTTTGTTGCGGGGATTAGGTTAGATGGCTTCAAATCCATCTCCATTTCAGGTCAAGGATACAGATGAGGATATCTTTGATAAATTGGTGGAAGAATACCTAGATCTACCGATTGTGGGATCTAATTTGAACGAAGGACGACGTGATTTCGATGATGCCAAGGCGTTTGCCAATCTGAGTGTTGGTGATTCTCCAGATTCAGGTGTTGAAAAGAAAGAGGAGAAGGGCGTTGTGGATTTGGATGCTAGAGAGGAGGAGCTGCAGAGGTTTGCCCCCCTAAAATGGAGTAAAATGTCCATTTTAGCCATTCAAGTGGGCTTACGCGATCAGTTTGTCGCTGCCACGTCATCACTGAATGGATCATTTGGACGTCTCAGCAAATTTTGGACATGGTTAAAAGCACGGGGGTGTTGCAGATGAAATTGAAAGGGGATGGACTAACATGATGTTGAGTGCAAAACACAGGGTGCTAAACTGAAATTTTTTCAAAAAAAAAAAAAAAAAAAAAACAGAAGCTGACAACCATTATATCACCATAAAGTCTACAACAACCAATTTTAACTAAAAGGGTCCATTCAACATAAGCTAACCAACTAGTAATAAAAAATTAAAAAAAACATAAGCTAACCAACCATTGTATCACCATAATGTCTACAACAACCAATTTTAACTGAAAAGGTCCATTTCAATAATTTCAATAGAAGCTAACCAACTAGTAATAAAAAAATATAAAAAAAATAAAAGCTAACTAACCATTGTATCACCATAAAGTCTACAACAACTAGCTTTAAGTCTTTTCCAGAATAAAGCCAAAACTAACCTCTATGCATACCAGGTCCCATTAGGACCACAACATAGAAACTAATGTCAATTTTTCACACATGGTAGACCAACCTTATTTCTTTACTACCACCATGCATATGGCAAACCAACCTTATTTCTTTATCTGTCCCCAACTAACAACACATACAATTCAGCAATAAAAAAGCATGAAACCACATAAACAAACACCTGAAGCTGTATTTCAAAACCCTATACCTTAAACAAAAAAACCCTTACCCATAACCCAAATTTCAAATTTTTTATGGAAACCCTAGACCCATCAAAGCATAAATACCTTCCACCCAAAACTGTTAGCATAAACCCGTGAAGCTTCGAAACCCTAAAAAAGTACTCACCATAATCTGAAACCTCATCTGCTTTGATATCAGCTCCCCTCAGATTCCACAGGTCAAGGTCGTTGCCCACCACGTCCCCACGTCTTCAATCGAAGCTTCGATTCCAAACTCCAAAAATAGTGGTCGCCGATGGAAGAGGATTCGGTTTTGGGTTTGTCAGTTTCGTGCTTATGGGTCTCAATTTAGGGATCACGGTTTGACTTTTAGATATTGGGATTCTAAGGTTCTTGGCTGCGAGATTGGAAAGGGGAATCAGATTCGCGCTTCACAGTTTCTATTACGGTGTTCCATTTTCAGATGACTGTTTCTATTAGGATTTTAATTTTTGGAAGTCGGGTTTCAAGTGTTCAGCGGTTTCTCTTAACTCTTTAAAGGCTTCCAATGAAGATCATGTCCAACATGAAGTGCAATAGAATCCAGAATTTGTCATAAAAACGCGCGGGCATATCCCTTCCTAATCAAGTAGTCACTTTAGTGAGCAATTCAACCTTATTGCAAACACGCTCCGTGGTCTAGACCCACTTGACTTGAGTAAATGAAGTTCACCATGAACCTTCATGTATATTCCGTATCTAGATCCACATAGAGATACGTAGTAACCATATTCATAAGCTGCATGTTCAGTTATTCAAAAACTACCAGACTGACAAGGTAGTGGACTGCAAAGACATCCATCACGAGAGAATATGTCTCATCATAGTCAATTCCAGGGCGTTTTGTGAGAAGCCTTGCTCCATAAGGCGAGATTACTATATCTTTTTCTCATCACACTTTCTAACGAAGACCCATTCGTTAATAGGTCTTATGTTAGGAGGTGTTGGCATGTCAGGCTCTAAAAACCTTCCTCTTCGTTAGAGAATCCAACTAAACCTGGATTGCATCTTTCCATTTAGGCCAATTTTCTCTACGTTGGCATTCATTCATCAACAGAGCGTGGTTCGATATTATCGAACTCAACAAACTCATGCGCTATGAAATGCGCGAATACATCATCAATCATGATGGAGTTTCTATCCCACGTCTCATGTACAATATTGTAATTTTCAGAGAGCTCTATATTCTTAGGAATAGGTTCTGACATTGAGGCATCCACCAACGAAAACCATATTCCGAAACATTCTCATAAGACGGATTTTGAGTGTCGATGATCAAAGGATTGAATTGTACCAAAGTATCCTTCGAACCTATGGGTCTCCCAAGCATCTTAGTTGGAGTCATGACCTGTAATGCTAGAGTGCCACTCTCTATGGCATTGGTGCCATGCGTATCTCCATGTAGGCTGACGTTATGTTATCTCATAGTACGTCCATCCTTGCAGGCATATTTGCAGCAAATATGTGTGATCTCATCACTTTAGCGGGGATCGAGATGAGACATAGTGGGATAGACCATGACAATTCCTGTCGTTCCTATTGAACATTCGTGTTCTTATCTCCCCATAACGATGGGAAAACTGTTTCAACAAAGTAACAATCTGCAAATCTAGCGGTAAGAAGATCGCCTTGAAAGGGTATTAAGTGGCGGACGATTGTTAGAGTCTCAAATCCAACGTATTTGCCCATTCGTCAGTGAGGACCCATCATGGTATGCGGTGGCGGCGCAACTGGCACATAAATGGCACACTCAAGTATGTGTAAGTACAAGATACTTATACCCAGTCACAAGCTGTAACGTAGAGATAGATTGAGTGGCAGTGGGTCGTAGACGAATTAGCATAGCTGCATGCGATATTGCATCACCCCAATCAGATATAAGGAGATCGATGCGCATTACCAATGTCCAGGCTACCATCGTAGTCGTTTCCACGAGACCATTTTGCTGTGTACATAGGAATATGATGTCCAACATCAGTCCCATTGATATGCAATAATCATTAAAACTCTTCGATGTAAACTCTCTAGCATTGTCAAGTCCAATTGACTGAATAAGATGATCCGGGGAGTGAGCTCGTTTTCATATGATATGTGCTAGGAGTGTGGTATAAATAACATTTACAGGTGGAAAATGACACAACATATGACCAGCGTGTTTACATGTCAACCAACATCATGAAATATTTAAACGTCCTCAAGTTGGTTGAATAAGTCCACAAAATCCCCTCAGATTCTATATAAGAGTAGAATGAGTATTTTCGTATCCTTTGCGTAAGACGGTCTCAGTCCTAATTTCTCTAAGGAACAAACTTTGTAGAACGAGTGAGAGGCCTTAGAAGCAACCAATAAGGATTTTGGTTGGGCTAGAGCGTCTGAAATGCTATTGGAAGCAAAATTGGTGATTGCAGCATCACCTAGGGCGCGATCACCATGATGGATGCCATCCATGGCGTCATGAATAGGGACTATGCCAGCCCTAGGCTGGTGGGTGGATGGCAATGGAGGTCATACTTAGTCCAGGAATTAACCTTTGATTCTTGGTTCATTTCGCTCAAAATAATGGATGTCCGTGTGAAGTCTTTAATAGACGGATCATCATATTATGACTAGGATAACCTATCCTGTCATGACAAAGCCAATATGTTGGTACATATATACCTCCCAGGCACAAGTACCGGAAGTACAAGGCTCATCTAGCTATTAAAGAGTAACAAAGGAACTCCCAGCCAAGGATTTCGATACCCCTCAAGTAGGGCTGGATTCGGTAGTAAACCGATCCATTTTTCCCCAAACCGCTGCCGAACCGACCTCTGTCGGTATCGAGATTTTCAAACCGCCGCCGATCCGAATAATCGGTATACCGACACGCCGGTAACCGAAAATCTCGGTTTGGTATCGGTTGGTAACAGGTAATTGCAAGCAAGCTCCATGAAAGTTGGCTTGCAGATCTGGTGGAGAAGAAGATGAAAAAACAGGGAAGAGAAAGAAGAAAGAGAATAATTGAGAGGGCGCGTTCTTCTTCCTCCATCGAATTAGCAGAGGAAGTTGAGGCTCACGGTACTTGTGTGATCTGGGTTTTTGAGTTTTTGAGGTTTTGTGGAAATGGTGCTTGTGTGAAGAATCAATGGATGGTTGCTGGTTTCCTTCTGTCTGGACTGAGAGAGAAGAGAAGAAATAGATCTCGTGAACAATGGGTTTTCAATTTTCCTTCTGCCTTTCTATTGCTTAAGAAGCCAATAAATATAAAATATGTAGATGGTATAACAGGGACAACTTGTGGTGCAGTGGTTGGGATTAGAACCTCTACCTATGAGAATAATGAGATGCGGGGTTCGAGTCCCACTTTCATTCAATTTTCATTTTATTTGAATAAGACACCTTTAAATATAAAATATGTACAATAATGAGTTCAACTCGTGGTCCAATGGATGGGATCAGAATCCTCATACAAAAGAAGCCGGGTTAGAGTCGCGGCAGTGGAGATCATTTTACATATATATTGTATATATACAATATGTATTCGGTATGGGTATGCCATACATCATACTGTAGCCGAGCCGAATGAAGCCAAACGGTACGGCTCAGCCGAGCCGAAAGTCGGCAGGCCGAGTTTTCGGCCCAAATAGGTTCGGGCCGGTTCGAAAATTGGCTGGTTCGGTTGCTTCGGCCCAAAATGCCAGCCCTACCCTCAGGGGTGCTATCGGGAGCCAAATCGTCCCACAACGAATGAAATGAAACCATGCTCCCCCAAATCCATTACATAAGGATCATCTCCAACACCTAAAAAAGGTAACTGTTTACTATCACTTTCCATTATCTTTATCTTATAATGATACTGACTTAGACATTGGAGCATCAAAGGCCGACACACCCAGTCTTCCCTTTGACCTTTGTTTGTTTTACACATAAACAAGATTGATAGTGATAGTGGTAGAACAAGACATCTCGTGATTCGACTGGCTGGATTAGACATCCCTCTACACAGCTAAAACACAATATGTGTCTAAATCCAAGAGATCTTCTCTTATAACTTTATTGGATTTAATAGCTCGAATAGTGGTGACATGGAGTCCACTAAAACGACACATAAGTTTCCCTAAGATGCACCTTTATTCGCAATCATTAAAGGTAGTGCAAAGAAACTCTTTTCCGTTATCTACATGCATTTCTGCATGGAATCCGTTGACTATTCATAGGGTTTTTGTGACAGTAATCAAGGTGCCATTTGGCAAAAAGAACTTGAGCTATTCTATGTCCTTGAACGAATTCTGATGGCCCAGCCATCGTAGTCACAAAGTAATATGTTCAGAATCAAAATGGAGTCACAATGAAAAGAACTCAAAATTTTATTCATAAGCAACAGAGCACATCATTATTTCTTAACCATTAAGAGAATCTAATCCAAATACTAGCTAATGCAAAACAATGGTAGTCATTTGACTTCTTTTGATAACTCCAAAATAAATATAACTAGGTGAGTAGAGAGATGTTGGTGGAGCAAAGCTCGATTAAATACCACTTATCTCAAAACCTTCCTAAACATCATACTCACTTTGGATGAGCCTACTTGAAGAGAAACTAAAACAATGGAATTTACCATGAAATATATGGCAATTGCCTATTAAATCTCTTGGAAAAATAGACTTAAACAAAATTGGCAATCTATTGATCTCAGCCAGATTTGAAGTCTTCAACCCTTCACCCCAGATCATCTTCTTGATCTTCTTGTTCCATATAGTGAGTTTTTCTTGCTTCACAATATGCTTTGTATGCGGTGACAATATCTTCACAAGCTCTACAAATGTGTGCCCAATGACCGGATAATCCACATCGAGAACATACATCTCTGTGCTCAGACTCTATAGATTGAGGCACTTTGAAAACATCATTTGGATGGCTCTTAGTGTTGGTGACGCCACCAACATGGCCAGAGGCGTTGTCTCCCTCTCTCTTTCCACATTGACCTCTTTGGTTTTGTGTTCACCTATTTTGGCGGTTACCATCCTCATTAGAGCGAGAATATGGACCAAAATGTCCAGAAATATCCCTAGATTTAGGGTTTCGCTCTTAGCGCCCTCCCTTAGGGGCGACTATAATTGGACTCCGGAATATGTTCTGTTCCCTCAGGCCTTGAATTATAGTTCTTCACAATAATGTTATCATGCTTTTAAGAAACATTCATAGCTCTAATGAGCTCATGAAATCTTGTGATCCATCCTGCAGTAACATTGATTTGATAGTTCTTAACAACCATCAAAGCAAAGACGAGGAAGGTAGAGAGAGTCTTCTCAATCAACATTACATATGTGATATCTTTTCCACAGAATTCCATCAAAGATTTAATGCGAAGTGGTTCCGAGTTGTAGTCAAGAACTGACTTGAAATCATAGAAGCAGAGGCTATGCCATCTTACTTCTAGGTTAGGAAGCAAGGAGTCACAGACGTTGCCAAATCTTTCTTCAAGTGAGACCCATAGCCTTCTAGGGTATTCTTCATTCATATACTTGTACTGGAGCGAATCATCCATATGATGAGTCATTAGGATGATGACTTTCGCCTTATTTGCCTCCAAAGCTGCTCTATTTGCTTCCAAAGCTTGAGCTTGCTCAACAGTTAGTACTTTCGGGATAGGCTCAAGAATCGTATCCAGGATCCCTTGGGCCTTAAGATGTTGGCAGACATCACGAACTCACTTGTGATATTCAAAGCCAGTTGTCCCCAATGGAGCAAAGTCTAATTTGTTCAAGTTACTCATCTTGAAAATGAACAAGAAAAAATGGTTAGTTTCGGAGCAAAGACTACCACGAAAACAATAAAAATTTCTGAGCGTAATCGCTCCCAAGAAATTATGAATTTCTGAGCATAGTCGCTCTCAAGAAATTCGATTCCAAGAGATATTAGATTAGAACGAAACAATGATGTGTATGGTTGATCATATATTCTCAACAAGTTCGGAGATCTCAACAAACTTAAGTTTTGGAGATAGCACGAACCCCCATAGTTCGGCTTAGGTCTCCCCATGAAAGAAGAAAAGTGGGTAGAAGAAGGAAGGTTGCAAGTCCCTGAGAAAAAAAGAGAAATTGAAGAAAAAAAAAACTAAAAAAAGGGAACTTTTAGTAAAAAAAATACCTCAAAATAGTGGTAGGAAAATCACCGAAAAAGTCTCCCGGTGGTTGGCAGATGGCAATAGTTGCTGCAGGGGTTAGCAAGGCTAACCTACCTGTGGGCTGCGCAAGGCTAGCGCTGTGCTGTCGAGACGTTGCCGAAGGTGCTGTCGAGGCGAGGCTAATCTACGCTGTAGTGTGCGCTGGGCTGCGCGCAGGGGTAGGCAAGATCTGTTGACAGTAAGAGAGGCTTGCTTGTGGGAGCTGCGCGCAGAGGTGAGCGGGAGTAGGCGTGCATGGCTGAAGCGAGACTAACCTTGCGGTTCAGGGACTTCCAGTGGCTGGTTTGATGGGTTTCCGGCCGATTCTGGGGGTTTCGCCGTCGGTTCTGGGCTCCTGGGATCGAGGGCTTTGATATGTGCGACAGTGGTTGCTAGGGTTTGAAGGTTACAATTTTAGGGTTTCAGGGTTAGAGCTTCGTGCTGATAACGTGTTTTAGAAAAATTGAAATTGAGAGCGAATTGAGTAGTGCTTTCATTAATAATAAGGGCCTCTTTATTTAGAGAATTACAAGTATAGAATTAAAGTTGTACATGGAAAGGTAATCATACAATGATTGGATATCTACGAATATCCCGAGAATATCTCTAATACAAACCCTATTACTACTTGCACAAGTAATTGAAATATCGCATTGTGATGCTAAGCACCATCTATTAAACATTCAAAAGCTTAAGGCGAAAGGCAGTTCCACGCTAGAAGGCCTAGAGAATAGATGGTACTACCCAAATACAGGCTCAATAGACTGAACAGCTTGCTTAGGTCGAACACTCCATGTACACACCCGTAAACTGAATTTACAATATACGAAAGCTAGCTAAACTACACTGTTGCTGTTCATTTCAGAAAAGACAAAATGAATGAATAGTGGATTGTCGATTTTGCACTTCATCCTATAACCTAAGCCATCCTGGCCTCTTCATACCCCCTTTCTTCTACAGTGCAGTCCTGTAGTCATTCCTATCAATTATCAAGAACGATCGAGAGATAGAGAGAGAGACAAAGAAATCGGGTGTTTTTTTTGTTCTTCTGTGTATCGATCGATCATTAGGGTTGGGAAGAGGTCCGTGTGAAACCTAAGCTACACTGTTGTGAATAGAGAGTCGTCGAACGCAGGTATCGATGTTGATTGTGTGACTATTTCAACTGCATCCGTGAAGCTGCCAGATACTAACGTTGGGCTGATAACAAGTACAGAAGGTTTGGTTTACAGAGTTTCTGTGCTAGATTTGATTTAAAATTTGGGGTTTTGAATTATGGATTTGATGTGGGATTTCCGATTTTGATCGTAGACCGCTGGGGTAGGAGAAAGAAGAGGAAAGATTGAAGATTTTGGTCGACTGTCAGAGGACGGTTTGCGTTGAGGAAGGTTTTAATAGAAGAAGAGGTATGTGTTTGATTTGGGTTTTTTTTTCAGTTGTCTCGGATTGTGGTTTTGAGTGAGTTTTTTGTGTTTGAATTTGTATGTTAACATGTAAATGATGGTGATTTGGGTTTAAGTTTTGGTTTGGATGGAGATGGGATCAGTTTTAGCCTTTGATAGAGATTGGGCTTTTGTTTCATTTGAGCTAATGAAACCTTTTTTCCTTTTGAGATTTCGTTGTTTTCACAATACAGAGGAAGACAGAAGGCGAAACGAGAGAGAGAGAGAGAGAGAGAGAGAGAGAGAGAGGCAGAAGTCAGATTAGTTTTTTGTCATTTGCAGTCTCTGTAAAGGTTCAGGGAGGAAAGGACAAATCAATTTACGTTTGTTTTGGAGAAGGTACACACTGATATTTTGATTTATAACATTCATCAGAACAAAACTTCAAATGAAAAGCTTTGTTATTGGGTGAAGTTTTTCAATTTCTGCTGCAAAGTGAATAACTTATATATTGGATTTTTAAACTGTTGTTAGTCATTTCATGATATTAATATCTATTTTGCTTTCCAAGCTTAATAATGCCCTTTTTAAATGGTTTTGTTTGGTATTTTTCTCCGTTTGATTTTGATTAGGTTTGTCTACCTATATATAAAGTTTTAAATTTACTGCTGTTATAGGTGTGGACTGTGTTGTTTTTCTAATCAAGTTTATGGCATCTGCAACTATGGTAACTGCTGTTGTAAAATTTTAATTGTTCCTATTTTATTTTACAGATTTTGGGAACAGTGTGCTGTCGGACAGATCGTGAAAGGTTGGTGGGATTTCGGTTTGGTACCAACACACTCTAAACTGATTTTCTTGAATTGGTATTTTTTCCCCCAGTTTTCTAGCTATTATAATCGGTGTTGTTTCTTTTTGTTTTGTATCCAGTGCTTTGCATTTTTAGTGGTTCGAGTTTATGACGGCAAGATTGGGTTGACAATAAATAGAATAGGTGTGGTATTTGATTGTATTTATTTTTGTTTAATTGATTAGCTGAAAATTGTGTTTGTTGTGATTGGGCTCTAGCGTCAGACTTCAAATAGAACAGCTCCAGTTGGTGAATTGGTTGTGTATCAGCATTTTTACTTTCTTCCTTTTGAAAAGGAAGCAGAAATATGAACTATCACAGAAAGATTTTTGTATGAATTGTTCATTTAATTAATACTTTTTAATTCAATTTTCAGACTATCAACTCAACCACGATCGAGAAACAAAGAGATTGGGTGCGTTTCTCGCGGTTCTAGAAAAGAAAAGATAACAGGAGAAATTTAATCCCAAGGTTTGAGAGCTTTTGTTATCTGGGTTTTGTTCTTCTTTTGTTAAAGTTTAATTTTTTCTCTGTTTTTTTTTTTGTGAGAAGTTTGTTGGATACTTGAATCACTGTGGTTGATGATTTATGTTCATTTGAGTCATTATGTTTGATTGTTTGATATCCGAGTTCTCAAAGTTTATGCATTTGATTGATCATGGGTAGTTTGGCAAACTTCTTCTCTGTACCATTTGGTTCACACAGCAGCTCTCTCTCTCTCTCTCTCTAGCTTCTGGTCTACTGTACCTGTGATTATAAATCCAATTTCGGTCAAGTTAGTGTTTAAAGATTTTCATCGAGTGTTAGAGCTTGGGACAAGTTGGTTCAGTTTTCGATTCCTCTCTGTTTTGATAGTCAGTCAAGTAGATAAATCACTCTTTTTGAGGGGTCAAGACTGCATTATACTTGGACATGGTCTTCATTCGTTCTCAGTCTTCACCCTTTATTTCCAGCCAACTTTATTTTGTTTCATCACCACATAAGGTCGTGCTGAGAGTTTTGGTTACCGTAAGAATCACTCATAAATATCCAAACTTATTCCTTCATTACTGCTTTCACTGAAAGTCGTTTGGTTTTCAGAAATCAGAACAGTTTTTGAGCTATTATTTTTTTCTTTTCAGAGAATTAATGGTATGAGATTTTCATGATATGGTGTCTGGTAATACTCAATAAAGACAAAGTTTGTTTTACGGATTAGAAGTTTGGTCATATATCGCAAAACTCCCTAGACACATTATCATTGTCATGTCTTCAGTTTTTTGTTATCAATGGTTTGTATTCTTTATGTCCTAATATGCCTTTTTACTCATGGCTTCAAGATAACTTATGTTTTCCTTATCAATTGCAATTTAATGGAATATAAAAAGAGGCCACTTTTAGTTCTTCGAATTGATATCTACCTCATGTAGCTTTTAGGAGCACCAGACTTTCTCAGCAAGTACCAAATCATCTGTCCAGAAATCCCAAACTAAAGTTGTCTATCTTTGTTGTTTGGATTGTCAATTTCACATACATATGAATTCTTTAATTTAATTAATTTATTATTATTATTTTTTTAAATTATATTATTCAGACAAGGAATAGAATTAAGACCAACCTAGGTTCTAACAAACAGATGTAATACATGAGTGATCCCTGTTTCAAATTATCAGTAGTCTTTATATTGCCTGTGGAATTAATTGAGGCTTTGGTTTGAATATAAGGACTTATTCTCACATGTGGTCTGGGAATCAAGTCCCCTCTGGTACGTATTTAGCTATTTTCTAGAGAATCCCGTCGTAAATTGTGCTCTTTTTGTATATCAATCCTCTGTTAACTACTAATACTTTGATTTCCCTTAATTGTAACAACTCATGAGTTACTAAAGTCATGGAAGAATTTTAGATGATGGAAGGGTAGGGAGTTTTCCTCTTTGTTGGTTTCGTTTTAATTTTGAGGTTTATGATCATTTTGTGGACTTTGCCTTTTTAATGATACAGATTTTGATCTTTTCAGTATTTTGTTTGTCGTGGACTTTGCAATTTTGATGACTGATTGAAAAAATTAGAAAATAAGAGCTTTCAATGTTTGGTATTTATTTATGTGCTGATAGTATGGTCAGTTTCGATATGTAGTGTGCATAGGTCAGTGCTAGAAACAGAAGATTGGAAATTTCAAACAATCTTATGGATTTGGAGAGAAACATGTCATTAACTTCCATTAAACAAAATAATCCGATACGATTGTTTGTCAATGTTTAGAGATATTGCGCACTTTTGTTGAGAGTCTGCAAATGGTTGCCTAATAATTATATTGAAATATAATTATTTTTTGGCAGCTTAATTATTAATTTTCAAATATAATTGTTCTTTTGTTTGTGCTTTCCAGACTGTATGCAAAGAAGTGCGTGTATTATTCTTCTGCTGCTGTTCCTGTGTACATTATTTGGGATTATCTCACTGTGTCATTGCTATTCAAGTATATGCTTCGCATAGAATCAATATGTTCATATTGGTGTGTATTGCTGATATACAGAGATATCAAAACAATGTACAGGACTGAATATTGAGAAATAGCGTTGTATGATATTACAATCGGCTGTAATATCAAAACAATGTACAGAGATAGAGAAATCGGCTGTGTTTTGAGAGTTTTTATTTTGTTCTTCTGTGTATCGATCGATCATTAGGGTTGGGAAGAGGTCCGTGCGAAACCTAAGCTACACTGTTGCGAATAGAGAGTCGTCGACCGAGACAACTGAAAAAAAACCCTAATGACTATACATCATGAGATACAGGACTGTAGAAGATCAGGCTGCCATTGCTTTTTCGCTTTTCCCGTGTCTTGGTTGTGTGATGCGCATAAACAGATGGATCTGGAACTGATCTGCAGTCTTACAGTAATTCTCTTCGACAGCCTATCAGCCTTCTCTCCGTCGATACCGCGAAGGTGAAGTTTCAATTTCGTCCGAGTAATCCTCGCTTTGCTTCCGTCTCCAGGTTCCTCTCTCTCTCTCTCTCTCTAACTATATCCATGCAGCCCCTTAACTAATCACACATACAAATTAACTTTGATCTCGAACTGATTGCAGAGTTTTCACTCATATTCAGCCTGAAGAAGATCTCAAGTCCCTGTTTGCGTCCTTGGCTGCTCAGTCACACAGCGACGGCCAATTCATCTATCCTTCGGTTTTTCAGGTCAATTGCTTTACTTCCTTTCCTTTTGTTCTGGGTATGTTTAATTTGATCGGTTTCATTGATTTCTGAGCTGAGTTGACAGAGAGTGGGGGTTGATTGGTTCGATTAGGTTATCCAGCAATGAAAGGAATTAGAAACTCGACAGAGAGTGGGGGTTGATTGCAGTATTTAGAGGAGCTAAAAATTTCACCTTTTTGTCGAGTTTCTAATTCCTTTCATTGCTTGATAACCTACGTCTGTACGCTTTTTTGTTTGTTTTATTTGAATTGGAAGAGATTTTAAAACCGATGAGATTGTTTGTGGCCCAAAGATGATACTGCTCAAAATTGCAAAGTTTGAGCGTTTCTCAGTAATGGATTTGTCAAATTGTATATAAATGTGTGACTTGATCGATTTGAGATTCTTAATGGCAGGTCCCTCTAGGTATTTTGGTTTGAGATAACATGACTATTCACTTCTGCTTCCTTCTAATTGGTTTGAGATAACATGTCTAATCACTTCTGCTTCCTTTTAATTGGTTTGAGATAATGCAGTGTCATTTAGCTGGTATTCCTTGAGCTGCAACTTTTGAATTGTCATAAGCATTAATTGGAGGAATTTGTTTGGGTTTGTTTTCAGGTGTTATTTAATGAAGGCCAATTAAGAAACCAGCCTACTGACAAATTTAGATTGACTATTTTTGTATCTTGCATTATTTACTATACAACTAAGTTTAGACAATTAACTCTTCTGAATTTTGATCAAATACGACTACATGGATCATATATAATTAAAATTTTGATATATTTGTTAGTTTATGATCATTACAGAACCCCCAACATATTGTTTTCTTTGTTTTTTCAATATAACAGTATGTGTTCTTTAACGGAAAGTACATATAACTTTTAGTTACTAATATTCAGAACTAAGAAACTTAGTCTTTTATTACTGCCGATTCAAAATTTAATGTAGCAGCAGCAATATGCAGACTATTTAAAACTATTGACTATGAGCATATTTATAAACTTGCCAGATGTTTATGATAAAATTCTTTTCTGTGATGAATTTAATCTATAATGTGGACAATCGATCATTTACTTTTCTAAGGTGTTAGCCTATTTTGAAACTGCATTATAATGCATATACACTTACTATATGTCAAAGTGTTCTGTATCAGTCTATCACTATTATATGCCAAATGAGTTCATTGCTGTTTTCTTTTTTATATTTAGTTTATGCATAACTAACTGATAAATTTACTGTTTGTATTATCAGCTATACTTGAACCATTGAATCAACTTTTGTCATCAGAGGTGATCAACTTGGTAATTCTCTTGCCTTTTCAGTTCGTATGTGAACTGATTATTTAGTTGTAACACGTTTTATCAAAAACATTGATCGAGCTTATAGACATGTTCATATTCAAGCACACCTCTTTGGTCAAAATTGTAGACATGTTCACATTGGTTGTGTTACCTGTTTTGAAACATTGTCTCCAACATTCTTTTTGTTATGGTCTTCAATTAATTGAATTACTTAGTGAATCCGTTATAGAGTCTTTAGGAATGTAAATCTGGCTCATTATTTAGCCAACAATGTTTAAACATTAAACATTGGAGATCAGTTCTCATAGAGTCTGTAATTATTCATGATCAATCATTCCATTTATGCTTTGATTTGTTTTTTTTTTTTTTTTTACACTATAAATTCATATAAGCTCTCATTATAGGCATAGAAGAATCAATAGGCTATTCTGCATACCTTTTTGCAATCATCATTTAGCTCTTTGTATCAAACTTCTATTCGTTGTTTAGCATCTGCTCTTCCCTTTTAATCTTGGTCACAAAGAATTTGGGGCCAGCAAGAGTAATTCCTTTTGAATTTTTCCCCCAATTTTTTGTGATTCACTGAAGCTTTAGATAGTTGGTTTTTGGGATTTGTGGTTTAATGACTTTAATCACAGATTCTTTTCAGGTGTTCAAATTTGCGGTTTATCGATTTCCTAAGTTTTAGGCTTTCTTCTTTAGCATTGTTTTGATCGTTCATTTGTCAAGGAGAGTTTCAAATTGGATTGGGGTTTGCAGAAGCCTCGAGGTTTCACCGATTGCTTTTGAGCTTGAACCAGGTAATTAAAACATTCGTTTCTATGTCATTCGCTTTGCATTTGGCATTACATTTATAGAGTTGCCCCTCTTTGTTTCATTTCATCAAGCTTGGTTGAAACAGTAGGTTAATCACTTGCAGTTTATAAGTATATGACCTGTTTTAGCATATGCCCAGTTCATTTTTTGCATTTAATTGCTTAAAATTGAAGTCTTCGATCCTTCTGAGCCTGTTTGAAGTTTTCAGTTGGTGGTGTCAATTGGGTTTTGGTGATTGTTTTTTTTTTTTTTTTGGGTACTTATTGTATCTGGCTTGATGTGGGTTTGAATGTTGGTATGAAAAATGACTTCCTTTTGATCATTTGTGAGCTACTGTAGTTGTATTTTTAATGGAAAATACCTTATTGTGTGATTTGTGATTCTGGGTTTTGGTTAGTATTGATTGCAGAATTGATTCAAAGTTGAAACTCACTGTGGATTTTGCAGAATTGGTTAATATTTAATATCTTAGACATGCTGTTCCTTTTGCAGGTAACTAATAGTTTGGATCAACTCCAACTACAATTGGAGCAACTACTTTTTTACATCTACTCCAGTTACGCTGGCTTAGAACTAAACCTTTTGTAAAGCTACAACTGAAGCAGCTAAACCTGTTGTACAACTACCATTTCTGAACCAACCTCAGTAGCAACTTTGTTAACCTATTTTTCTAACACACTTTCGTCAAGTTCCTTTTTGTATAAAAAATCTTTCACTCTTTCAATAGAATGCAATAATTTTCCTTTTGTATTTTATCGTTATCATTTATTTACAAACACAATTCTGCAGCAAAGCGCGGGTATTATAATATGAAAGCTTGCAAGTTTTATAATATGAATGCTTGATGAACTTGAGTCAAATCCGCTGTCTTGCTTCTACACTGCAATTAATTCTTCCTTCATACAATTTGACAATGCCAACAAATCAAGTTGATAAAATGCCAAATTTATTTCCTGCTCAGTTCTTAAATTAAATTTTCAAGTTCGACAACTTTCAGGCTAAATGTCATGGAAGAATCAAATTGCAATCAATACTCCTACCTCTGCAACAGTTCAACCACACCCTGTACATGCTCAATTATATTCATCTCCACAAAGAAACTCTACAAGTTTCTCTACAAGATACTCTACAACGGCATAACTCCCGCAGCAAAGCGCGGGCAATTTTTCCTCGTTTGTTTCTATACTTCATCAAACAGTGAAAATCTTAGGAGGCCTAAATTACTATGTAAGACTAGGGTCACTCATGGGTTGCATTTTTTTATAATGTGTGAACGACATTCACAATAGAGTGTCTAAATATTGACTGATTGTAGTATAATTCAGCTCTGGATACAGTTTTGTCGCATTGGCACTATCAGCTGACTCGATATCAAAGTAAGTTTGATCGCCCTTTATGAAAGCAGAATATATGAAAATCAGGGCCATGTTGTCAGGATATGAAGTCTCTGCGATGAAAAAAGTAACATTTTATTGGTACAGTAGTTAAGAAATTGAAGAACTCACATGTAAACCATGATTCATGGCACAGATTCGTAATCAAGAACATATTGGACTATACTTGCACATGTTTGTTCAATGAAATCAATGAGAAAATGTTCTGTGCAACTACAAAATTTTCTCTGAGTTCAAACTTTTTTTTCTCACTTTCTTAAGCTTTTAATTCTGTCCTGAATAACAACCATATTGCATTAGTGTAGGTCTGAACTTGTTAATCCACGCAATAAATGTGCCAACAATTTCCTTTCTCAGGACCTCATCTATCTATTCTTTCTATTGTATACCGTTCTGTTGTGCAACTCACATTAGAATCTCAATTAGCACCTCTAATCCCAACAGGAACATAGTTAATGTTGTAAGATCCACAGACAATTTGGGAACTATGTTGGGAGAATATTGCAGGGCCTAGGAGGATGTGCTGCTAATCTTTCCTGGGGTTCATACAGGCATTCAAACTTTTACTAAATGATAAAAGAAATAGCACGTCCTAAGCTAGATATGTAAAAGATTTGTGGTGAATATATGAAACTCAACCATTTTCTCTCTTCCGTTTTTGTAGTCCCTACCCTCAGCAGGAATTATATCTTATTCGTTATGAGATCAAGTAACCAATCATTGTGAAATACCCAAATAGTATGAACCAGAAGAAGTACCTTTAATCTTCTTAAGAAGCTCTTCTTCTGAAACAAACACCTTCTCAAGCTTCTTCCCAATCTTACTCTCCCAAAGCTCAACAAGTTCATTCAGCGAGTACACATTTCCGGGTGGCCTAAAATACAACACTTTGTTCAAGGTTCGTGGATCGTCCAATGTCTTGATAGTGAAGGCAGCTACATCAATTTCCTTGACAAAAACGCCTGCAAATTAAGAAATAACAACTGTAAGCAGAGCAGCAAAACACACAAGTCAAAAACCAAATCCAATCTTAAGGACCTTTAGTATTTCCATCCCCAAAAATCGTGACTTTGTCCCTGGGAGGCACTTTGAGGCCCGGCTGCACAAGTGAAGGAAGCAAATAGCTCGTATAGAAATTGCAGGAAACAAAAGTGTAGGGAATGCCTTGAGCTTCCACAAGACGCCTAATCTCGGCTTTGTTTGAATAGAAGTTGTAGTCCATCCCTGAAATCTGCGTCTTATCTGGGTCCAACCCAAATTCTGATGGAACGAATCTCTGCATCCCAGCATCAATTGGTCCACAAAAACACATAAATTCCACATCAAAGTAATAAAATCTGAAATTTTAAACCCAACCCTTAGTGACATTCATTAAAGAGTTTCAGTCATTGTTTGAAGTTCTAAATATATAGCAATTGTTAAGAGTAATGCTGCTCAAATTTCCCAAGACAATCCCAACTTTGATCATAATTTTAAGAGGGTAAAAAAGAAGGCCAGAAGTATCCAAACCTTGATGGAGCCAGCATTTTTGATAACTTGGATAAGAAGCTTCTGATGGAGCACCTGTTTGGCCTGAACAGCACAAACAACAACATCAACTTGCTTCACTGCTTCAACAAGGCTCTCTTCATCTTCCAGCGAACCCTGAAACAGTGACAAACAAACTGAGTTGATAAATGACTTAAACTATCCGAACATGGTTAAGAGCCACAAATGGGAACAAGGGTACGACTTGGAGGAGTGTGACGCCGGCATCGGAGAGGGCTCGAAGGTTTTGGGACTTGCGGGGGTCGGAGAAGGTGTCGGGTCGGACGAGAGCGAAAGTGGGGTGAGAGAAATGGAGGCTGGCATTGGCTAAATGGTGACCCAGATTTCCTGTTGCTCCGATTATCAGTACTCTGCTCTCCTTCTTCTCCATTTCTGGTTTCACCCGACCTTTAAACCCAAAATCTCCCACTCCGTTTTTGATCAGACGGTACGGATTAGAACCAGATCCGAAATAAAATCTAGTACGCGGCTAAAGAACAGTTTTATAGCATCAGCAGTGGCCCAAATTTGGTTCCAAAATCTGAAGATGTGAACTACAATAGTCGAAGCACGAAAATTCTAATATGAACCAGGGTCCAGATGGACCACGGTTAAATCCGGCGGGTGAACAGCACGTGCGGGTTCCAGGCGAGTGAGGAAGAAAGCCGAAATCAGCTGATGCGACATGGGACCCGCTGATCTGCAAATGCTGGGTTTTTCACTGTTCCCCGACTTCGTCCTCGTCGGGGTCGAATTCCTTCCGTCCTCCGTTAAACCACCTGCACAGCGGAGAACACCGACGCGCAGAAGATCACATCCACAGCACAATCGGACAACCGATCCGCCACCCAACCGGAGCCCCATTACGGCGAACCCTTCATCGATTCCATGGTCGGCGATTTCAATGAGGCAACGCCGAAACCCCCGATGGGCTTCAACGACAACTGCTCCGCCACCCTGAAGCTCATCTGCGACGGCGGCGCTCCCCAAAACCGTAGCCTGAAACATCGACGTTGGCGGTGGTGCTGTTGTACACGGCGACGTTCCGGGCCGATTGCGGCGACGTCGAGAGAGAGAGAGAGAGAGAGAGATATCAACGGTCCAGATCAAAAGATGCAGAGCATACGGTCCAGATCGTATCTCTGAAAAATTGTTTTCTAATAAATAATTAATATGTTTTTAAGAATATAATATATAAATAATTTTTAAAATTCTAAAACTTCTAAAAATTGTAAAAAATAGCACTAAGGTCGGAAAAAATTCATGAAAATTCTCAGAAACTTGATGTGACGTGTACTTTAATATTGTGTCTAAAAATTTTTATTCATTAACAATCTAGCCCTTTAAAATGCGAGTTAATAGAAATATGAAAAAAACTATTAGTCGGTTGACAGAGTAGATCGACATCATAACTAACGCAAAATTTTTTGAATTTTTTACCTAAATCCTAAAATAATGTACTTGCCTCATCTAACGGAAAGTTTCTCAAGTGTACGATCCGATGACGCATTTGGGCTTTGAAGGTTGTAGTGAACAAAAATAGGGTTATTAAACCTTAATCCTTTGACCGAGTCGATCGACATCCTAACGATGACGGATTTTTTCTAATTTTGGACTGGAAGCCTAAAATAATGTACTTGACACATCTGACGGAAGTTTCTCAAGTGTACGATTCGATGATGCTCTTGTCCTTTGAAGCTTGTAGCAAAAAAAATTAGGGTTATTAAGTCTTAGTCGTTTGACCGAGTCGATCGACATCCTATTGAAGATGGATTTTTTCCAATTTTCGACTCGAAGACTAAAATAATATACTTGACACATCTGACGGAAGGTTTCTCAAGTGTACGATCCGATGACTCCCTTGCCATTTGAAGCTTGTAGTGAACAAAAATTAGGGTTATTAAGCCTTAGTCGTTTGACCAACCCGATCGACATCCTATCGATGATGGATTTTGTTGACTTTTCGACTGGAATCCTAAAATATTGTACTTAGGACATCTGACGGAAGGATTCTCAATTGGACAATCCGGTGATGATCTTGCCCTTTGAAGGTTGTATAGATAAAAAATAGGGTTATTAAGTCTTCGTCGTTTGACCGAACCGATCGACATCCTATTTAAGACGGATTTTTCTGAATTTTGAAACTGGACTCTTAAATAATGTACGTACCACATCTAACGGAACGATTCTCAATCGTACGATCCAATGACGCCCTTGGCCTTTAAAGGTTGTATAGATAAAAAATAGGGTTATTAAGTCTTAGTCGTTTGACCGAGCCAATCGATATCCTATTGAAGACGGATTTTTCTGAATTTTGAAACCAGACTCTAAAATAATGTACGTGCCACATTTGACGGAAGGATTCTCAATCGTACGATCCAATGACGCCCTTGCCCTTTGAAGGTTGTATAGATAAAAAAATAGGGTTATTAAGTCTTAGTTGTTTGACCGAGCCAATCGACATCCTATTGAAGACGGATTTTTTTGAATTTTGAAACTAGACTCTAAAATAATGTACGTGCCACATCTGACGGAAAGATTCTCATTCGTACCATCCAATGACGCCCTTGTCCTTGAAGGTTGTATAGATAAAAAAATAGGGTTACCAAGTCTTAGTCGTTTGACCGAGCCGATCGACATCCTATTGAAGACGGATTTTTCTGAATTTTGAAACTGGACTCTAAAATAATGTACGTGCCACATCTGACGGAAGGATTCTCAATTGGACAATCCGGTGATGATCTTGCCCTTTGAATGTTGTATAGATAAAAAATAGGGTTATTAAGTCTTAGTCGTTTGACCGAACCGATCGATATCCTATTTAAGACGGATTTTTCTGAATTTTGAAATCAGACTCTTAAATAATGTACGTACCACATCTGACGGAAGGATTCTCAATCGTACGATCCAATGACGCCCTTGGCCTTTGAAGGTTGTATAGATAAAAAATAGGGTTATTAAGTCTTAGTCGTTTGACCGAGCCAATCGATATCCTATTGAAGACAGATTTTTCTGAATTTTGAAACCAGACTCTAAAATAATGTACGTGCCACATCTGATGGAAGGATTCTCAATTGTACGATCCAATGACGCCCTTGCCCTTTGAAGGTTGTATAGATAAAAAATAGGGTTATTAAGTCTTAGTCGTTTGACCGAGCCGATCGACATCCTATTGAAGAAGGATTTTTTTGAATTTTGAAACTAGACTCTAAAATAATGTACGTACCACATCTGACGGAAGGATTCTCATTCGTACCATCCAATGACGCCCTTGCCCTTTGAAGGTTGTATAGATAAAAAATAGGGTTACCAAGTCTTAGTCGTTTGACCGAGCCGATCGACATCCTATTGAAAACGGATTTTTCTGAATTTTGAAACTGGACTCTAAAATAATGTACGTGCCACATCTGACGGAAGGATTCTCAATTGGACAATCCGGTGAAGATCTTGCCCTTTGAAGGTTGTATAGAAAAAAAATAGGGTTATTAAGCCTTAGTCGTTTTACCGAGCCGATTGACATCCTATTGATGATGGATTTTTCTGAATTTTGAAACTAGACTCTAAAATAATGTACATGCCACATCTGACGGAAGGATTCTCAATCGTACGATCCAATGACGCCTTTGCCCTTTGAAGGTTGTATAGATAAAAAATAGGGTTATTAAGTCGTAGTCGTTTGACCTAACCGATCGACATCTTATCGATGATGGATTTTTCTGAATTTTGGACTGGAATCCTAAAATATTGTACTTGGGACATCTGATGAAAGGATTCTCAAGTGGACGAACCGGTGATGACATTTCCCTTTGAAAGTTGTATAGAGAAAATAGGGTTATTTAGCCTTAGTCATTTGACCTAGCCGATCAACATCCTATCGATGATTGATTTTACCGAATTTTGTACTAGAATCCTAAAGTATTGTACTCGGGACATCTGACGGAATGATTCTCAATTGGACAATCCGGTGATGATCTTGCCCTTTGAAGGTTGTATATATAAAAAATAGGGTTATTAAGTCTTAGTCGTTTGACCGAGCCGATCGACATCCTATTGAAGACGGATTTTTCTGAATTTTGAAACCAGAGTCTAAAATAATGTACGTACCATATCTGATGGAAGTATTCTCAATTGTACGATCCAATGACGTCCTTCCCCTTTGAAGGTTGTATAGATAAAAAATTATGGTTATTAAGTCGTAGTCGTTTGACCTAGCCGATTGAGATCCTATCGATGATGGATTTTGCTGATCCAAGTACAATATTTTAGGATTTCAGTCCAAAATTTGACAAAATCCATCATCGATACGATGTTGATCGGTTAGGTCAAACGACTAAGACTTAATAACCCTATTTTTTTTCGATGCAACCTTCAAAGGGAAATGTCGTCACCGGATCGTCCACTTGAGAATCCTTCGGTCAGATGTCCCAAGTACAATATTTTAGGATTCCAGTACAAAATTCGGTAAAATCCATCATCGATAGGATGTCAATTGGCCAGGTCAAACGATTAAGGCTTAATAACCTTCTTTTTTCTATATACAACCTTCGAAGGGAAATGTCGTCACCGGATTGTCTACTTGAGAATCCTTCTGTCAGATGTCCCAAGTACGATATTTTAGGATTCCAGTCTAAAATTTGGCAAAATCCATCATCGATACAATGTTGATCGGCTAGGTCAAACGATTAAGGCTTAATAACCCTCTTTTTTCTATATACAACCTTCAAAGGGCAAGGTCTTCACCGGATAGTCCACTTGAGAATCCTTCCGGCAGATGTCCCAAGTACAATATTTTAGGATTCCAGTCCAGAAATCGGCAAAATCCATCATCAATAGAATGTCGATCGGCTAGGTCAAACGACTAGGACTTAATAACCCTATTTTTTTATCTATACAACCTTCAAAGGGCAAGGGCGTCATTGGATCATACACTTGAGAATTCTTCCGTCAGATGTGGCACGTACATTATTTTAGACTTCGATTTCAAAATTCAGAAAAATCCGTCATCAATAGGATGTCGATCGGCTTGGTCAAACGACTAAGGCTTAATAATCCTATTTTCTCTAGGCAACATTCCAAGGGCAAGGCCGTCATTGGATCATATACTTGAGAATCATTCCGTCAGATGTGGCAAGTACATTATTTTAGACTTCAGCTTAAAAATTCATAAAATTCCGTAATAGTTATGACGTCGATCTACTCGGTCAACTGACTAAGCTTTTTTCTTATTTTTATTAAGTCGCACTTCAAATGGCGAGACCGTTAAATAATACAAAGTTTGAGACACATTATTAAATTACACGTCACGCCGAGTTTGTTCGAATTTTTGAGAATTTTTGCCGACTCCAGAGCTATTTATTACAATTTTTAGAAGTTTTGGAATTTTAAAAGTTATAATACAAATATTCTCAAAAACATATCAATTATTTATTATAAAATAATTTTGAAGAGGTGCGATCTGGACCATATACTTTGCATATTTTGATCTTAACCGTTTATAGTAATATGTGAGCCCCGGAAAAATGTATTGAGCTTAATGGAGATCGTACATGAAATTATTCAACGATCACGATAAATGTCATGATGCTTGAGGAAATTTTAAGAAATTTTCATAAATTGAATTCCTCAATCTAGGAGTTGGATAATAAAGTACACGACCTGACGAGTTCGTTAAAATTTTCGGGGAATTTTTCAGATACCCGACCTAATTGTTATGATTTTCTGAAGTTTTGAGATTTTGGAAATTAATTAAGGAAATAGAAAATGGGTGGAGCGATCCTAGCCATCCACCGTCTCCACCTTTTGATCACAGCCGTTCAAAAGCAATTGAAAGGGCCTATCAATAGGCCTGGGATTAGATGGACGATCTAGAACACCCGAACTGCAACCCCGCGACCCGACTTGACCCGACCGGAAATCTCTCCTCCGGCCATCTCTCCGCGGCGGACCACCGGAAAAAGCTTCGTCTCGCAGTCGCCTACGTCCCTGCGATCTCCGATTGTACATGCAGCTGGGTCGTTACTGTATATATATATCGCCTCGCCTCCCTCGACCCAGAACCTCCCCTTCGTCTCCGTCAACAACAGCACCACCTCCAAGATCTCCGCTTCATCTGCGTCTACAACAGCACCACGTTGCCACCGTCGGCCCAGAACCTCGCTGTCGCCGCCCTCGGCCCAGAACGTCGCCCGCATCTCCTGTCGGTTCAGTTTGACAACGATCTCGGCTTCGACTCCCTCTCTTCGCCACCACAACCACAACCACAACACTTTGACGGAGCCGTCAGCGGAGACACCGACGCAGACTAGTTGTCTCTGTTCTGCAGGTGGTTTAATGGAAGAGGCTTCGAATCGGCGTGCCTCACTGCCTCCCATGTCAACTGTACCCATCCAATAATCAGCCGCGGTTTGGTAACCGCGCGTGTCCTTCAAACGCCCCCTAATGGCTTGGTGCAGGTGGACATGGAAGTCTCTTCGCTACAATAGGTCGGAAAAATCTGGAGTCATTTTTGATGAGACCTAAATCTTGGCCCAAATTGATTTGGACCCAAAATCGTTGTGTTGACCTACACGTGGGACACTTGTGGGATTGACCCCACTCCACCCCACATGCATCTCGTTCTAATTTTTCATCTATAAATTAATTCATGAATAATTTTGTGGGTCTTTAATCCAAAGTACTAATATGGGCTAAAATTATCTAACTTATCCTAGCAACATATTTTTATTTTCACTAACTTAATTTAAAGTAAAAGGACAATTTTACTATTAACCTAATTAATAAACTACAGTCATTCTCTCTCTCTCTCTCTCTCTCTCTCTCTCTCTCTCTCTCTCTCTCTCTCTCTCTCTCTCTCTCTCTCTCTCTCTCTCTCTCTCTCTCTCTCTCAGTGTCGTTGTTGAGGCTCAATCCTAGGTGTTCGACCAACGATATGCTCCAGACTGGAGACATAATTGAGGAGCTCTATATCGACACCTCCGTCATTGTCAAGTTATCGTAACTTCTAATCATAGTAACACAACACATTTCAGGTTGGGGGTTTCTGAATTTGGAGTAAAATGCTGCGTTTTGGGATAAAAGAGTGTCCATCAATTGGCCTTCGGTCACTTGGTTGGTGCTTTCTATTTTAGACAATGCCTATTTTAGGCATTGTCAGGTTATCGTAACTTCTAATCACAATAACACAACACATTTCAGGTTGGGGGTTTCTGAATTTGGAGTAAAATGCTGCGTTTTGGGATCAAAGAGTGTCCATCAATTGGCCTTCGGTCACTTGGTTGGTACTTTCTATTTTAGGCATATGCACAAATTCGAGGACAATAAACGTTTTATGGGGGTAATAAAACGTTTCTAAACATTTACTTCTCCCCCCCCCCCCCCCCCCCCCAAATAAATGTTTATTACCTCTAATAAAAGATTTTGAATTGATGTAATCTCCTCATTTTCTTCATCAATAAAAGTTTTATTTGTCTAAATTTTATGGAGATTAGTTGCCTTTCCCCCTAATAAAGTTAGGGGACAATAAAGGTTTTTTTTTTTTTTTTTTTTGTGGGGTGGCGGGGAGAGGCAATAAACCTTTCCCGCAACATATTTGAGATATCCGATGACCTCTTTGTGTACCTCCGGCGAGGTTTCATAAACTTTTATTGCCCCGCAATAAATGTGTTTTGGGGGGCTCTAAATGTTTATTAGGGGGCAATACCTCTCCGACGACCTCTTTGGAGACCTTCGGCAAGGTTTCATAAACTTTCATTACCCCCCCCCCAAAAAAAAAGTTTATTGGGAGGCAATAAATGTTTGTTAGGAGAGCAATAAACATTTCCGATGACATATGAGAACTCTGATGACCTTTTTGGGGATCTCCATTGAGGTTTCAGAGAAGTTCGGATTCCGACGACCAGTGACGGGATTCCGGCAAAGTCTCGTATGACTTCTCTCTATTCCATTTTCTCTCTCTATGTGACAAAGGGATAAGGGCAAAATAGTTTTAAAAGTAACTAAAAAAAATTAATTAGGTATTAGAGAACAACTTATTAGAGTCATTATTCGTAAGTGGGAAAAAAAATAAATGAGTGGTGTAAGGGGGAAAAAGGCCATAGAATTAGAATAAATGATCAAAACCCCAAAAAAAATTTTGGCTGAAACTCGTGCATAATTTCATAATTTCGTTGTTACACTACTAGGATAAAGTTCATAGACATCAGTTCACAACTGATGTTAAAAAAAAAAAAATCCGATGTCTTAGTGGGTGATGTTAAAGATCGCCAAAACTAAGACATCGGTTCACAACTGATGTCTAGTTTACTACCAGACATCGGTTTAAGGTTCAGAACCGATGTAAAAACGTTAATGTGATCACCATTTTGGTGTGTTTAGCTATTGTCAAACCTTCATATTTTGACATTAGATGCTTAATGAAATATAGGTCTAACAACACAATTATCCATTTTAACATCGTTTCTGATTTAGAAACGATGTCTGATAATATTTTACACATCGGTTCCCATTATTTTTTGCTTGTGGTTCATAAGATTTTCGTGTGTTTGGTACATAATATTTCACTAGATATTCAATCTACATTCTATAGTATAGTTTGAAATGATGTCCATATTTATGCTAGACATCGGTTTTATGTATATATCGATGTCCATAGTTATTCTAGACATCGGTTTTTGTTTATATATCGATGTTCATAGTAATGCTAGACATCGGTTTTATTTATATATCGATGTCCATAGTAATGCTAGACATCGGTTTTTGTTTATATCTCGATGTCCATGTGTATATTAGACATCGGTTTTGTTTATATATCGATGTTTATAGTAATCCTAGACATCGGTTTTTGTTTATATCTCGATGTCCATATCTATACTACACATTATTTTTGTTTATATATCGATGTCCATAGTAATGTTAGACATCGGTTTTTGTTTATATCTCGATGTCCATGTTTATATTAGACATCGTTTTTGTTTATATATCGATGTTCATAATAATGCTAGACATCGTTTTTGTTTATATATCGATGTTCATAATAACTGATATTTTTTTCATTTCTTGACTGCTGTTATATATATATATATATATATATATATCCCTTTTGCTGCTGTATTTGGTACTAGAAAGCTAATCCACAAATAACATGAAATTCAAATGTACTTTAAATATTAGGGAATTGTATTAATTTCAATACAAAATGGATGATTGCTACAAAATAAGAACAATTATCATCTCTCTTGGTCCATCACTGAACTGCAAAAAGATCTCTCTCCTGCAAGCAGCAAAAGGGGCAAGTCAGCTTACTTGGCTAGAAATAATCACTATGATTTCAGAGCATGCATGCTTCAGGGACTAATGCACAAACAATGTATGAGGGTATAAAAACTATTCCATAGTATGCATGCTTCTTGCACTAAAAGTATAAATGAGTGAATAATGTTCTTAATTGAAAATTTTCAATTAGAATAATGTACGCGCTACCTGCTTCAATAAAGCGCTCAGCCATAATAGCATTCTGGCATGTAAACTCACCTAGTAGAGGAAATCTGAAGAAAAGCAAAAGAAAATAGGAATCAAAATATAGGAACTGGAAAATAAAAATTAGACTTTAACTAATCTAATCATAAAAGGAAATTTGACACTTGCGGCAAGACACAAAATTAGACAAAAAGCTTCTCAAGAGTGAAGACTTAAGAGGCAAACCTACTTTACAATGAGACTATCAACTCAATCCCAGTTGCTGAAGTGATATTATAACAAGAACAACATTATAGAGAATCACAAAATAAAGAAACATGAACTATACTCGACCAAAATACTGTAAATATTTTACTCCAGCTGGAATGAGAATATTTTCCTGTAAAGAAACATGAACTATACTCGACCAAGATCACGGTTAGAATTACCCTGTAAATATTTTCCTTTGTCGGCCATGTTTAATTGTAATTACTAAACTATGAAATACTGCAAAGAAGCTTGTGGATTATGTATTTTTTTAGTCACAATCAGAGTGCTAAAGTTTCTGCAAAGAAGCTTGTTCTGAGCAATGGTATTACCTGTCTTTCATAAAAATCGAAATCAGACTAATTTTTCCAGTTACTAAACTCAAAAGATCATTTTCCCGGCAGATTAACTGATTGACTGGTCACTACAATATGCACCAACTGTGTGTAGATTCAGAAAGGATCCCATTGGTCAATTCATTCATCAGAAGCATCACTCAAAGGAGAAGATTCTTTAGAGCAGTTAGACTTGGATCCATTTTGAAATTCTTCCTTGAGTAACTTCCAGATTTTACTTCTCAACCTTGAAGCCTCTACAGGTTGGTACCACTGCCTGACAATCTGAAATTTCAAAGTAGATCAATCAGGTATAATCGAGAATGATACTTGCGGAGGAAACTAAATAATGGAAAGTACCAATTATTAAATTATACGCCAAAAAGAGTTTAACTTCCCACTACATGTATGTGTGCACTCACCTCCCACTTGTGCCTGCATAAACATAGGTCATGCATCTTGGTTGCAAGCATGAAAATTTCAACAAACGGAGAAATAAACAGCATACAAACATAATATAGAACATCTCGAAGAAATAACATTCTTTCTTCTAGCCTCTTCATGGTCCATGATTCCAGCAGAAGTGGTGAGCACGATATATCCAACTCCAAGATCAAACAAAAAGCAGTAAGCTCAACTGAAAGTGGCAGGATCAAATTTGTAAGGTGAACTTAATAAGGTAAGAGTGCGAAAAGGGTATAAATGTACAACACTATTTGATTCATAACAAGGCAACTGATTATACCACTAGTGCCCAGTGAAGGATAAGCACGAATGCTCACAATTCAAGGTCACACTATATATAATCACCTAGAGTTCTGCTAATCTTTTAAAATTTCAAAAAATTGTTCAAAACAACAATTATAGATTAAATATGTATACTTAACGGAGCCTCGAAATCATATCATATTTCTAAACTTGAAAGACCTCTGCAATTCTTTTTTCCGAGAAGAAAGCTAACTGCTAATGCTTGACTAACCTGTCTTGAAGGAAGCAACCTGGCAGTCCAACCTTCAATCTCCTTAACACCAACATCAAAACGAGGACTAATGACCCCACACTTTTTAAGCCTTCCATTCAGTTCGACCAAATTTTGCCAGAGCTGTGGTCGTCAACATACTCGAACTCTCCAATGTATCCTAAAGAAGAAAACCATAAACATAAATATCCATACATTCATAAAAACGGACTAACAAAAACAGAAGTAATGAATTATGTTTCAGTAATAGATACTTACCATGCTTTTGCATGACAATAAGAAACTTGATGATCACTTTGGATGACGGCCTGATCATCACCTGACGCTTACCACGTTTCTCTGCATTGTACATGCTCTTGAGAGCATCATTCAGCACGCTAACTCTCACCATTGTCGCTGCTGCATAAGAAAACAAAAATATCCAGGACTTCAGTTCACAAATCAGGAATGAAAAAAAATCAAACAAACAGAAACACACATAAAACCTCTGCTCTCATTCTCTCAATATGCTCCTACTCAATAGCACCCAAAACCATAAAAGCACATGCCAAGTTCCTAACTTCATCCATATTCACACAACAACCCGCCAGTCCAACTATCTTTTTACAGCAACCACCATGTTAGTTTTCCCCATTTCTATCTACTAAACACATAAAAGATCAACATGACTACCGAAGCTCTGTTCACCATTGTAACAAGGCCGCACCGAATTCTAGCTAGTTCAAAAGTTTAAATCTTTTTTAACCCAGTTCCAAAACAATTTCATCTACAATAATAAACCAAATATTTACATTTCACCGTAATGCCCTGGAATTCCACCAAGGACTACAAGAACAAGCACAATACAAACACAGACCCTAAAAACCAAATATCCACATCAATATAATAAAAGCAATTACCCAATGATATATGCCATAAATCAATGGAATACCATAAATACCATAAATCATTGGAATACAGAGGCGAGTTGATAGAGAACCCTTTTGAAAATCATTCACCATTGTAACCTAAGTTTTTGCATAAGCTTCTTCTGATGGCACACTCCCACCGCCGCTCAAGACACTCCCTGCAAGCCAAGCCATGCACCCCAAATTTAATAAAGAAGTTGAACACAACACAAAATAAATGGACACGTTATTAGATGCAGTGAGTTTGACAGGTAAAACAACAGACTGATATATGCCTAGTTAATTACCAATGTAGTACTTGTTCATGACTTCAGCTGAAGCAACACTGCACTCTATCTGTGTCATCTAGCCAATCTTTTCCTCCAAAGTCATCCGGCTCGGTAGGTCATTGATTCTAGTATTCAAGGGCTGTTTCGGGTCCTTATGTATCCTCCTCCACCTGCTGCTTTTGCTGTTCTCATTGTCACCGCTGCTATACACAAGCACAACAGAAGAAGCCCCCTTGTAAAGGTGACAAGCATCCTAGCTATTTCCTGTCACAAATTACATATATCAGTAGTTACAAAGCCACTTTTGAGATAAATATATGAAGAAGCAACCATCATTGAATTCAAAAACCAATAATGAATATATGCAACAGGAGAAGTAGTTGAACACTTGAAATAAAGTCTAAAACTAGACCCGTAGCCAATTAACAGAATGATGGTTGCTCTGCACGCGACTTACAGAGCTCTAATACCAGTAGGCAATTAACAATCAATCTCTGCTCTGCTAAAATTTCACACCTTACCCCAGCCAACAAAGCAAATCACAACTTAAAATTTGAATATGCAAGTGAAAAATAGGAGCCCAAAACAGAAACCAAGTAAAAAGAGATTGAGAACAGACCCAAGACACGGACTTTGAAGAATCAGAAAACGAACCCATAAAGTTTTCTGCTTTGCTGCTTGAGGAAGAGAGCAACCAAGAGCTCGAGGCTGTTCGACTGAAAACCCAGAAAATCATGAAGATGTTCATGAGAGATAGATCGATGGAAAACCCAGACAACTTTTTACCGAGTTACAATCGAGGAGAGCGAGGACCGTCCACTCCTCGACTGCCCAAGAGCGCGGCTGAGAGGGGGAGGCCCATGGAGAGAGAAAGGAGAGACGGCGACTGTAGCTCCGGCTTCGGCTTCTCCACTCTCAGCAATTAGCAGATTCAGTGGATTTGGGAATGAAGAGAGATGAGAGAAGTAGGCGGAGAAGGAGGAGGAGAGCGGTCGGAGGCGGAGAAGGAGGAAGAGGAGGTCAGTTGCTAGAGGGCTGTCGTGGTGGTTAGGTTTTGGGAGCCAAAATTGACAAACTGTGGGAAAAGTCGGAAAACAATTGATATGAGTCGTGGGAAATCTGACCTAGTGTGTTGGGGGGGGGGGGGGGGGGAAATGAAAATTTCGTTCCCCGCTTACAAAGCTTACAAAATTTTAGACTTAGTCGTTTCCGCGTTTTTTTTAAATTTTGGATGAAAAGTATAGACATCAGTTGAATATAAGAAACGATGTTAATTGTATGAATAGAAATCAGTTTTTTAAGAACTGATGTTAGAAAAACAATAGACATCGGTTGAAATCTTAACCGATTTAAAAGACATGATGTCTATTAACCTTATTCTAGTAGTGTTATTATCAATATTGTTTTTTTTAATTTAGTACAACATTTAGTAGAGTTTCAACTAAATATTCTGACCAAAGAAAACTTAAATACAATTTTGTTGCCGACCTATTTTGTTACCAAAGAAAAATAAGATTTTATTTAAGGAAAACTGAATTGGGAGAGAATTGAGTTGTACTTTCATTGATAATATGGGCGTCTTTATATAGAGGATTACAAACATAGAGATAGAGTTGTACATGGAAACATAATCGTACATTGATTGGATATCTCCTAAGATTCTCCGAAAATATCTCTAATATAAACCCTATTTCAACTAGAGTAAGTAATCTCTAGTTTGGGCTAGACACATATTCTGGATTTACTTAAACACTCCCCCTTGTGTCGCTCAAACTTGGTGCTTCTCCCATTGCCTCATTACAAACCTTGCCGAGTAACAAAAATCTAGTGGGACAAAAATAACCTCGGTCGAAGGGGAAAAAGAGCACAACACACCCTTCACATTTCGAGACCATACATGTAGACACCTCCCCCTGATGTCTGCATCTCCCCCTGACGACTACGGTCATTGGAGTTCGGATAACTTCCGCAAACGATGCTACCAACATGTTTCTCGAAAGTGGAATTTAGGCAATGACTTAGTGAGCAAGTCTGCCATATTGTCCTCAGATCGAACCTAATTCACTTTGATCTTGAGGAGAGTCTGTTGTTGCTGATTATACTTAGTGTGGTCACTTTTGATGTAGCCTTACTTCAAAACAAGCAGCATTATCCTATATGCTCGTAGGCTCATCTGTGGTAGACTTCAAACCACAATTGTTTGACCATGCGTAACTATGGATCCAATCTATATACATTCATGAATCACTTCGTGAAGAGCAATAATCTCTGCATTGTTGATATAGCGACTAGGGTATGTTCTGTAGACCTCCAAGATATCACGATTTTTATCCATGGAGAACACTTAACCAGTTTGGGAATAACCTTTGTATGGATCAGAGAGATACCCAATATCAGCAAAACCTTCCAAAATACATGTCGTTTTGGGATGGGGATAGAGGACACAGGCCAGTGTTGGTGGCGTTCCTGGTGTGTGTGGGTCTGAATCCTTCATCTCTCTGTAGGGATGAAACAAGTGCATATCAATCGTACATCTCAAGTACTGAAAGATATCTTTTACACCAATCCTAATGGCGTCGCGTTGGGGTAAAGCTATATCTTAGCTAACAAGCTTACTACAAATGAGATGTTCGGTCTTATGCATTTAGCTAAGTACAATAATGTGCCTATTATACTAAGTAAGACACTTCTGCCTCTAGCACATCCTCGTCATCATCCTTTCGACGAAGATAATCCTTTTCAGGATCAAGACTACGGACGATCATGGGGGTGCTTGAAGGCTTGACCTTGTCAAAATGCCTAAGCATCTATCGACACGATGCTCAAGTTCCAAACCGAGACACAATCGTGTTCTCCCAAAATCCTTCATCTCAAACTTGGATTTCAAATGTTCAGCGGTTTCCCTTAACTCTTTAAGGGCTTCCAATGAAGATCATGTCCAACATGAACCGCGATAGAATCCAAAACTTGTTATAGAAATGCGTGGACATATTCCTTCCCAATATGGTAGTCACTTTAGTGAGCGTTTCAATCTTATTGTAAACGCTCTCTGTGGTCTAGAGCCACTTGACTTGGGTAGATGAAGTTCACCAAGAACTTTCATGTATATTCCATATCTAGATCCCTATAAAGATATGTAATGGCCACATTTGTAAACTGCATGATCAGTTATTCGGAAACTACCAAACTAACAAGGTAGTGGAGTGCAATGACATCCATTACGAGAGAATATGTCTCATCGTAGTCTATTGCATGGCGTTTTGTGAGAAGCCTTGCGCCATAAGGCGAGATTGCCATCTCTTTTTCTCATCACGCTTTCTAATGAAGACCCATTAGTCAATAGCTTTTATGTTAGGAGGTGTTGGCATCACTAGCTCAAAAACCTTCCTCTTCGTTAGAGAATCCAACTTAACCTGGATCGCATCTTTCCATTTAGGCCAAATCTCTCTACATTGGCATTCATTCATCAACGGAGCTTTGTTCGATATCATCTAACTCAACAAACTCATGCGCAACTACATCATCAATTATGATGGAGTTTCTATCCCACGTCTCATGTACACTAGTGTAATTTTCATAGAGCTCTATATTCTCAGGAATATGTTCTGACGTTGAGGCGTCTCCAAATGATAACCATAACCCAGAAGATACTCATGATACGGATTTTGAGTCTTGATAATCAAAGGATTGGGTTGTGCCAAAGTATCCTTCGAACTCACGGGCCTCTCACGCATCGTAGCTGGGGCCATGGCTTGTAACGCTAGAGTGCCACTCTCTTTGGCGTTAGCGCTATGCCTACCACCGTGTAGGGTGGTGCTACGTGTCCTCATAAGGATGTACTTCCTTGCAGGCATATTTACAGCAGCTGTTTGATCTCGTCACTTTAGTAGGGATCGAGATGAGACATAGTGGGGATAGATCATGACAATTCCGGTCATTCCTGCTAAACATCTGTGTTCTTATCTCCCCCTAACGACTGGAAGACTGTCTCATTAAAGTGACATCCACAAATCTAGCGATAAGGAGATCACCTAGCAAGGGCATGAAGTGGCGGACGATGGTTGGAGTCTCAAATCCAACGTAGTTGCCCATTCTTCTATGATGACCCATCATAAAAATCTATTTGAAGCAAGTTGGTGATTGCAGCATCAACTAGGGCACCATCACCATAATGGACGCCATCCATGGCGTCATGGATAGGGACTGTGCCAGCCCTAGGCTGGTGGTGGATGGAGGCAGTGCCCTAGGCAGCTGCGTCAGTCACACTTAGACCATAAATCAACTTTTGATGCATGCTTCGTTTCTCTCGAAAGAAATGATGTCCATGTAAAGTCTTTAGTAGAAGGATCATCATATCATGACTAGGATGATCTATCCTGTCGTGACAAAACCAATATGTGTCTAAATCCAAGAGATCTTCTCTCATAACTTTATTAGATTTTATAGCTCTAATAGTGACATAGGATCCACTAGAGAGACATATAAATTTCTCTAAGATGCGTTTTTGTTCGCAATCATTAGAGGTATTGCAAAAGAGTTCATTTTCGTTCTCTACATGCATTTTCGCATGGAATCCGTTGGCTATTCATAGGTGCGATTGACCCTAGAAGCGTAGAGAGTTTCTGTGACAATAATTAAGGTGCCATTTGGCAAGTGAAACTTGGGCTATTCCATGTCATTGAATTAATACTGATGGCTCAGCCATCGTAGTCACAAAAGCCATATGCTCAGAATCAAAATGGAGTCATAAAGAACTTGAAATTTTATTCATAAGCCAACAGAGTTACATTATTGTCTATTTGACCAAAGAAAATCTAATCCAAAATGCTAGCTAATGCATAACAATGGTAGTCGTCTAACTTCTTTTGGTAATTCCAAAATAAATGTGACCACGTGAGTAGAGAGATGTCGGTGGAGCAAGGCTCGCTTAAGTACCACTAATCTCATAACCTTCCTAGACATCACACTTATTTTGGGTGAGCCTACTTTGAAGAAAGACTTAAACCATTGGCATTTACTACAAAGTATATGGCAATTGCCTATTACATCTCTTTGAAAAATAAAGACTTAAACAGAATTGGCGATCTATTGATCCCAGCCAGATTTGTAGTCTTCAACCCTTCACTCTAGATCATCTTCTTGATCTTCTTGTTCCATATAGTGAGCTTCTCTTGCTTCACAATATGCTTTGTAGGTGGTGACTATTTCTTCACGAGCTCTACAAATGTGTGCCCAATGATCAGACACTCCACATCGAGAACCTACATCTCTTTGCTCAGACTCCATTGATTAAGGCGCTTTGAAAGCGTCATTTAGATGGCTCTTAGTGTTGGTGGCGCCACCAATATGGCCAGAGGCGTTGCCTCCCTCTCTTTTTCCAAGTTGACCTCTTCGGTTCCTTGTTCGCCTATTTTGGTGGTGACCTTCCCAAGTAGAGTGATTATATGGACCAGAACGTCCAGAAGTATCCCTAATTAAGGTTTCGCTCTTGGCGCCCTCTCTTAGGGGCGCGATTATAATTGGATTCCGGAATAAGCTCTGTTTCTATGGATCTCAAATTATAGTTCTTCACAAGGATGTTGTCATGCTTTTCAACAACATTCATAGCTCCAATGAGCTCATGAAACCTTGTGATCCGTCCTGCAGTAACATCGATTCGATAGTTCTTAGCAACTGTCAATGCAAATATGGGGAAGGTAGAGAGAGTCTTCTCAATCAACATTGCATTTGTGATCTCTTTATTACAGAATTCCATTAAGGATTTAATGCGAAGTGCTTCCAAGTTGTAGTCAAGAATTGACTTGAAATCACATAAACGGAGGCTATGCCATCTCACTTCTCAGTCAGGAAGTAGGGAGTCACGGACGTTGCCAAATCTTTCTTCGAGTGAGACCCACAGCCTTCTGGGGTCTTCTTCATTCATACACTAGTTTTGGAGCGAATCATCCTTATGACGAGTCATTAGGATGATGGCTTTCGCCTTATTTGTCTCTAAGGCTGCTCTATTTGCTTCCAAAGCTTGAGCTTGCTCAACAATTAGCATGTCCTGGCTAGGCTCGATAATCGTATCCAGAATTCCATCGGCCTTGAGATGCTGGAGAACATCACGAACCCACCTATGATATTTAGAGCCAGTTGTTCCCAATGGAGCAAAGTCTAATTTGTTCAGGTTACTCATCCTTTAAGAAAACAAGACATTAGGGTTAGTTTCGGAGCGTAAAAGGCTACCACGGAAACATATAAAATTTCTGAGCGTAATCGCTTCCAAGAAATTTAATTCCAAGAGGTATTAGATTAGATCGAAACAATGACGTAAGTGGTCGATCATAAATTCTCTACGAACTCTTAGTTTGGAGATCTCAACAAGCTCCAATCTTGGAGTGAGCATGAACCCCCACAATTTGACTTAATTAGGTCAAACCTATGATGAAGAAAGGGGGGGGGGGGGGGTGTAGAAGAAGGGAGTTTGCAATTCCCCGAAGAAGGTAGCTGTAATGCAGAATAAGGTTTGGTGGTAATGGGTCGTAAATGAATTAGCATCGTTGCAAGCAGTATTGCATATCCCCAAGCGGAAACAGGTAGATTGGTGCGCATAACCATTGTCCAAGTTATCATTTGTAGTCACTTAATGGCGGCTTCCGCGAGACCATTTTGGGAATGCACAAGAGAAACTGGATGCTCAACATCAATCACCAATGATATGCAATAGTCAAAGAACGTTTTCGATGTAAACTCCCCAGCATTATCAAGTTGAATTGACTTAATTAGGTGGTCCAGGTAGTGAGCCTATAGATGTATAATCTGGGCTAGAAGTTTAGCATAAGCAGCATCTCGAGTGGACAACAGCGCGACATGTGACCAGCATGTCGACACATCAACCAATACCATAAAGTATTTAAAAGGTCCATAAGATGGTTGAATTGGTCTACAGATATCCCCTTGGATTTTTTTGTAAGAATGGAATGAGTGTTGTTGCATCCTTTCGGTAGGATGGTCTCGGTCCTAATTTTCCTAAGGAATAGGCTTTGCAAAATGAGCGATGGGTCTTAGAGGCAACCAATGAGGATTTTGGTTAGGCCTGAGCGTCTGAAATGCTATTCAAAGAAAAATTGGTGACTACATCACCCATCATGGTGTTGGGACCATGGGAAGTGGCATCCATGGCGCGATGGCCATAGGTGACACCATCTATGGCGTTGTCAAGGGGAACAGTGGCAGCCCTAGGCCGGTGGTGGCTCCAAAGGCGGCTGCGACTGTGGCATCGCTCACACTAAGTCTGGGAATTAATCTTTGATTTTTGCTTCGTTTCGCTAGAAAAATGGATGTCCGTGTGAAGTCTTTAGTATACATATCATCATATCACGACCAGGATGCCCTAGTGGGACATGCCAAAGCCAATATGTGTCAGAATTTAAGGGATCTTCTCTTATCACATTATTGGATTCAATAGGCAGAATTGTAGTGACATAAAGTCCCACTAGATTGACACATAATCTTCTCTAAGATACACTTTTGTCCACAATCATTAGAGGTAATGCAAATAAACTCTTTTTTGTTCTATGTATGTGTTTCCGCATGGAATCCGTTAGGTCTAATATCTTTAAAGCTCAATAAGGTTTGATTTGCCTTAGGAGTGTAGGGAGCTTCTGCGACATTAATCAAGGTGCCATTTGACAAGAGGAATTGGGTCATTTCATGTCCTTGCACTAAACCTAATAGCCCAGCCATTGTAGTCACAGAGGAATATGTAGGCAACATCTCCAAGAATAATTGCATATGACGGAGAATGGTGTGCGTAGTCGTACTATCCGCAAGACATTACAGTTCTCCAGAATCCAATATTCCTCTAAAATTGTCGGAAAAGTGACCGGAAAAATCACCGAAAGTCGTCGGAAAATTGGGATGACCAGTGGTGGTTGTCGCTGGCCGGAGGCGGTTGAAACTAGTCCGTGGTGGCCGGAATTGATTGGTGGTGGTCATAATTACCCTAAAAACGTTTTTATCTGGTTATCTGCTTGCAGACCAGTCAGGCGACCGGTTTGGCAAATTTTAGATAGGTTCTTAGAATGATCTGATAGGTTCTGGAATTGTGAGATCGAGAAGCTGTTGTTGACAAAATTTGGTGGCAATCGGAGGTCCGGAAGGTGGTGAACCGGCGGGGTTTTTGCTGAGGGTAGTTTGGAGCTTCCGGTGGCCGGTTCGATAGGTTTCCAGCCGGTTCTGGATTTCTGGGGTTGAGGGCTTCAAGATGTGCCGCGGAGGCAGAAAATGTTTCAAGGTTTTGGATTCGGATTCGCATTTATGGTTTTAGCTTCTTAAATTAGGGTTTGGCTATTTGTTTCAGTGTTAGAGATTCATGCTGATAACGTGTTTACGGAAAATGAAATTGGGAGAGAATTTTATGTGCTTTCATAATAAGGGTCTTTTTATATAGAGCAAGCATAGAAGTAGAGTTGTACATGGAAACATAATTGTATAATGATTGAATATCTATGAATATCTCCGAGAATATCTCTAACATAAACCTTATTACAACTTGCACAAGTAACCTAAAGTTTGGGCCAGATACATATTCTGGATTTACTTGAACATGTTCAAATTCTATTTTTGATAAAAATCTCTCATGGGTAAGGATAAATTTGTCATTTCAATTTTAAATAGTAAAAGAAATAAATTAAATAGCATTTGAAAAATGAAACTAAAAAAATAGGAGGTTGTGGAATTCTGATTTTTGTTTATTTTTAATTTCATTTCCTATAAAATTTCTAATTATTTTGTTTTTCGTTTTATTTTTTTTATTGAGATGACAAACTTATCCTCACACATGACTTGCACATGGGAAAGTTTTTGTCAAAATTAGCTTTTGGACCAACTTTGATCAATTTCGCAAGTCACAAGGGTAGAATTAAACATTTTGCAACCACAAGGTTAATATGAAGTATCATTCCAAATCACAGGGACTATTTCTAACTTTTACCCAAATAAGATTACATGAATTAGGGTGTGATGAAGTGCTTTAAGGATATATTTCCCAAATATATATGCTCCGGCGTTTCTAGGCATTGTATTGAAAATGATTTTTCTAACGGTTTGGTTAAGGTAAAAGTATTTGAAGGCATGTTTGCAATGAAGAATAGAGAGTTATATCTTAGAAGGAAAAAAGAAGAATTTATTTCGTAGAAGAAAAAATAAATTTTATTTATTAAAACTAGCAGGGCTCACCCACTATGTGTGTGGAGAGAAGTTAAAGGTAGTCGAAAAACTTCTCGACAACTACCACATTTTTTGTTTTTTCTTTTCTTTTGTTTTCTATTTTACAATTTACTATACTATACCTACTGATTAATTATATTTCATAGCTTTTTAATGTATAAAGGTTAAATTGGTAAAAAAATTCAGTTTTGGAAAGCAAGCTCCCTTCTGTTAATAATAGTATAATAGTATAGATGAGTAGTTTCGACTTTGATTCTCCAAAACATGCTCATTTATGAAAAGACTTTAAAAATCGTTATGCATAAGAGTCATGCCCAGAAATGGTTTTCTCCTAAATTTATTTACGTCATTAATCTTCTTCCAAAGAAAAAAAAGCAAATAAAGGTTTTCTCCTGATCACTTGGTAATGGTTGTGACAAACTTCATTGGTGGCAATCTCGGCAACAATCTTGACATCAAATTCGTCAGTAGCTTTAACAAAGACGACGATTACAGGTGTGGTCGGGATGGTGAGTGTAACCACACAAAAATTGAGTATGAAGAATAACTGATCATTGTATTACTCTATGCTCGTTAATTTTTCTTTGATTTTAAGAGCCAAATTACTTTGTACTCGTAAATTTTTCTTGTTTCTTTAGAGTCAAATGTAGTGTAGTGTTATGTGTAGGGGTTTATCTAGCTTAATCCTAACTATATTCTTAAATCCCCCCTCTTCTTCCCTCTTCTCCACCACTTGAGCTTACCCAAAGAGCTAGCTGTAATACTACCATCTTTATTAATGAAGTTATAATTTCAACTAAAAAAGAGAATAAAAATATATATAATACATAGCACCAGACAAACAAAAAATGCTTGAGATACCAAAAATTTCATAATGTTCTCAGTTTAATATAAATATTTCATAATGTTCTATAGTGCCTAAGAGGTTTAGACGTTTAGTAAGGACTAGGTACTAATAGTTGAGTTTCTCAAAAAAAAAAAAAAAAAAAAACTTTTAACCATGTCACCAAATGAAGTGGCATTTCCCATGTCACCAATCTTCCTACTAAGAAAGTGATGATATGGAATTAATACAATTTTTTATACCTTAAAAAAATAAGAATAAATTAACCTAAATATTTTCTTCCTTGAGCAGTTGAGCGTGACACCCCTTTCTTTGTTGTTTCTGACCAGAGACATGAAACAGTACGAAAACTCTGGTTACGTTCTCAGACTTGCCAAAACCCACCCAAACTTACCAAAAGTTCATTTCTCCCTCTCATACGCGCGTACTCCCTCTCTTTTCACAATTTAATCTTCTGACATTTGAACTTTGAAGGATTGAATCAAAGAATCAATCTAGGACTCTCATATAACTTGACTAGTAGCTACTGTTTAATCTTGCCAACAATTGGGGATTATTGCAGTTCATTGAGAGGCTTTGTCATGTGTTAATTTTTAATTGAATTTTTTAGTTTTCACCAAAAAAGATCACCACCCCAACCATATCTGCAAGGTCGATGATAGATGATCAACTCCTTTTGATGAGGACGACAGCCATGCAGCGCAAAAGGTTTGGATTTTCTTTCTTTTTGTTCTAAAAAAAATGTTTTAATAAAAAAAATTAGTAGAGAAAATCCGTTTTAGCAATTCCTTCCAAATAGAGTTAATGAGTTGATACCTGTCACATCATTCGGTATATGAATTTAGTATAAATATTTAGTGTCTCTAGCACTACTCATATAAAAAGTTGGGAAAACAAAAAACACAATTTTTGTAAGTTTCATACAAATAAGGATACGAATCCCCCAAGTCCAAGGGGAATGGAGCGGGCTTAATTTCTGATCTTTCATAAGAAATTATGAATTAAAACAAATTATTTGTTAAATTACCACAATGCCACTGTAAGGTAGAGTAACGCCAAAACAATATTATTTGTCCCTCTCCCTACCTGATTCTCTCTCCCTCAATTATAGTTGACCCCTATCATCTTAGGGTTTCGGAGATCAATGACGTGGATCATGAGAACTCTATCACTGGCGTTTCGAGACTGGCCATACCTAAACGACAAGTCTCTATTTTCAGTTCAATTGCTGCTTGCATCGGCGTTTATAACATTCACAATCTCCGTCTGGAGATTCATCGATGGGCGTTATGTTGCAGCGGGCTCTGCGTAATGGCCAGCAGTGGCATAGGGTGTTCTTTAGGTGCTTTCTTTTCTTCTTCCTAGGGTTTACAAGTTAGTGCTCGTAATCTTTATCTGTTTCTGTAATTTTTGAATGGAAATGGTCAATTTGATAATTGAAGTCCAAGATAGGAATACCTTAGTAGAGGTTTGAAGTAATTGTCGATGTAAGCAGTTGAGTATAGGATTGTTACTGTGTGGACTCAATTCCAGTTATTGCCGACATTGCGAAATCTTTACAATTTGTTAAATTGGAAACAAGAAAGGTTATTTTGGAGTCTGTGATACTCACCACTATGGTTGTAATTAGTCTTAACATGTACACATTTTAGGCTGCAAGGAGAGGCCAAGACTTTAACTTTCTTGGTCCCTTCTTGTTTGGAGCATTGTTTGTTCTCATTGTGTTTTCTCTGATTCATTCTCAAAAGCAATAGCAGAGCTGACCTTCACCCCATTTCCATCTCGAAGCAGTAGTAGCTAACTTTCAATATTGTCTTGATCTTCAAGCAGTAGCAGAATTGGACGATTGTCTGATATGGTTTCTCGCCCTTTTTTTTTTTTTTGGTCTGATGTGGTTTCACTCTCTTCATTTGAACAAAAAAGTGTTTGAACGAAAGAAATTAATTAATATTTAGTTATCCATATTTACATATTACAATTGTAAATCAATGACTTTTCTATAATTTGCTAAAAAGAAAAAGAAAATAACTGAAAAAAAAAAATAAAATGACGTTAGTTTATCAAACAGGCAAAACTTGACATGCATTAACGTTGTTTACCACTTATACCGCTGTCGAAAGCGAACCATAACGACGACGTTGTACAGTCAAACGCTGACATCAACGTTATTTTGTAACGGCTCTCCTCCGAAGCGGAAACACCTTTTCATTTGAATTTTGAAAATTTTAAAGGCTCAACTAAAGTAGAGCAGGTCAAAAAAGCCTTCAAAACCCTCCTCCACACCCAAAAACCAAAACCAAAACCCTTCTGATTTCTCTTCGCTTCTCAATTTTCAACCTCAGAATTCTTCACACAGAGAAGAAGAGACTAGCACTTGGCCTTCCAATTTCCTCAAGGTTTTTTTTTTCTTCTTACTATTTGCTTTTTAAATCAAATTTTCCTTTTCATTGTTATAATTGTGATGCGAACATACTTGTGTATCTTATCTCTGTGTATCATGTGCTAGATCCTTTTATTTAGAACATGCTATCCCTGAACGCAGTTCCTTGGTTTATACTTGTTTATTGAAGATTATCAATGTTGGTCACTGAAATTATGTATGCATATTTAAGGCTTCTGAAATGGATTTTTGAAAATTTTAGAGAATTCAAGGAAATTAGACGATTATGGATTTTGATTGTTTTGTTATGGGTTTTAAGAATTGAAGATGTATTTCAGGATAGATATCATGTGTTGGGTCTCTGAAATTTTATGTAGTTTACATATTTAAAGTTTTCGAAAATGAAATTGTGACAGTTTTAGGAAATTCAAGCAAATTAGTGGTCTGTTAGCCAAGAGTTTTGAGGAACCAGACAGTTGGAGAGATTTTGTTTCTTGTTTTAATTTGGACTTTAAGGAATTGAAGATTTGTTTCAGGTGGGTATTCGATAATTGGGTGAAAGATGAATGATCTAATGACCAAGTCGTTCCTCAGTTACGTTGATCTTAAGAAACAGGCCATGAAAGACATTGAAGCAGAACCTGACTTGGAAATGGGGAAACTTGAGCCTGCTGAAGAACAGAATCTTGAGAAATTTTTTGAAGAAGTGACGGCAATCAAGGCTGACATGGAAGAGATTACGAACCTGCTTCTTGATCTTCAGGACCTGAATGAAGAAACCAAGTCCACTCACAGTGCTAAAGTTCTCAGGGGGCTGAGAGACCGAATCAATGCTGACATGGTTAGTATTCTGAGGAAAGCTAAGAACATTAAAGCAAGATTGGAATCGCTTGATCAGTCTAATATTGCTAACCGAGAGGTGGCTGGGTACAAGGAAGGAAGTCCTGTTGATCGAATGAGGATTTCTGTGACTGGTGGACTGAGAGTCAAGCTGAGAGATATGATGAATGATTTTCTGGCATTGAGAGAACAGATTGTTAAGGAGCACAAAGACGGTCTCAAGAGAAGGTACTATAATGCCACCGGAGAGGAAGCAACTGAAGAAGTGATTGAGAAGATTTTGAGAAGTGGGGAGGTCAGAGTTTTTGAAGGGAAAACAGAGCTGGTGATGGAGAATCAGGAAAGAGATGAGGCCTTGAAGGACTTAAAGAGAAGCTTGACAGAACTGCATCAAGTTTTCCTGGACATGGCGGTGTTGGTTGAAGCACAAGGTGAACAGATTAATGATATTGAAAAGAATGTGGCGGATGCTGGGATTTACATAAGTGGTGGAAACAAGGAACTTCTTCATGCAAAGCAGTTGAAAAAGAAAAGAGGAAAGTGGGTTTGTTGGATTATGGCTTTCGTGCTGGTGGTGTTATTTGTGTGCTTTATTTCCATCATAGCTTCTTGAAAGTTGCAGATGAAAGGGTGCTCTAGTGGAGTTTTGGTATGTGAATAGGGTGGACTAGCAGAGGAAAGGGTGCTCTAGCGGAGTTTTGGTATGTGAATAGGGTGGACTATACTGGTTGATGGGTATTCATTTTATCATTGTTTTGTTTGCATTTCAATATTGAATGCAATGCTGTGATGGCTTTTTTAGGCAGAGCAATATGTTAGAGAATATCACTACATCTTTCGACATAAAGTTTTCTTCTGTAATTTGGATCTTTGCAAACAGATATGTGGATGTGAATGCTTGTTATGGATGTCTTATTCTGATATGAACACTCCGTTAACTATTGGTTGATCCATTCAGTACAGCTGATAGCTTGTTTCTATTCATATTACATTACATAACATAACATAACATAAATATCCTAGGAGGTGATCTTTGGGATGTCAAAGAATGCATATGTTTTGGCTTGTCATGGATATAGGTAATCTAGAGGTATTCTCATGTTTAGGAGAGGAAGGCTCTAAGTTTGGAGGCACTCTGTGATAGTTTTTTTTTTTATGAAATCTGTTATTATTTTGTAATTACTATTGAAAAAAAAAATAGTAATAGTAATAATAATAGATATTAATAACAGTATACATACATATATAAAATTGTGACCAGCCATCAAATAATAACAATATACATACATATATCTAATGCCTGGCCAAGATTATGGCTATATGAGAATGTAGCGGGTTTGAATTTTGGCACTGTTTTGTGTAAATACTGAATTATCTATTAAACCAGCTAATGAAGGCCGATGGATGAGAGTGGTTGAATTTAATCCTCTAGACGGGATATTTATGCCCCTCAAAGTCAACAAGGCTCCTCTTTCAGAAAGAAGCATGCAGCTAGACTAGCACAACTTTTGTAAACAACCTAGTAGTACTGGAATTTTGCTCTCTTTAAGGCTGCTGAAAACTTGATTATTATTAACCATTAAAGAAGCAGGAGAAAAAATGAAAATAATAATAATAATAAAAAGGGTCTCTTTAGAGGTCCATTTGCTGTTTGCTTTTGCTTGTTTAGCTGTTCAGCTGTTGACTGTTGAGTCTGATACAGGATGGATGATACCCTTGGTATCAGTACAATAAACAAGCCAAATGACAATCAGTTAGATGACACCAATTTATTGGTGGTTACTATCTTATTGCCACTTTCAAATGGTGGTGTCAAGCCAAGTATAGTAGGTCAAGATTTCAGTTTGTTTCATTTTCATCTGAACAAATTAGTAGATCTGCATTTAAATGGTTAGTTAGGGATCCATTTGTGTGGCAGTGAAGTAGTGCAAATTCAGGAGAAGTAAGTACATCAAAATTTTCAGTCCATTATATACTGTGACGGAAAAAAAAAAGGATATATATATAAAAGCCCAGGATTTGAACTCTAGTTCCAACCATCAAGTGTTCAAGGTTTGAACTGTTTTTTTTTTTTTGATACATTCAAGGTTTGAACTTTGAAGAGAGACGGTTTCAACATTGTGCTAATCACTGATGGGGGACGGGTCCAAAAACATAGGCCTAAAACTAATAGCACACGTCACCAGAAATAAGAAGAACACAACTCATTATAGACAGCTGAAAAGCGGCTATATTTTCATTATAATGTCAGAAAAAACTCCCCTACAAATATGACCAACTCTTGCTTAAATAGCATAAGAGTCAAATCAAAATAAGGAAAAGTAATAAATAGAAAGTTACAAAATGAATATCACATCTATTCAATTAATAATAAAAATACCGCTAAATTTATGCAATTACAAATAAATATATTAGAAAGAAATCAATACTAATTTGCTGCCACGTTTATTGTTGCCTTGATTTTGGCTGATATTAAAGTCACCCAGTTGATCCCTATATGCTCCTGCATCAATAACCCTTTCAATAAACATACACTAACATTTGGTATACCCTGGATAGCTAGTTGATTTTGGCATCCGCTAGTTTCTTGAACTTGCTTCCTCTGTTGCCCTTGACAAACATACATTTGGACTCCTTTAATTAAGTTTACACATTTAGGATTAGGTCAGCACAGCTTTATACTATGAAATTTTGAGGGTGGTCAGCCAAAAAACCTCTCTCTAGGGTTTGAAAGAACGCCTCCCCAATGGGTGGACGTTTCTGCAACTTTCTCCATCTCCGATGGAGATCAATGTCGGCACATCCATTGGTGTTGTATACCTCGAGTGCGGTGCATATCGTCTCCTCTTTTCGTCCGGTTTGCTTTTCAAAGGAGTGGTCTACAACTCCTCCGGCGGTGGCGGATCATGATCTGTTCTCTTTCTCTTGGGTCTTTACAGCCTGGGATTCAAGGCTGCGCTCGACTTGGGCAAGTGGTCGCCGACATTTTGCTGGGAAATCAGATTTGTTTGGCCGGATCCAGATCTGGGATCCTGGGACTTTGAAGATTTCTTGGAATTTTGGCCGTGAGGTTGGGTGGAGGGGGCACTTGGTTGCACGCCTGACTTATGAGGATTCTCGTCCGGCTCTGCATCAGTCAGGATCTAATTACTGTGGGATGGAGGTTCAGTGGTTGGGGTTAGGCCTTTTCCAGCATGGGCTCGTGGTTCTGAGATCGGATATTCTCAAGGATAGGCGGCGCGCTCTGGTGTGGCGCGGCGGAGCAGGACGAGGCGTTCTGGGGCTGTGTGTGGATGGTGGCATTCGACGGCTGCAGTGGGAGAGTAGATGTATGGGTGCCCAGAGAAGGTCTGATAGGGTGCCTATGTACTTGGGTGTCCAAATCAGATTCAGATGGGCTTGGGCTCTTGTCGAGTCTGCTTTGGCAGATTTGACCTTGGTCTTAGGCCGGATTTGGATCCCCATTTGGGATCCAGGTCGTATTCTATTTCGGATCTTGGATCCGAAACAGCTGCTCATATTGTTCTGGTATTGGTTCTGGTTCTTCAGAGTTCGAGTTCGTCTGCCTAAATCCCAGGTTCTGACACCCTTGGTCGCTTTCGATCTCTTGGTGAGCGAATCACCTTTCCTAGGTGGTCATATCATCGGTTACAGTTACGGTTACTCTTCTATTTACACTGCTTCAGTGACATATGCAGTGCGGCAATTCCTTACCGCATCAAGTCACATGGTTACCTGGTTACCTTTTATTCTCGATGCGATTATGCATCTAATTTGCTTTATTGTTTTTTCTTCATTACAGATGCGTTTGTGCATCTTGTTATATTTTATTGCTTTCTTTTGATGTTTTATGCATCACTCTATGTAATCCTCAATTTTCACTTAATATAGTTTGTCGTCTTCCTTTCAAAAAAAAAAAAATGAAATTTTGAGGCGAAATTTTTGTTAGAAGGGTAGATTGTGATAACTCATTTTTTTATATTATAAAATCTGTTATTATTTTGTTATTTTTATTGAAAAAAAATAGTAATAATAATAACAATAGATATTAATAACAATATACATATATACATACATATATAAAATTGTGACCAACCATCAAATATTAGAGATGTAGAGCGAATGGCGATAAGCATTGAAGAACAACTCGATCGTGGAAAAGGAGGAAAACCCAGTTTGCTGCAACTTTGGCATTCGGTGTCCGAATCGCGATTGCTATAGCTTTCTGGAAAGGGACGACGCTAGGAACAAAACTCGTTGCTTTGCCATGACATTGAGCTTTTTCAGGCTTTCGGGGTCGTTTAGGGCCACAAAACTGCAATTTACTGTTTTTCCAAATTTTCGATTTTCTAGTTTGTTTTGGATTTGTTTTGTTTTAACCCGTGGGATTTAGGGTTTCATTGTTAGTCACCCGAGGGTTTCTTTTCTCATATATAAGCAACCTTAAACGGCTGCAGAACCTATATTTTATCATATTATCAATCAAATTGAGAGTTTTCTCTTTTATCTCTGGTGGACTCCAAAATCTTTGTTTTAGGTTTATTGCTTGTAAACCTAGGGTTACTTTCCGACTATGTCAAGTGGTATCAGAGCAGGTCTTCCCTATCTCTCCTAATTACCTTAGTAGCAATGGGTGAAGTTACAAAAGCAGATCTTGATGCTCTTACGACAGCGTTTACCGCTGCCTTCAACACCGTGAATACTCAAATTGGAGAAATTCGTGGAATGTTGGGAGAGAGGAATAATAACAACAACAATAACAACAATCAGAATAGAGGTGGGGAATGAGGCCATCGAGTTAAGGCTCCATGTGGTGAAGTTGTTGATAATTCAGAATCTGATTTTGAAGAAGAAATTGTGCAACCTGAACAACAAGGGCAAGCTGACCAGGATTACAAAGTCAAGGCTGAAATTCCTTTCTTTTCGGGCAACTTGGGTGTGGAAGATTATCTGGATTGGCAACTTTAGGTGGACAAATTCTTTGAGATTATGGAGGTGCCTGAACACAAGAAGGTTAAGCATGTTGCTTGGCGATTGAAGAGTATTGCTGCAGTTTGGTGGGATAAGTTGCAGAATACTCGAAAGAAGTAGAGGAAGCAGGCATTCAAACATGGCGAAGAATGAAACAGCTGATGATCACTACACCATAAACTTTCATTCATAGCGCTCAAAAAACGCTATCGTAGGATACCATAGCGCTCAAAAAACGCTATGTCTGCCGAAGCTATAATAGATCTAAGGTCTATCATAGCGTTTCCGCAAACGCTATGGAAAGTTTGACATCTATAGCGTTTTACAAGTGCTATTACATAGGCTTTTGATAGCATTTCGTAAATTCTATATTACCCATTCCATAGCATTTAGTGAACCGCTATCGTTAAACTATCCATAGCATTTACTAAAATGCTATTACTACATATGCTATAACATATAAAAAATGCTAGTATTCATCATTCAGTAGCATTTCTATGGTGCTACTATCCTATATTTGTTGCATTAATATGTACCATACATTGTCACAGCACCTTGGAAATACAATAACAAGTCTTCACATCAAAAATAGATCATTTTCATTAATGATCTCAAAAATAACCAAAATACAATGTGACATTACTAAAATTACAAGAGCACTTCATATCTTAGCAAACAATGTTTTTTCCCTTTATAATAATGATACAAATTCTGCTAGAATTAACCCACAAACAATGATTTTTGGCTTTCTTTTGATTGTCGACATGAAACTCAGCACACTGGTTGATAATATGCTAATTTCTTGAACACTGTACAAACCAGTACCATTGGTTAACTACTAAAGAGAAATCAAATGAGGAGCATTAATAACTTTAATCAAGAAGCTATAATGATAATGTGACTTTACCACATAATGCCTATTCTAATGAAATGATTGTCCACAATGGTCTGTTATACTTCTCACAGCCATTGAAACTGCTAACTGGGTTCTGCAGGCAATTGCAACTAATAAGAAAACTTTGAAAGAATAATTTCTGGATAATAGATACTTGAACAGGTTGTATATAATGCATAATTAAACAATACTCAAGTTATTGTCCACTATATTGCGGAATGAAAACACAACCCATAATTATGTATGCAAAACCTGACTATAATTGAATTGACAAGCCAAAATTAAACATGCTTCATTAAAGCTTCAGAGTTTCTATGTCAAATAGGGAAAGTGGCATCCAAACAAGGAGAAAATATATGTGAACAGCAAATTTGATTACCTTGAAAGAACCATTCACTTTTCAACTCCTCGACCATTCCAACTCTTGAGCTTGGCCTTTAGTTTCAACCATACATCCCATAAATAACCCCTTGTCTCTAACTTTGAAGTAATTCTGGTTCAGTAAATAGACAGATAACAAGCTAAAGTCTAAAATACAGAATAGGCACCCTTAGTTAGAACTCACAACATTCAATAAACATGGGCTATTAAGAAATAGGAACTGAAAGCAACCTTTGAAATTTCGGTATTGATTCTCAGTTCACTGTCTCTATGCATTCAGCCTATGTATCTGTGTGTGTGTGACAATTATGTAACTAATGGCCAAAGTCTCATCTCTCACTATCCCCTGTCATTTTTTGCACTTTCCATTTTTTAATTACAACAAAGAAAACGGAACCAAAATCAAAGATGTTATTAGTAGTAGACCATAACAACTTACATTCCAACTTACAGTATAAATTGTGCTGGTAGTCCAGTACTCATTCCATAATTCCCTTGGGTGCTTAGAGTCATTCAACGAAGGGCCGGGACTTTATATCAGTTAGTTAGATCAGTCCTCTCTTAATTACAAGCTTCACACGTATGCACATGCCCATCATCTCCAGTAACTTTTTCTCTCAAGGTTCTTTATATGTGCGCAGGGCGACAATTCTCTTGCATGTGAATGAAATCTTTTCAGCAGATTGACATATCATACTTTTACATATTTGCTGCAAGAAAACTGCATGTAATGAGTATATATACACCATACCTAGCTAGCAATGAAAAAAGAAAACATTACTATAAAATGTACCTAGCTGAGGGAGGGTTGAGAGAAAACTTTGCAGTAGATCATGGCCTCCTTGGTCAATCATTAAGCATATTAATTCAAAACTTTAAAACAGAAATATGAATTTTTTTCATGGCACATGGAATAAAAGAACTAATTTAATACCTTGATCTAGTTACATGACAACTTAAGCAATACCAGGGTCTTGAAATATTTTGAGATCATCACAGTTTGCCAAAAGGGTACCAATACCTACATTGTAATACATATTGTTCAAGATAAATACAATAGAACCAATCAAAGAAGTTAATTTGGGATTTACCGATTACAGCTAGAGGCACAGAGGGTGAATTCTTATATCAGCGTTGTGTACATTACACAAATGAAAGAACAATAACATGGAATGAACTTCAATTACAAGAAGTCAATATGAAAAACTCAGAGAGACAATATAGGGATAGGCAAATAGAGAAATCAGCACTACAATCCAAAATACAACCAAACAAAATCAAGATTAGTACATTATCATTTCCCATCCATGCCTTACAAATTGCATCTCTATTGTTCTTACAACCAAATTTTGTAAAAATTCCAATCACCACCCCCGCCCTGGTTCCATTTTCAGCGTTGAACGCTCTCACCCTCTTGATTGGCTGCAGCAAACTCCATCTTAACTACTGATAACTTCTTCTGTTGTTCCCTAACAAAGATACTTTCCTGGTAAGAACCATAGATTTATACCTAAACTATGGAATCACACAACTCAAATAACGAATCTTGAATTACACTGGAGAACAAATGACTACCATCTTACCTGCAAGCTATGATTTAAATGTATCATCCATTGATATATATATATATATATATATATATATATATATATATATATGACAGATCCCCCTGTAAAACAACAAATTATAAAAATCACTTCTCATTGCACAACTTAATTGGTCCTCAGTAATTCACTTATCTATGCAATTATATATTAGAGTTTAAAACATGAACAATGATCTGTATCCAAAACCCACCATCAACTTTAAACCGGGCAGCAACCCCATTCTGAACATGAACCAAAAGTTCTACTAAACTCACTACTTACATTACAGAACCAACCCAAATGTGAATAAAGCCTTTTTTTTTCATTACACATACAGCTTAAAATAAAAAAATTGAATCCCAAGTACAAAACCAAGAAATGCCCACCTGCCCAGTAATCCTATCAAGCTCTTTAATCAATTAAACATTGTTCTCCGAATCTTGCCACAACCTGCATCCAACCCCAAAATTCAAAACCCAGTTTTCCAATTTGGGTGTTAATCAAAACCTGAAAATTGAGAGACTAAAAGGAACCAACCGTCAGGCGACGTAGATTGAGGCGAAGGTGGCAAACATTGAGACCAACGGAGTCAGAATTAGGGATTGGAAAACCTTGCCGAAGACACGTACGCGGAGCCTTGCTTTGCATTCTCTTTGAACTTGAATGTATCAATCTGATTCCAATTTGTGTCGACCAAAAGATCTAGGGTTTGGATTGGATGGCGAAGAGCTTCCCATGGAAGTCGCTGGTATGAAGAAAGTCGCAGGGATCTAGGGTTTTGCGGTTGGATGAATAAAGTTGCTGGGATCTTTTGTTGAGAGAGAAAAAGAAGAATTTTTGTTCGCGCTTTGAAATGATGGAGTATTGGGAGTCTGGTCACGCTTTGAACTCCCTGGGCATTGTTTTTGTTTCCCGCTCGTATTTTCAGTATATGGGTTTCATTTAATAGCGTTTATATTCATTTAAGAGCGTTTATAAAATTTAAACACCGTTGAAATTTTCTGAATTCACAATTGATAGCACTTCTGAACAAAACACTATAATGATATGCTATGAATGAAGCTTTTTCTTGTAGTGGATGGAGAGGTTCTTGCCAAATGATTATGAGCAGATTTTGTACAGGTTGTATATTGACTGCATCCAAGGCACTAGGATTGTGGCTGAGTACACTGCTGAGTTCTTATGCTATTCAGAGCGTAATGAACTAGGAGAAACTGAAAGTCAGAAGGTGGCTCGCTATATTAGTGGGCTGAAACCAGCCATTTAAGAGAAAATTGGGTTGCAAACTGTGTGGACTATGACAGAAGCTTCAAGCCTAGCATTGAAAGCAGAATTATTTGAGAAGCCTTCACGAGCTTCTTCCTTCCAGAGGTATACCTATCAGAGGAGCACAGAGTTGGTGAACTCCTCAGCTGGCAAGGGAAAAGCCATACAGCAAAATACAGAGAGTGCTCATAGGGCTTCCAATCCTCCTTCTAAAGGGACTAGCGGTTCTAGCAGTTCCAGTGGTGCTCAAAATAGGGTCCCAAATCAGAAGCCTAATAATCCTTATGCGAGGCCTATAACAAAAATCTGCTATAGATGCAACAAGCCTGGACATAAGTCTAATGTGCGTCCTGAGAGGAGACAAACTGCCCTTATGGATGATTATGATGGATATGGTGAAGAAGTTGGAAGAGGTGATGAATATGAAGGGGTTGACTTTGCGGTGGAGGAGTCTCCTGAGAAGGTTAATATTATGTTACAGAGGATCTTATTATCTCCTAGGGTAGATGGGCAGCGGTGCAATATTTTTAGATCACTTTGTTCCATTAATAACAAAGTGTGCAATCTAATTGTGGATAATGAGAGTTGCGAAAATTTCGTAGCTAGAAAATTGATGGAGTATTTGCAGTTACCTACACAGCCTCATGAGGCACCTTATTCTCTGGGATGGGTCAAGAAAGGTCCACAAGTTCGAGTTGCTGAGTCCTGCAAAGTACTAGTATTCATTGGTAAGCATTATAAAGATGAAGTTCTGTGTGATATTATTGATATGGATGCTTGTCATATTTTATTTGGGCGACCTTGGCAGTATGATGCGGATGTGACTTATAAAGCTAGAGATAATGTGATGATGTTTATGTGGAATAGTCATAAAATTGCCATGCATGGCTCCTATTTATCAATTTAAGAGATCTGGTGTAAAGAAAGGGGAGAGTTTTATGAATTTGTCTAGCAGTGAATTTGAGATGGAGGAAGCCTTTAAAGAATATGAAGTTATTTGTCCACTGGTGATTAAAGGGTTGTTGACCGCAGAAAAGGAAGATATGGTGATCCCTAAGGAAGTGCAGAATATGTTGGGAGATTTTGAGGAGCTGATTTCGGATGAGCTGCCCAACGAGTTACCACCTATGAGGGACATTTAGCATCAGATTGATTTGGTTCCTAGAGTTTGTTTGCCTAATCTGCCCCATTATCGCATGAGTCCTAAGGAGAATGAGATTTTGAGGGAGCAAATGAAAAATTTGCTGAAGAAAGGGTTCATTCGTGAAAGTATGAGTCCTTGTGCAGTTTCAGTCCTCCTTATTCCTAAGAAGGGCAATCAGGGGCGGATGTGTGTTGATAGCAGGGCCATAAATAAGATAACTATGAAGTACAGGTTTCCTATTCCTCATCTGGAGGACATGCTTGATGAGCTGGAGGGTTCCAAGGTGTTTACCAAGATAGATCTTCGAAGTGGTTATCACCATATTCGAATCAAACCAGGGGATGAGTGGAAGACAGCCTTTAAGAGCAAGGATGGGTTATATGAATGGATGGTGATGCCATTCGGATTGTCTAATGCACCTAGTAACTTTATGAGGCTTATGAACCAGGTTCTTCGTCCTTTTATTGGTTCTTTTATCGTGGTGTATTTTGATGATATATTGATATATAGCAGGACCAAAGAAGAACATCTTATACATTTGAGGCAAGTTCTGGAAGCTATACAGGAAAATAAATTGTACATTAACCTGAAAAGTGTACTTTCTGCACCAGCAAGCTGTTGTTTCTGGATTTTGTGGTTGGAGAAGAAGGCATTCAGGTTGATGAAGAGAAGATACGAGCTATAAGAGAATTAATGGCTAACCCCAAAAATAGTTTCTGAGGTGCGAAGCTTCCATGGTTTGACTACTTTCTATAGGAGATTTGTAAGAAATTTCAGTACCATTACTGCTTCTATTACTGAATGTTTGAAGAAAGGCAAATTCTAGTGGGGAGAAGAACAAGAAAAGCACCATATAATGGAGATTGCTCATAGGGTTGGAACCCCTCTTCAGTTGGATGTTGCAACCAGAGAGCAGAGGTTTGGATATTATGTGCGGGTTTTGGTTGATGTGGATTTGCATGGTTCGCTTCCCACCTCTATCATGGTGGAAAGGGAGCATCATTTCTTCCCTGTTGACATTGAATATGAGAACTTACCCCATAAATGTGGTCATTGTGGTATAATCGGCCATGAACTGATGGCTTGTAGGCAGTTAAAGACGACAAATTTGCTTATGAAGTGCAAAGAGGTTAGAAAAGAGTATCGGGTGAAAGATAAGCTTGTTCCTGTCGCTGATGACTGCAGTACTTCTGAAACTCTTCAAGTCCCTGCTCCAACTCAGATTGCTCCTACGAGGGTTCAAGGTTCAGCAGATAACATTGCCAATTCATTTGAGTGTCATGCTGCTATTGCTACTACTCCTAAGGAGGTGGCCACTTTTATCAATAATGTTTTGGAGGAAGTGGGTGCTGCGATTATAAAGGAGATGGCAGACAGAGTGATGAGGGAGGGTGATGTTGAGCAGCCTATTGCGAGTCCAATTTTGCATTGTGATGCTTCCTCTTCAGATAATGCTTCTTCTTCAGAGGACTCTCGTATCAATAATTTGGCCTCATGGTCTTGGAATGATATTGTTGAAGAGGAACATAATTCCACACCTTTGCCTCCTAGTTTTGGTCTAGAGAGTTCTCGAGCTGCTGCGGAGATGGATGCGGTGGCCCGTTTTGTGAATGGTCAAGATGTTGATGGGTTCACTCCTGTCCTTACCAAATCCCAGCAAAAGAAGTAGAGGCAACAACTTGTCAAACAATGCAAACCAAAGGATAACGTTAATGCTTGTACTGAACCCTATCCTTCGCGGGTTAGTACCAAACCTAAAAAACTCCAATGAAGATAGTTTACTGGAACATTCGTGGCATTGGCAACAATGATTCTCGTTCTGAGTTGTCAAATGTGTGTCGTATTCACCATCCGGATTTGGTCTGTATTTCTAAACCAATGGTGTCTTTTGATTTAGTTCCTAAAGCTTATTGGGCGTCTTTGCGTCTTTGTTTAATCTCTTTAATTAATAATGGTAGCTCAAGTCCTAACCTTTGGCTTCTTGGCTCCACATCCCTCTCATGTTCAGTTGTTTTGGTTTCTGATCAACAAATTACTATCCAAGCTATATTCAATGGTGTCAGTTCACTTTTGTTTATGCAGCTACCTCAACACTTAATCGTAAAACTTTGTGGCAGGATTTTCTCCTTCTTCGGTCAACTACTACAGTTCCTTGGATGGCTATTGGTGACGTTAATTCCATTTTGGGTGCACATGATTTTATAGGTGGGCAGGTTCCTAATCAGTCTTCATGTGAGGATTTCTGCAGTGTCATGGATCTCTATAACTTCACTCACTTAAACACAGCAGGTGCTTTCTTCACTTGGTCCAAAACTTTGTTTGGTGGCCACATGGAATGTCAGTTAGATCGTACTTTGTGTGATGGTCAATGGTTGGATTCTTGGTCTCACACTAGTTGCATGGCTCTTCCTCTGGCCATCATTGATCATAATTGTCTGGTCTTCACGGCAGGCAGTGCTCCATCCAATGGTCCAAAACCTTTCTGATTTCAATCTATGTGGGTTCTTCATTCCAACTTTAGAGAGGTAGTGGCTCCGTGTTGGCAGAATACGGAGGCTTATGGTTGTCCAATGTATGTAACTGTGCAAAAGTTGAAGGCTCTGAAAGCTTGCTTAAAAGCTTGGAACACCCAGGTTTTCGGTAATGTTCATCATACATTGCAGGAAGCTCGCACTATGCTTGCATCCATCCAACAAGATATTTCTTCTACTGGGTTTATAGCTCAAAAGTTTTAACTTGAGGTTAATGTGAAACAAGCTGTACTTGAGGCTTTGCGACGTCATGAAGCTTTTTGGCGTGATCGGGCCCGAGTTAAGTGGTTAACTAAAGGGGACAAGTGCTCATCATTTTTTTTCATGCCTATGCCCGTGTTCAATCCTTCAAGTCTTGTATTACAAGTATGTGATTATATGCATTTATATGTGTGTAATTATATCCAAAACACTATAAATAAGTTAATCCCCATGTCAATTAATATGTAATTAATTCACTTTTATTTATTTTGTAGTAAATAAGCGGAGCTGTGAAAAATGGAGCAACTTGGAGTTTCTGACAAAAAGACAAAATAGTCGATGCGGTCAACCGTAGTCAAAGCCTTCAAAAGAGCGAGATCCAATTGCGCGCCTTTGATAATATGTGCAGAAGTGCATGGAGGAGAGTGAAAAGAAAAGATTTTAGCAAAAGAAATGCATGTTTATTAATTAGGAAATGCATGTTTATTAATTAGGTTAATTAATCAAATGATTAATTAACTTGATTAGTGCAGCATGTGCACCTTGCTTTTCATTCTCTTCCTCTCAGATTACACATAGCACGTGCATCCTCCACCCTTTAACCCATTGGCCACTTGACACGTGGCCTTCACTTAATTAACCATCAAACCCTATCTCTCTCTCTCTCACGAACACAAGGGGCCAGATATATATATTGACAGATCACTCTCGAGCTGGGGGGAGGAAAAACCAACAGTAGCCGCACGCCCAAAAATCACATTCTTCCTCTCTACCCATTCGACGACCCACACATATAATTAACCCCATTTCCTCTCTTCTTTCATCTCTCCTCACCAAAATCCATCCCTCCTCACCAAGACTTCCTCATCAAGATCTACCTCACTAAGATTCAATCTTCTCATCAATTCCACAAATTTCAAAGGGGGAGCCCAAGCATCAAGAAATTCATCACCATTAAATTTGGGTAAAAGTGGGGAGTCATAAATCAAGGATAGCCATAATTGCTTTATAGCAATTTGTGGCTTGTTCTTGTTACTCCTACTTCTCTTCACTTTGTTCCTCTTTAAATTTTGTATATTGATGTTTGTTTAATGATGGGTAGTGAGTAGATTTGTTGTTGGGGGCTAGGGTTGTGTGCCCTAGTCCAAATTTTATGTAAAGGATGCCTATTTTAATGTCATGATGCAATTTAATTTGTTGGATGCTTATATCAATTTTTGTTGGGTTAAAATGCATGTCTAGGAGTCTAGTCAACTCTAGGGTGTGTATTTTGAGCATGTCTAGGATGGAGTTAGAGGCTTGACCCCCTCTAATTCCTAAGCTAGAAACCTTCAATTTCGTATTCGAGGGGTTATATGCATGGTGATTTACACCCGTTGCGTGAATGCGGGCGGGTCGCTTAGTAGTCTAATTCCTCTATCTTTAGGCCTCTTGATGTGAATTAGAGACCCTTGAACCGGCTCTAATTCATGCCAAGTGAGTTCCTACGAGCCTTGAACCGCCTTGGATACGACTACCTCCAAAGTAGGAAATTTGCATCTACATTAGATTAGATTCTGATACATGAGATTTGGGTGAAGGAACCTCCCTAGCACCCGACATTCTCATTATATTGTTCACATTTTTCTAGTTCAATTTCCTTGCATTTTTATTAATTGCTTTGCATTTTATTACTTTTTGTTAAGTTCAAATCAACTCTCAAACATTAAATCAATCGACTCATTTGTGTATACCCATCTTGAGGCTACAAGTTAGTGGCTTTGAATAGGCTTGGTGTGAGCTAAGCCGAGCATTGCCAAGGCTTGGTGCCTTGATTGTTTATAGTTTTTATTTTACTTTTATTTTTTTTTCTTGTGTGCTTTTAGTATCCTACCGCCAATTATCTTGGTTAGGTCCAACACCTAATCCCCGAGGTACGATAAACTAAGGTCCAAATACTTCCTTTACTTGATACGATTCGTACGCTTGCGAGAGCATATGCATCAAGTTAGTATGCGGAATGTGAAGTTATCCTTTCAAATCCGGTTGAGATTGCTGATCATATTGTCCGTTTTTATCATTCACTTTATAACTCAAGTTCTTTTTCTTCATGTTCCCATATTAATATTGTGATGTAATTCCTCCTTTGGTTTCTGATGAAGATAATGTTTTGCTAACTGCTATACCTACTTTTGAGGAGATTCGTGAGGTAGTATTCTCAATGGACCTTTCTAGCTAGCGCACCTGGACCAGATGGGTTTCCCGGTTTCTTTTATCAACAATGTTGGGATATTGTTGGTCTTGATGTAGTGGCTTTTGTGCAGTATTTCTTCATGATCAATTGGCTACTTCCGAATGCCAACTCAAATTTCATTGTTCTTATTCCAAAGGTCGATGGTGCTAGCATGGTGTCTCAATATAGGCCAATTGCCCTTTGCAATTTTCTCTTCAAGATTATTCCAAAGATCATGTCAATACGGTTAGGTCCTATTGCTTCTCCCATAATTTCTCCCCAACAGTCAACTTTTGTCAAGGGACGTCGTATTGCAGGTTGTATTAGCTTGGTCTCTGAAGGGTTTAACTTGTTGGATAGGAAAATTAGAGGTGGGAATGTTGGTATTAAAGTTGATATTGCTAAGGCTTTTGATACCCTTAGTTGGGACTTTCTTCTTGAGGTGCTCTATAAATTTGGTTTCTCTCCCTTGTTTATGGGCTGGATTAAAACTATTCTTCACTCTGCTCGACTGTCGGCACTAGAGAATGGCTCACCACATGGATTCTTTTCCTGTAGCAGGGGCATACGGTAGGGGGACCCTCTCTCCCCTCTCTTATTATGTTTAGCTAAAGAGGTTCGGAGCCGCGGTCTCTCTAATCTTTTCTCAATGAGGAAAATTGAACCTATTTCCACTCCAAGGGGTTGTGCTCCTATTACTCATGTTCTATACGCTAATGACCTTTTTCTATTATGCCGAGCGAATTACTCTTCTCTTCAGTCTCTATAGCAGTTTCTTGATCTTTATGGGAGTGCTTCTGGGCAGTTGGTTAATAAAGAGAAGAGCACCTTTTATTTGAGTCAACCTTATTTGCATTATCGACGACGAGTTAAGCAGGTGTTGAGATTTCAGTATGGCAAAGCTCCGTTCACCTATTTGGGTGTTCCAATATTTCGAGGTAAGCCTCGGCAAGTTCACCTTCAGGCCTTAGCAGATAAAGCTAAGGCTAGGCTCATGGGTTGGAAAGGTAAATTGTTAACTATTGCTGGTCGAGTGCAGCTTGTACAATCGATGTTTCAGAATATGCTTTTGCATAGTTTTTCGGTGTATATTTGGTCCACCTCCCTTCTAAAACATCTAGCAGCTTGTGCTTGCAGCTTTATCGGGTTTGGGGATGTGGCTGTGAGCCTATTGGTTACTGTATCATGGCGCCAAGTCTGTTCTCCCAAAGTTGAGGGTGGACTTGGTCTACGTGATCCTAAGGCTCTTAATCACGCAGCTCTTTTACGTTTTGGTTGGAATGCTCTTTCTTCATACTCTCAATGGGGATCTTTAATTCTCCAAAGGTTTTATGTTTCCAGATACATTAAGTGGGGTTTTTTTATTTCTTCAATTTGGCAACGGTTGAAGTTATCCCTTCCTCTCATCTATCAGAATTCTCGTTGGCTTATTGGTGTTGGTACTTCGGTTAGTTTCTGGTCAAACAAATGGCTTGATGTTTCAATATTGGATGAGCTGCATCTTTCACGCTTCGCACCACTTTTAAGCACTCGTGTGTCTTGTTTTATTACTAATCAACAATGGTCCTTGCCACATCATTTCTATGATTTGTTCCCAGATTTAACTTTACGGATTAAAATGTTCATCTTCCAATTTACACAGAGCGAGATTCTCTTATCTAGGAGCTTTCTAGCTCAGGTGTTCTCTCTTTCTCGGATGGTTATGAGCTAGCACGTCATCACTTCCCCACTTTGGAATGGACCTCTCACTTATGGAAGCACTTTATCCCACCTCAGTATACTTTGTTAGCTTGGAGGCTATTTCATAATAAGCTTCCAACAGATGTGCAGATTCAAAGGTGTGGAGTTTCACTAGCTTCAAAATGCCTTCTTTGTTCTTTAGGGTGTATGGATGACTCAACTCATCTATTCTTCACCTGCTCATTCGCTCAGCATGTTTGGCAATGGGTTGCTTGCTGTTTTGGCACTTCTCTACCCTCTCAAGGAACTCTTGAGGACGTAAGGGTTTCTTTCACTAGTAAGTGTTTCTCCCCACAATTAAAAAATTTGTGTCTTGCAGTGTGTCTTTATTCTTTAATGCAGATATGGAAGACACATAATAGTCTTGTTTTTGACAATAAATCACCTTATCTTAGGCTTGTTTATTGTTCAATCAAGGCTTGGATTAAGTTTGCATCCCCTCACTTTCCTGGTTGTGCTTCGGGGAGGTTGGATTCCAATTTTCTTTTGGAGCTTAGGGTGAAGTCGGTGGCTAAAATGGTACAGCCTCCCCGCCTTGTTTTCTGGGTTCCTCCAACGCGTCCATGACTCCATGGATAAAACTCAATACTGATGGTCTTGCCAAAGGCAATCCGGGTCCAGCTGCTTGTGGTGGAATTTTCAGGGGAGAAAATGGTGGTCATATTGGGGGTTTTTGTGGTAGGTTGGGTATTGGCAATGCTTTCTATTCGGAGTTGATGGTTGTCATTATTGGGGTTGAATTTGCATATCTACATGGCTGGCATCATTTGTGGTTGGAGAGTGATTCTACTAGCGTTGTCAATTGTCTTGTGTCATCAACCTTTGTCCCTCCTTGGCCTATACGAATCCCTTGGAGTAATTACCTAGCTCATCTTCGAGTAATACAACTTCACTGCTCTCATGTTCTCAAGGACGGTAATGCGGCTGCTGATGGTCTCGCCAACTTGGGTTTAGCTTATCCATCTCTTTCTTGGTTCTTTTTTCCTCCAATGGAGATTCACGGGTTGTTGTTATGTGATGATTTTGGCGCTTCACATATTCGCAGCAAGTAATGTTTTATTGCACGAACTGTTTCTACATAGTAATCACAGCTGCACACAGTTTGAGTTTTTTTTACTCTCTCTTTTGGAGGAGTTTTCTTTTTTCTTCTGTTATTACTCTTTCTGGGAAAGGTTTTGGTTTGGTCCCCCTTTCCTCTTTGTATATTTTCTTTTATCCTTTATTTTTTAATAAAATTAAATGGAGGGATGGGCGGTAGGTTTTCGGTTGTGATGGCCCCCTTTCCTTCAGGGATGTGGGAGGGTGCTTGACTCCCCAAATAAGCTATTGCAGAGGAGCTAATATCGCTTAATCCTCTATTTATATTAAAAAAAAAGAGTTTTGCTTTAATCAAGAAAAAACTTTGTACTGCACTGGTTCTTGCTCTTCTCAATTTCGACAAGGTGTTTGAGGTTGAATGTGATGCTAGTGGCTTGGGAGTAAGTGCTGTGTTGTCACAAGAGAAGAGACCAGTAGAGTTCTTTAGTGAAAAATTGAGTGAAGCTTGTTAGAAGTGGAGTACTTATGATCATGAATTTTATGCAGTGTTTCGGGCATTGAAGCAATGGGAGCACTACTTAATCCAGAGAGAATTTGTATTGTTCATTGATCATCAGGCCTTGAAGTACCTTAGTAGTCAGAAAACTGTGAACAAGATGCATGCAAGATGGGTGAGTTTTCTGTAGAAATTTTCTTTTGTAATTCTGCATAAATCTGGTACTCTTAATAGGGTGGCAGATGCTTTGAGTAGGAGGGCTTCCTTGTTGGTCACTTTAGCTAAGGAAATTGTGGGTTTTGATCTCTTGAAGGAATTATATGAGGAAGATATTGATTTTAAGGAGATTTGGGCCAAGTGCAGTAGCAATCATGCAGTTGTAGATTTCTATGTGAATGATGATTATTTATTCAAGGCCAATCGGCTTTGTATTCCTAGTTCATCATTGAGAGAGAAACTGATCAGAGATCTTCATGGAGGGGGTTTGAGTGGACACTTAGGCAGAGATAAAACTATTGTTAGCCTTGAGGAGAGGTATTTCTGGCCACAGTTGAAGAAGGATGTAGGAACTATTGTGAGGAAGTGCTACACCTGCCAGGTTTCTAAGGGTCAGTCCCAAAATATTGGTCTTTATTTACCTTTACCTATTCCTGAAGATATTTGGCAAGATCTTGCTATGGACTTTGTGTTGGGATTACCCCGTACCCAAAGGGGAGTAGATTCTGTGTTTGTGGTAGTTGACAGGTTCTCCAAGATGGCGCACTTTTTAGCTTGTAAGAAGACTGTTGATGCTTCCAATATAGCCAAACTATTTTTTTAGGGATGTGGTGCATGGAGTGCCCAAGTCCATTACTTCTTATAGAGACATGAAGTTCCTTAGTCACTTCTAGATTACGTTGTGGAGAATGCTTGGAACAACTTAAATCGTAGCAGCACAACTCATCCTTAAACTGAAGGGCAAATAGAGGTTACTAACAGAACTTTGGTAATATGGTCAGGAGTGTTTGTGGAGATAGTTCCAAACAATGGGATTATGCCTTGCCACAGGTGGAGTTTGCTTATAACAGTGTTGTGCATAGCGCCACACTAAAGTCACCATTCTCATTAGTTTATATTGCTGTTCCTCGACATGTGGTTGATTTAGTGAAGCTTCCTAAAGTTCCTGGTGTTAGTGTTGCTGCTGAGGGCATGGCTAGGGATCTGCAATCTGTTAGAGAAGAAGTTAAGGCCAAGTTGGAAGAAACTAATGCCAAGTATAAAGCTACATCTGACAAGCATCGAAGAGTTAAAGTGTTCCAAGAGGTGATGAAGTAATGGTGTTTCTAAGGAATGAGAGGTTTCCTGTTGGTACCTACAACAAGCTGAAGCTAAGAAAATATGGTCCTTTCAAGGTGCTGAAGAAGATCAACGACAATGCTTATGTTGTTGCACTTCCTGATTCCATGGGCATTTCTAATACCTTTAATGTTGCTGATCTGCATGAGTTTCATGAAGATGATGTTCTTTATCATGAAGAGAACTCAAGGTCGAGTTCTTCGGAGGTGAAGGAGACTGATGTAGAGCGAATGGGCTATAGCAATCGCTATTTGGACACCAAATGCAAAGTTGGAGCAAACCGGGTTTTCCTCATTTTCCACGATCGAGCTGTTCTTCAATTCTTATCGCCATTCGCTCTACATCAAATAGCAATGTGGATGTATAATGTACTTGATCATACATTAGTCACTTCACCAGGTCAGGGTGTGACACACTCAGATATAATAGGTTGTTGAATATAATTGTAGGCGTTTAGCTCTGGTAACCCGGATTGAACTTAAGGACTTGGGACCAGTGTTGACGTAGAAGTTTGTTGCACAAATCAGCCTTCTTAGCACTAATCCTGTGCAAATTAAAATTTTGTTTGTCTTACGCCGAGAGACTTGTGTAAATGATTGTGAAACTCTTAGTATTTTCAGGATTATTTGCAAGAAATTGTTATTTGAGAGGCCAAAAGCATGAGTTTCTAACTGTTCCTCACAAGGAGTCGCTGTGGAGTGCTTCATTACAAGTCAATAATTAAAAAGGTTGTAGCTATGTAGATGGAGGCAAGATAGTTGTCAAACAAAGTCAAATACAATGGCCATACTCATCAAATGAAAACGATACCACTATGACCAGAAAATGCAATTAATAAGGAAAAGTTTTTAGAAGTCGATGTGATAACATTCTAAGCTAGAAAATGACTATTATCACAATCATCAGTTGAGAGTCTAGTGACATCACATTCAAGAATTTAATGATAAGCTTAAGAGTCATAGAAAATCAAAATGACCAAGTTCGGGTACTGAGAGTCTTGCTCCTTGTGCCTATATGGAGACAAAGGAAGAAAGATTGGCAAAATGGAATGTAACTGGGAGACTTCGGGTACCGAGAGTCTTGCTCCTTGTGCTAATATGGAGACAAAGGAAGAAAAATTGGCGAAATGGAATGAAAGTGGGAGACTTCGGGTATATGGAGCCCAGTAGGAATAAAAATTGGTAAAATGGAATGAGTGGGAGACTTCGGGTACTAAGGCCATCTCCAATCATAATGGCTAAAAATAGCCTTGAGGCTAAAATTTTTGCCCTGAATTATATACTATTCATCGATGTGACATCAACCATCTCCAACCCGTTAAGGCTAAATTATAGCCCTAAAATATATTTTAACATTTTGGATATGTTATATACATATATATATATATATATGTTCTTATTTTTTATCAGATTTTTACTTATAGTAATTGAAATAATTTTTATGCAAAAAAAAAATTTTTCTGGATAATTTTTTTAAGATAATAAAAAATAACTTTATTTTCGATAAAGGAAAAATAAATCAGAGATATATATGAGGAAGTAGAAGGAATATGTGAAAAAGAAGGTTGAGGTGATATGTATTTATAGTGTAAAATTTCAAAAAAAAAAAAACAACCAACGGCTATTAAAAAAAAAAAAAACTGCTTGTTGCTGATGTCATGCATATGTCACAGTAGCACCCAACGATGGGCCTCCTTTTCTAATCGCTTTGGCCATAAAGGCTAAAAGGCTAACTTTGGGGCTAAATTTACCCCTCTCTACTAGAGGTGGCAAACGGGCCGCTAAGCACAAGCACGGCATGGCCCAAGCCCGTTAGTGGCCCGGCATGGCCCGAGCACGACATATTGTGGATCGGCCCGTTACAAACACAAAATTTCATTTTGTTTTTAAAATATTCAAAAACCATAATGATGAGATTTGAATATTAGACTTTTTTATTTAAAATCTCAGGACAATTCCACCAATGCTATTTCTTTTATGTTATCAAAATAGTGAAATAAAACATTATATCCTTATTTTGACATAAAATATTTTTTCTAAATATTAAATAGATGTTTATTAATAAAGACTAATCACATAATAATACAACTATAGAATGAAGGAAAGAATAATATGATACTAAATCTTCATTATATTAATAAAGATTAATCTCACAATAATATACTAAAAGCAATATATTTTGAGTTATTTTTTTCTTTCTTTCATTCTTTCTTGTAGTGGAATATAAAAAATTATTAGAAAACTAATCTTAAAAAGCTAAGATTAAGAAAAACATTGTAGAACTTAATTTATTTGAATTTCTAAATAATTAAATAAAATTATTTTTATTTATTCAAATTAAGATTTTAAAATCGTGTTTTATAGTGGGTAGGCACAAGCACGGCCCGACACGATATAGGCTCTGGCCATGGGCAGGACCGGGTTTAATGTTTAAGTAAATGGGCCGGCCTAAGCACGGCACGAAGCACGCCTCAATTTCATGATCTGGGTGAGAGTTTAGCAAAAATAGCTTTTTCTTGCGGACAATAATGTTACATGTGATCACTTTGTCGATACATCAACTAAAACCATTAATATTTAACTGGTCCACATGGTGGTTGGATATGTCCACAAATTTCCCTTGCATTCTGTGCAGAAAAATAGTGGTATATGTATTAGTTTTTGCATATGATGGTCTAGTATTAAATATTCTTAATGAGTATGGCATAGTGTGTCATTATATACAAGACCTTATTCAGAAGGGATGCACCTGCGATAAGTTGAGGATACGGTGCATCATACTTTGACCTGGGTGTCCCAAAGGGTCATGCCATAACAAGTAGTTGCTTGAATTAGTTAGCTTCTAGCTAACAGATTTCAATTTCTCCAATATACGCTTCTGGCCACATACTTGGAGGTTATGCAAAGATATTACACTCATTTTTCTCAGTGGTTTCAACGTGATAACCGTTGGTTCGAATATCCTTAAAACTCAATAACATTCTTCTGGAACGTGGAGATTATAAGGCCTCATTAATGGTAGGTTCAGTACCATTGGACAACATACAATGCGTTTTGCCATAACCCTCTATCAGGTTGGATTGGCATGATACAGTTGTCACGGAGGTATGAACAGACAATAAGTTTGAAAAATATCTCCGATCTGGGAGTATGGTAATAGCATTTTTAACCAGACAACAAACTTCCCCACAAAATATGCCTATTCATTTATTTAATTCAATGGATCACATGTATAAATGAGTTTATTGAATTAAATATATTTGAACATAACCACATTTCCATAATCCAAAATAATTGAAAACATAAATCACCAAAATCCGAAGATGTTTCATTCATTAAGATGGAATAGATATGGCACAAGGGGCCAATTATACCCATGTCTTCGAGTTCTAATCCTCGGTATGTTCAGTAACTGCCTGTAAATCCATGATCTCTAGTGTGGAATCGATAGAAAATGACCCTTCAATAAAGTTGGTATTTTGAGTTCCACGACTGGAGTAATACTCATTTACTGCTTCAGCTATCGCACAGCAGGTGCAGGACCAGCAGTCAATTCCTCGACATCAATAACAAAGATGATGCTGATTTTGGTGGCAACGGGCAGAACCAGTGTTCTTTTCCACTTTGGCTTGTTGGGCAGGGGCACAATAACATGGGGCCATGTTTTGGGTCGGTTATATGGGCCATTTATGGGCCCACCTCTCTTTCCTTGTCTCATAAGATCGAACTTTTTGTCCCTTCCACGGTCACATTTTCTCCTTTCGCGATTAGGTTTGCCATGAGTAACATCATTTGGTTCAAGCAAAAGTGTCGCTTAGGTACCGATAGGCTTGGCTTGATCATTCCTCAACAGGAGGTTGTTGTTCATTTCAGTGAGCAACAAGATAGTGATCAATTCTGAGAATTAGTAAAGTGCCTCTCCTTGTATTGTTTTGGGCAGATGGGCTTATTCAATATCTTGCTAATCATGTCTTACTTCAGGCAAGAAAATGGTCATTTGATGGTTAAAGTACTCTTCCAGAGCGACCCAAAGAGTCTGTGGATCCTCTTCATCGGATACTCAACTTGGAGTGCTTTCTCCATATGTTTCATGTGAACATTATGACACTCGCCTTAAAAGCCTCAGTGACGACATTGTCAGTATCGATTGTTGATCTCATATTCTTTGTAGTCAGATGAATTTTCACATCTTGAGTCCACTTTAGATAGTTTCTTCCGGAAACCTCCAAAGCAACAAAATCAAACATGTTGAGATTTGACATTTCTTACAAGAAAGGAACAAATAATATTAGTGTTTTGGGTAATATCATCCATAAGCAAGTAATGAGAACTTCAGGTTCTATAACATGGTATGAAAAATTGATTAGACATGTAAAATCTACTGGTTTTATCATGTGTGGTGAATTTATGAAGGAAACTTCAAGTTTCTTAAACGGCATTATCGAAACTACAAGTTTGATATATGTATGAACTACTGGTTCAATTAGAACTTCTAGTTCATTAGGTACCTGCATTTTCTACACATATATTCTAGTGCGAAAATTTAGACAAGTAACACAATAATATTGAATTGAGCAAATTAAAATAATCTCACAAATTGGATAAATAAAAATCACAAATCAATTGAGATATTAATTGCATGCTAGTAATATAACAGATTAATTATCACACAATTATGTGAATAAATGCTTATGGCAATTAATTACATATATTAGATATGGTGAATCCATTTACAATATGAAATCATTTTTCCTTTTATTTTTGATTCTGCTGGACCAAGGAAGGAGTGGGCTTGATAGTGAAGCCTATCGGACTTAGTCTGCAGGCTTGTGACCCGGCCTTTCATGTGTAAGTCAAATGGTGTGTGAGGCCTGCTGGGCTGCTAGGTCTCCAGAGGGAGAGTGGGCCTGCTGGGCTCAAACTAGTCTGCCAAGGAATGAAAAGTTATTACTCAACCATTTCAGTAACTCCAATTAAATACGACTAGGTAAGGAAAGATGACGCTTAGGTGGAGCGAGACTCACTTAAGTACACGGCCTCATCTGAACCTTGCCTAAACATCGCATCCAACTAGATGAGCCTAGTCTGAGAAGATTCATAACTTTTGTTATGGCAACATCTGGTGTGCTTCTATTTTAGCCTTGCAACTTGGGCTTGAGCTTCTGGCTCGAATTTGTTGTTGTGACTTTGGGCTTGATTTGAGCTTCTGACTCAGCCTCTATTAATATTCACAATTATAACATAACCAAATTCAATATATGTTATTCCAATCCCATTAATGCTTCTAGCATTTCGTATAGGTAATAAATTGGGTAAATACTTCTGGCATTGTAGTAATATTAAATAGGAATCATACATGTGAATTTGTCATGATATATGTCAATCAAATCAAAAAACATGAACATATATATATGTATCAACCAAATAAATTAATAAAGTAAATTTGGGGGTTCATGCATCATGGTGATTGTTCATATTCAATCAATAGGCTCAATAAGTATGAATATAAAATTAGATTTTGGAAAGAAAAATACTTGATGAAGAACAGACGAATCTTCAGTTTATATGTGCAGAACTGAGAAGGTTGTCTTCTCAGCCAATCCAATAACTCAGGGGTTATTTGCCTCTTCTCTTGATTGAATGATGAACCACCTCTTCTCCGCAACTCGCAATCTAAATCCTAGAGTTTGTCTTGCTGATAACGTGTTGTAAAACGATAGTAAAAGAATTTGAGAGAGAGAGAGTTTAGACACAGAGAATGAAGTATGAGAAAATGGAGTGATTATATTCATGTCACAATGAGGTTTATATAGGAGTACCTCAGGTTCACAAAAGGTAATTATTTAACGATTACATCAATCACTCTTTTGATTACGGTCAATCAATCGCTAATTATATTATGTTAATCACCAATCAATCTTAATTGGCGTATGTCACGCAACACAAATTTCTATTACATGAATAGTCACATTAATATTTACAACAATACTTGAATTCAATTTTGATTTTATTAGTTTGTTTTTACCGTCATTTGCCTATGTTTCATTTGCTCAAGAAAGGAAGTTTAAGTTTTTTACTTCTGTTCGATTTTTTTGTTTGGGTTTTGGTATGAAACGGTAGTACGTAGTAGTGTAACTAATTCAAGATAAATAGCTCATGGTAAATAGGCATAATTAGGACCTGGTAAATACTTGGACTGTATGCAAGATAAATAGCTCATGTATGTTTCTCTCTGTTTTTTTTTTTTTTTTTTTTTTTTTTTTTTGCATTTGTACAGCTTTGATATTAAGATTGTTTAACTATTAATATGTTTCCAGCTGTGGGATGCAACTGATCCTAAATTGCTGGTCATTTTGAAATCGTACAGGAATTTCTTACACATTGAATCTGGTAATTAGATCTACCTAGCTTTTCTAATTCTACTCTGGTTTAGATTAATCAGTGGTTCATGAATTATGAGATTCTGAGTGCATGACATGTTCACGAAGTCATCTAAATGTAGTGTATAGAATTAAAAATGCAGAATAATATACTGAATTTACCTAAGAGGATAGCTATTAGTTATTCATTATACCCTAAATTTGTTTAATCTATTATTTTTAATGGGATGTTTTCCCTGTGGTGTGTAGGAATTAAAGCAGTATCTCATTTTAAGAGTGGAAGTTGGAAATGCAAGATTTGAATCGCTGGATAGGATGAAAGAAGAGAGCAAGGAAGCAACTATGCAGCTTGTTGATATGGAGTGTGGTTACCTCACCGTTGAATTTTTCTGCAAGCTTCCTCAGGATACTGCTTTACACCCAAGCAGCAGCTAATACACCCAAGCGGATATTGATGAAGTGCTAAATGAATGGGGGAAGTTTGTTGTCAACACGTATGTGCATGAGCCATGAAGTAGCGCACTTGTTGCTGATCCATTTTTGCTAAGGAAAACATCTTTTTTTTGTGCTTCACTGTTGGCCCATTGTCATGAACCATGTGTGGCATATTTTGAAAAAATAGATACATATGTATCAGCTTTTTGATGTCTCAAGTAGATGGGCATGCACTAAATGCTTTTCTTGTTTAAAATGTTGGGTTCAATGATTAGTGGTTTGCAATGTTTATATTTGATAGTTTGCAATGTTTATATTTAGTATGTAAATGGATCAAATGCACAATCTAATTCAGGAATGAGATATGATCAAATAATCAGACAACAGAATTGATGAAATGATAACTGCCCGTTGTCTGAATGGCCAAAAATGGAGACAAATCACACTATAATCATTCATATCACACATCAGTTTTTAACAAATCACTGTCTTCTAATCTACACTCACACAACAGAAGTGATTGAACTCTATTGTCTCAATGTTAATCAGACAACACACAAAATAAAAGTTTGTTGTTTGACAAGCATAACATACAACAGCTTGAAAACAAGCACTGTTATCTGAAGGCAGCGCCGCACTTGTCGGGCAGCTGTGCTTGGCATCTGCCAAGCTATCAGACAACATGTTTAACACATACCTGTTGTCTATTCGTTTCTTAGACAACTGTGTTCCACCATTGTCTAAATTTTCATCAGACAACGGCTCGGTCTACAACAATGGGTCTCCAAATCCCACAACGGTTTTCTGCCGTTGACTGATAATGTTTTTGGTGTAGTGAATGCTTGCAATAGTCACAACACTTATACAAGTAAAAATTAAAACTTGTGATTCTTCAGAAATTCAAACAAAGCCCCAAAGGAGAATCACATAGCTGGTACCATTTTTTTTTTCTGAGGAAGGGAAGCGAGACGAAGTCGCAATCGGTGATCGGCGAGTAGGATCGAATCAAGTGCGTCAGCCTGATAGCTCTGATACCATCATAGAATACTAGCACATGATATGAAAAAAAAAAAGCTTGAAGAACACAATGAAAGAACTTCCAGTAATCCTTGATCATATAAACTCAGAACACAATCAAATTACAAACAAACAATCACAAAACTGTTTAAGGATAAGTAAATTGACAGAGAGAGAGAGAGATAATAGAGATTAAGTGTGTCTTTCATTTCATTCAAAGGAGGTATTTATAGGGATACATTTTGAAGTAAATAATGATACAACTTGATGGCATCTTCAATTGTAGCCTCTCCTTGTGGCTTCTTCATTTGCAGCTTCACATTGTGGTTGTGATGATGATGATTGCCACACTTGTTCCCCATTGGCATAAAGATTGACTCACAAATCATTATACCTAAAATACCTATCTTATACATGACATAGACATTTTATACTATGAACAATACAACATGTTTCATATATACTACAACACTCCCCCTTGGATATTTCATGTTGATAGTATTTGTCTAAGCCGTGCGCTTCGAAATTGCCTCGTTAAAAACCTTGCCAAGTAATAAAACCCTGTGGGAAAAAACAACCTTGGTCGAAGGAGAAAAAGAGTGCAACGCGCATTGAGTGTGGAGTTTGTTTCTAGATACTCCCCCTGATTTAGACTCCCCCTGAAGATCATGAGAGTTCGGATAATCTTCTTAATCCGATACTCTTCACATGTTTCTCGAAAGGGGTTTTTGGTAACGACTTAGTAAATAAGTCCGCTACATTATCCTCTGATCGGATTTGATTTACTTCAATGTTTAGAAGTGTTTGCTGTTGCTGATTGTAGAAGAATTTCGGTGATATATGTTTAGTATTGTCACCCTTGATAAAACCTAATTTCATTTGCTCAATACAAGCTGCATTATCTTCGTAAATGCATGTAGGTTTATCTGTGGTAAACTTCAAACCACAAGTTCCTCGAATGTGTCTATTTATAGACCTTAGCCATATGCATTCACGCACAGCTTCATGTAGAGCAATAATCTCTGCATGATTTGAGGAAGTAGCGACAAGTGTCTGTTTTGTAGATCTCCAAGATATCGCCGTGCTTCCCATGGTAAAGACATAACCTGTTTGGGAGCGACCTTTATGAGGGTCAGAGAGATACCCTGCATCAGCAAAGCCCATCAAAACATTATTTTTATTTTGATGGAGGGGAGGAGGAGAACGTCGGTCACCATGGATGGTGTTGCCGGCGTCTGTATTACGGAAGGTGGCTTTTTGCCTCATAGGGTCTGATCCCAATCTTCCGTCTTTTATTTTCTCTCTGTAGGGATAAAACAAGCCCATATCAATCGTACCTTTTAAGTATCGAAAGATTGTCTTTATGCCAATCCAATGGCGGCGTGTTGGCGCAGAACTATGTCGAGCTAACAAGTTCACTGCGAATGAGATATCTGGTCTTGTGCATTGTGCTAAATACAATAATGCGCCTATCGCACTTAGATAGGGTACTTCAGCCTCTAATAATTCTTCGTCCTCATCCCTTGGACGAAACGGATCTTTTGTGGGCTCAAGACTTCGGCCGATCATGGGAGTACTTACAGGCTTTGCTTTATCTTCATTAAAGCGCCTTAGTAATTTTTGAGTATATGCTGACTGATGGATCATAATCCCATCACTACGGTGCTCGAGTTCTATTCCGAGGCAAAACCGTGTTTTCCCAAGATCTTTCATCTCAAACTCGGATTCCAAATATTTAGCAGTTTCCTTTAACTCATCTAGAGTTCCAATTAGGTTCATGTCATCGACATAAACTGCTACAATTGCAAATCCGGAACTTGTTCTTTTAATGAACACGCAAGGGCATATTTCATTGTTAATATATCCCTTTCCAATCAAGTAGTCACTTAGACGGTTATACCACATCCGTCCGGATTGTTTCAATCCATATAGTGAGCGTCTTAATTTTATTGAAAACGCGCTCCGTGGTTTAGAGCCACTTGATTTTGGTAATTGAAGTCCATCAGGAACCTTCATATATATCTCTGAATCTAGATCCCCATAGAGATATGCTGTAATTACATCCATAAGCTGCATGTCAAGTTTTTCGGAAACTACCAAACTGACAAGGTAGCGGAACGTTATAATGTCCATTACGGGAGAGTATGTCTCCTCGTAGTCGATTCCAGGGCGTTGTGAGAAACCTTGCGCCACGAGGCGGGCTTTATATCTCATCACCTCATTTTTCTCATTACGTTTTCTAACAAAGACCCATTTATGGCCAACAGGCTTTATATTTGGTGGTGTCAGCATTATAGGCCCAAATACCTGTCTCTTTGTTAGTGAATCCAATTCAGTCTGGATCGCATTTTTCCATTTAGGCCAATCCGCTCTTCGTTGACATTCTTCAACAGAGCGAGGTTCGATATCATCATATTCTATGATTCCTTTTGCAACATGATATGCAAACGCATCATCAATTGCCATAGAATTTCTATCCATCATCTCATATACATTATTGTAATTTATGGAGATTTCTCTATTCTCTGGAGTTGGTTCTGACATTGGAGCGTCCCCCAATGGTGTCTCTTGGACATAACCATAATCCGGAATATTCTCGTGGGATGGATTATTCATATCTATGATTAATGGATTATTATTTTGTGCCAAACTCGCCTTCTTTCTTGGGCGAGAATCCATCGAACCTATAGGTCTCCCGCGCTTCCTGGCAGGAGCCGTGGGCCTAGCCAATGTGTCACCCATAGAGGGAACGTTGGCGCCATTCTCATGTATTTTTGAGACGGCATTATGTCTTTTAGGGACATCAATCCTTGCAGGTGTATTTGCAGCAGGTATGTGTGATCTTGTCACTTTAGCGATATCAGAAAACGCATCAGGCATCGATTCTGCTACGTTCTGAAGATCGAGAATTCTCTGCACTTCTTTTTCAGATTGTGCAGTTCGGGGATCAAGATGAGACAAAGTGGGGACAAACCACGACAATTCTTGTCCTTTTTGTTGAACATTAGTTATGTTCATGTCTCCCCCTAAAGACGGGAAGACTGTCTCATCAAAGTGACAATCCGCAAATCTAGCGGTAAATAGATCACCTGTCAAGGGTTCTATGTAGCGGATTATGGTTGGAGAGTCATAGCCAACATAAAGGCCTAATCGTCTTTGAGGACCCATTTTAGTGCGCTGTGGTGGCGCAATTGGCACATAGACTGCACACCCAAATATGCGTAAATGTGAGACATTAGGCTCATACCCAGTCACCATCTGGGATGCAGAAAAAGGTTGGGTGGCAGTGGGCCTTAGACGAATAAGCACAGCTGCATGTAATATTGCATAGCCCCAAGCAGAAATAGGGAGATTGGTGCGCATAACCAATGCCCTAGCAACCATTTGAAGTCTTTTAATGGCAGCTTCTGCGAGACCATTTTGGGTATGTACATGAGGGACGGGTGTTCAACCTCGATCCCAATGGACATGCAATAATCATCAAAAGTTTTTGATGTAAACTCCCCAGCATTGTCAAGACGAATTGACTTAATAGGATGATCAGGGTGGTGAGCCCTTAACTTAATGATTTGTGCTAGGAGTTTAGCAAATGCAGCATTTCTTGTGGATAAGAGCACGACATGTGACCAACGTGTCGATGCATCAACCAACACCATAAAATATCTAAATGGTCCGCAAGTTGGATGGATAGGTCCACAGATATCACCTTGTATTCTTTGCAAGAATGGTATATTTTCTTTAATGTCTTTTGCATAGGATGGTCTCGATCCTACTTTTGCTAAAGAGCAAGCTTTGCAAAACGAATGATATGCTTTAGAAGTAATTCTTTGAACCTCTTTTTGGTTCGTATTCCTCTTTGTTTTAAAGAATGGATGTCCGTGTGAAGTTTTTAATATACGGATCATCATATCACGACCTGGGTGTCCCAAACGGTCGTGCCAAAGCCTGTATGTGTCGGAATCCCATAAATTTTCATTCATGACATGGTTGGATTCAATGACTCTAATAGTGGTTGCGTACAATCCACTAGAGCGACACATGAGTTTCTCTAATACTCGTGTATTTCCGTAGTTATTAGAGGTGATGTAAAGGAACTCTTGTCCATTCTCACAATGTGTTTTCACATGAAGATCATTGGCTCTTATATCTTTAAAACTTAATAGGGTTCTTCCAGCCCTTGGAGCATATAAAGCTTCGGCGACATTAATATTTGTGCCATTCGGCAATAGAAATTGAGCTGGTCCACGACCATGAATCAATTTAGATGGTCCTGCCATCGTGGTCACTGAAGATTGACTAGGCGTCATCCATAAGAATAATTGCCTATGTCGTAATATAGTATGTGTGGTGCCACTATCTAGAAGGCATTCCAATTCTCCCGGAGACATACTGAAAAATAAAGTTCGGAATATTAACACATGTCAATGACATTGATAATGCGATACTTTATTAATAGGGAAAATAGTCAATGATTACATCAAAGTTTCCAAAGTTTATTCCAATATAAAATCAAACTTTATACAAATTGTAATTGCTCAATCCGTTTGGTAATTTCAATAAAATATGACCAGGTAAGTATAGAGATGTTGGTGGAGCGAGGCTCGCTTAAGTACCATGATCTCAATTACTTGCCTAGACATCATACTTCATTGAGTACGCCACATAAGAAAGAGTCAATACAATTGTTATTTGACTAAGGCACATTTGCCGTTTTATTGGAAAACAGAAAAGACTATTTTAATCAAAGTCTGCGGCATCCTCGTGCTCTTCATTTCCAGCTTTGAAGTCTTTTATGGTGAGAATTACATCTTCACCATCATCTTTTCAGCAAGGTGAGCTTCTTGCTCCCTCATTTCCCTGTACTCCTTGTAGCTTGCAGCTAGTTGTGTACTTGCTTGGCATTGCTTAAACCAATGCTCGATTGATCCACACCTATGACACACGTCATTGTGGTTGACTTTCTTTATTTGAGGTGCACGTTGTGGATATTCCCTAGGCGGGTTGTTGCTGCTACTACCACGGCGTATTATGCGACCTCCACGGCCCATAGTGTTACGGCCCATGGTGTTGTTATATTCTCCTCTCCCACGTGTGGATTTGCCACCACGTGTGCCCGCTCCAAAGTTGCGGTTTCCTTCCTTATTGGGGCGGTTGTATGGACCCATGCGTCCGTCATGTCCCTTGTTAGGGTATACATGCCCCTTATTAGTAGGGTACCGCTCCTTGCGCCCTTTCTTGGGTGCATTATAATTCGCCTCACGAACGCTTTTGGTTCCTACGGGCCTTGAATTATAATTCTTTACAAGGATATTGTCGTGCTTCTCATCTACCGACAAAATATTGATAAGTTCATTGAACTTAGTAAGTCGTCCAGCATTATATTCAGTGCGATATTGCTTTGATAGTATAATTGCTGCGACGGGGAAGGTGGAGAGAGTCTTCTCAATCAGCTCTTCTTCTGTGAGAGGTTTTTCACAGAACTTCAGCATGGCTCTTAGCCGAAGAGCTTCTGAATTGTATTCAGCAACAGACTTGAAGTCGGAGAAGCGTAAATTGTTCCATTGAATCTTCAAGTCAGGGAGGAGGGAATCTTGGATATTATCAAAGCGCTCTTCTAGCGCTACCTATAGGTCCCTTGCATCTTTGATGGACATATACTCCAATCTGAGTGCTTTGTCCATATGGCGTCGCATCAAGATAATTGCTTGTGCATGCTTTATGGGTGTTCGTTGGAACACAAGGCCCGCGTTTGGTGCCTGGATTATGGGCAATATCCCTTTTGATGTGAGATGGTTCTCAACGTCGGTTCTCCAACTATGGTAATCCGAACCAGTTGAGTCAAGGATTTGAAAATCGAGTCTAGGTTCATTCGACATCCTTGAAATATAAGAAGAAAAAGATGTATTAGTTTCGGAGTTTAAAACTTCCACGAAATAATAAGATTTCCGAGCTATGCTACCAAGAAATCAATTTCCAAGAATATTTGGATTAGACCGAAACAATGATGTTTAATAGGGTCATAAATCGATGCTTGCGGACGCTCTTAGTCCGAATATTATGAACACTCTTAGTTCATTGACTACGAACGCTCTTAGTTCGTTTAGCGTGAATTTCTATAATTCCGCTTTTTAATTGTAAGTTCCCAAAAAGAAAAAGGAGGAGAAAAATAAATAAATAAAACTCAAAAGCGGGAACTTTTAGTAAAGAATACCTTGAAATAGTGTTGTCGGAAATGACCGAAAAAGTTGCCCAAGAATAGCCGGAAAAGTCACCGGAAGTGGCCGGAAAAGTCGCCGGAAAAGTGTCGGAAAGTCGCCGGAAAAGTGTCGGAAAGTTGCCGGAAAATTGTCCGAAAGTCGCCGGAAAAGTGTCCGGAAAGTCGCCGGAAAAGTGTCCGGAAGTCGCCGGAAAAGTTGTCGGAAAGTCGTGTCGACAGATGCTCGGCAGCAACTCGGCAGCTGCTAGGCAGCAGCTCGGCAGCTGCTAGGCAGCAGCTCGGCAGGTGCTGTGCAGGGGGGCTCGGCAGCTGCTCGGCAGGTCCCTTCGACAGGTATCGACAGCTGCTCGGCAGGTCTTCGGCAGCAGCTCGGCAGATCCTCGGCAGGTGCTAGGCAGGCCTTCTGCGCAGCTGCTCGGCAGGACTCGGCAGCAGCTCGGCAGGACTCGGCAGCAGCTCGGCAGGACTCTACAGCGGTTCGGCAGCGGTTCAGATCTTCCGGCAGCCGGTTCGAGCGGTTTCCGGCCGGTTCTGGGGGTTCTGAAACCGGTTCTGGGCTTCTGGAATCAAGGGCTTTGATATGAGCTAGGGTTTGGAGGTTTTTTGTAAGTTTGAGAAAATGGCTTCGATTGGATTATGAACTACCTCTTCTCTTCTCAACTTCGATCCTAATCCTAGAGCAATTTCGTGCTGATAACGTGTTTAAGGATAAGTAAATTGACAGAGAGAGAGAGAGATAATAGAGATTAAGTGTGTCTTTCATTTCATTCAAAGGAGGTATTTATAGGGATACATTTTGAAGTAAATAATGATACAACTTGATGGCATCTTCAATTGTAGCCTCTCCTTGTGGCTTCTTCATTTGCAGCTTCACATTGTGGTTGTGATGATGATGATTGCCACACTTGTTCCCCATTGGCATAAAGATTGACTCACAAATCATTATACCTAAAATACCTATCTTATACATGACATAGACATTTTATACTATGAACAATACAACATGTTTCATATATACTACAACAAAAACTCTTTTGTCTCTTTCTTTATCTCTCAATTACAACAATCTCTCTTTATCTCTCAATTACAATAATCTCTCACTTCTTCACTCAGTTTACTCTTTGTTTCACACATAAAGAACAGAACCAGTAACCTCCCTTTTTATATACTACCAGATTAATAACCTCCCTATTTAACCGACTCCAATCTTCTAGCATATATTGCCATCTGGCCTAACAGATAGAACCATACAGTTACTACTAGTATACTAACACATGCAACCAAACCGAACGCAACTATCTCTTGTCTTTCACCCTCAGTCTGTCTTCTTCTCCCTTGAATTGGACTTCCATCAACTGTTGCTATTGGGAGGGTATCACTTGTGATCAACGTGGTCTGGTCACCCATTTGCACTTACCCGCCAAAGGTCTCAAAGGAGGTACAATTTTTCCCTCATCACTTGGCAATCTCACACATCTCACCCACCTCAATCTCTCCCACAATTCATTTTATGGTTCACCCTTGCTCAAACTCAATTCTTCTTGGCCTTCAATCGTCTTGAAATCCTTGATCTGGGTTATAACCTCCTCTCTGGAGTGCTGCCAATATTATCTCCACCATCCAGTAGAATTCGGATGGTGGATTTGTCCAGCAATCACTTTGATGGTGAAATTCCATTTGCTTTCTTTCAACAATCATGGAATTTGATCAGTTTTAATGTCAGCAACAGTACCTTCAATGGTTCGATCCCATCCTCTATTTGTCTTCATTCTTCTTCTTCTATTAGGCTATTGGATTTTTCCTTCAATAATTAAGTTCAGTGGCAGTATCTCTCGTAGACTGGGGATGTGTTCCAAACTCCAAATCTTTCATGCTGGTAACAATAACCTCTCAGGACTACTTCCAAACGATATTTATAATGCAACAGCACTTCAAGAAATTTCAATGGCTCACAATTCGCTTTATGGAGTAGTTGATGACAGAATTGTCAACCTCACAAACCTCATAATCCTTGACCTCAACTCTAACCAACTGAGTGGCAGCATTCCTAGTAATATTGGGAAGCTCTCCAGTTTAAAATTTATGATCCTTCATACCAACAACCTAGCAGGTTCTCTTCCCCAATCTTTCTTGAATTGTACAAATCTAATTGAGTTGAATTTACGATTTAATAACTTTGAAGGAGTGATCTCTATGTTCAACTTCTCCAAATTTGTTCATCTTAGTAAAATTGATCTACAAAGGAATTGCTTCACTGGTATCTTCCTAGTAAGCCTTTATTCATGCAAGTCCTTGAGAGCAATTCGACTGAGCTTTAACGATATAGAGGGCCAAATACAGCCTGAGATTCTTTCATTGAAATCCCTGCCCTTCCTCTCTCTTGGTGGAACTAGACTGACCAATGTCACAGGGGCGATGAAGATATTGATGCGTTGCAAAAGCCTTGTAGCACTTTTCTTTTCATATTATTTTTTTGTTGAGGAAATTCCAGCTGATGGTGAAATGGTTCAGTTCAATGGCTTTCAAAATCTTCAAGTCCTGAGTGTAAGTTATTGTGAACTCACTGGTGAACTAGCTCTATGGTTATCTAAGCTCAAGAAGCTACGGGTCTTGAATCTATCATTAAATAGAATCACAGGGTCAATTCCTAGTTGGTTGGGGACTCTTCCAAGGCTAACTTTTCTAGACTTGCAAGGCAACCTTTTTTCAGGTGAGTTTCCAAAGGAACTTTGCAGACTACCAATCATGGTATCTGAACAAGTTGTGGCTCGATTAGATTCTACATATCTCGAATTGCCTATCATCTTCCAGCCCCACTATTGTGAAGCAGCTTTAGAGCAACTATTTGTCTCTCTTTCCTACATATATATGCATCAAGAATAATAGCATTCATGGGAATATACCTACTGAGGTCAGCCAATTGCAGTTTCTTAGGAGCTTGGATCTTAGTTTTAACAACTTCTCTGGAGACACTCCAAACCAAATATCTAACCTCATAAACTTGGAGCGATTGGATGATTCCATGAATCAATTATCTGGTGAAATACCCACGTCAATAACAAGCCTGACTTTCTTAGCATCTTTCAATGTCTCACACAACAATCTTCAAGGACTGATACCAAAAAGTACTCAGCTCCAAGGCTTTGATGTCTCTGCATTTGAAGGGAATCCAAAACTTTGTGGTGATCCACTTCCAAATGAGTGCCCCCGAGAGATTGGTACTGATGAAGATGATAAGAAAACTGAAGATGTGGAGAATGAACATCATCAAGTTCCATGGTTTTATGTTTCTGTTGGTTCTGGGTTCATTTTCGGATTCTGGGGAGTTTGTGGTTCTTTAGTGCTTAAGAAGTCGTGGAGATATGCATACTTCAAATTCTTTGATGAAGTACAAGATAGGCTTTATGTGATGATAATGGTGCGCATGAGGATGCAGAGGAGATAGAAGCTACATTTTTATAATGGTTGTGCCTGCATCATCTAGCTTTAAAAAGCTAGATATATAGAAACTGGCTTTTTTATATGATGGATTTCACCCCCTAGCTTTATTGGTGCACTCAATAGCCGGGACTATAGTTTTGTTTACAAATTTTCTGTTACTAGAGTTGATCAGTCCTTTTCTTTGCTTGTACTTGTATTTTTGCTTCCTCTGCAAGTTTAGGGTATGTCTGACTTGCCTCTGTAACTTCATCATTTTCTAATAAATTCGAGTGAGGGCAATGAACTAGCCTTTACGTCGCTTCCCTAAAAAAGAAAGAAAAAAATGGAAATAGACCTCAACATGTACAGAACAAGAATCAAGAGACGGGGTTTAAATTACCAAGAAATCAAAACAAATTACACCTTTTATATATTGGTCATCAAACAAGAGATTTCAGGAATGTATGCAAATGTTCTGCATTTTGCAGAACGGTTGCAAGATATGATCAACCAAAATGGCCCAAACAAATCAATTAGCAGAGGATTTGTGTTCCCCAAGAAGGTTATTATGAATTCTTGAAATGAATTAGTTAACAAGGTGGAAGGTCTTTAGGTGGAGGCAAGACAGATTGATCTGACCCTTTCCCGTTTTCCACCACAAATGCAGTCTTCAAACCCCAGCTAGTATGCAGCTCCAAGTGACAGTGCAAGAACCACACACCTATAAATGATCAATAACCCTTCAAAAATATTAGTAAAATAGAACAATATTTAGTTTTTAAAGCTAATGCAAAACAAACTGGTGTAAAAAAATTCAATATTAATTTACCATAGATGCTATATCTTTACCTGGATTATCAGCCCTGAACCTTATGGCAGCCCAACCACCGGTAGGAACACCAACTGTGTTTCTTTCAGGAGGATCCATCAAATTAAACTTAGCCGGGTCTTTCTTGGGGTCAAAGTTCCCAACTCCGGTCCCAACAATAAAAAAATTGTAACCATGAAGGTGGAAGGGATGGGATTCCACTGTGAGAAGATTGGTATCTTGTAGCACCAATTCTACTGTCGAATTAAAGGCAATCTTGCTTAACCGAGTGCCTAGTTTAGTCCCAAGGTTGGCAGTGAGTGGTGCACCAGTGTAATTGAAAGGTGTTGGGGGGCGGTCAGGGAAATCTGTAGAAAATACCCCCTTGGTGTTGAAGTAATGAGCTTGAAGTAGTCCAACTTGGGGCATCACAAATGTGATGTTGTTCAAAGAAGCAGTGAGCTGTGTTCCATTCAGGCAAGTAGTACATTGGTTGATTCCCAAACCAATTGTGTAGAAAAGCTGTCTATCGACTTTAAGAGGTACATTTGCTGTGTTTAGGCTTCTCAGCTTCGCATTGTAGCTCAGCACAAAAGCTGTGTCATTGAGTGCTGGAAGTTGGGAAAGGACTGGCAGCACAGAATTGGGGATGCCTTTATATTGCAGGATTGCAGTGGCAGTCTTATTGTCTATGGAAAGAGGTGCATCCATGAATGGCCGGGCAGCCATGAAATATCTACTAGGGACTTGGTTTGCCTGAACAAGAACATTTGTGGTCTGGCCTGGTGCAATTAGTATTGCTTGAGATGTAAATGGTTTGGTATAGACTGCATCAACCTCTACCACTGTCAAGTTGTGGCCAGCTATTGCAAAGAATAGCTCGTCATTGAGTGCAGCATTGATGATTCGTAACAGGTATGTCTTCCCTTGTTCAACCTCCAACGCAAAGGTATCTGAGATACCAAAAACAAGAAATCCAATGAGAATTGAAAATGCTACGACAAGAGAACATAACTCTATGATAAATATAATATGTCATATGTTTGGCAAGAGAACATTAAATATATCTGGCTCACATTTTTCGGAACATGGAAAGAGAGGCCCTGGCTTCCCGTTAATAGTATGCGCATCTGACATATTCGGAGGCAACCCGAGTCTATTCCCTTGTTTAACAACCTCTTCCACATCATTATTCCACCATTCTCCTACACCATTGGCAAGAAGTATTCCAATTAATTTCTGCACTTGAGAACTTTAGGGGGTGTGGGTGTGTGTGTGTAGTACAAAATCTTAATAGTACAAGAAAAAGTTTTGAACTCATGAGAGTTAAAATTTACTCAAACTCACCTAAGATCAGATTAGCTTCCCTGTAAGGCTGAGGAAAAGGAAAGCCAGTTCCTTGTTTGGGCAGGATGACGATAGCTCCATAGACGGTGGCTCTTAGCCAAAAGATGTGGGCATGCCACCATAGAGTTCCTCTTTGCCCTGTGATTGTCATATTGTAGGTGTAACTGTTTCCTGTCTTGATCGGACATTGTGTTATATAAGCAGGTCCATCTGCCCACCCATTTCGATATTGCTTTAGTCCATGCCTGGAAAATTAATCCACCAAATCGTACATTATAAACAGAATTATGATAATAGATACTTACTGCTATCATAATAACCATTTGCATTAGTATTGAAATGTCTTACCAATGAATTGACATGTTATACTGTGCATGATTTGTGACATTAACTAGAAGTGTATCTCCTTCTCTAGCATAAATTGTAGGACCAGGGAACAACCCATTTACTGTAACAATTGGCTTAGAATGGCACAACCTGCTCACATTCTTCACTTGAATCTGCAAATAAACGGGAAAAAAAAACAAAGAAGAAGCATGTAAGGTTGTGTTAAACTCTAAGAAAATTTAGTGGAGGAAGCTCATGCATTCATGAAGCGCTTACGTCGAATTGGTATGACTTCACAGCAGCTTTGGCTGGAATGAAGAGGAACCCAACAAAACATAAGAAGGGAAGTAAGGAACAGAATCTGAAGTTGTTGGTTTTTGCCATTTTTGAAGCCAATTGTACTTGTATGGAAGGTCAAGAATGTTTGGTGTGATATCATTGGTCAAGGTCTAGTGGTTTTATAGGGCTGCGAAAAATATAAAATAAACTATATCAGTTTGTTGTGGTGGAGAGGAGGTGTTGTCAACATTAGGTAGAGACGGCAGAGGTTGTATAACAAAGCTTGGAAGCAAAATACTGATAGCGAAACAGAGTAGATGAAGAAGTTTAATCTTTTACTTTGTTGTATTCTGGTCTGAAATAAAAAATCGAAATACTGGTATAATGAAGCTCTTAAACATGACATATCTCAGCTTTACAGCCAAGGAAAAGTGTTAGCAAGCATTCAGCTTCTGCTTCCTGCTGATCACATGCATATGATCCATTCAGCTTAAGCGACTTGTTTGCTTAAAGTACAAGTTAGTATTAAATAGTAACTAATTAGCCTATATAAGGTACATTAGTACCTATTAAATAGTTAGTATTATACCCATTAGTACATTTAAAAATACTTTAAAATATAAGGTATTATACCTGTATAATAGTATACTTAAATGAAAATTCAAACACGTACATGAGCTCTCGGTCGAACTAACTAATTAACTTCATCATATGAAATTAACTACAGCGTTTTCAGCCACACCGCACATTAATGTTGGTGCACTAATTGTTCACTTTTTATGCCCTCATAAAACATAAAGTAAATCCGGAGTTGTTTGATCAGCTGGCTAGGATCTAACAAAGTAAAAACAATGGTACTACGTTACTAACACACTGTTCCCACGAAGCATTACTATTGGGATAGAAACTAAACAGGGTGATTAAGCATTTTAGTGTTTTACTAGGATCTTTAAAATGCATGGACGGTTATGTGATAACATTGTGTGGTGGCCAAGAAGAGTAATTAAGCAAACACGCACGCCCTCTGATACTTTTTACTCCTACAAAAATAGAAAGCAACATCACAACTAACTTAACCACCCAATCCCACAAGGGGCTGTGCAACATTCTAGTTTATATATCAAATGCAACATCAGCGGTCGCATCGAAGACACAATTCTTCTCCATAATCATAGAGACTTTCTACACTGCCGATGAACCAACCACCCACACCGCCACAATCTCAGTGTTTTCAGTTTGAAACTAAAATTTTATGTACAGTCAGCATGAAATTACTTAACAAAATATAAGTGTTAAGTGATCACAATTAGTGTTATCTGGGAGGACTAGTTTGAGAGATTCGATTCAAACTGGTCAGTATAATTGATGCGCGCGAGAGGTAGACTTCACCAGCCATGTAATGTTGTCAGCTAATTACCTTCGTCAGAAAATGTAACCGTCTAGCAGTAATTTTTGCGGCAATATATAGTGTTTGTGTAGGTACAATTCTTGTACATGTTGTATTGACATTCCCATACAAAACTATGACAAAGTCCCTGTAGGTACAATTCTTGTACATATCGTATTGGCATTCCCATACAAAACTATGACAAAGCCCTTTACTGATCTCGGAGAGTCACAGGTAAATGCATCTGCATATGCATGGGATTGCAACGTGTGTTGCAATCCCCGAGTCAGCTGTCAGTTTTATGTGGAGTCCGATTTTGGAAAGTAGGTTTTAGGTTTTATGTATTTATGTCTTTAAAAGATCTTTCTGAGTGTTAAAATCGTGGTGTTGATGCCCTAGGGTTTTAGGACTTGTCTATTCCTAATTGATTTTCTTTAAGATTTATTGGATTTCATATATGGAAAGTTACTTTCCTAATTAAAAGACAATTAGGGTAGAATTTTTGCTGGAGATGTTTTGCCGTTGGTGCTTGATATATATGCAGAAATATGCACGGCAAAAAGGTGTGGAGAAACGCAAGAATAAGTGTAGGTGTCTTGCATGCTTTTTGAGTTTGTGTCTTCACAAAGAGTCAAAACACTTGGTCCATGTATAAGTGTTTGTGATCATAGTTTCATATGCATAATACTCTCTCAAGATCAGTAGGGAGACTGTGAAGAAAGAAGAACAAGATTTGAAGATCGTTCAAGTGAAGGAGTTCTAGAAGGAAGACAAACTTTGTATTAGATTTTGTGTGAATCTTATAGCCGAGCTAGTGCTATTCAAAGTTTGTAAAAGAACATATCATTTTCAATATGATGATCTTTATTTTGGGTTCTCAAGAGTAAGAGCCCCGCAGTGTTTTTAATCTCATACTTGAGGTTTTCACTGCGTAACCAAAATCTGGTGTTTAGTTTGTTATTTTGGTTTCTGCTGCCCAGTAAGGATTGATCAGTGCACTGCAATCCCCGTTTTCCAGAAAATCATATTCTGTCCTTGTATTTTCATTTGGCATCAGAGCAGGTTCTAAAGATTTTTTAGTTGATCCGTGGTCAAGGATGGAATGTGAATATAACAGAGCCTCTAGTTCTATAAATTGCCCGCCTTTGTTTGATGGTGAAGACTATTCACAATGGAAGATTATGATGAGGGCTTTTCTCTACTCTCAAGATGAAAACATGTGGAATATAGTTGAGAATGGATGGGAACACCCAACCAAGGCCGAAGAATCAAAGAAAGTAGAAGGGTCCTCTGCAAGGGTTCTCAAACCTAGGAAGGAATGGACAGAAGAAGAAGTTCGTGATAGAACTTGTGACTTTAAGGCAAGGAATTCACTATTCACAGCTTTGTCCAAGAAAGAGAGGATGAGAATTAGCCACTGTGATACAGCCAAACAAGCTTGGAATCTACTTCAGGTTACTTATGAGGGAAACAAGAAGGTTAGAGGTCAGAAGCTTCAAAGACTCGTATTGGAATTTGAGAACATGACCATGGGGGAAGATGAATCAATTGATGATTTTCATGCTCGACTTCTCAATGTGACAAACCAATGCTGTAGCCTTGATGATCCATTTGAGGAGCATCGAATAGTCAAGAAATTTCTCAGAGCTCTTCCGTCAAAATTTCAAGCCAAGCAAATTGCAATAGAGGAGACTCAAGACCTGGACACCTATTCTCTTGACGAACTTATAGGTAATCTCAAAACCTTTGAGATGAGGATCAAGCCCGAGAAAAAGGTAAAAAATATTGCTTTCTCTTCTGTTAAAAAGAAAGATGTTGTTGATGATTATGTGGATTTATCGTTGTTGACAAAAGAGTTCAAAAATTTTCTGAAAAATAAAAAATCCTTTGGAAACTCTTCGAAAATTTTGCCTAACAAACCTAAATTCTTTGAGTGTGGTGGAATTGGTCACCTTGCTACCGATTGTGGCAATAAAAGGTATCATTTGCGTGGAAACAAGGCTCTAAAATCTACTTGGAGTGATAGTGATGAAGGCTCTCAGTCAGATGGTGAAGAGGTAAATCTTGCTCTTACTTCCTCTCTTAATATTGATGTTTTTGATAATTCTGACTTACAAGATGATACCCTTGATGAAGAAACAAATGTCAAGTGTAAGCAATTATATCATGCTTCGAAAATTGTTCTTCAAAAAAATTATACACTTGAAAAAGAAGTTGATTCTTTACGAGAAGAAAAAGAGAAAATTGAGCTACAATTTGAAACTTCTCTAAAAGAATGGAATGTTGAGCGTACTAACCTTGTTGATAAGATAAAAGTTTTGCAGGATGAGATTAAGTCTGAAGTTGGGGACAAGAAACATGGTGATCTCATTAATAAAATTAAAGTTTTGCAGGTTGAAGTCAAGGCTTAATCCACTATAAATGTTTCACCCTTGAAAATGAGAAATTGTAGGATGAGTTGCTTAAAGTCAAAGAAAGCTTCAACAAGTTCTCCATAGGGTCTGAAAAGGTCTCCAAGATGATAGGATTTGGTAAAACTCACGGCAACAAAGAAGGGTTAGGGTTTGAAGGTGAGTCGTGCAAGCCTATGACCTTTGTAAAAGGTGAAAATTCGTTGAGTCAATCACATGCCTCAGATGACATTGATTCTGGTCCCAAATTGCCCAAAAGACTAGAACGTAAATTGGACCTTCAAACCTATCAAAAAGTTGCTCAGGTAAGTTCTGACAGTCACACCTCTGTGTGTCAGCCCAAGTATGTTCATAACTCTAAAAGGTTCATTCCCACTTGTCATTATTGCGGAAAATTGGGACACATACATCCTAGGTGTAATATGCCTCGCAGGGTTACTCAAAATCAAAGGAAAACGTTGAGAATTAACTCACTGCTTCGCTGCAAGCTGAGTTGAAAGAAGGTCTGAATCTGATCGCCAGGATTGCAAAGCTGGCTTCAATCCCAGTGGATCTGGAAACAAAAACGAAGCAGAAGCAAATCTGGATTAAAAAAGGTTCAAATAATCGTTTTTCTACTCATATGGATAATCTTGATAATATGCTTGAGCGTGCTTTTGTTCCTACTGATCACAAATTGGCTAATTCATTTACTAGGCCTTTAGACATATCTCAATTTGAATCACTTAGAAGCACCGTTGGTGGATACTCTAAGTATTGATAGTCTCACTTCATTTGATCCATTTTGCATGCATTCATGGTGTATGTCTTCATGATAGTATATGTGCATTTTCTTTACGTTTTTGCATTGTTAGGTTCAGTTTCTGGAAATTTAGGATTGAAAAATAGTGGTTTGTATCCCCAAGTGTCTGACAGATTATTTTGAACTTAGATTGACGAGGGCCATACTCTTTTCTTTAAATGTGTGTGCAATAAGGTGCCTAGCACGTTTTGAATTTGCTTTTGCGTCACTCTGTAATTATGAGCTTGAACAACATATTCTCTATCACCTTGAATCCTCACATGCACACATACTCTAAGTGGTGGTAAGTCTTAATTGATGGTTGGCTTGTTCTCATTGCTCATGTACGAAATTACTCTTGTTGGTTGCTCCTTATTATATAACCAAAAAAAATAATAATATGTAGTTGGTTAATGGAGCATGACCAGGCTATTCCCAAAGTAAACAGGCCTCGGTCGTGACGAACGATACGAGGATTGGGAAGAAACGGGAATGGTTTGGTCACCCCGGTGGATTGTGAAACTATTGACTCAAGTAGATGGCTCTTTGGGATGTCCTTGTTACATCTAGTACCCTAAAGTCATCTGACTTGGGAGTTGCTAGCATAATACTTGTTACATGGGTCGTAGTCTTCTTGAGCAAAAATGTTACTTTGTGTGAAAGGCCAAAAGAAAAATTCAAAATCATGCCCACATGGTGTTATAAGGGGGAATAAAGTTTATGTGCTTAAATGTGTTTCGTATGTAAGCCTTGCTTTTCAGGTTTCCACAAATATTACACACCCCATCTTGAGATATGTTCACTATTCACAACAAGAGGTATAGAATACTCGATCACTCTCTATCTTACCTTGTGATTGTCTGAATCCATTCACTCGTGTGAACTTATTTTGTTGCACTCTTTTTTATGGTTAAGTGGTATTGTTCTTGTTGGAAAAGCTATGCGAATTAGATCTGTTCTTAGCATTTGGATACAACCCACTCATTGTGTGTTTGCATTTCATTCTTGCATCTCTCATCACATGATCACACTTAGGGGGGAGTATTAATACTTGGACTATCTTCCTCGTGTCTACTAAGCAACATCTCTTTGTGATTCTCTTTTTACATAGCTTCCGCTACATAAGTTGCCTTTGTCATTCCTATTCAAAAAGGGGGAGAAATATGATGTTCAATGTGTTGTGTGATCTGTTGGATTTACATGCTTTGTTTAATCAGTGGTATCATTACCAATTGTGTGATAAGTGTTTCGGAAAATTATGGATGATGAATTGTGATGTCTCTCTTGTACTTGTTGAGGGGGAGTTTGCATGGATTAGATGTGTTTTGTATAGGAATGCCAAAGGGGGAGATTGTAGGTACAATTCTTGTACATATCGTATTGGCATTCCCATACAAAACTATGACAAAGCCCTTTACTGATCTCGGAGAGTCACAGGTAAATGCATCTGCATATGCATGGGATTGCAACGTGTGTTGCAATCCCCGAGTCAGCTGTCAGTTTTATGTGGAGTCCGATTTTGGAAAGTAGGTTTTAGGTTTTATGTATTTATGTCTTTAAAAGATCTTTCTGAGTGTTAAAATCGTGGTGTTGATGCCCTAGGGTTTTTAGGACTTGTCTATTCCTAATTGATTTTCTTTAAGATTTATTGGATTTCATATATGGAAAGTTACTTTCCTAATTAAAAGACAATTATGGTAGAATCTTTGCTGGAGATGTTTTGCCGTTGGTGCTTGATATATATGCAGAAATATGCACGGCAAAAAGGTGTGGAGAAAGCAAGATGTTTGGACCTGAACTTCGCCACTCTCATGTACGACCATGTTGAGAAGAAATGGGACTGAGTTGGGACCCATTCAGGATAAATAGTTCGTGAAGTCATACAACCAAGGGAAAAGTGTCGGTCGATCACCCAGCTTGATTTGAGTTTTAGGAACGGAGACCGAGGGAAATGTGAAGTCATACAACCGAGGGAAAAGTATCGGTCGGTCACCCAGCTTGATTCAAGGTTTTAGGAACGGACGACCCAAAAATCAGTGAATTGGACCATGTAGCCATATGTTTGGTTTAGTCCGAGTTCAAAAGGGTGGTCACGCATGTGGGCCGAAATGAGAATTAAAAGTGTTCGGCCAAGTTAGTCAACAGTGTCGACTGAGGAATCCTCGCAAGGAAGGAGTTCGAGTCAATCTACGATATTAATTGTGAAGATTTCGGATATCAGCAAAGTCAGAGTTTTACGAGATGAATCAATCCTAGAAGGAAGGAGAATCCTACTTCAATTCCACGTCTTGGAGGACAAGTTAGCTAGAGTTTTTGACTTGTATATATAGCACATTGTAAATCATTGTAAAAGGTCCTGCACCACACAAACAAATCAATATACAACTTTTACTCAAACTTTTCTCTTACTCTTTCATAGGTACTTTGCCTTCTATTCAACTTTCATAACTTGTTTTCATTTTTAGTTTCTTACTTTTATTTCAGTCGTTACATTCAAGCATTTTACTTTCTTGTTCTTTATTTTATATGCACTTTACTTTTCCACTTAGGAGTAGTTCGTAACGTAGAGTTATCATCCATTGATCTTTCGGCCAGTCCGGATTGGATTGATGCGATTCGCCGTTCACACACATATCATCTCACAACGTTTTGACAACCGAATCCACTTCACCTTCGTCTTTACCGTGATTTGCGAGTATCTTCACCCAATAGATCTCTCGCTTGTCACCCGAACCTTTAGGTTTACCCAAGAAGTGAGTGTGCTAGAAGATCTCGGTCAGGATTGACGCCTAACCGAAGTCCTTGCAACAGAGGCATCAGAACCTAAAGGCCGAGAGGGTTCATTCCTCGGCCTACAATCATTTGAAAGAAGTCAGATCACGCACCATTCAAATCAGAAACCTCACTCGGCCATTCGGCCGCGAGTTGGCACGCCTGCGCAATTTCAGAAGGATGATTCAACCACAAGTCCCTTGGCTCTCATTTCGGCCGAGACGATTTTGAGGCAAACACAAGAATAAGTGTAGGTGTCTTGCATGCTTTTTGAGTTTGTGTCTTCACAAAGAGTCAAAACACTTGGTCCATGTATAAGTGTTTGTGATCATAGTTTCATATGCATAACACTCTCTCAAGATCAGTAGGGAGACTGTGAAGAAAGAAGAACAAGATTTGAAGATCGTTCAAGTGAAGGAGTTCTAGAAGGAAGACAAACTTTATATTAGATTTTGTGTGAATCTTATAGCCGAGCTAGTGCTATTCAAAGTTTGTAAAAGAACATATCCTTTTCAATATGATGATCTTTATTTTGGGTTCTCAAGAGTAAGAGTCCCGCAGTGTTTTTAATCTCATACTTGAGGTTTTCACTGCGTAACCAAAATCTGGTGTTTAGTTTCTTATTTTGGTTTCTGCTGCCCAGTAAGGATTGATCAGTGCACTGCAATCCCCGTTTTCCAGAAAATCATATTCTGTCCTTGTATTTTCAGTCCTTTTACTGATCTCAGAGAATCATTGGTAAATGCATCTACACATGCATGGGATTGCAACGTGTGTTGCAATCCCCGAGTCAGTAGTCAGTTTCATGTGGAGTACGATTTTGAAAAGTAGGTTTTAGGTTTTATGTATTTATGTCTTTAAAAGATTTGAGTGTTAAAATCGTGGTGTTGATGTCTTAGGGTTTTTAGGACTTGTCTATTCCTAATTGATTTTCCTTAAGATTTGTTAGAGTTCATATGGGAAGTTTCTTTCCAATTTAATTGGGAATTAGGGTAGAATCTTTGATTCATTGAGTAGTTGCCGCAGGTCTATTATATTAGCTGAAAACATATCCTTCGGCCTAGTGTACACATTTAGAAATGCAAGAATTTGTGATAGGGTCTTGAATGTTTGTTTGAGTTTGTGTCTTCACAAAGAGTCAAAACACTTGGTCCATGTATAAGTGTTTGTGATCATAGTTTCATATGCATAATACTCTCTCGAGATCAGTAGAGAAACTGTGAAGAAAGAAGAACAAGATTTGAAGATCATTCAAGTGAAGGAGTTCTAGAAGGAAGACAAACTTAGAGTTAGCTTTTGTCTAAATCTTATAGCCGAGCAAGTGCTATACAAGTTTGTACAAGAACATATCCTTTTGAATAAGATGATTATTATTTTGGGTTCTCAAGAGTAAGAGCCCCGCAGTGTTTTTAATCTCATATTTAAGGTTTTCACTGTTTAACCAAAATCTGGTGTCTAGTTTGTTATTTTGGTTTCTGCTGCCCAGTAAGGATTGATCAGTGCACTGCAATCCCCATTTTCCAGAAAAACGTATTCTGTCATTCTATTTTCAGTTTGTAACACTCGATATATTTTTGAAAGCCACCACTATGTTTAACATGTTATTCAAAGAACTTCTACCGACTACTAATATTATTTTTTGTCTTTGTTCTTTTTTTACATAGCAATGCATGATGCTCCACTTCGATGAGAATATCGTAGGATCAGACATTTGCTTGGACATTTTGAAATTAGGAATCTCCTGATGGAAGACAATCCCTGAATGGTGCATAATCTAGTTCACCTTTTTTGTATCATAAACACAAGGTCTCTCATTTCCTGCCCAAAGCGTTTTATATGATTTACAAATACAAAGAGAATTGATATATGAAGAACTGAAGAGAATATTTATCTATATGAACAGATACGTCTTTACTTTGTCACAATTTTCAGGTTCTCTAATTCCATGTTTAAACTGGCAGGTAGCAATGGATTATGGATATGACTAATGTTTTAAAACACTGAGGCGTAACTCAAGGAGTTTTTGAGAGAAGCTCAGTAAGGAGTAAGCCTTACGGTATAAACGATCTATACTTATCTATACTTATGTGATTATAATTCTTATATATAGAACATTAAGAGTTCACAAAAAACATTATTAATTGTCATTCATTCATAATAAGTAAAGTACTAGAACCACATGATTCAACAAAATTAACAAACATAAAAAGAAATTGAAGATTTGAAGTTAAAATTTCAAATGATGTAATTTTGAGTTCTGAAAAAAAAAATATATATATTCTAGGCGTGCGCATTAGGCAGCGATTTTTGCTCTTTTTACGGCTTGTTTTGCGTCTTATCACCTTAGTATCAAAACTGACTCATTTTAAGGTGAGATTTACGCCTTTTGCTCCTCAAGGCGCACCTGTGGCACATTTTTAAAACATTGGATATGACTGGAGTAGGTTACAAACTTCCAGCTGACCAGCTCGATCGAGTAGTTTCTGTTGTTCTATTGGCTCGGTATTAAAGACATACATACATAGAGTCCATACTTTGTTGTGGATTTTAAGTTATCAGTTTGGCCACGAACACTTGTGCTATAATTGTATTCTTGTATGACTGTTTTTGGAAAGGACTAAAGATTTGTTCTCTTTTCTCCAAGTTTTGAGCGGATCCTGCTTCAATTCAAAGACTTTGATAACACCTTTGCACTAGATTTTCATAGAATTCCTGTGGAATTTTTTTTTTTTTTTTAAGGCTTGGATATGTGAGGAAGAGATCTTTCCTATCCTCTTAATTAAGAAAAGGAAAACAAGAGTACAAAGGAGGGGGACCAAAACCAAAACCTCCTACATAAATAAGAAAAAGGAAACATAAAACAAACGAAAACGAAAGTTTGGTAGACCCAAGTGGTCTCTGTTACAATGTGCAAGTATAAAGGGTGGAGCAAAGTCCCACCAAATCAAGCTTGTAGAAGCAGTACCAAAATTCGCTAATGCATCAGCAACTTGGATTACCTTCTCGAAATATGTGAGATGAGCGGAAATTCATTTGAGAAATATGATACAAGTAATTGCGCCATTCGATGCTGAACATCCAAGGAACTACGAAGAAAGTCAAGGATGAGAGAGGAATCCACTTCCAACCAAATATGCTTCCAGTCTCTAACCCAAACTAGTTCAATGGCCTTGATGACCGCCATCACGTCCACTGCAACTGAGCTAGAAATTTCAAGATTAGCAGAGAAAGTACCAAGAACATGACCCCTGTAATCTCGAAAAAACTGCACCATACGTATATCCCCTCACATTAGAACCATGCTTCCAAGCACCGTCAGAGTTAATTTTAATCCACCCATAAGGTGGTGGATGCCAATTGACTTCAATTATCCTAAGAACACAGCCAGCATGAGGTCATTCCTACATGTCGAAACTTAATTTTCAAGCATGGAGTCATTCCTACATGTAAAATGAGCAAAGGAAAAATAAAATAACTAGCTACAATTTGGTGTATGAAAGTTCAATTTGGAAACACTACTAAAAAAAAAACAAAACAACATGTGGCATAGCTATTACCATTGGCTTTTGGTCCCCAACAAGAACCCTTCTTCTATGGGTCATCTTGAGCTTATAGGAATCTTCATATTGTCGAGTACAAATCTCATCAGATCATCGAAGACAATAGCATTTGCATGCCAAATTTCATTCTGATCTCTCTATACCTCGCGGACAACGAATTTTGTGTTGGTGGTCGCCATTGTAGATATTTAACTGGAATTTCTTGATGGGGTTTGTTTAAGATGCTTTGTTGGTTGTTTGAGTTACTTTCTTCGGACAATGCACAGTAGTAAATTCAAGCTTTAGGCCAATTTTGGTGACTTTACGGTTGGCGCAATAGTGCCGAATTATTGACTTCACCATTTTATATTACATCATTTCTACACAAAAAACAACTTCAATAAGAAAAAACCCTAGGAGAGCTCTCTCTCTCGCTCTAGCAAACCTCAGGCTGGTGATGGCTAGTACTTTCCTCTTCCTCATCGACAAACCCTAGCGCCGTCCCCATGGTCCTGCTTCCATGGAGGCCTTTGCCGCCTTCACATCCTCGCTTGCTCCAGGTTGTTGATCGGCCCTTTCCTTGTTTCAGGGAAGGGTGGATTGCATGCTGTTTGGATTGGCTTAGCTTTGACGGGGATGGTTTCTTGGTTTGAGGAGGAGACCCGAGATCTGATTCGAGCGGCGCCTCCCTTCTTATAGGGATTGGAGGAATTTAGATGGAGGTACAGGAATGGCAGTAGAGTCTTGGTAGAAGGGAGTCAGAGCCCTGCTTTGGTGGAAGATCATGATGCTGTGGTTGTTGTGGGTGCAGATCGATGGCGGCGATGGTATAGGTCAATCACTGAGTCTGGATGCCGTGTTCTTAGAGGTCTAGATCATTGGGATGGGGTACTCACAAGAACTATGGAAGATCTGGGTTTGGGACCCAGGAATTAATGATCTGCCTGCTGGTTTTACCGGATTTTGGTGGTGTTCTGCCATCAGGAGAGTAGACTCCAACCATATTCAAGGGCAAGGAGGAGAGGATCGAGCTTGGGTCATTTCGGCCTTAGTTCGAATGTGGTGTCATCAAACCATATCTTGTGACCTTCTGGATCTTACATTTGTGGGAGGCTTTTTGCAATCTTCTAGTATTTTCGTACACCAATTGAGGTCTCTAGGCGAACTTACTTGTTGTTCAGTTGCTTTGAGTCATGTATTTTTCACTAGGTTGCGGTTTTCTCTTGTTTGTTGCTTGTCTAATAGTGCGCATTTGTTTACAATGAGCGTCACCTGTCATTTGTTTGGCTGCTTATGCCATCTAGAACTGTTGGTATGAGACAACATGTGATGTACGTGCCTTCTGACCATGGATAAGTAATGAAGTTATCTATTTCTATAAAAAAAATTAAAAAAAAAAAAAACCATTTTATATTACATGTAAGTACGTATAATAAAAGAAGGAAAATTTTCAGTTTAGTACCCTGAGGTTTGGGGGTAACATCATGTCAGTCCCTGCTCTTTCAATTTAATCAGCAATACCCCTGTGCTTTCAATTTCAATCAGCCATGCCCAATTTTTTCTGAGACATCCAAATCGGACGTTAAATGCTGACCTGGCAGCAACAAACTCAGCTAGTGGGCCCAGAGAAAGGGGTAAATTCGACATTTCACTTAATTTCCACATTACCAAAAAAAAAAAAAAACTTTTGTTCTTCTCTTCCTCTGATCATCCTCTCCCCGTCTCCGGCACCCAAAAAATCCAGATGAAGATGAAAGGAATGTTGAGGTGGTCTCCGTCAGCTTCTAGCTCAGAGTTTCCGTGCAAGAAACCCAATTCACCATTCATACCTTACTCGATTATATATCGAAAATGATCATATAGCTCCCTCTCCTCCAAACTCCAATTCTTCCAGAACTCAACAATTCAATCTCCGACACTAGCTGACCAACAACTCCTCCAAATCTCCAAGATGCCAAATTTAACAAACCTCACACAACCCAAAATAAAATATGAAATTAGGATTTTTCACTCCACATCAAGCAGCAGCTCCAACAGTGAACAAGGGATGATAATTTACCTAAGATAATCTAGAAATCCGACAGCCATTCACGGCGTAGCTACGGTGGTCCACGCACCAGTGGTGGCGCGTGCGGCTTCTTGGGTCAAAATCGGAGATTGAGACCAGAGGGTTTTGGTGGAGAACGAAGCTCTGATTGCATCCATGGTTGTCGTGCAACTCAGATGTGGCCGAAGATGGCGAATCAGTCTTTCCAGAAACCCAGATTCCGGCGAAGGTGCGAATGACGTCGTCCGGCTTCAGGTTGGCAGCAAGGCTTCTCGATTTTCATCTCCGGCGAAGTCTGAGTCGAACGGTTATGGCGGTGTGCTACAGGAGTTTCCGAAATTGAAGGAAGCAAGATGGCAAGGACTGGTGGCTGGGCTCGTGCCAATCATTGATTCTCTTTGGTTTGGGTCGGGTTTGTGCTGTGGTTCGAGTAGTGGTGGCAGTGTTAAGAATCGATGGCCGGACGCCATGATTTCCGCCGGTGGTAGTGCGTGGGTGAGAGAGAGAGAGAGAGAGAGAGAGAGAGGGTCGTGCGGCCCAGAGAGAAAGGGAGGAGAGAAAAAGAGAAAGAAAGAAAACCATCGGAGATGAGAGAGAGGAGGATAAAATAAGAAAATATATGTGAAATGACATTTTTAGCCCCCAAAGTGGGCCCCTCAGTCAAAGTTAACGTTTAAATTAGACGGAACAAATGAAATTGGACACGACTGATTGAAATTGAAAGCACAGGGGTGTTGCTGATCAAATTGAAAGGGCAGGGATTGACATGATGTTACCCCCAAACCTCAGGGTACTAAACTAAAATTTTTCCATAAAAGAATATAAGAAATACATATATATCTTGTGATTGCAGGGCATTTAGTTCTTTATCCCCTTCTTTTGGCTAGTTAGGGATTTAATTCCCAATATTATTTCTATTAGGTTTTGCCTGGAAGACTTAATATTCATAAATACACATTGGAAATTAGCTAGTTACATGTAGTGGCCATGTCATTTGAGATTCAGTTATGGTATAATAATTTGGGATCCCTAGCACTATACATAAAATTTATACCTTTCAGGAGTTTGAAGTGAAAAGCGCGCACAAATTTAGGTTTTTCCATACAAAATCATACACATACATTAGTACATTACAAAATCTCTTCTCAAATTATAGTTGACCATTACCAACTTTGTGTGGTCCCCACCCCTGAATATTTTTTTAGAGAAATTCTTAAGTAGGGGTTTCCTTACCACGTGACTTTAGGCAAACCAATCAGAATAAAGAAACTTTTCTCCCTTTTTCGAAACTGTCCCTACTTTTTAAAAGTGCAATACTTAAAATACCACATGCTGATACCTGATTGGTCAGCTGCACAGCCACTTGGTGCGGCTGATGTACGTAAGATTCTCTCTATTTTTTATTAGTTTTGACCCAAAGCACCAAAATGAGCCAAAATCAACCTACTTACCCCAATAACAAATTTTTATTCCCACTAATCCATTTAAAGGCATAATATCATTTTTAGGCTCAGTTTAATTACAAAATTACAAAGCATGCCATTCTCTCTCTCTCTAATTTTCACAGACACTCTCTCTCTATTCGTATTGTTCAACAATGGCTCTGAGATCCCCAGTAACGTCGTCTTCACGGAGGTGGCTCCAACTCCGGAGGCATGGACGGCAGCGACGACTCTGGTGTCGGAAACAACATGCTGAGGTTCTACACTGACGACGCTCTAGGCTTGAAGATCACGCCCACCGTCGTCCTCGTCATGAGCTGTCTGCTTCATCGGCTTCGTTACCGCCCTCCACGTGTTCAGCAAGCTCTAGCTCCACCGATCTATCGGCTAGTAACCTGAATCGTTCTAGATCCAGAGTCTTGAAGCTTCGGCGACACCGCAGCTCCTCGGAGACCAGAGTTTTGAAGGAGAAACATGGAAGGAGACGATGAAAGAGTCCGCCGAGGATTCGTTGCTCCTTGGGGGGCTTGTGTTTTTCAATCTGAATTTAAAATTGCCATTGTGGAAGTCGCGTGACGAGACTAGGGGGTTCATCAAGAGGGCGTGGAATGAGGCAGCCGTGATGGAGGTTTCGAGGCAAGAGTTGGAGTTTCTTCTGGACGAAGACTATTACGCGAGGAAGAGGAATTACAGGCCACAATACATTAGCTTATGGGTTTGGCAAAGTATTGTGTTAATTTGATTTGTGGGTCCTAGTCTTAGTACCAGGTTAGTCTCACTCAAATAGTCTTGGCTTATTTGAAATTTAAACATATGCCAGCAGATAAATGTTATCATGCATGGATTCATGATAGGCTCACTTACAATTATGATAATTACTATCATAATTGCTTTCATGATGGAGGCTCTAAAGATCTTCCAGAGCTTGTGCACGAATCTGTGAACAATTTGGTTGAGGAATATTCCATATTAATTCCATTAAATCTGAGAATTCATTGAAATGGAGGCAAAAGGCCCAGAAAGAAAGGAAAAAAAAAAGAAGTTCTATCGTGGAGCAATAAAGGGCTATTGGGGGGCAATAAATGTCTATTGGAGGGCAATTAATGTTTTGAATTGATGTAATTTCCTCATTTTTTCCCCTTAATTAAAGTTTTATTTGTCTAATTTAGAGAGATTAGTTCTCATTTCGGTGATTGAAAGTTTTATTGAGGGGCAATAGAAGTTTATTGCCCCTCTATTGGACTATTGGGGAGCAATAGACGTCTATTAGAGGCAATAGACGTCTGTTTTGGGAAATAGATGTTTTCAAAAAATTCTGGTGTGCAGCGGTCAGTGATTTGATTCCGGCGACCGGTGACCAGAATCCGGCGGCCGGTGACTGGCTCCGGGGAAGTCTCCTATGGCTTCTCTCTCTCTCTAAATAACAAAGGGGTGAGGGTAATTTCATTTTAGTATAAATAAGGGATTTCTGAAAATAATTTCAAAATTCCCATTTGCCATTTTCGGAAACCCTTTTCTCTCTGTTCTCTCTCCTCTGCGCAACCCAGACCCGACGAAAACCTGCCAACCCGACCCGGACCCATTACCTTTTTCCGGCAATGCACGATGGCGGACCCAGCCCAGATCAATTCGCCCAGCCCTTCTCCGTTGACCCTTGGTGTCAGTTTCACCGGTGGAGCAATCCGGAAAGAGATCAAAGACATGAACAGTGACAGTGGACTGACCCGATCAGAAATCCATTTTTCTGGGGATGTTTTGGTCGATCCTTCTCGGTTTTGGAATCTCCTCCTCCTCCTGATCATCCTCATATCCACCTTGAAGGACGATTTTGTGTGGAGTGGAAGATCAAGGGTTGAAGATCAGCGGTGCACAGTGAATCTGGAGCTTGATCAGACGACAGCGATTGGTCAATCTTGTAAGCTTGATCTAGAACAATCTAGGGCGAACCAGAATTAGCTCCAGGTATGGAAGTTGCTCTACTCTTCATGATAAACACTTCTGGATGGCTTGATTGTTGTGGTTTTGAGTTTTGGGCAGTGGTAGTTGCACCACCGACTGTGGCGGTGTTTTGGCTGCCTTCCGGCCATGTAAGAGATAGTTCCTAGTATTATATATCTTCTACTCGTCTATATTCGATATATAATATGCAATTTTTGGAGATCGTATGATTAAGTTATGATTTTTACGATTTCGGACCGTTGATGATTCAGTCCGTGATGATTTGAGCGTCCGATCGACTTGTGATTTTGACATATCGATCGTATAAGTATTCCGGAGACATTGGGTGGTCTCGGATGTGGTTTCACCTTATTTGGAGTCACCTTGGGAATTTTTGTTCGATTTAGGGTTTCAAATGTTATTCCTTGTGATTCGTTGACTGAACCAGAGCTGTAATTCCTTAGGTACGTGACGTAGTACTCCTTGGACGGCTATTGTGTGGATTGGCTGTCTTATTCTGTATTGAAGATGCAGCGGGAGTTTTGAGGTGAGTAATCTCACGAAGTTCATTCACGAACGGGCTTACCTTTATCGTTTTGAGAGTTATTGATTTAATTGCAAACTATAGTTGCTATTAGTAGGCATTCTTGAGCAGATGACTACATATATATATATATATATATATTTATGTGAAATATATATATTTTTGTGGTTTGTGGATTTATGAAAACAATATGCATGGAATGATGTTTTTTATTGTTTTGGGTTGTGGTTTTTGGAATACAAATGATTGTGGAAATGATTTATTTTGATTTGTTTTGAAAAGTGTTGAGATTTGAGAAAAGCGTTGAGATTTGGGTATGAAAACAATATGCATGAATTGATGCTCTTTATTGTTTTGTGTTATGGCTTTTCGGAAAATAATGATTATGGAAATGTTGATTTCGATTATTTTCAAAAGCGTTGAGATTTGTGTAACATTTTGGGTCTAGTGCTTTAATGTTTTGCTCCAAGGGACTATGCGGCCCAAGGAATGAAGGTCTATGACCTTGGGTAGAATATCAGGTGATCACGTCTTTGGGCGGACGAGTGGTTACGTTTTCAGTTAGAGCTCTAATTTGTCTGCCACATAGGTAATTCATGGGGTAACGGGAATTGGTTATTGATAACTCATGACATTACGTGTTTTTTGGCAACAAGGTGTGAGTTGCTTCCTTATTAATGGTTTTTAAGGGGACAAGGTGCAAGTTGTTTTCCTTATTAACGATTTGATAGAAATCAAGGTGTGAGTTGCTTTCTATGGTACGATTATGGTACATTTGATAGAATTCAAGGTGTGAGTTGTTTTCTATGGTTTATTGATAGAATTCAAGGTGTGAGTTGTTTTCTACGTTTTACTGATAGAAATCAATGTGTGAGTTTTTTTCTATGGTACGATTTTGGTACAATTGATAGGAACCTAGGAGTGAGTTGTTTTCTATGTTTCGATTTGAAAGGAAATTAAAGTGTGAGTTATTCTCCTTTATTTTGTGTTTTAAGGAATCAAAGCGTGAGTTGTTTTCCTTATTTCTAGTGTGAGTTGTGTTAACTATTTTGAGTTACTCATACGGGCTTGCAAAAGCTTACCGGGTTTGTTATGTGACAACCTGATACATTATTCAAATGGTGTAGGGGTTAATCCTGCAGGTTAGGATAATCGGAATTAAAGCTGAGGTAGCGCCTTTGCAGCTTTACGGTAGGAAGCCGTTTTTGTAACTTTACCGTTGATAAGGACTTCCGTTATAGCAAACTCTGAGGAGCATTTATGTTTTATTTTTTTGTTGACAATTTAATTCGTAAGCTTATGTAATATATGACTCTGTGTAGCAGGTCAATATTGATATAGTGGGTTCAGGGCATCAATATGTACTTGGGTTAAAAGGAAAAAAAGTTTCTAGATATTTTGTATTGATGGCTGAACGTTCATGCATATATAATTATGGGATTATATATCTATTTTTATTTGTGTTAAAAGTCAGGAGAGTAACAGTTTGGTTTCAGAGCGTAAGGTACATATTTAGTGATAATCAGTACTTCTCGAGTGATGGCCCGTCTACAGCAGATCCCCATTTGATGCTCTTCAGTACTGATAAAATCATTGGGTATGTAGGAGTGTTAGTTCTGAGTTTGAGTGTAGAATCGGCAGAGCATTGGTATGCTTTGTTAGTGAAGTTGTGAACTTAAGTGTAGGTCATTTGAGTTGCAGTCCTTTGAGGAATTGGAACCTATGGGTTGAACTCTAGTGAGGTGATTAGGATTGTTTTCGATGAAAACTGTATCATTTCATACGAGATTAGTTGTTGGATTGTTGAAGTCATGTTGTTGACTTATACTTGTGTTTGAGAGTTGTACAAGTATTAATCACATGGTGCTATGTTCATTAGGTAATGGATCTTCAGGGAGACAATGCTAAGGGTAGAGGCAGATTTTCCCCTCAGAAGGAGTTTTATCCGAAAGATAGAGTGGCAGCACTGCTTTTGGTACTGCAGCCTGTTTTGCCTGTTTTTGAGGGCATCAATACTACTCGCCTATCATGGTTAACTGGGGAAGTTACTAGATTGGGAGTAGTCGCATTTCATGGTAGTACAGATTACATGTTAGCCGAATGCTGGATCGAGAACATGGAGACCTATTTTAAGATGATTATATGTACTGACATTGAGAAGTGGATAGTAGCTACATTTCTCCTCCTGGATGAGGCGAAGCAGTGGTGGGATTTTGTACTGAAGACAAAGGATGTAGCCACCTTGACCTGGAGGTGTTTTGTGGGACTCTTTCGAGATAAGTATTTTCCTGCTTCTACTAGGGAGCAATTGGGGATCAACTTTATCTCATTAGTTCAAGGAACTATGAGTGTCAGAGACTATGAGGCTCGATTTTCACAACTGTATCAGTTTGTCTGGCCGATGGATGTAGAAAAGTTGGCTCGTAGGTTCGAGCAAGGACTGAACTGTGAGATCAGGGATATTGTGATTATCCTTCGGCTGCCTACTATGGCACTAATATTGGATATGGCTATGGCAATTGAGCGGGAACTCCAAGCTTTTCGAAGGGAATCAACAATTGTAGGAGATTCCCGAGTAAAGGGAAGGGCGGTTGCGGAATGTAGTAGTGTGCCAAACAACCAATGGGGGTCTTGGAAAAGACAGAAGACTTGTCAGCAGGCTCCTGTTGGTGTAGCAGCTGGACCTATTTGCATTGCACCTGTTGGGGAAGTTGTGCCTTTAAGATGTTTTAACTGCAACGAGTTGGGGCATGTGGCTAGGAAGTGTGTGAAGCCGAAGTGTAAGAAATGTTGTAAGTGTGGGCAGAAGGGACATGTTGTTCGGGAGTGTGCCCAACCTAAAGTTATGAGAGAGAGGACTCATCAACAGGCCCTAGCTAGGGCTGCAGCTGCACCTGTTAGGGTTGCACCTGTGGGGCAGGTGGCAAACCAGAAGTGTTTCAATTGCAATGAGATGGGCCATGTTGCTCGAGCTTGCAGGAAACCGAAGAATTTGGTATGTTTCACATGTGGCCAGACAGGGCATTTCGTAAGGGATTGTACCCAGCAGCAGGGTTGGGGACAAGGGAACCTGCAGAGGCAACATCCTCAGGGGCAGGCTAGGGTGTTTGCTATTGGTCAGCAGAATACCGGGTAAGAAAGTACCTTATCTATTTCTACTTGGGTTGTTAGAATGATGTGTGATAGTTGCATACTTCTTTCCGTGTGTTGTGTTGTGATAGGTTTTACCTGTTGGCTATAGTTTGACCTATGAGTGTGGCATGTTGTGATGCATAGGTTTTGGTTGAATTGAATTGAATTGACGGTTTCATTTTCAATTCTTGTAACACAAGGGTTACATTATCTATGAGTGATGCAGATATTGTTGTGATAACAAGATTCTGGACTCTTGTGTGATTTGTGTGTAGTGTTGCAGTCACAGAGTTTTAGTGGGTAGGGTACGAGGATGGGAATTCATGAAATGATTGGGTTACCACCAAGTGGTGTGGTAACGATTCCTACTGTTATGATACTAGGTGAGGTACCTGTATCCATTATTGATCGAGGTAAGTTGTACTTTGAGATGAGGGCATTCTTGCTTAGAATAAAAATTGGATTTGAGCTTGGTTTATGCGTACTTGTGGGAGTGGTATGTGTAAATTTCGGGACTAAATTTCTTTAAGGGGGGTGGACTATGATGCCCCGAAAATTTATATTTATTTTCCGAGAATTTTCCGGAATCAAAATTTTGGTTATTAGATGGTTTCGTGGCTCGTGGATGGAGCGGAAGTGTTTCGGAAGAATAATTAATTGAAGAATATGGTTTTAGGGGGGTTGCCAAAGGTTGACTTTTTATATATTGGGATTCTCCGAAACCTTCCTTCACGAAAGTCGTAGAGCGCGTTGATACGAGTTCGTAGACATACGGAACGTGGAAATCAGAGTTCGTATGAAGAAGTTATGGTCATTGGAAGAAGTTTTCATTTTGGTATAAATAAGGAATTTCCGAAAATAATTTCAAAAATCCCATTTGCCATTTTCGGAAACCATTTTCTCTCCGTTCTCTCTCCTCCGATCAACCCAGACCCGATGGAAACCCGCCGACCCTACCCGGACCCATTTGCCGTTTTCCAGCAACGCACGATGCCTGACCTGGCCCAGATCAATTCACCTAGCCCTTCTCCGTCTACCCTTAGTGTCAGTTTCACCGGTGGAGCAATCCGGAAGGAGATCAAAGACATGAACAGTGACGACGGACCGACACGGTCAGAAATCCATTTTTCAGGGGATCTCTCGGCCTATCCTTCTCGGTTTTGGAATCTCCTTCTCCTCCTGATCATCCTCATATCCACCTTGAAGGACGATTTTGTGTGTGGAGTGGAAGATCAAGGGTTGAAGATCAGCGGTGCATAGTGAATCTGGAGCTTGATCAGACGGCAGCGATTGGTCAATCTTGTAAGCTTGATCTAGAACAATCTAGGGCGAACCAGAATTAGCTCCAGGTATGAAAGTTGTTCTACTCTTTATGATAAACACTTTTGGATGGCTTGATTGTTGTGGTTTTGAGTTTTGGCCGGTGGTGGTTGTGGTTTTTGGAAAACAAATTATTGTGGAAATGATTGATTTCGATTTGTTTTGAAAAGCATTGAGATTTAGGTATGAAAACAATATGCATGAATTGATGCTCTGTATTGTTTTGTGTTATGGCTTTTCGGAAAATAATGATTATGGAAATGTTGATTTCGATTATTTTCAAAAGCGTTGAGATTTGTGTAACATTTTGGGTCCAGTGCGACTTCTTTAATGTTTTGCTCCAAGGGACTATGCGGCTTGAGGAATGAAGGTCTCAAGGTGTGAGTTGCTTCCTTATTAATGGTTTTTAAGGGGACAAGGTGCAAATTTTTTTCCTTATTAACGATTTGATAGAAATCAAGGTGTGAGTTGCTTTCTATAGTACAATTATGGTACATTTGATAGAATTCATGGTGTGGTTGTTTTCTATGTTTTACTGATAGAATTCAAGGTGTGAGTTGTTTTCTATGTTTTACTGATAGAAATCAATGTGTGAGTTGTTTTCTATGGTACGATTTTGGTACAATTGATAGGAACTCAGGAGTGAGTTGTTTTCTATGTTTCGATTTGAAAGGAAATTAAAGTGTGAGTTATTCTCCTTTATTTCTTGTTTTAAGGAATCAATGCGTGAGTTGTTTTCCTTATTTCTAGTGTGAGTTGTGTTAACTATTTTGAGTTACTCATACAGGCTTGCAAAAGCTTACCGGGTTTGTTGTGTGACAACCCGGTACACTATTCAAACGGTGTAGGGGTTAATCCTGCAGGTTAGGATAATCGGGGCCGAAGCTGAGGTAGCGCCTTTGCAGCTTTACGGTAGGAAGCCATTTTTGTAACTTTACCTTTGATAAGGACTTCCGTTATAGTAAACTCTGAGGAGCATTTACGTTTTATTTTGTTGTTGACAATTTAATTCGTAAGCTTATGTAATATATGACTCTGTGTAGCGGGTCAATATTGACATAGTGGGTTCAGGGCATCAATATGTACTTGGGTTAAAAGGAAAAAAAGTTTCTAGATATTTTGTATTGATGGCTGAACGTTCACGCATATGTAATTTGAGATTATATATCGATTTTTATTTGTGATAAAAATCAGGTATATGATTACTTTAGTATACAAATATTGTAATAAATGTTAAGAAAGTGTAATTAAATTTTTTTTTCTTTTTTTTGGAAAGGGTTTGGAACCCAGCCTAACTGGAAGGCTCACCCTCACGCCCGGTTCCATTTATTATATTAATGTTAGGGTTTTGCATTGGAGGGGGGGGGGAACATAAAACCTAAACCTCGAGCTATATAGAAACAGTTACATTGATCCTCGTAAAGAATATCCTGAATGATTAGATACATCTCATCTAACCACAAATTATCAATATCACACCCACTAGAAAGGTGAGCAAGCCTATTCGCTACACCATTTGCTTCACGGTAAATATGTTGAACTCTAACTTATTGAAAAGTACACACATATTCTTTACAATCATCTAAAACTCGACTTACCTCAGATAAAATTTTCTCTTCACTGTTGAGAGTAGCAATCAGAATGGCAGAGTCGCTTTCAATATCAATGTCAGTCCAGCCTTGGTGAATACCAAGAAGTTAACTAGCTCTACACGGGTTCGTTTCCATATTAAGCACCGAGTGTGCATGTGAAAAAGGCTTAGCCAACACTGCAATACCGATACCAATTTCATTCCTAACTACTACTCCAATACCTCCACTCCCATCTTCAGCTCGAAAAGCCCCATCCACATTAATTTTCAGACGACCACTAGAAGGATTTTTCCATTTGGTCTGAGGTCTCCTTTGCTTCTTCACGGTCTTTAGATGGTATTTATGGAAGTCTTCTAACAGTTTACTAGTCCATTGCATCATGTTCATAGGTTGAAAACTTGCACCCTTCCAGATTAAATTATTACGCTCCGTCCAAATTGCCCATAAACTCATGAAGAAAAAGTCACATTGATCAATAGTTAGACTATCAATCATATCCAACACCCAATACGTAAACAATTAGCCGGGTGATCCCTTGCATGCAATATGAGAGGACCAAGGAACCAAAACCCTTGCAAAGCAAAACATGACTTGAATAAGTGCGTACCAGTTTCTACTTCTTCCATGCAAAACATGCAATGGTGATGCACCAAATTAACTCTACGTTGCCATAGAGCCTCTTTAGTAGGTACAATGTTCTTCATCAACTGCCAAACAAATAATCTCACCTTGGGAGGAATTCTAGCACCCCAGACTTTATTCCAATATTTATGACGTACTTACGGCTCCAGACTCATCAGAAGAAGTAGATGCCCGGTTTTTGTGACTCATTGCAACATTGTACACATGATACCCATTGCGCACTTGATACATGTCTTTCTTGTCGTAATGCCAAATCAACCGATCATCAACTCCACGAATGCTGAGAGGGATAGAAGCCATCATCTCCACTTCACCCTCTGTAAATAATTCTTTCATAAAATCTGTAGCCAAAGTCTTTGAATCAAAATCAATCAAATCAGACACCACTAGGTCCTCCATTCCCTCCATGATAGGTGAGTAAGGCCGGAAAGAATGTGGAGTAGGTACCCAAGGGTCGTTCCACACAGATATATTTGCAACCCCTACCAACTTGGTATCTCAGCCCCAACTTAAGGACATCACGGCCTGAAATAATGCTACACCAGGAGTAGGATTCACCACCTTTCAACACTGCCTCTAAAAAAGAACAATGTGGGAAATACTTGGCTTTAAGTAGTTTGGCAATAATAGAATCAGGCGGAGTTAGAAGATGCCAGCCTTGCTTTGCAAGCAAGGCCAAATTGAAAAAGTGCATGTTACGAAAACCCAATCCACCTTCACTCTTAGAGCAACATAATTTCATGAGAAAAGAAAATGGTTTCTTAAGAGAATGGAAGGATTCATTTTCATCCCTATTTTCCCTTGCAAGAGGAACTATTTTCCTAACCTTGCACTTACCAAACATGGAAAAGTAAGCACTTTCCCTTTCTCAAGCTTAAAATCTGTGAACCAAACAAGGCCTTAGAGTAAGTTCATCATTTGGATTATTCAGTCACTTTTTTATGGTTGCTTTCACACATTAGGTAACAAGTCACGTCACAAATTTGTTTTTGCATTATTTAATTATTTAATTATTGTAAACTAACTTGTTGGTAAGTTATAATTCTAACATTGTAAATGTTATGCGTTCGATTCTCACTAACATATGTAAGGGTGGGGTGGGCTAAGGACTTTTTATAAAGATAAAAAATAAAATAAAAGGATAAAAAAAATATGGTAATACATGTTTTTTTTTTTTTTTTAGAAAAGTGACACTTGATAAGTATGGCTATAATAATTTGTAGGATGATTTGAACATGTGAGAAGTTGGGGCATATAATGAGAATATCATTTTTCTTATCATTATTTTTGGTTTTGTTTTGTTACTTAATTACATTCTTACTTCTCAAATAAATATAATTCAATATTAGCATATGATGTAAGGGTGTATGCCTTTTCACACCCACTTTAATTGACAAAATGGGTTCTCTCTTAATAATAACTAGCAGGGTTCACCCAAATAACTATCTAATTTTGCAATTATGGAGCTCTCCTCTTCTATACTAGTATACTAGCCTTCCTCCACACATGATCTGCATGTGCAAAGTACCTTTTAATTTAGAAAATAAAATTAAAAAGTATTGAAAGAAAACAGTTATTGCAGAGAGAAAATAGCGTGAGAGAAAAGTAGGTCGTGAGATATTTTTTTAAAAAATTTGCAAGAAAAATATATTTTGTATTGTCATAATTGCCCTTATGATTTAATTAATTCTTAAAAATAAAATTAATCTTTTTGAGTCTTTTCTATCAAAATTTTTAGGGCTAACTATTGTTTAGTTCTTGAAGTATGGCTTCGTCCTCGTTTCAGTCCATGCCTTTCTGATTTAATCTCAAAAGTCTCTGAACTCACAATTTTCAGTCCAACCGGTCCATCTCCTCCATTTCCTCTGGTTGCTTGATGACGTGTCAGTCACTCCTTCTCAGCTCAGCGCAACGTAAGGCATCCATTGTGTAAAGTGATGAGAATAACCCTGCTTCAGTTTTTTCCAAAATTTTCTCCGTCTTCTTTCTCCACTGTTCTCCTTCTTCCTCTTCTCCACTCCCATGCCTGCCCATCGACTCCTGCAGTTCACCATTTCCATAATAACACAAATCAAATCCATTTTCCATAGCAAAAACTACAATGAAACAGAACTTCAATCCAATTATCAACGAAAAGTTCAGTCTTAACAGCATATGCAAAGGGACCTTGGGCTCTTCGACGACGGCGGAGTTCAAATCGGAGAGGAGATCGAAGCAGAGGAGCGGCTCCAGTGGCTTCTGGGCATGAAAGGGTCAGAGTGTGGGAGACTGGGAGTGAAAGGGTCGGAGGGGTGTTGATACGAAGTGGGTGTAGAACGAGGTCAGAGCCGGAGCCACTGTGGAGAACGAGGTCGCTGCCTTCATGCACTCTGGGGTTGCTGCTTTTCACACCAGTTGGTAGTTTCCATCAGTATGGGTATGTTTTGTAGAAAAGTTCGATTCTTTGAGGTGGTAACCTGCAAAAGGAGGCTTCTTGATCATCTGGGTTTTCTAGATATTTGAAATGTTGAAGCCTTGATTTTCACTCTAGGTTGCTACTGTTCACCATTGTTGAGTCTCTGTAAGTAGGCGTATTATGCAGAAGATTGACTAAGATTCTTTGGTCCCAGTTCAGTTTCTTGATTCTTTGAAGTGGTAACTTGCATATTGAGGCTCCTTCATCATATGAGTTTGTATAGATTTCAACTCTAGGTTGCTGCTTCTGAAACCAGTTAGTCTCTGCAGAACATTTCAGTTCTTGGAAGTGGAAACTTGCAATTGAGGCTCCTATATAATCTGGGTTTGTAGATACAAGTCTTGGGGCTCTGATTTTCACTACTATGGGTTGATGCTTCTAACTGGTATTGGTCTCTATAACTAGAGGTATTTTGTGGAAGACTGATGAATATTTTTTGTCCTGTAGTCAATGGTCCAATGAGGCCCTTAATGTGTTTCATGTACATCAACAGTTAACTGAGAAATTAATGTGAGAAGCAGCAACCCCGATTATCCAGCTCAATTCATTTTGGGTTACTGTTCTACATACACCTTCATGCAGAGTTGCAGACGGGGAGTGGAGAAGAGGAAGAAGGAGAACAGTGGAGAAAGAAGATAAGAAAGAAGACGGAGGAAATTTTGGAAAAAACTAAAGCAGGGGTATTCTCGTCAAGTTACACAATGGATGCCTTACGTGGCGCTGAGCTGGCAAGGAGTGACTGACACGTCATCAAGCAACCGGAGGAAATGGAGGAGATGGACCGGTTGGACTGAAAATTGTGAGTTTAGGGACTTTGGGATTAAATCAGAAAGGCAGGGACTGAAATGAGAACGAAGCCATACTTCAGGGCTTAAACAATAGTTAGCCCAAATTTTTAATTCTAGCTAATAAAGCTTGTTCTTTTTATTTTTTTTGGAAGGACAAAATCGCTTCTTTTAATAATAAATAGCAACCGGCACACACGCGATGCATGTGCAAACTCAATTTAGGAATTTCAATATATGTAAACCCACAAAATCTATATTTTAAGCACCCATACGAGTTTCATTTTGTTTTTTCAATCCTAAGTCGCTCGCTTGTAATTTCAAATATTCAAAAATAAATATTTGAATTCGAATACGGGATACAACTTACAATTTAATTCAATCCAAGTGACAACTTGTAACATATCAATTTCCAAGCACCCATAAAATCAATAAATACCGTACCTATTATCAAATTATTTTTTTTAAATTGTCAAAAAAGGAAAAAGAAAAACAGCAACTACACAAATTTCACTTTACTGTTTTAGCCCATATCACCACCAGTGAGTACCAAAGATGATCTCATATGACTATATGAGTAGTTCACAAAATTAAAGTCGGCTTGCAATAAAGAATGAGGAGATAAAAGTAGATTAGAATCCTAACAAAATTTGAATCAAAGTCATGGAAGATTTTGCCGAGCATGATGCATGGAATTGATAAATTGTAATAGTGTTACCCCTTGTTCCATAATCTCATTTTGAAGCTGTGGCATCAAATTGAACTCTCTTATTATAGGATCCTATAAGAAATTCAAATGAAAATTATATGTTATATTGTTCTGAAAGTTGTTTGCATGGAGTAATAAATAAATTGTAAGTATAAACTTGTATATATGTAAAAGGTAAAGACAACTTATTCTTACAATGGTCATCATCTCATTGCCTTTGGCATGATGTTAGAACATCTTTAAATACAATATAGATATCATTCTTGCTCGATAATTTATACATTGTCTTTCGCAGTGTGAAAAAAGCTGTCGACGGTGTTCGGGTGTCATTGCACAAATTCTGTTTGCATCAATAACTTAAACTGTACTGAGACCTGGATATTGTAGCAAAAGAATATGATTATATAAATCATAGACATAGAAGACAGAAGTTAGTCAAACTCATTGATTACCACTTTTATTACATATATATATGCTACAGTTAACTACATGTATGCTAAAGCTATTGAAACTTATTGATTATGAAAATGAAGTTGTGGTCGCTGAAGTTGCAAATAATCTAACCAATGATTTATAAATAATCTAAATAACAGTCTGGAGTGGAGACAACGAAAAGGAGTTGAACTCCAAAACTTGTGTTCAAACCTACATACAAAGGGGAACTAAAGAATGAACATAAGTAGTGTTGATCGAATTCCATACCAGTACCGCCATTCATGTAGCCATCAAATTAAACTCACAGTTTTGGAAAAAAAAAAGTAGTGAAAGAAAAAGAAATTGAAGGCACACATGCCAAACCTAAAAGGATGAACCCTATTGGATTCCATAAGTAATTAAGTATAGGTACCAAATTGCGATCCTGAAAAGAAAATCAGAAATCAATTAGGGATAGAATTAGACTCTCTGAAGAGGAAAAAATCTACTGTAAGAAAAAATCAAGAATCAAAGAATTAGAGATTAAGGGTAGAATTAGATTGCTTGAAGGAAAAAATCTATTAAAAATTGAATGAAACTCACCGTCTGTAGAAGAGATGGACATAACTTCGGAGGTCTTCTGTGAAAAGGTGAACCCAATATCTTGGCAGTTGGGAGTTGAGAAGCTTTGCAAGAGTGAAGACAGAATCCATAATCAGAATTGGCAAGAGGAGCAGTCGAGGTTGAACCGAACGTAGAGAGAGAGCAATTCCCTGTTTTCATGAACGTGGAAGAACACGAACCCAAATCTTTTTCTATTTTTTCAGTTTTATCTAATTTTTAATTGTTTTAGTGTTTTGATGATTATGTCCTAGAGAATAAAAATTATGCTTTGTTTTTTAATATTTCAGGGATATTTTGGTACATTTTTTCAGTTTTGACTTCTTCTTTTTTTGAATCAAATAAAGGACTTTTATTGAAACAACTCAAGAGAGTTGAGCACAGTCATGCTGTAGTACATCAATGATACAAGGAGGAGCATAATCAAACCAGACCACTCCTATAGTAGCCTCAAACCCTAAAGCTGCTAGGCGGTGAGCCACCCCATTGCAGGTTCTCGGAGTGTGGCAAATGGTCACTCCATGCAGTCTACTCCAGACATCCTTAATTTCATCCACTAAACCTCTGTTGGCTAATAAAGCAAAATCCTTGCATTTTGCTTCAGAGACAGCTTCCATGCAGTCGCTTTCAATACTCACATTTTGTATATCCATGGAGGAGAGCAGATCCAAACCAACCCTAATGGCTAACAGCTCACACTGTTTTGGTGAAGCTGCATGCATTACATGTTGGAAGAAAGAAGCTTTAAACTTACCAGTTGAGTATCTTAATACTCCCCCGATTCCACCATGATTTTGGTTAGGAAGGAAGGCTGCATCAACATTCAATTTAAAACCCTGCAATGGTGGTTTCCATATGGGCCGTACTGACCGTTGTGTGGATGCAGTTTCTCTAGGGTTTCAGTTTTGAGGTGCTATGCTCTTTCAAGCATCCATTCCTTGAAACTCATATGAGGTAGCAAAGTGTGTTGTAAATTAAACGAAGGGGCAGAGAGTATTTGCATGGTTAGAGGACACTTACAGAAGAGATGATAGTTGTCTTCCATGTGATGATGACATAGCAAACCCTCGGTGCTTCCTGTGTAGCCTATAGTGGTCAAACGCTCCCTTGTAGAAAGAGATTGTTACAAGCCCTCCAATTACAAATAACCACCTTACCCAGAACCATTGCCTTCCAAAGCTGCTTCCAAAGCTCTTTAAATGGATCCCCATGAGAAGTAGATGTGAGAACATTCTGGATGACTTGTTCTCTAGCTATCCAACAGGCCGACTTTACAGAATAGAAAACTTTTTTCTCTGGACTCCAGATTAGTTTATCTGAGCATGAGCGCCTTCCAAGTGGGATACACAAGATTTTATCAACTATTTCATGAGGAAATAAGGCATACACAAAGGCTGGAATCCATTCCCGGGTTTCTTGATTAATTAGGTCAGCCACGACATGAAACTCTGTATGGGCTAGCTGTTGGAGATGTACTGGCTGGTGCACTAGAAGCCACTTGTCATGCCAAATACTCACAAAATGACCATCACGAATTTTCCACTGAACCCCAGCTTTCAAAATTGGCCTGCCACTTAGAATACTTCTCCAGGAAAAGGAGGGCGAGTCTCCCAAATCCGCTTCCCAAAAAGAACTCTTGGGAAAGTACCTAGCTTTGAACAACCTTGTAATGAGTGAGTGAGGGTTGGTTACCAGTCGCCATCCTTGTTTGTCCAACATTGCCAAGTTATAAGCGTACACATTTTTGAATCCCATACCCCCTTCTTTCTTTGTTAAACACAGCTTGTCCCAACTTCTCCAATGGATCTTTTTCTTCTCAACAGTATCCCCCCAAAAGAAAGATGCACACAACTTATGAATATCATCACATAGCCCCTTTGGTAAGAGATAACAATTCATAGCATACAATGGCATTGTTTGTGCCACTGCTTTTATTAAGATTTCCTTGCCTGCACAACTCAAGATCTTTGCTTTCCAATTAATGAACTTCTTTGTTAATTTTTCCTTAATGTACGCAAAAATCTCCGTCTTTGATCTACCAACTCTCAAAGGTAGGCCTAAATATTTGTCATGCTCATCTACTCTTTTAACGGCTAGAATAGAAGCAAACCTGTGTTGTGTTTCCATATCCATATTCTTGCAAAATGCCATACTGCTTTTCTGGTAATTCACCTTTTGTCCTGAGGCTCGTTCATAAGTGTCAAGTAATTCTTTAAACTTGTAGCATTCCCCTTCTGTTGCAGTGCCAAATAAGAAACTATCATCTGCAAAGAATAGATGATGAAGAGTTGGAGCTTGGGGACACATTTTAAGTCAAGCAATAGCATTGTGATGAAAAGATTCAGAGATTAAAGATGACAGCCCTTCTGCACACAAAATGAATAGATAGGGTGATAATGGATCACCCTGTCTAATACCTCTGGTGGGAGTAATCTTTTTAGTTAGTTCTCCATGAATGAGAATAGAGTAGGTTACTTGTGTAATGCAATTCATTATCATATGGACCCAAGAAGACTGAAAACCCAACTTGAGCAATATCGCATGAAGAAACTGCCATTCTAAACAATCATAGGCTTTACTAATATCAAGTTTCAGGGAGAAAAAACCTATGTCTTGGCTTCTCAAGTGATGCATGAAGTGCAGTAGCTACTACGGTGTTATCAGAAATTAACCTCCCTGGTACATAAGCACTCTGGAGTGGTGAGATGATCTCAGGCAGTATAAGTTTCAATCCATTAGCCACTACTTTGGAAGGAATTAGAAAAATCACATTGCATAGAGCAATTGGGCGAAATTGAGCAGCTGCCTTAGGCGACTTGACTTTAGGGATTAGACACAAGAAAGTGTAATTTGATTCTGACCATAATTCTCCCCTCTCTAGAAAGTTACGAATGGCAATACACGCGTCCATACTGACCACATTCCAATACTTTTCAAAGAAGAAAGGGGACATACCATCAGGGCCCAAACTCTTGGAGTGATGCATTTGAAATAAAGTTGCTCGAATTTCATCATCTGTGTATGGCTGGACAAGAGACTCATTCATGCTACTAGTCACTTTTGTTGGGGTAACATCAATCACAGCTTGAAGGGCCCTAGCGTCACAACCTTCAGAAGAGAAGACAGACTCAAAATAGTGGTACGCCTGAATTAAGCGCACAAAATTACCCTGCAAAAGACAATTGTTAGTATAGGATAAGCAGGGATCGTTCAGTCCGGGGATTGAGGGTACACCTGTAATTGCAAAAATAAATTAATAAAAGTAAAAAAGTATTATGTACAAAAATAACAAATAAAGAATTAAAATAATAAAGTAAAAAGTATTATGTACAAAAATAAAACAAAGAATAGAAATATATACAAGTTAATGTAAAAAGGGGGGATTGGAGTTTTCAAAACGCAAACAATAATAAAAGAAAGAAAATGTTTCAATTTTTAGGGATTCCAAATCAGATGTATGGACGTTGAGAACTTCGTAATCCACCACTAGCTAAGATAAGAGAAAGACAATTTAACCTAATCTTCAATTACTAAGGCATGTGAATGAAACCAATCAAGAACTTTAGGATCGCCGCTAAAGCCTTATTTTTCCCAAAATTACTTAGAACCGTGAACGCACTGCATCCTAAGCTTGCTTATATGCAATCAAGGTGTAGAACGCTACCCTATCAAATTAACTCATTAAGCACACATAAACACATTAAGCTCTTTGGAAAGATTGATTTTAGAGTACAAAACTAGTGAGGAACGCCATCCTAGCATGCATTCTATTTGTTTGATTTCACCTAACATGTAGGCTTTACTACTTGAGTGTTTTAAGACCGTGAACGCATTGCACCTGAAAGCTAGCTCCAATTACATGCTCATATTTTAGGTGATCAATCTAAGACATAAACATATAAAAGATTTTATAAAACAAAACCAAACAAAGCATTCACAAAACTTTGTAATCGAAAAAGAGATTCAAAAGCTAAATATCCATCACATAACTAGAATTTCATACTAGTTCTCAACAAGAAAATTACTCACTCATAGGTTGGAAATCCAAAAAAAATAAAACCAAAAGAAATTACAAGGAAAAAGATAGAATTACACCATGAAGGGAGTGGATGATGAAAAGCTTGAGATGTTGATCTTGAATCTTGAAAGCAAGACTTCACTATCACGGCACAAGGTGGATGATGACGGCTAGGAGGCTTCATGGCTTGTTCTTCTCTTCTTCTCTTTGCTTGGAAATGCAGAAACTTGAAACTAGAGGATGGAAAGGAAAATGGAAAGGAAATGGAGAGACAAATAAGATGGAATGGATGAAGGAATATGTTGAGAATGAGAGGAGAAGGTGTTTATATAGGGAAGAAAAAGAAGAGTGAAATGATGAGTGGAAGAAAAATAATGAAAGTGGATCTAAGTTCACTTGTAAAATATGGAAAATATAGAGAAATGATGAAATGAAAGCAAAGCATGAAGGTGCAGCAACATGGAAGTGATGATGATCTATTAAAGAGATTGTAGAAGAAAAATATATCCAAGGAAAAAGAGAAAAGCATCTAGCTTTCTTCATGTGGGTAGGAAACATGAACATGTGAATATTGAGCTGTTTTTAGGTCAGTTTCTGCCCCTTTATTCCTTCAATTATTTCTCCAACAAGACTTCATTATATGCCTTCGACTTCTTCATATGAAATGTTCCACTATGAGTGTAGATAATCCTGACAAATTTTCAGAGCTTTATTCCATGCGGTTGGGCCGAAAATTCTGCTGGACCTCTTACAGGTTCAGTTTTCCAGTTTTGCTTCTGTAGAAAATTGGACTGATTGTTTGAAGGCCTTCCACTCAAAATTAGCTCTGGCACTCTTCATAAGAAATGATCCTTGGGCTTTCTAGATTGAATCTGGAAAGTTTCAACTCATTTGAAGTTCAGATGGTTAGTCTGCCACCCCTCATTTCTTGTCTAGCTCGCTTTCTCATTGGCTCAATTTCTCCAAGACACGCTTTGTCAGGCCAAAATGCTCATTTTGGGTCCAAACAGCTCATTTCATCATCATCTACTCCAATGTACCTAAAAAAATAGAAATTGAGTTAAAAATCGATTCGTTAAGGAATTAACTAAGCAAAATGTGAGGAATTAACTATTAAAATACCACATTAAAATGCTCCTATCAAATAGCTCGTTAAGACTTTTTGTATCTCAGCCGGTTCTGTTTGCCATTGCCCATGCTCATCATTAAGACCCTTAATAGAGTTTCTGGTTTTCCTGTTACATGCCCTACGATGGAAAAAGCAGAATTTTGATCTCCATCCTGTAGCCAAATGGCTCTGGATCTTTGCCTCCAGTACTTTTCTTGTTGAGACAACAATTGGCTATACTTAGCATGCAAGGTTAGTTGTGTTCATATTGCTCTGGAGAAAAAGGCAGTCTCATAATGTCATTTAGTTTCTCTTGAATGATTCTCATTTCAGCCCTTTGCTTATCAAACTCCGTTTTGTGCCAATGCATCAGTTTCTTACCCATAGCTTTGAACTTAAAACCAATCTATCTTAAAGCGTTACCTGTAGTAGGGAGCGCCCATTCTTTCTAAATGATATCTGCACATGTTTGATTACCATGCCATATTTCCTCAAAACGAAAGAGTTTGTTTTCTCTTTTAGATTGCATCTTCTCGGCATTGACCTCAACTAAAATAGGGCAATGGTCTGAATCCGAGGGATTTAGAGTGATAACTCTACTAAATGGGAAAAGGCTTCGCCACTGTAGAGTTTGGAAGCCCCGATCCAGTCTCTATTTTGTAAACTTGTTACTCCAAGCAAACGTACTTCCAACAAACCCCATGTCTACAAAACCACAGGCTGCTGTCATAGTCTTGCAAAAATTCTCCATTGGCAGGGATGCTCTCCTTTGGCCTCCAGACTTGTCCACTTGTGACATAATCTCATTAAAAACCCCCGCCATAAGCCAAGGCAGGGTGCATGGCTGCCCAACAAGAGACCGAATCAAATCCCATGTTCATGTTCGAGCCTCCCGTGCTGCAAAACCATAAATGCCAGTAAACCTCCATTTCATTGTATCTTCTGGTTTTCCACTGACTACATCAATATGATGTGCAGATGATGATCTATATTCAGCATGAGTATCTTCATTCCATATCAGGGCTACTCCTTGAGCATCTCTTTGATGTTGGAAACAAATATTGTCTTTGAACCCCAACTTCTGTGTAAGCGAATCTATTAAGGTTTTCTGCGCTAGGGTTTTAGCCAGAAAAATAAGAGAAGGTTTACCCGCTTTAACTAGATCTACAAGTGCTCTTTGTGTTTCAAGGTTAACTATCCCTCGATAATTCTAGAGGAGAATATTACCCTACAGCATGGTGAATAGGCTGCCGGAGCTTAGCGGCGCTGTACAGACGGCGCTTAGGGTTTTTTCTATTCTATCATTGCACCATCTTTGTTTTTTTTTTTTAGTTTTGACTAACATAGCCTCTTCTGTTAATATTAGTGTAGATATAAATAAATAATCAGTTTAACGTACAAGTTAATAAGTGAAGTCAGTAAATGAAGAAACCAGTTGGTTGAGGTGTCTTCTGGGGTTGAGGTGGCAATTGGGAAAGATATGACTAGGGAACTTGTAACTCAAAAGTCCAATTGGTTGAGGTGCCTTTTGGGTAGAGGTGGTAATTGGGAAATATATGACTGCTGAACTTGCAACTCAAAAGTTGTTCTGATGCAACTATTACTCTTTGTTTACAGGAAACTTATGGACACAATCCTAGGCCTATTAGGAATAATTGAGTCAGATGAGTCTTCAGGAAGCTATAAGATTGATAAAGAGGACCTCTCAGCGAGTTTCAACTTAACTAGTTGTCAATCAACTTATGGAAGGCCAGATCTTCTTATCTATTGTTGCCCTCCAAGAAGTATAGCATAAGAACCCATCATCGATTTTCAATTTCCAGATCCTTCAACCCCCTTAAGAATTCAAAGGCCACATCGTGTAGGTCGTGACTTCAATTTCAAGTACATAAAGGCTCTTATAATCATGAAGTCACTTTCTTATAGTGACCCTCAGAGTTTTCGTCGTCATGCCAATATGCATTGCATCTTTTGCACTGGTGCTTATGACCAGCCACATTCCCACCGCCCTCTCAAAATCCATCAGAACTGGTTCTTTTTTTCTTGGCACTGGATGCTGCTTCACTTCCATGAACGCATGGTTGGAAGCCTAATTGGTGATCACACATTTGCTCCGCCATTTTGGAATTGGGACTGCCCTGATGGAACGGTAATGCTTGAATGGTACATGCATTCACCTTTTTTTGACAATTAGAGGGACGTTTCTCACTTCCCACCAAAAATTAATGATTTACACTACGATTACAAGAAAACCGATGAGAATATGGAAGACAAAGAGCGGATGCACTTGAACATGGTGTGTATGTATAACCAAATGGTGTCTAAAGCAAAGAAGCCGGAGCTCTTCATGTGGTGCATTTATAAGAATAGTGAGGAGGGTGTTTGTGATGAACCTGGAACAATAGAGAGTGCTCCTCACAACACAATGCACTCATGGGTGGGTAGCAATTTCAATGTCTAGAGGGAAGACATGGGAGCATTTTATTATGCAGCTAGGGAACCTAGTTTCTATGCACAACACTCGAATGTGGACCGACTTTGGGAGGTTTGGAAGCAAATTCATAAGGTTGGTTTGCAAACATTTGATCTTGATTGGCTCAACTCTAGTTTGCATTTCCATGATGAGAATTCACAGCTTGTGAGAATCAAAGTTCGTGATGTTTTGGATACTAAAAAGCTGAGGTATGTTTATGAGGAGGTTGATCTTCCATGGCTAAATAGACGTCCAAAGCCTAACTCTATTCCATCCAAAATTGCCAACCATGCAGTGAAAATAAAGAAAACATAACCATTTTTCCTGTAGAGTTAGGACCATGTGGTTGAAATCTTGAGAGCTCCATAACAATGAAGGTGGACATGTCTAAATTTAATAGAATAAAGCAAGAGAAAGATGAGAGGAAGAGGCTTTGGTTGTTCATGGAATTTCTGTGAGAATTGATAAGTATGTCAAGTTTGATGTGTATATAAATGTAGTCGATGAGAGTAAAATTGAACCATGTTTCAGGGAATTTGCCGGAACCTTTGTTCACATACCTCATGGAAAGATGGAAGATGACAGAAAGACCAATATGAAGTTTGGTATCTCAGAAGTGCTTGAGGATTTGGTGGCAGACAGAGATAAGAGCATTTGGGTCACATTGCTACCCAAGACTAAATCATGTACTTACACAACAATTGATGGTACATGAGATGATTGATGTAAAATATGACAGTAGTTTTGGACTTGCACAAGTTATTATATTGATTCTGCATTGTGTGATATAGACAAACAAATTTATTGGGTACTTGTTCTTTTATTCTTATTTTCTTACACATGCTTAGTTTGTTAATTTTGTGTGTGTTTAAGGATATGAGACTCGAGAGAGATTGAGGAGAGAATTGTGTATATTCATTGATAATAGGAGCCCTATATATAGGGATTACAAAGTACATAATTTTGGAGTACAAGGATTCCTATTACAACTATAGAAATAATCCTAGTTTGACAAGACACACTAAATGTCAACATTCTTCAACACTCCTCCTTGTTCTGCTTCAAACTTGGTGATGACGCTTTGATCGTTGCCTCATGAAAAACCTTACTTGAGTAATAAAACCCCTGTGGGACAAAAACAAACTCGAGGAGGAGAAAATAAAACAGTACAACACGTCCTTCACTCTTCGAGATCAAACATATAGACATCATACCTCCCCCTGATGTCGACATCTCCCCTTGATTACTACAATCATGAGAGTTCGGATAACTTTCTCAATCTGATGCACTTCACATGTTTCTCAAAGGTGGATTTAGGTAACAACTTAGTAAATAAGTCCGCTACATTAACCTCTGATCAGATTTGATTCACTTCAATCTTTAGAAGTGATTATTGTTGCTGATTATAAAAGAACTCAGGCGATATATGCTTGGTGTTGTCACCCTTGATGAAACCTAACTTCATTTGTTTAATACAAGCTGCATTATCCTCATAAATGCATATAGGTTCATCCGTGGTAGGCTTCAAACCATAAGTTCCTCGAACATGTCTAATTACAGACCTTAGCCATATGCATTCACACACAGCTTCATGTAGAGCAATAATCTTAGCATGATTCGAGGAAGTAGCAACAAGGGTCTATTTTGCAGACCTCCAAGATATTGCGGTGCTTCCCATGGTAAAGATATATACCCGTTTGCGATAGACCTTTGTGAGGGTCAGATAGGTACCCTGCATTAGCAAAACCCATGAAAACATCACTTTCATTTTGATGGAGTGGAGGAGGAGAACGCCGGCCACCATGGACGGCGGCGGCGACTGCGACAACACGGCCAGCAACCATACTTTGGACAGCGGCTTTTTGCCTTATGGGGTCCGATCCCAAACTTCCGTCATTCTTCTTCTCTCTGTAGGGATAAAATAAGTCCATATCAATCTTAACTTTTAAGTAACGAAAAATTATCTTTACACCAATCCAATGGCAATGTGTTGGTGTAGAACTATGTCGAGCTAACAAGTTCACTGCAAATGAGATGTCTGGCCTTGTGCATTGAGCTAAGTATAATAATGCGCCTATTGCACTTAGATAGGGCACTTCAGCCTCTAGTAGTTTTTCGTCCTCATCCTTTGGATGGAATGGTTCTTTTTCAGGCTCAAGACTACGACCAATCATGGGAGTACTCATAGGCTTTGCTTTATCTTCATTTAAGCGCCTTAGAATTTTTTTGAGTATATGCAGACTGATGGATCAAAATCCCATCATCACGGTGCTTGAGTTCTAATCTGAGGCAGAATCGTGATTTCTCAAGATCTTTCATCTCAAATTCAGATTTCAAGTACTTAGCAGTTTCCTTTAACTCAGCTAGAGTTCCAATATGGTTCATGTCATCAACATAAACTACTACAATCCAAAACATGTCTTTTTAATGAACACGCATGGGCGTATTTCATTGTTAATATATCGCTTCCCAATCAAGTAGTCACTTAGACGGTTATACCACATCCGTCCGTATTGTTTTAATCCATATAGTGAACATTTTAGCCTTATTGAAAACGCGCTCCATGGTTTAGAGCCACTTGATTTGGGTAATTGAAGTCCATCTGAAACATTCATATATATCTCTAAATCTAGATCCCCATAGAGATATGATGCAACCATACTCATAAGTTGCATGTCAAGTTTTTTAGAAACTACCAAACTGACAAGATAGCGGAACATTATGATGTCCATTATGGGAGAATATGTCTCCTTGTTATCGATTTTAGGGAATTGTGAGAAACCTTGAGCCACAAGGAGGGTTTTGTATCTAACAACCTCATTTTTCTCATTACACGTTCTACCAATGACCCATTTATGGCCAAATGGCTTTATACTTTGGGGTGTCTACATTATAGGCCCAAATACCTGTCTCTTTGTTAGTGAATCTAATATAGCCTGGATCGTATCTTTCCACTTAGGCCAATCCTCTCTTCATTGACATTCTTCAAATGAGCGAGGTTCGATATCATCATACTCTATAATTCCTTTTGCAACAGAATATGCAAAGGCATCATAAATAGAAATAGAGTTTCTATTCATCGTCTCATGTACACTAGTGTAATTCATGGAGATCTCTCTATTCTCTGAAATTTGTTATGACGTTGGAGCGTCCCCTAATGATGTCTCTTGGACATAACCATAATCCGGAATATTCTCATGAGACAGATTATTTATATCGATGATTAATAGATTATTTTGTGCCAAACTCTCTTTCTTTCTTGGGCGAGAACCCATCAAACATTTAGGTCTTCTTCGCTTCTTTGCGGGGAGCGCGCCTGGCCTGAGCCACTGCGTCACCCATATAGGGGACGGCGGCGGTGTGCTCTATTCCTTTGGGTACGGCATCATGTCCTCTAATTTTAGGGACTTCAATCCTTGCAGGTACGTTTGCAGTAGGTATGTGTGATCTCCTTACTTTAGCGATATCAGAAAAAGCATCAGGCATCGAATCTGCTACATTTTGAAGATCAAGAATTCTCCACACTTCAATTTCAGGCCGTGCAGTTCGGGGATCAAGATGAGACAAAATAGGGACAAATCACGACAATTCCTGCCATTCTTGTTGAACATTTATGTTCTTATCTCCCCTAACGATGGGAAGATTGTCTCATTAAAGTGACAATCTGCAAATCTAGCAGTAAAGAGATTGTCTGTTAAGGGTTCTAAGTAGCGGATAATAGTTGGAGAGTCATATCCAACATAAATATCTAATCATCGTTGAGGACTCATTTTGGTGTGTTGTGGCGACGCAATTGGCACCTAAACTGTACACTAGAATATGCGTAAATGTGAGACATCAGGCTCATACCCAGTAACCATCTAGGACACAGAAAAGGGTTGATTGGCAGTAGGCCTCAGACGAATAAGCACACCTGCATGCAATATTGCATAGCTCCAAGCATAAATAGGGAGAATGGTGCTCATTACCAATGCTCTAGCAACCATTTAAAGTCTCTTAATGGCAACTTCTGCGAGACCATTTTGGTGTGAACATGAGGAACTGGATGTTCAACTTCAATCCCAATGGACATGCAATAATCATCAAAAGTTTTAGATATACACTCTCTAGTATTGTCAAGTCTTATGGACTTAATAGGATGATCAGGGTGGTGAGCTCTTAACTTAATAATTTGAGCTAGGAGTTTAACAAATGCAGCATTCCTTGTGGACAAAAGCATAACATGTGATCAGCGTGTCGATTCATCAACCAACACCATAAATGGTCCGCAAAGTGGTTGAATAGGTCCACAAATATCACCTTGGATTCTTTGTAAGAATGAAATATTTTCTTTAGTGTCCTTTGCATAGGATGTCTTGATCCTAATTTTGCTAAATAGCAAGCTTTGCAGAACGAAAGATGGGCTTTAGAAGCAATCAATGAGGATTTTGGTTGAGCCATGAAGTCATAATTGACGTGAGAAGTAGAAATAGGAGTCAAAGAGGCACTTGTGGCGTCAAAGCCACTTTTGGGCCGTAGGGGGTAGGCGGCGCATGCCTTAGATGGCCGGACTTGTAGAGGGATATATGGCACCGTGAGGTGTAGGTGCTACTCCTTGGTCCAAAATTCGAGTTCTACTTCTTTTCGTTCTGAAGAATGGATGTCTGTGTGAAGTCTTTAGTATACAGATCATCATATCACGACCTGGGTGTCTCAAACGGTCATGCCAAAGCCTATATGTGTCATAATCCCATGAGTCATCTCTCATGACATGGTTGGACTCAATGATTCGTATAGTGGTTGCATACAACCCACTAGAGCAACACATAAGTTTCTTTAAGATTCGTTTATGTTCGTAGTCATTAGAGGTGATGCAAAGGAACTCTTGTCCATTCTCAATGTGTTTCCACATGAAAACCATTGGCTCTTATATCTTTGAAACTCAATAGAGTTCTTCCAGCCCTCGAAGCATAAACAGCTTCGGTGATATTAATATTTGTGACATTTGGTAACATAAATTGGGCTAGTCCTCTACCATGAATCAATTTGCATGAGCCAACCATTATAGTCACGGAAGATCGAGTAGGCGACATCCATAGGAAAAAATTGCCTATTTCGAAGTAAATCAAAATAAGTCGAGACTTTATTAATAATAGCCGATGATTACATTAAGTTTCTTGACCAAAATCTAATCCAAAATAAAAATCAAACTTAGACAAATTGTAGTCACTCAATCCATTTGGTAACTCCAATTTGGTTGAGACTATGTAAGGTAAGGCGAGATTGTGGTGGAGCTATGCTCACTTGTAAAACCGTTCTCTCAGTTCAAACCTTTCCTGGACACCACAATTAATTTTGGATGAGCCTAGTGAGAAAGTGTTAATACAAAATGTCGTTTATAGATTAAGGCATAATTGCCATTACATAATTCTTGGAAAATAAAAAGGACTACACTAATCAAAATATGCGGCATTCTTGTGCACTTCTTTGCCATATTTGAAGTCCGCTTTGGTAAGATTGACATCATTGTCATCACCATCATCTCCTTCTTCAGCTAAATAGGCTTCTTGCTCTCTCAAGTCCCTATATGCCTTGTATTGTTCAGCTAACTTGTTGCTTGTATTGCATTGCTTAAACCAATTTTCAATAGATCCACATCTATGACATGCATCATTGTGATTGCCTCCTTTTAATTGAGGTGCACCTTGTGCACTAGGGCGATTTTGTCGTCCACGTTGGACGGTGGCACCATGCCTATGGCCGGCGGCGCTGTGCCCTCCTCTCCTACATGTGGTGTTTTTCCCACGTGCTATCACTCTAGTTTGGCAGTTACTTTCCTTTGTAGAGCTGTCATATGGACCCACACGTCCATTTTGTCCCTTAACTTTAAGGTTCCGCTCCTTGCGCCCTCCTTTGGGTGCGTTATTATAATTTGCCTCGTGAACGCTCTTAGTTTCAACAGGCCTTGAATTATAATTCTTCACGAGGATGTTTTCCTGTTTCTCAGCTACAGACATGACATTAATTAGTCGATTAAACCTCGTGATTTTTCCAGCATTGAACTCACCTCTGTATTGCTTCAAGACGGGGAAGGTGGAGAGAGTTTCCTCAATTAGCTCTTGCTCTGTGACAGGGGTCCACATAACCCCAACATGGTTTGAGGCATAGACCTTCTGAATGATATTCAGAGACAGATTTGAAGTCGGCGAATCTTAGATTGCTCCATTGAACCTTTAAGTCATGGAGGAGGGAATCCTGGACATTACCAAAATGTTCTTGTAGCGCTACCCATAGTTCTCTAGCATCCTTGATCGCCATGTACTCCAATCGGAGTTATTTGTCCATGTGGCGTCGCATCAAGAAGAGGGCAGTGGCATTGTTTGTAGCCGTACACTCGAATATCAGTTCAGGGTTTGGTTCCTGAATTATGGGTAGGATCCCTTTCAACCTGAGAAGGTTCTCAACATCTGTGCCCCAAGTGTGGTATTCTGAGCTAGTTAAATCAAGCATAGGATTCGAGCTTCGATTTCGACATCCTGAAAATAAGAAGGAGAAATAGATTAGTTTCAGAGTCAAAGCTTCCACAACAACTAATATTAATAAGATTTCTGAGCCTTAATGCTACCAAGAAATCGATTTTCAAGAATATTTGGATTAGACCGAAACAATGATGTTTATATGGTCATAAATCGATGTTTACAGATGCTCTTAGTCTGAAGTCTTAACACTCTTAGTTCGTATGTAGCGTGAATCCCCACAATTCCGTTTTTCAAATAATCGAACCCAAGTTACAGAAAGGTGGGATGTAGAATAAGGGAGGTCGCAAGTCCCCGAGAAAAGAAAGAAAGTAGAAGACAAGAAAGCGGGAAATTTAACTTAAATACTTACTTGGTTAAAATTGGAGCTTCAAACCTTGGATGATTGGAAGCCTGGTGCGTGCTAGACTTGTTTCGGGGCTGCCAGGTAGCTTGACCGCAGGACACTGAAATTTGGCCGAGATGCGACCGGTACGGTCTGGAGGTTGGCTAGGTGCTTGGCAAGGCTAATGTTGGAGAATTTTCTGGTTTTGAGTTTTTTATTTCAAGGTTAGGGCTTAAGCTGATAACGCGTTTAAGGATATGAGATTCTAGAGAGATTGAGAAGAGAATTGTGTATATTCATTGATAATAAAAGCCCTATATATAGGTATTACAAAGTACATAATCTTGGAGTATATATAAGGATTCCTATTCTAACTCGAAGTAGAAAATCTCTCCTATTACAACTATAGAACTAATCCTAGTTAGACAAGGCATACTAAATGTCAACATTCTTCAACAGTGTGATGTCCGCAACCATTGATTTATTTAGAAATATTCTTCCCGTTGGAGTTGTTGGAAAATTTACACAGTCCTTCCCATGGTAGCAAATTAACTTTAATGTTTACAATGATAGATTCACAATGGCAGATACATCTCTACTTTATCATAGTTTTTTCAAGTTCACTAATTCCATGTTTCAACTCATTAGCACTGGCAGGTAGCGATGAATATGACTGGAGTGGTAAGAAATATATGTGAACACATCACCATCATCAAGCTAATAACACTGATTGTATGCCTAATTTGGAGATCAAATAATGGGGTTGTATTATGAATCAATTTTGGTAAATCAACATGTAATCTGGAATGTTGAATATTTTGAGAATGTTATAGCTATTTACTTATGGTAAGCAGTACATGGTATGTCATAAGCAAATCTATAGAGTATATTGCTAATATATTCTCTATGGGAGATATCTTCTACAGACTCTCTATATAAGGGCTCTGGTCCCTGCTCTCACTATCCACCGAGTATTCAGAACCTTGACCCATAGTGAGGAACTCTATGTTAGTGAAAAACAGAAGATCTCACCCCTAACTTCATCAACAACATAAACTTTCAAGGTTAGTCTTCTTCTGATATGTTTGACATTCAAGATAACATATATTTGCATCTAAATGTTCTGATCCTTTTGTTCTTAATTTTGCAATTTACAGGAGCAGGTTACAAATTTCCAGCTCCATCAAATAGTTGTTCTATTGGTTCGGTATTAAGCACGTACAGGCACACACTCCACACCTTTTTGTTGTGGATTTTAAGTTATCAATTTGGCCACGAACACTGTGTTCAATCTAGTGGTAGTATTACAATTGTATTCCATGTATGACTGTTTTTGGAAAGGACTAAAGACTGGCTGTCTTTTCTCCAAGTGTGGATCCCGCTTCAAATTCAAAGACTTTAATAACACTTCTGCACTAGATTTTCAACGGATTCCTGTCGAAACTTAATTTTCAAAGCATGGAGTCATTCCTACATGTAAAATGAGCCATGGAAAAATAAAATAACTGGCTACAAACATGTAATTTGGTATATAAAATTTCAATTTGGAAACACTCCTAAAAAGGGAACATGGGTATCGTTGTTACCCAACGGCCTTTGGTCTGTAACAAAATCTCTTATTGTTGAGTACAAAGCTCTTCTGATTGTCATTATCAACTTCACCATTTGTATATTGCATCTAAGTACGTATAATAAAAAGATATAAGTAATGTATATTTATATTAAATTTGAACGTGCAAATAAAACTTATACTTTTCGTTTAAGAGATTGAAGTGAAATGCACAAATTTAGGCTTTTTCATACAAAAGTCATACATAACAAAATCTCCTCCTGAAATTGTAATTAACAAATCCATACCAAAAAAAAAAAAAAAAAATTGTATTTAACAATTACTTTGCATCTTAGTCCCCAACCTGAACATTTTTAATAACTCCTCTCCTTGGCCCACATGTAATACTTGTAATTTCGGTTTATTTAAAGAAGACTTTGGGTATCAGGGCAGAAAGCAATTCAAAGACGTTGTCCAGGCAGAGCTCTCTAGCCAGCTAGTAGTTAATTACTAGTCGATCGATCTCCAGCAGATTCATTTTCTCCATATATGGTTCAGCTAGATAGCTCTAGCTAGTACATATACATACACTTAGATTCTTCAGTTCTTCAATTCTCGTGTGTGTGTGTGTGTGTTATTGAAACATTCACCATATGCATATGAACAGCTTGGGATATACAGTGAGTTACTGGAAACTCTTATTTAAAGACATCGAATGCATTGATTTATATACGTGAATAACTTTACTCACCATGTTAATTTTGGGTACAGGTGGTGAGGAGCTATATAGATCTTAACAATTTGCTAGCAGCTGCTGGAAACTTGGGAAGCTATGGATGCAGCAAAGAAATGGGGTTTCGCTGTTACCTTGATATTCATCATGTTTGCAGTATTGCGTCTGACTCTTCTGGTCCTCAGAGATCCTAATGAATCTTGGTATGCATGAATTACAGGTTAATTACCTTTGCAGCTTTGGTTTAATTGATCATGGTTCCAATCTCATGGTTAGCGGTAAATTAACCAGTGACTAGTAGGATGTTTAAACTTGGAGAAGATATAGTAGGACTGTAGGAGGTAATTTAGTTCTCAATATATGCATCTATATATTAAACATGCATGCATGGTTCTGTGTGCAAAAGTAAAAAAATAAAATAATAATAAAAAATGAAACTAAAAACTAATATCTGCATGGAGTTACTGAAGACATGTTTTGAAAAGTCTTGGGGTTGATCCAAGTAGCGAGGAAGGGTAAACAAAACTTGAGTTGCGATTTGATTAGATCAGGATTTCATAGCTGAAAGCATAATTGGCTACATTACTTCATTTGGAATATAAGGTTTACGGGTGACATGGAGCTTGTGTGGCCGCAAGGCATGCGCACACGTGGGATAACCCGCTTTGATACCATAATAAAGTAATATGAGGTTCACATCCAAAACCAATTAGCAATGGATGGAGCGGCCGAAATACTTATAAACTCATAGGCAATGTCTTATTTTTTCCATGTGAGATGTATATATTCTCAACAATTTAGAGGTCCACTTTTACCCAACCTTTGTTTTTTTATTAGCAAATAGGGATTGTGGGATAAAGAATATGCCTAGTTTGCTATTTATGAAGACTCGTCCAGAAGAATTAATATTGCGAGGTCGGCCTGATATATGCCCATCAAGCCAGCCTAGCAAGTCTGAATCCTAGCCCCGACGTACTCTATGAATGTTCATAGTTAGGCTTGACGAAAGGACGGTTTTATTTGTCTTAATATTGCGAGGTCGACGACTCGCCCAGAACAATTAATATTGCGAGGTCGGCCTGATATATGCCCATCAAGCCAGCCTAGCAAGTCTGAATCCTAGCCCCGACGTACTCTATGAATGTTCATAGTTAGGCTTGACGAAAGGACGGTTTTATTTGTCTTAAGTACGATGGAACGAGGTAAAGTAGATGTATTAGTACTCCAGCAGGTCCTATTAACCTAGGAGTGGTGATAGATGTCCTTTCATTTCTGTTTTTGGTTAAGCCTAATGGAAGTAGATTTCATCCTGATCGTTTGAGTGAAGTTCCTTGCCCTACCACAGTTACATGTTAGGCAGCCAATTAAGTTGTTATTGTTTCGATCTCTTAGAGCAAGTTCACCCATTAGGTTATTGAGTTAGGATCATTTAGGTATTGAGTTAGTCACTATTCACCACTTTTTTATGGTTAGCTCCATGTGAAGCCACGCATCATATGAGGGCCGGTGATGCACCCAAATATGTGAACTTTAAGAAAGAAGGTATCATCTTCAAGATTCTTGCACCTAGCCCAGTATCATTTGGTCTAATGATATTAATTATTATTTTGTAAGTGAAAGGTCATGAATTCGACGTATGCCTATGGACTAGTTGTTATTCATTTTGTCAGTTATTTATTGACATTTTCACTAAAAATAAATAAATAATATTTTCACCCTAGAATCATGGTCAAATCACAAATTTATAAATAACTTAAATAACTTATATATTGTACACGTGACTTAAATAATTGATAAATAAAGAAGCTTTTTGAAGAAAAAACAAAATCAAAATTATTGAAAAGTTTGGGTAAGAGATGTTTTTTCTTTAAAAATAATAATAATAATAATTAGTTTTCAAGTGACTTGGTGGGTCAAGTTAGTTGAGGTGTCTTGGGGATAATTAGGTCCAATTTGGCCCTGCGGTTATTATGATTTTAGCAACTTATTTCTTAATATAAGCAGGTTGAGCTATTTGGTTAAATAGAATCAATCAGCTTATCAAGTTACCACTTCCCTATGAAGATTATACAAGCTAGAAATTTGCTATTTCTATAATCTGTAGATCGATTTCAAAAGCATTTACATCTGTCCCAACTGGGGCCTTAGAGGTGGCAATGGGACTAGAGATGATACTTGCAACTCAAAACTGTTCTGAAGTTACTTCTACTCTTTGTTTTCAGGAAACTTATGGACACAGTCCTAGGCGTACTAGGAACAGTTGACTCAGATGAGTCTTCAGGAGGCTACAAGATTGATAAAGAGGACCTTTCAGTGAGTCTCAACTTAACAAGTTGTCACTCATCTTATGGAAGGCCAGATCTTCTTGTCTATTGTTGTCCTCCAAGAAGTATAGCAGAAGAAACTGTCATTGATTTTCAATTTCCAGATCCTTCAACCCCTCTAAGAATTCGGAGGCCAGCACACCTTGTTGGTCGTGGCTTCATTGCCAAGTACAAAAAGGCTCTCTTAATCATGAAGTCACTTCCCTACAGTGACCCTCGGAGTTTTCGTCGTCAAGCTGATATGCATTGCATCTTCTGCACTGGTGCTTATGACCAGCCACATTCCCACCGCCCTCTCGACATCCATCGGAAATGGTTCTTTTTCCCATGGCACCGGATGCTGCTTCACTTCCACGAACGCATCGTCGGAAGCCTAATTGGTGATGACACATTTGCTCTGCCATTTTGGAATTGGGACTCCCCTGATGGAATGGCAATGCCTGAATGGTACATGCATTCACCTTTTTTCGACAATCAGCGGGACGTTTCTCACTTTCCACCAAAAGTTAGTGATTTAAACTACGATTACGAGAAGACCGATGAGAATATGGAAAACAAAGAGCGGATGCACTTGAATATGGTGTTCATGTATAACCAGATGGTGTCTGGAGCAAAGAAGCCAGAGCTGTTCATGGGGTGCCCTTATAAGAATAGTGAGGAGGGTGCTTGTGATGGCCCTGGTACAATAGAGAATGCTCCTCACAACACAATGCATACATGGGTTGGTAGCAATTTCAATGTCAGGAGGGAAGACATGGGAGCATTTTATTCTGCAGCTAGGGACCCTAGTTTCTATGCACACCACTCGAACTTGGACCGACTTTGGGAGGTTTGGAAGCAAATTCACAAGGTCGACTTGCAAACATTTGATCCTGATTGGCTCAACTCTAGTTTCTATTTCCATGATGAGAATTCACAGCTTGTGAGAATCAAAGTTCGTGATGTTTTGGATACTAAAAAGCTGAGGTATGTTTATGAGGAGGTTGATCTTCCATGGCTCAATACGCGTCCAAAGCCCAACTCTATTCCATCCAAAATTGCCAACTATGCACTGAAAATAAGAGAAAACAGAACCATTTTGTCTGCAGAATTAGGACCAGGTGGTCGGAATCTTGAGAGCTCCATAACAGTGAAGGTGGGCAGGTCTAAATTTAACAGAAGAAAGCAAGAGAAAGATGAGGAGGAAGAGATTTTGGTTGTTCATGGAATTGCTGTGAGAATTGATGAGTATGTTAAGTTTGATGTGTATATAAATGTAGTCGATGAGAGCAAAATCGAGCCGGGTTTCAGGGAATTTGCCGGAACCTTTGTTCACATACCTCATGGAAAGATGGATGATGACAGAAAGACCAATCTGAAGTTTGGTATTTCAGAAGTGCTTGAGGATTTGGAGGCAGATAGAGATGAGAGCATTTGGGTGACATTGCTACCCATGACGAAGACATGCACTAACACAACAATTGATGGGATTCGGATTGAATACATGAGATGATTGATGCAAAATAGGGAGAATTTCACAAATGGTCACTGAACTATAACTCATTTGACATTTTGGTCACTCAAGTTTCAAATATATCACTTTGGTCACTCAAGTATTACACTGTCATTCACAAAAGTCACTCAAGGGACATTTTTCTCACAACAAAGAATGATAGTATAATACTTGAGTGACCAAAGTGATATATTTAAAATTTGGGTGACCAAAGTGTCGAATGAGTCATAATTGAGTGACCAAAGTGACTATTCTCCCAAATGACAGAAGTTTTGGCCTTGCACCGGTTTCTATATTCATATTGCATTGTGTGATAGACAAACAAATTTATTGGGTACTTGATCTTTTATTATTACAATTTATACAGACTGGCATGCATGTATTATAATAATATGCATATGATTGTTTGATAATATTAGAAAAATAAAGCTCACTCTGCTATTGCTAATAAATCTGGGGCTGAATGCATGGCATTGGCAGCAATTTTTACTTTTTTAGCTGTTTTAGTTAAACAGATGCAGAGGAAATATATGAAAGCAATAAGGATGTTATATGAGGATATGAAAAATAAAAAAAAGAGTGCAACGAAATACACAAAACCTGGACAATATGTAATGCTTCTTGTTGTTACCTACAGCTATATACCAAAGCTTAGAAGCAAGGTTCTAGTATTGGTTACCCTATATTGAGGAATTTGAATATAGAAAATGATGTATGGTCCACACTCTCAGTGCAAAAAGGTTATTTTTCAGGAATATCAACATATTTGCACAAAACGGGAAAAAGGAGAAAAAAAGAAGAAGAAAATGGGTACATGATCTTATTAACAAATCCTTGAGAAAATAACAGAAGCTCAGAAACAGTAAAAGATGATATATGAATAGAACAAGTACCCTTGAATGCAAACCCCTTTCCTGAAAGAAAAAGAAGACACTTGAGACTGGCTTTATTTAGCCTCAAGTAGTTCTCTCAGACTTTCACGCTTGGACCTGTGATTACACAAATAACCTATTGGTTTCTTCAGCTACTATTTCCCTAATCAAGCTCGCTTAACACCCATTTTAAGTCCCCATCTCAGTAATGAGTATTTAATTTGCTTACAAGTTTTCTTACGCAACCTCTGCAATTTCTACCTACTGTTGATTACACCACCTCCATCTATGCTTTTACTTGGTTCATTGTCAGGACAGATTCGAATTGTGTGTTTCACCAAGTCTCCACCAACTCCTGTACATATTGTCTTCTGTTGACATATATACATTAGTCAACATTTGAATCCGATCGTCTTTCTCATGTCAATCTGTATTTCTGATGACACATGCAGTCACCTTTGAATAAATATTAGAGAGTACATGGAGAAAATTGACATGTTTTGATTGATGTTCGTTAGGAAACCACTTCAAGATCGTTTCTCTGCCCAAATCCTTAAACATTCCAATCCCAAGTTCCTGAAATCTCTCTAGCTCTAAAGGAAAAGGAAGAGAAAGGTATTAAAGTCCCCACTGGATGTGGTATGTACAAGGGGTAATGATTCTCAGAGGGCTGTTCAGAGGCTCCACAAGTGAAGCATATGCAATCTTTTTTCATATAAGGGAAGCCATTTTACCATTCGATCAGGACGTATTGCACTGCTCTCATTGAATCGGGTTATTTTGTCCCACAATCACTTCATGGATAGTACAAAATGAAACTTCAAAGAGTTGACTAAAAATAAATCAAACTTACTTTGAGCTCAACAAACTTTCTAGTCGAAGCTTATCCCGAATGATCATGGAAAAAGAGTCAAAACTTCTCAACTGAAAAAATGCTTCCCTCCAAGCCTACAGTTTTGTAACCAAAACTACCAAAATAACTGAGGAAAATAGATGCCTCCCTTACCACCCTACAAGTAGAAGTTTCAATAGGGCCATCCTAATATATAGGCCGTTCTTTGCCTGTCTGAAATAGGCAGCTCTCGGATCCCCATCAACATCAACAGTAATCTGATGACATTCAGAGATGCAATGATTACCTATTAGCTAAATCAATCAACATAAGGCCTGCTAAAGAGGGCAAAATCATTTAGAAAACCCTTACCTCATCAAGTCTAGGCAGAGGGTGCATGACCACAGCATGCTTCTGCATCACCTCTAACACATGACGGTCCACAATGTACTTCCCTCGAGCTTCCTCATAGAGATCGATTCTTTCTCCAAACCGCTCACGCTGAATGCGAGTTTGATAGAGAATGTCACACTTAGATGCAACTTCCATCAAATCAACACTTTCTTCCCATTCAACTTTCCTTGATGTTAAATAATCTTTTATGTCATTCTGGAAGTTATAGAAAAAGTGAGAATCCAAATATCCTACATTTCGCATACTTTCCAGACTTGCCTTAAATGTGATGAAAACAAAAACATAAGCAAAATAAAGTGACACCCTGTTCGGAAATTTACCTTCATTTTCACTGCATCAGGAGAGACGAAGTAGATCTTGACATCATTATACCTGGCAAGCAAGTATGCAAGTGAACGCACTGTCCTTCCATTGGCAAGATCTCCAACAAGTGCAACTTTTATGCCATCTAGCTTTCCTATCTCTCTTTCAATAGTATAGACATCCAAAAGGGCCTGTGGAGATGAGCAAAGCTTCTAACTCAATAGGTTACAGGATTACAAAAACCAAATAAAAGGTATTGAAACTAACAGGACCTAATGCCTTAGTATGAGACGAGACCATCATTATGCTTGTACCCGCATCTGTAATGGACTCAGTGCAAACTAGCATCTATTTCATTATAAAACGGTTTCCTTTCGTATCCACGCTTCTTTTTCTCTCCTAAAACTATCTCTATTATAAACTAAATGAAAGAATGCTATACCCTTCATCATTGTACAAAGGGAATTTTATCTACCAATAAACATAGCATTGACTGTTCCTCAGTCAACTGCAACGGCAGATTACGGGATTTCTACATGACACGACCCATATCACTTTGCCTCAGTTAATTGCAATAAGGACAATTTTCTGTGTACCTGAGTTGGGTGTTGTCCAGGACCATCTCCTGCATTAATTACAGGAATGCCAGCAGTTGCTGCTGCTCTTTTGGCTGCACCACTCTCAAAGTGGCGCATCACAATTATATCTGAGTAACCCTCAACAGTTCTTATACTATCTGAAAATCAATCACCCATGTCACAGTTTAATCGTAGTAAAATCATCTCTAGAAATCTAGTGAGTGGAAGAAGAACATACCTTCAAGTGTTTCTCCTTTAGCTGCTGAAGAAAACTCCCTTGCATTTTCAGTTGTCAAAACTTCTCCACCTAACCGTTTCATGGCAGACTCAAAGGACAGCCTAGTTCTAGTAGAGGGTTCATAAAAGAGAGTAGCCATGAGATATCCCTTAAGAATTTGGCTTCCTGGTGATCTTTTTTCAATCTTCTCCATATCACGTGCAACTTCAAATATAGCCCCCAGAATATCTCTATCAAACTGTTGAGCTTCAATCACATCATCAAGTTGAAACTTTTTCCCCACCAAAAAGGAAGGTGAATTTTCAACTTTCAGTGCACGACACAAAGTCTCACCTTGTGAGAATTTCTCATTGGGTAACAACCTTGGATGTTTTAGGTGCATTGAGTTGGAGTGACTGAATTGCTTACAGACAAGGTCTGAATAATTGCACTGGGACTGTTTATAATCTGTTTTTGTTTTCTGAAACGGCATTACCCCTTGGATCGAACATGAAAACAGGGATGATGAAGCAGCCATTATGTAGAATCCAGTCAATCGAAGCCTCTGCATATACCATAAAACTGAAAATGAATCTCATGGTAGAAATCAAAACTATACGAGGCTGAATAGTTTGATATAAAGAACAAAAATCCTATCATTAGTCTGCATAGAACATTCACCAGGAAATTGCACACTAGTAATCCTTGCATATTTTACATACACTTGGGTACAAAATAGAGAGAAGTAAAATAAACGTGCCCAAGTTTTAATCAAGGAACTCCCATCAAATTCATAAAGCCCATTTCAGACATCATTGTTCTACTGAATTTTGGAAACGTGAAGGCAGATAATAGACAACAGTAGTCTCAGGCAAAAAAACCAATGAACAAGGAAAATGCACTTGACATTGAGCAAAACAAAAAGAACATTATAGATAGTTAAACAGGAGAGTCTCAAGCATCATAAACCTTTCTGAACAACTTAAACAGAAATCAACAGCGCAGATTTAGTATATCATTAGAGCCCAACAAAAGAACCAAGCCAAAATCACCAACAGAAGCTACCTTCTTCCCTTTAGAATGCAAACTCAAACCCCCAGCAAAACCAACAACTAGTTTGATGGGTTTATAAGCAAAATCATCATTATTCCCACGCTTGGTTGATGGGTTTAGAGCCGAAAAAATAACCCACTTCCCCAAAGTTGAAAACTTTAAGAGCTTTATAGTCTCATAAAAAGTTTTCTAAGTTAAAACGGATCATCTCACCTATTTGGATGGTAAGAAAAATGAAGAGAAATATGCCCAACACCGGTGCGCCGCAACACAGACAAATCAAAGGAGGATGAAAAAGAACCAGAGAGAGAGAGTTGTCAGTTTGCCTAGAAAGGAAGGAAGGAAGACTGGATTCTGTAATTGGCGTGAAAAACGGCGCAGTAACAGACTCTCAGCGCTCAGTGCATATTTTGTCGACTAAAATGCTAGTTGCTCCACTCACAGATAATTTTCATTTTGTTTTTCCTGCATTAGGCACTAAAGAGATATTACGGTGCTGTTGGCTCCGATCACAATATGATAATGTTACGTGATAATTATTTATTTATTGTCACTTCGATATATAAATATGTAGATAAAATATTTTTTTTGAGTCAATTAGTTTTAAGTTTAAAAATCATGATTTATTTTGAATGTAATTCGGACGAAATTTTTTATTAATTGCAGTCCAGTGACTAGGCATCCACATCAGCTTACTTTCTTATATTAACAAGATGAGTCAACTTCTAATTTTTCACATACCGAATTTACCTATAACAATATTGCTGAAAACAATCAATAATTTATGAGTCAATTAATTGAGAGTTAATGTTGTTTTTCAATTAATTTGGTATTTATAAAAACCATATCAATTATAATATGTCATCAGCATAACAAAACACTTAATTGATGCATCGTCATTAAAAAAATTATAACTTGAATAAAATGATCATACCCCACCATCATTTTACTTCATGATCGAACTACGAGTACAAATTATTTGCACGGAGATATCATGATCCTCACACATTTTTGGTGAACTATCCTTTTATCTCCTACCATCATTTTACTTCATGATCGAACTACGAGTACAAATTATTTGCACGGAGATATCATGATCCTCACACATTTTTGGTGAACTATCCTTTTATCTCCTACCATCATTTTACTTCATGATCGAACTACGAGTACAAATTATTTGCACGGAGATATCATGATCCTCACACATTTTTGGTGAACTATCCTTTTATCTTATATTTTTAACAATTAACTATTTTTGTTTTGATATGCTTTGCACAAATTGATTTTCGAAACTCATCATTGTTGCCCAGTACCATTTGGTCTAGTGGCATAAGTCTTTCCTTTGTAAGTGAGAGGTTGTGAGTTCGACTCACAGAAAAAGACTAGTTGTTGATGGAATCAAAAAAAAAAAATTCATCATTGTTCCCACGTCTCAATCAAGATTCTAAAAACTAATTATAAGTTTCCTTGACTTTCTAACGAAAAAATTGTTGAAATATTTTGAAAGTGTCATTTTCATTCAAATTAGTCTGACATAACACATAAGTTTGTGATATTACAAACAGCAATTTGCATTCTTACCATCTCTCTAGAACTCCTCGAGGAACCCTTCTCTATAGAACGTCGTTGGCTGCGCAGGTGCCTATCCGGCTGCGCTCCTACGCAGGGAACGGCCTTTGGCCTTGCTTGTGCTCGTTGGGGGTGGCCGAACGGGTAGCTTAGTTCGGAGGCGTGCTTCCGAGTCGGAGGTTGAGATCGGTGGGTGTTTCTACCGCCTCTCTCTTGGTTGCAGGTGGTGGTTGCGTCGTGGCATTGGGATGGGATCGGAGTGGGCATGAGTCCTTGCAAGGGCAGAGGTGACTTCTGGTGGTGGTTAGCGGTCAGCCGGCTGGGTTTGATTGTTTTGATTGGTTGGCTGACGACGGTGATTGGACATTGGTTTCGACTCAGGCAGAGGCGTTTTGGCGTGGATCGGGATCGGGATCGAGGTCACTCTCCATTGGTCAGGCAGCGATGGGTCGTGTTGCAGGTCCGATGTCACTGATTGGGAGGTGGAGGTGGAAGCGCGGCGAGGAAGGTCTGCGGCTTGGGTCGGGGGGGTTAGGTATGGCCAACCTCTGGTCTGACCTTCTGGGTTTGGGCATTTGCTGTGGGCCTTTTTGGGCTGAAGCTTGGGTTGGGGTTCTCTTTGGGCCCTGCCTTGTGTTGTTTTTTCAGTTTACTTTACTTTGTCTTCTTTTGTTATGGGCACCCTAGGTTTGTTTTACTCTCTAATTTTGTTAGGTAACTACGCACTTTCGTGCCTATAGCAAATTCTCTAGAGTAGTAACGACGGAGGATTCTCAAGATAAGGGCAAAAGGAAGCTTTTGGTTCCCGGGTCTCCTTGCCTAGTACTTGAAATTGAGTCTTTTACTATTTGCTTCTTAGTTCTCTCTAGTTGTACACCAATTGAGGTCTCTAGGCGGCTAGGTTTACTTTTCAAAGAGAGGCTTGTAGTGAGGTTTTGATCTCTTGTATGTAGGCTCAATAAGTAAGTGCATGTGTTAGCAGTGAGGGTCACATGTCCTTTGTTTGGTAGCTTATACCACTTATGATTTTGGTGTAAGACAACATTTGATGTATGTGTCTTCTGACCATGGATAAATGAATGAAGTTATCTATTTCCTAAAAAAAAAAAACACACATAAGTTTATGATATATACTTCTTAAAAATCAATTTTTAGTGTAGTCCACACTTCTCATCTAAACCCAAAATTCAAATATAGAATTTTTCTTTCGCTATACAACTTGTGCTTTTCGGTGTTAGTGTCACGTCCGGGACCTGGTGTAGGTGATTTTAAGCACCTAACGCTGAATTTGATGTGTGAGTGTTTTAAAGTAGAATGTAAATAAACTATTTCTTCTAGGCTATTCATTCTAGGCTCGTCTTGCTTAGTCCTTCTTGAAACTTGTGTCACACCTGAACAAAAGTCTATAGGGGTAAGCTTACGCTCACTAGTGCCAAACATTTTCAAGTCATTATTATTTGGTGCTAATCGAACAGCTCTATTAGCCCATTTGAAATTTGGTTCCTACGGGTTAAGCTCAACTACACAAAAGAATTTATTTCCCTTAATTCACCTGGATTTCAAGATTTCAATCCTTCCAAACTCCTTGTAAAATCTATATGGGCATTTCTCAATGTGGATGTACCATGAATGACAACATAATCATTACAACACATGCTTTTATAGAAAGTGATAACACTCAAGATTGAATGAAATCATGAATTGATAAGAAGTATGGATCAAATCCATATACATTCATGAATCATTTCGTAAAGAGCAATACTCTCACGTGGTTCAAAGAAGTAGTGACAAGGGTCAGTTTTGTAGACCTCCAAGATATCGTGGTCTTAAAATGGTAAACACATAACCAGTTTGTGAATGACCTTTATGTGAGTCAGAGAGGTACCCAATATCAACAAAACCTTCCAAAACACTAATGTCATTTTGGGATGGGGATAGTGGACGCAGGCCAGTGTTGGCGGCGTTCCTAGTGTGTGATTGGTCCGAATCCATTATCTCTTTGTATAGAACAAGCCCATACGAGCGTTTCGATATATAATATGTAAATTTTGGAGTTCGTATGAAATTGTTACGATTTTTACAATTTCATACCGATCAATTTATTCGATCCGTGAGAATTCGAGCTTCCAATCGACTTGTGGTTTAGACATATCGGTCGTGGAAGTATTCCAGAGACTTTGGAAGGTCTCGAATGTGGTTTTGCCTCGATTGGCGCCACTTTGGGGATTTTAGTTCAAAACACGGGTTTCAAACTTAAATCAAATGTGAATCGTTACTAAGTTGGAACCGTATGTGATTAGGTACTTGATAAAGTACATTGGACGGTTATTTTGTGGATTGGCGGCTTTGTGCTATATTGAAGAAGCAGCGGGAGTTCGAGGTGAGTAATCTCACATGGTTCATTTACGAACGGAGCTACCTTATTGTTTTGGCGTTATTTATTTAACTGCAAACTATAGTTGGTATTAGTAGACATTCCTGAGCGAATGACTACGTATATATATATATATATATTTACGTGAAATATATATATATATATAGATGTTTCTGATGAATAATATGCATGATGGTATTCATATTATTGTTGAATGTGACTTTTCAGGAAACAATATTGTGGAAAAAGATGTTTTCTATTATTTGAAAAATATTGAGCTGGAAGTTACATTTTTGAGTCAAGCGTGACTCATTTTAGAAAGCCGAAACTAGATGTTTGTAACGTTTTTAGGTCGGGTGAGACTTACTTAACGTTTGACTTTAAAACCAGACATGGTCTAAAAAGATTACATGTCACAGATGGTGACAAGTTGCAGACGGTGACCTTGATGTTTGATTTCATGACCAGACGGGGTCTGAAGATCATGTGTCACAGATGGTGACAGGTCGCAGATGGTGACCAAGGCAGGAAATAGGTAATTACGTTCGTGGTCGGACGAGGTTACGATTTCAATAGAGCTATAGTCTGTCTGCCATTATAGATTATGGGGGTAACGGTCGAGATTGCTGGAGACTCATAAGTATGTAGTTAAAGGAGAATTCCTAGAGTATTCTTCTTTTATTGTCTAGATGAGACTTGAATTGCTTCTTCATGGTTAAGTTAGCAAATACAACATTGTCACAGCGGTGATTTATGTTGTCCTTTCGATGGAAAAGTTATGGAGTGTTAGAAGGAATCATGGTTCCATAGTTTCCTTTAGCTGATGTGTGGGAGTTGTTGATTGATATTCATGAGTTACTCATACGAGCTTTCATAAGCTTACCGGGTTTTTTTGTTTGGAAATCTGGTGCACCATTCTATGTTATAAGGGTTAATCCTACAAGTGAGGGTAATCGTGGCTGAAGCTGAGGTAGCTTGTTGGCAGCTGAATGGGTAGGAAGCAAATTTTGTTGGCTTTGCCATTGTTATGACTTCTTCTATGTAGTAAGGTCTGAGGAGCATTTACGTTTTATTTTGTGATGACAATTTAATTCGTAAGTTTTGTAATATATGACTCTGTGGAGCGGGTCAATATTTGAAATTGTGGGTTCAGGACATCAATATGTACTTGCTGTAAAGGGAAGATGTCTCCATGTATTTTGTTTTGATGACTGAACGATCGCGCATGTATAATTATGAGATTATATATCGATTTTTATTTGTGTTAAAAATCAGCGGCGTGACAGCTCTCCGGTTGATTTGAATTCAAGTTCGCATTTAAAAGAAAGTTTTGAATTTCTATTCAGGGTTTCTTTGCAGTGCACAGTCCTCTTTAATTGGTCTTGGACTCTTGGTATACATGAAGCCCATGGGTGCATTTAATGGGCTAGGTCCAATGGGTGGGCGTCAGTCCTTATCGTTTGGCTATAAATACTAGTAAGCAACTGAAACCCTAAACCCCTTATACGCTCATCTGCTCATTCTCCTCCGCCAACAACCCAGTTCCAGCTCTAGAGTGAGCTCTCTGTTTTCATATATCTTTCTTTTCAGTTCTATGCTTGTAGTGTCTGTTTGTTTTCATCTATCTATCTCTTAGTTCTATGTTTCTAGTGTAAGGGTGCGATGATGATGAGAATTATAATCTCGTTAATCTGATTTTATTATGAGGACAAACCTTCTCATCCATTCATACTCATTCTGAGCACCCTCTTTTATACATATATGTTTCATATTCTCTCTTTTTGTGTGATCGATTTTCTGTGGGTATCAAGTTCTTGGTTTTTTTTTTTCTTTCTTTTCTGGACAATTGTAGCAGGAATCTGAGATTTCAAATCTACTTGAATATAATGTTAATAGATATTTTGATTTTGTGTTAATGGATTGGATTTGAACCCTCGAAGAAAGTATCGAATTTGAGAATTGGGTTCCAATACATTGATGGAACAGGTTTTCAGTCCCCTTTAGTAGAATAGGTATAAATATAGAGCAGAATCTGTTTTGAACTTGGGTTTTTCGAACTACTTTTATCAAAATCAACATCATCAAAGGCAAAATCAATAGTCACATGACGATTTTGTCTAATTTGATGAGTTTTGGGACCAAATGGCTAATGAGCAAGTAATTGTTTCTCCATTTTCTGAGTAACAGGTTGCTTAGCCCAAAGGATTCTCTACTCCATATTCATTCCACTCAAGTATGATGCTGATCCAGAAAGGCATTCGAAACATTTCATGAGTCCATGACCTTGCAGGCTTGCACAAAAATGACATGTATAAGGATAAAGTTTACAAGTCCGCTTAACAATGTCTAATTCAGAGACAGATCAAGGAACTACTTCTACGTCATGTCTAAAATACTAAAAACAGAGTTATAAATTCTCCCACACATTATGAGGAAATAAATAGGCATATACCAGATGAGTTATTCAGACCTATGCAGTTAACAATGTGCTTCAGCAATCTTCATCTCTTAATTAGTGAATAGACATGATGAATTCTAATTCAAATACGTGATGAGTATAGTCATTGTAGCTGGTGTAGTATGATAAGAACCGCATACTTATTCTTGACGACTTAACTCAACATCAACAAGACATCATATAATTTCATCGAGTAAGGTCAAGGGAGGTAAGACCCTTATCGTCTGCTACAAAGGACTATACCAACCTCGATTGGTTGTAGCATTATGATAGGTCTACCAATGAAGCACCTATTAAATGGGGCGTTGATTAGGCATTTTCACTCGGTCTCAGAGATATGTACTGCCAGTTCAAGAGGAAACTTTCAAGAAATATGCAGATCAAACATAATCGTAGCCACCCACTGCAACTAAAAAGTTCCTAGACCACAAAGGAAACCACCCCTTAGAGGAGTCCGTGGAGTGTGCAAGGTAATCCCTTCATCGAGACGGATTTCCTTCTAATATTAGAAGACGCTACACCAAGACCCCGAGTTGGCGAGTTATGAGTAGAAACCGACTAGAAGACGCTATCCAAACATAGATCCATCTCTTGTTGTTCAAGGAACTTGCCTGCAAGAAGGACGACAACAACAAAAAGTCCGACAATCCAACTATAAAAACAAGATAAAAACAACTCAATTATCAATTTGAAAGCACCCGCAACCCATCTGCGATCGAATGAGCATAATGCTGAAAATAAAAGAAACTAACATTTCGTATTAGGAACTAAAACCATCAATAAAAAAAAGACGAGTACTGTGACAACATAGAATTTTTTTCAAGTATATTTTATTATTTTCTTTTTGAAATTTGTGTGTATGCCTATATGTGTGTGTGTGTTTGTAATTTAGGAAATGTATATACAAACTAACCAAGTAGGAGAAACTTATGTATAATTCTATACACGTCAGTAGATCTTAATTAGTCATTACTAAGACTAGTTTCAAAAGAATAGTTACACCTAATAGTCATGTCAAAAGAATAGTTACACCTAATAGTCATGTATGTGATTAGCCGGGGGTGTTCAACTAGCAAAGGATTAATGTAAAGACATCCGATAAAACACTTTATACCTTTTCAGTTTTCATAGACTTGATTTTAAGAAGCTTTGACCCAAAACACTAAAATGAGTCAAAATGATTTCACTTACCCCACCCACTAACCTAATTTAAAGTAAAATGTCAATTTTGCCCTAAACCTAAGTAATAAACTGCATTTTATCTCTCTCTCTCTCTCTACATATATATCTATACTATTATTAAGAGAATAGACTTTGTCAGCCAATATCAAAAATTTTGACAGAAATGACCCTAAAACATTAAAATACTTTAAAAATTAATTAAATCACAAGGGCCATTATGACAATTGCAAATTATATTTTTATTAAAAAAATAAATAAAATAAATCCTACAAATTCCACTTTTCTCTCCCACTAGCCTCTCTTTGTAATTACTGTTTTCATCCATCATTTTTTTTTTCTGAAAAGAAAAATACATATACATGTAGAGAAATGCTAGTATGTATGTATGTATGTATGTATGTATGTATGTGTGTATATATATATATATATATATATATATATGAGTTAATTACATATAAGTGCACCTTTAAATGTTTTTTTAGTCATAAGGCCACCATCTAATTTTTTCCTTCTTAAGGCCACTAGATTTAAAATGGTGTTATATTTTGGATATAAAAACCAACATATTTACATAAATGCCATTAGAGTAAAAAGTCAACAACCATTCTCTCTCTCCTCTCCAGCGAGGTCTCCGGTCAACTCTGGCCTATCTCCGGCCAACTTCCGGGGGGACTCCGGCCGACCTCCGGTCAACTTCCGGCAAACTCCAGCGACCACAAAATCTACTGTCACTAACACCAAAAGCTACTGTGGCTAGCAACAAAAACTACTCTAATGAGATTTCCGGCAACCTCCGGCGAGGTCACAAATAACAAAAGCTACGGTTACCAATAAAAAATACGCTCCCAAAAATCAAAAGCTACTAACATTATTAACAAAAGCTACTATTACGGACACAAAAAGATACTCTCACCAGCAACAAATGGCTACTGTCACCATCACCAAAAGCTACTATCAAGCAAAACAAAAACTACACTAACCAACACCACAGCCTACTCTCACAAAAACCAAAAGCTACTACCAAGTAGAAAAAAAAACTACTCCCATAAACTGAGAAAGCTATTCTCAAAGTCTAACAAAGCTATGAAAATAAAAAGCTACTTCTATAGTTTTAAAAATCTACTATCATAGTTGTGAAAATCTATTACAATAGATGTAGAAACCTACTGTCAATGTGCTAAAAAACCATTATAACAAAAACTATTAACATCAGCTTAAAAATATACTAATAGAGACATAGAAAACAACTATCACCTTGTTGAAAAACCACTATAACAGTTATAAAGAGCTACTAACGTGAAATCTATCAAAATGAAAACAAAAACTATTAACATCAATTTGAAAATATACGAGCATAAGAAAATAAAAAGCTACTATCACTTGGTTAAATAGCCATTCATAACAGTTGTAAAGAGCAACAGCATTCCTATCGACATATCTAGTCAATAATCTAGATTCAACAAAAGAGCAACTTATATAATCATAAAGTAAAAGGAAATCGGAGTGTTTCATTATTGATCTGTCAAGAGGTCAAAGCACTCCTCAAGCCCAACTCAATCATTTCTCTTCCATCTTTGTCATCCCCTCAGAGCCTTTCTTCACCGGAAACTCATGGAAGATGAAGAAAAAAAACTTCTCGTCTGCTCCTCGCTAATTTAGCTTTAGCCTCCCCGATTTTCCCTAATTCAAACCAAACAAAGTTCAAATCAATTGGTATTTACACAATCCCCCAATTTGAAAACCCTAATTTCACAACCAATCAATAATACAGTCTCAATTAATAAGCAAAAACTCTGACTTTGGAGAAGACAAAGCAAAGAGTTAAAGTGAAAAGAATGGACCATGGCAGTGTATAGTTTCTTGTAATCTGGAGTGGATCGAAGCCAGGGAGTCCCGAAGAGCTGTCGTGGCTCTCAGCAGCCTTTGACCACCAGAATTTCGGACCGGATATGCGAAGAGGTTAGACAAGAAAAGCTCCAGCTCCTACTTGTTTCGACGTTTATACTCCAGCCTACTTCGACTCCGACAACTGGATCTGCTTCCCCGACCTGGCCAATCGAACCTCCGTGAGCCGTCGAATTCAATTGTTATTGCGGCAATCCGAACTCAGCTCTGACTCCGGCCTACTTCACCTCGGAGAGCTGCACCTGCTTCCTTGGCCTGGCCAATCACCTTAGTGCTCCATTGTTTGATTTTCCACCGCTTCGACACCATTCGAAGGTATGAGATCCCTCGTCGGACGGCTCAAATTGAAGAAAACCCTAAAAAACCAGAATGAGGAAAAGAAGACGGATCTGACGAGGAGAGAGAATATTTCGCCAGAGAGGGAGAGAAAGAGGGTTATCGCCAGAGAGAGAGAGATGGGCTGGAGGGTTAGTATTTTTAGGTGGAAGGGTAAAATAGACAGAAATGAGATAATTCAAAGCTACAAGTGGCCTTATGTGTACAGAAAAGATTAGGTGGCCTTATAGCTAATTAAAGTTTTAAAATGACACTTGTGTGTAATTTTCTATATACTATTATAAAGAGAAGATGTTTTGTTAGCCAAAATTTAAAATTTTGACAAAATTGACCCTAAAAGATTAATAAACTTTGAGAATTAAATCACATGGATAATTAAGACATTTACAAACTATATATATATTTTTTTTTGGAATAAAGGGATGGTGCTGCTACCCTCAAGCCTTGATTAATAAAACTGTTGAATACAAGGGGGGGACATTGAGCCTAAACCCCTTATTACAATAAGCATCTAGAGTATTTTCCGAAATAATATCAGAAATCTCTACAGGAGACTTGTATTCTAATAAGCACCAACTAGCAAAGAGTGCACAATGAGCTACTCCATTTGCTTTAACATAGCAGTGACATAGCGAAAATATAACTCGATATGTAACCTGATTACAACATAGCATAAGTACCAGCTTTAGCACAGCTTTCCTACTAAATGTATTTTTATAAAAAAAAAATTAAAAAAAGCACCCACAACCTACTTTTCTGTCTCATATTTTCTTTTCTTTGCAATTTTTCTTTTTTATTTTCTAAAAAAAAAAAAATTTGTACATGCAAAGCATGTGTGGAGAAATGCTAGTATGTATATATATATATATATATATATCTGTACGTACAGATTGTAGGTCGAAGAAATTTTCACGACGACATGGCAGGCTAATTCTCTAGCTGCGTGGAGTACAACCTCGTCTCAGGCACAAGCTCCCTCCACTAGTGGATCTGGGATGCAGAATCGGTTCGGTACACCACAGCAGCAGCAACAAATGCCATCGTCTCAGAGTCTCTTTCTGGCGGCTCCACTCCGTCATCATCCGATGTTGCCGGACATTACAGGTGGACCATTGAACGTCCGATGGCGTCTTCCTATGAAAAGACTGACTCTTGGCTTTCGTCTAAGAATCGATCACAACATCAAACCCGGATGACGACATCGCTCTGGGAGGAGAAAGATTGTTGTTGAAGACGAAGATTTAGAGAGAAATGAACATAAGCATAAGAGGCCCCAAAGGTTGTAGCTTGGAGATTAGAAAAAGAGTCTGAAGATTTCAAATCAATAAAAACTCCGTGCTGAGAGTAGCCTTTTTTTTTTTTTTTAGAAGAGACTGTAGTTCTATTAGCCCCTAATAGACATTTATTGGGGGCAATAAACGTTTATTGTCCCCCAATAAATGTTTTGAATTGATGTAATCTCTTCATTTTTTTTTTTCTTAATAAAAGTTTTATTTGTTTAATTTTAGGGAGATTAGTTCTCATTTCGGCTACCTAAAGGTTTATTGGGAGGCAATAAAGATTTATTGATGGACAATAAACCTCTCCAGTGACCTATGAGATCTCTGACGACCTCTTTGGGGACCTCCAGTGAGGTTTCATAAACTTTTATTGCCCCCCAATAAATGTCTATTGGGGGCAATAAAGGTTTATTGGGGGGGAGGGGGCAATAAACATCTCCAACGACCTCTTTGGGGTCCTTCGGTTAGGTTTTCAGAGAAGTTCTGTATCCGGCGGTCGGTGAAGTCCCTCTCTGTTCCACTCTCTCTCTCTCTCTCTCTCTCTCTCTCTCTCTCTCTCTATAACAAAGGGGTGAGGGCAAAATAGTAAAAAAAAAAACAAAAAACAAAAATTGATTGGGTATTTTGGGTATTAGGGAATACCTTATTAGAGACTTTATGGATAAGTGAAAAAATAAATAAATTGGTGGTGTAAGGGGGGAAAAAAGTCCCTAGAATTAGGATAAATGGTCAAAATCCCCTTGATTTTATTAACTTTTGCTGAGATTAATCCCATATCAGTTGGAAGCTATGCAATCTATGAATAGTGCAAAGTGGAGGTTGGCAATGGAGGATGAGCTTCAAAGCATGGCACAAAATGGTGTGTGGACGTTGGTTGATAAACCATATAATGCCAAGCCTATAGGATGTAAATGAGTGTTTAAAATAAAAAGGGATGCAGACGGCAAGATCGAGAGATACAAAGCTAGGTTGGTGGCTAAAGGCTACAATCAGAAGGAAGGAATTGACTATAATGAGACTTTGTCTCCAGTATCAACCAAGGATGCATTCAAAGTTATCATGGCCCTAGTGGCACACTTTGATCTTGAATTACACCAGATGGATGCAAGACTGCATTTTTGAATGGTGACTTGCATGAAGAAATTTATATGTTGCAGCCATATGGATTTGCAGAAGATGAAAGCAAGGTTTGCGAGCTCAAGAAATCAATATATGGTCTTAAGCAAGCTTCCAGGCAATGGTACCTCAAGCTTGATAAGGTAATCACTCAATTTGGTTTTTTGGAAAATAATTAGATTAGTGTATTTATCTTAAGACCAGTGGGAGCAATTTTATTTTGCTCATTCTGTATGTTAATGATATTTTACTTGTAAGACGTAACATTTGCTTGTTGAAAGAAACAAAAGCTTTTCTGTTAAGTCAGTTTGACATGAAAGACATGGGAGAATCACAGTATGTGTTAGGGATTGAGATAACTAGAAATAGAAAGCAATATGCTTTAGGTTTATCTCAGAAAAATTATGTGGATAAGATATTGCAGAGATTTGGTATGCAAGGTTGCAAATCAAGTGATGCACCAATATCTAAAGGACATAGGTTGCACAAGGGTCAGTGTCCTAAGAATATGTTGGAAACAGAAAGCATGAAAAATGTGCCTTATGCAAGATTGGTGGGGAGCTTGATGTATGCTTACATTTATACAAAGCCTGACATTTTATTTGCAATAAACATGCTTTCAAGATTTCAATCAAATGCAGGTCATGAACATTGGATAGTAGGAAAGAAGGTATTCAGGTATCTGAAGAAATCCAAAGATCATATGTTAGTTTATAGGAAAATTGATGAGCAAGAGCTTGAAGTGGAGGCCTACACTGATGGATCTTACAAATCTAATATGGATGATTTAAAATCTACATCTAGTTATTGTTGAGACTAATTTCTACTATCTTTTTAGTGCATTTTTCTCTACATTTTGCTTAGTTATTTCCATAACATTATCATTTCTTACTTGTTTTGCCTTTTTAGGTAGTTTGGAGTCTGGAAATGGAAGGCAGAAATGTGAAGAAATGAAGTATTCCCAGTTCTACCAAGAAAAAGAATCCCAGTTGAAGTAGGAATCCTAATACAACTAGGAATGAGCTCGGAAAAATGATGTTCGGAAATGAAGAAATGACAGAGTCCCAGTTGGATTAGGAGTCCTGATGCTACTAGGAGACCTGGTGAGACTATGAGATACTGTGTCTTGAAGATGACTCAAGATGGTTCAAGAATGTTCTAGATTATTGAAAAATTTCAGCAATATGAAGATGGATTTCGAATTGGCCCATTTTGGGGAAGTTTGGCCCAAAGTTTGAATCATGTGACTTGCACATGATGCTCTAGATCCTTCTTGATGTCTTAGAGGATTCCATGGCCCATTAGAATTGTTTTTTTCCGTGACAATTAGATGAAAATACTAGAAGATTTCGGCAAATAAAGGTTACTTGCTCTCCAATTCTCATACAGTTTTGCTTATTGGCCGAGTGAAACAATAGAAATTCAAGGAAAATTTAGCCCTTGTCGTTCACTATATAAAGGAGGTTTGTGAAGCTCTTCTATACACCACAAAATTCAGAATCAAAAGCCACAAACACTTCCCCTTCTCTTCCAAGTTTCAGCAATCTCAAGAAATTTCAAGTTCAAGGCCGTGAGCATCCATCCTCTCCATTCAATCATCCTTGCCGTGATCCTCATCCATTCCACCACCTTTTGTAGCTTCTTGCATCCTTGAAGATCAAAAAGTGTAACCATGAACACAACTCTATGTTTTCGGTTTTGTATAAGAAAATTATTTCGGGTTTTATATAAATTGCGATTTTGTTTTCTTTCTTGGTTCTATGATTTGCGATTTCTATGGTTGATGAAGTGTTGATTTTAGTTATGTGATTTTCGAATACTATGAAACATGTTTTGGGTTTTTAAATTGAAAAGTTGCGATTTCATATATGTCTTGCCTGATTGTTAATTTCGAACTTCATTCCCATCTTTTATGCGTTAATTGATCTTTGGATGCATACTTGGGTTGATAAACATGTAATTGAATCCATATTAAAGTGCTATAGGCTTTAATAATTTAAGTGGAAAACTTATAATTACTTAGGTAAATTAACATTGAATCTTGCATGCTTGATTAGCGTTCTAACTTGTGTTCACGACTTGAATTGATCAAACTTCCATGATTCTTAATGCGTTAAAAGTGTTTTTGTTAGTGATTATCTACCACTAGTAATTGCATGATCACACTATGCCAAAATCCTTATCACACTACACTTTTTAGACAACGAACAAAAAATGTCCGTCGTGTGATCACTAAAACTGCTTCACACAACAGGTTTAATGAGATTTAGTTGTATAAGGAGGTCATGAATCAATTTTTTTTGGGTCCAAGATTATTGTACAACAGTTATAAGGATTTGTCTGTTGTCTAAATGAAAAAGAAATTTCCCCCTCACCTTGCTCAAATGTGGATTGAAATTTTGACTCACCTTGCACAACAGTGTAGTTGTATATGTTGTATGAGAGTAAGTTGCAAAATAACATACAACACATTTTTGGTTTCCGTTGTGCAAGTTTGGAAGAAAATCAGATGTACTTCAAAATGAGAGTGATTAGCCCCAAAAAGGCCAATATTTGGGTAAAATGCTGGTAAATGATTAGAAGCTCCTACAACGGAATGACTTATTTTTGTTGTGTGAATGTGCGATTGTAATCCTAGGAGGGAAAAATAAGTTTGTGATTTGCACTAGGCGGGAGATTTGCTTGTTGGATCCCTATGTTGAAGTTTTAGTGTATACTATCAAACAACCAAAATTAGTTTATGTGTTGTCTGAATTGGTTATACAAATCAAAAACTAAACTTAAATGCACACAGTCTGCCATTCTGACAAACTTAATAGCATATTGTCTCCCACGTACTTAGCCATTTTCAACACTTGGGTAGCTAGTCTTCGAGAAAAACAGCAAAACTCATCTTCTTCTAGCATCTGAAAGCAGAACCCGTCTTCTTCTCTTAAAGAATCGAACCCATCTTCTTCTCAAAACTTTTCAACCAAAAAGAACTTCCACACTTCCCCTCTTTCTCATTTCATTCCCCTCTCTGCGATTCTTTGACTCACAAACCCTAAGCCCTCTTTTCTTCGATTTCCAATTTTTGAATTTCAAGAGGCGTGTAATTCTCCTCTCTCCGCTATTTAGACTTGAGATTAGGGTTCTTAATACTGAAAAAATGAGGTTCTTCGATCTGCTAGTTCACTGGGAAGAAGAAGCTCATCAAGGAATGTGAAGGCTGGGTCTTCGAAACCTCCAATAGATCTCACGAGTCACTGGCCGAGGCATCCAGGAAATTCGACGAGATAAAGACGGCGACGCTCAATTTGGGAAAAGTAGGAGCAAAATGACACCGTAAGGTTCTCCACTCAATTTTTCTTTCAATTCTCTGTCTTCATATTCAATTTCAGTTACGATTTTTCCTTCAGTTTCTCCAGCGATGGACATGAGCCTAACGGAGGGGCCAATATTGAAGATCACAGGGACGACTAGTTTAGAAGGGCTATGTCGTCTGCCTCACCCAATTCACCTGCACCACTGTCCAAACCCGCCAGTATATACTAGCTCTCTTCCTTCCTTTTCGAAATTTGATGCTTTTTTGGTCAAGTTTTAATTGATGTGTGCTTCGTTTTGGAGTTTGTGTTATAATTAATTGAATTGACAGGAAATGATACTGAAGCTGTGTTTTAGTTAATTATGAATTCTGGATTCTAATGCTTTTCGTTGCAGATAGTTGATTAGGTTGGCAGCAATTTAGCCCAAAGGCAGTTTCTTAACATCTTTTGTGGCTTTCTTTGTCTGTTTTGCTTTGTTTTTTTTTTGTTGTTCTTTTCTCTTTTCTCAAGACTCTTTCATATTCAAGCTATTCAGTAAAATAATTTCTTAAGTTTTTCCTAATGCTATACCTTTCATTTTCGTAGCTGCTACACATTGGCAAGTTGTATTCACATATAAGTACTTCTAAGCAAGGACATTTTTTTTATTTACTTTTAATTGCCATTTAGAGCATGGAAAATGTGATTAGTTTGTCAAGGTCAGCCTCAGATGAAAGAAACGAGGTTATTGTGAAGTTCAATGATAAGGTCAGTAAAACTTCCAACCATTTAGGTGCCTAAATAGATTGTATTAGCTTTGATGCTTTCTGAATTATAATAATTTATTAATATGCATCAATGAAGAAACATATTTTATTGAAAAAATGTATCCAGGACATACGTTATTTTAAAAATGTATGCTAAATTTGTTTCCAATCGTTGTTAAATGGATTCTGCTATAATTTGAGCTGGCTTTGTTTTTGTCTTGGAAAGAGTCTGAAAATATCATAGCAAGTATTTTTAGGGTGCTTGTTTGACCTCTGTAAATTTCTTGAATTTATGTTAGGCACCAATATGCAAATAAAGGAATTTTGGAGCACCAACATTGATCTTCATCTCCACCACAGGTAAAAATTGCGGCTTTATAATTGATTGGGTATGAGTCAGTTTTCCTTTTGTTTATCTCATCTTAGGGAACCTAATTAATGAGCACCAGAGCTTAAACAAATAAGTAGTTGTACATGTTGGGTGCTGTTATTCTAGTGTTAGTTTTGTATTCACACTTTCATAAAGTTTCTGGAACCAAAACTGTGGAATTTATCTATGCAGATACTATGACTTGATTAATCCTATAATGTGCATCTCCCCCGTCCAAAATAGAAGCTGACAGCTAAAATGCAAGCAAGGGATAACACAGAGGTATTTAGTGAGCCAATTAGCTTTCTGTTATTACAAATGATTAGTATTGGAAATTTGGGATTACTGAGTAGATTTAGATTTTACTTCAGTTTTAATGTCTTGATACCTACAAGCCTCATGAATTCTTGGTTTCATTTCTATAGGGCAATCGAGCTGTTGTAGAAATCCAATTTGCAGATTATATTTTTCCTGCTTTTGATCAGTCATGAATCACTTCCTAAGTTCCTATACTAGGTTTTATCATATACACTCACATTGATGACTAATTGAGGGACTCAAACTTTGCAGATTGTCAATGAAGCTACAAAATTCAGATACCCAAGTGGAAACCAATTTAACTGTGGAGGTGAAAACTTCACTTGTTTCATTGGTTTGAAGCTTACTTACGCCAGTCTTCTTGTTATTGTTCATGATCAGTTCCTTGTATAACTTCTTAGGCTTAACCATAATAATGCCCTAGGGTGTTGTAGGCCATGGTGGACATTACCACTCACAATCTCTTAAAGCTTTTTTCTGTCATGCTTCTGGTATCAAAGTAAGTCTCATCCTAATTGAGATATTTTGCATGATATTTAGGGTTTGAGTGAGTGATAAATGCATTTTCCCACAAGTAAACAGCTCAACTAATTGAAATCATGGGATTTTACATTTCAACAGTAACATCTTACATGTATCCAGCTGCACAAATGGTATTGTTGTTATTGCTTTTTTTTTTTTGGTATGAGATTGGAAACTTGGTTTCTATTATTCAATAGACTAGATTACATTTCAAGCCAAATCTAAATAGCAATGCCTAAGTACTTGAGTGTAGCACACTATTAATTACATTTTTCAAAAACTTTCATAAGAGCAACAAGTTTCTAGTATATATCTTGTTTCACATCTACTTTAACTTATCAATTCAGGTATGCTGTCAAGGCATGACTATATTGTTATGTTGCTCATGGATAGTGTGGCACTGTGGCTTTTGATGTAGGAGTACTGTATACATATTCTTGAAACAAGTTGATGTGGTGGCAGAAGCAGAAGCACAAAAAAAGAAAAGAAAAAAAAAAAGCAGCAAGAGCAAGCATTAGTCGTGGCCGAAGTGGGCAAGCAATCATAAATAGTCCAATAAACACTAATCCATTTCTATCACACTAATGTTTTTGTCCCTGATGCAATGTTAAACAATAAATTGTCACCGATTCATGATTTTGTGGAACAATGACTAATACAAGTTTTATCTTGGTGGTTCCAATGTATTTTTGAATTTTAAAATATGGGTTGGAGTATTATCTTCATTTGATTGTTTGCATCAAGTTTTATTTCCATTTGATCACTACTGTTCATTAGGTAAAATGGATGTTTAAATGATCATACAACAGATTTCTCGAATATCAGACAATGGTTTTTTCAAAAAATAAGTCTTCTACTTAACTCTCACACAACAGAAAGCGCTAGAACTCCGTTGTCTGACAAGTCTTAACAAACAACGGATTTAAACAAGTTCTGTTGTCTGAAGGTAGCATCTCAAGTACCGCGCAGGGCTGCACCTGACATCTGTCGAGCTATCACACAACAGTTATAACACATAACCGTTGCCTGTGTGTTTCTCAGACAACTGTGTTTCACCGTTGTCTGAATTTTCAACAGACAACGGCTCGCTCTACAACGGTGACACTCCAAATCACACAACAGTTTTCTTCTGTCGTTTGATAAGGTTTTTGGATAGTGTCAATAGGGTTAATTATGGTGCGTTCATCTAGTTAATTTAATTAAGGGAAGTAAAAAGAACTTTGTATGCGTTCATCTTTGTTCTTGATTGCTTCTGTACATACATGGCAACTGCCGGCCATAATTAACACTCATACTTAACCATGTCACCTTGGCGGAACGACCTCAGTGGAGTGATCTCTGGAAACACACTAAGACAACCTCCACCGGCAAGCCAACTCCAGGCCGAAACATGCCTTGACGAGCCGACACGAGCCATCCAAAGTTGTCTCTGCAGAAAGAACCAAAACTCAGCAAACTAAAGGGTATCAGTCCCACATCGAAAACAATAGTGAGGCAGCTCACTATTTCACCTATAAAAGGTCATCTTCTCTCTCTTCATTGATTACGCATTCAATAGCTATTTACCGCTGCATTTGTCAATACAAGTACATCATTTAACTTTAGCATCGGAGGAGTGAAGACTGCCAACCGCGGTCTCCCCTCTTGATGTCATTGTATTTCTCTTAACAGATTAGCGGGACTTCACGAATCATACACATATCGGAAGATTGGACCCCTGTCCACGTTATCGGAAACCGACATCAGGTGGCGGTATTCTGAGCATTAACATTGGCGCCATCTGTGGGAATTCTGAACTAAAATTCATTTCTCATTCAACCTACCATGGCTAGCGAAAGCGGCGAAGGCGTTGGAGACCAAGAAGATCAAGCCACCAACCCTCAGCCCAATTCTACCAATCTATCAACCATCAACCGTGAATTGTTCACCATGCCAATTAACGTGGACGGCCAAAATCTCAACTCCCCTGAGATACTCCCAACACAATCTGTCGTGGAAAATCAAACTGGCACAAGCCTTCAAGCGCAAGGCCGGGATCTTGCTGCTATGTTAGAAATAACCTTGGCAGACTTGCACAACGCAAACAGAGATAGAGAAAAGGAACGAAAGGAGAAGGCGGAAGCTCAAAATCAAGTAGCAACGTTATTGTCAAAATTTGACGAGCTGAAGAAAGTGCTGGGAACAAATGCACGACCAAGCCAAAGTGAAAACTCCCAAAGCGCAAGGCTCAGTCCAAGCACAGGGCTAAGAGCAGCACCGATACCAGTAATCCTAATGGGTGTCGCCCTAAATGCAACTGAACTAGAGGGATTAGGACCGACACCGCCACTACAGGTAGCACAAGAGCAAGTGGCGGACTCACAGCCGCCATATGATAATTCATTCAGCGCTGGTCAACAAAGACGAACTGGAAATATGTTTGCACCACGACAACAGATTATGGCACCAACCCAACACATGCCTAGACCAACTGTTGACGCCACCACCTTGATACTGGAAAAAATACGGGAGCCATAGGAAAGGTTACTCAGAGCTGAGACTGGCACCCCACCACTAGCACATAATCCACTCTTTTCGGCACGACCTGGTCCATTTACATCCAGAATTTTGCAAACCGTCAGACCCAAATATGCCAAAACACCTAAGATAGCCCAATTTGGCGGATCAACAGACCCATTCGTGCACATGGACACTTTCAAGAAGGTGACAAGTAACAAGGGATTTGAGGACGCAAAGCTTTGTCACCTATTCAGTGAAACGTTGGATGGCGAGTCAATGAGTTGGTTTTTTGAATGCCCTTCAGGTTCCATGGACTCATTCTCAGCTCTGTCAAATGCATTTTTGTCAAGATTCATCCTCATAACGGACGGCTACCACAAATCTAGCCAACTATTCAGCATCAGCCAGGGTATTGACAAGTCGTTAAAATCATTTGTAACAAGGTGGAGGACCGCCACATCAAGATGCCGGGATCTTGACAAAACAATGGCGCTGGCGGCCTTCAAGCAAGGACTCCACAAGGCAAGTTTTCTATACCACCTCAATTGTAATTGTCCAAATGCTACATATGACTACGTCATGAATGAGGCAGTCCTGCATGCCCAAGCCCAGTACAGCACTTATGGCGCCACACCACCACCACCACAAACTCCGCTTAAATACCCCCAACCCGCCACATTCCAACATGGAAACACCACCACCACTCCAAACATAACCATACCGCCCAATGACAAAAAAATGGAATGGCAGTAGGGTAATTATCAGGACAAGCGGCAAAAGGATCAACAGTATCATAACAAGGGCAACAAATCTTTTCACAATGATCGCAGTGACAATTGCGACAACCGCCACAATAAGCCCGCCACAAATGCCCAAAAATTTGAGGTATTTATAGTCTTAACAACATCATATGAAGAAATATATAATCAGTGCAAAGATCAAATCCCACCACCACCCCCAAGAAAATACCCCAGAGTAGGAAAACCTAGAAACACCGGCAAATGGTGCAAACACCATGAAGATAACGGTCACAACACTAACGACTGCAATGCACTCAAGACTACAATTGAGTCATTATACCGTGACAGAAAGCTGGAGTAGTATAAGGTCCATCAACAACCTCTAGTTGTCGCCAACATCGAGCCAATGCGGCGGATTAACACCATTGATGGCGGTGCTTTCATAGGTAGCTTATCACACAGAGCAAGAAAGCATTATGAGAGCGCTAACCACCCAAGGAAGGTATTCAATATTCGCTATGACTGATCAATCAAGATAGCCAAAACTGGTTGGAAACCAATCACTTTCTCCGAGGAAGAGGAGCGCGGTATTCACTCACTGCATGACAACCCATTTCTGATAGATGCAGTCCTCGACAAGTGGTCAATAGGAAGGGTACTAGTAGATAGTGGATCAGCTGTGAACGTCATTTTTAATGGCTGTTACAAACAACTGAAGCGTAACAACAAGCTTCTGCAGGACCACGAGCCGCTACTCTGTTTTTCCGATAACGTAACCCAACCAATGGGATCATATTATATGCACTTGTCAGTCGGAACAGTCCCTTGCACGAAGGAAATTCATACTGAATTCATTGTAGTAGACTGCTTCAGCTCATACAATGCCATTATCGGTCATCCGGCTCTCAACAAACTCAAATGCATTATAGCCGGATACATGCTACTTATGAAGTTCCCAACACCCAACAGCACAGGATCTGTCAGGGGATGCCAATCAATTGCATGAGAATGCTACTCCACAACGGGGTCAAGATCAAGAGGTCGCCATGAAATTTTAACGGTAGCCAACACACCGCAGTTGACGGACAAAATTGATGAACACAGGGATAAAGAAGATAAGAAGTACTACAAAAAAGAGCCCCTCAACCCAGAGACATTGCTCCGCACAATAATCATCTCTGACGAACACCCAGAAAGGACTGTTTGTATCGGAGCCCATGCCAACTCTCCCCAGAGATAGCTGCTGAACTCACCCATTTCTCAAAGAAAACTCCGTAGTCTTTGCATGGTCGTATGCCGACATGTCGGGAATCTCTCCTGATATAATTCAGCATAAACTTGTCATCAAGCCATCCTTTTACCTCTTCAAACAGAAGAGACGGGCATTCGATGAAGAAAGATATCGGGCCATCAGGGAAAAGGTAACCAACTTGCGCGACATAGACTTTATTCGTCAGGTGCATTATCTATAATGGATCTCCAACGTGCTGATGGTCAAGAAACCTAACGGAAAGTGGCGGATGTGTGTCGACTTCAAAGGTTTGAATAAGGCATGTCCCAAGGATAGCTTCCCACTACCTCGCATCGACCAACTGGTTGACGCAACAGCAGGGCATGAGCTCCTCAACATGATGGATGCCTTCTCTAGCTACAACCAGATAAAGATGCACCCTAACGACCAGGAGTGCACAACATTCACCACTGACAAGGGTTTATATTGCTACAATGTCATGCCTTTTGGCCTCAAGGATGCCGGAGCCACGTACCAACGGTTGATGAACACAATGTTTGCGGAGTACTTGGGTAAGATCATTGAGGTATATGTCGACGACATGCTGGTCAAAAGCATTAAAGCTAGCAGTCATGTAGCCAACCTCCGCATCATCTTTGCCATATTACTAGCATATGGAATGAGCCTGAATCCTGAGAAGTGTTTCTATGGCATAACCGCCAGCAAGTTCCTCATATATATAGTCAGTGAATGGGGAATAGAGGCTAACCCCGACAAAATACAGGCAATCATAAACATGAAATTGCCAGAGAAAAAAGTTGAGGTACAATGTCTGCAGGGAAAGTTGACGGCTCTCTCCCGATTCATCTCCAGGCTGACCGACAAATGCCTACCCTTCTTTAAAGCAATGAAGCGATCCCATTGCAAAGTGGTCAACTTGATGCCTAATTGTGAAGCGGCTTTTCAAAGCCTCAAAGAATATTTGGCCTCTATTCCGCTACTCTCAGCTTCGGTACCAGGTGAAACACTATACATCTACCTAGCAGTATCCAAATCCGCCATCAGCTGCGCAATTGTCCGTAGGAGGTAACAGAAGAATTGCCAGTATTCTATGCCTGCAGGGGGATGAATGGAGCAGAAACAAGATACCCGCCACTTGGGCAACTGGCGCTAACACTTATAATGGCCGCCAGAAGGTTACGTCAATATTTCCAAGCACATACAATCCATGTTCTCACAAATCAACCGCTAAAGCAAGTTCTGCAAAATCTGGAACACTGGACGCCTTAGCAAATGGGCAATAGAACTAAGCGAGTTCGACATCGATTACAAGCCAAGAACGGCCATCAGGGGACAGGCTGTTGCTGACTTCATAGCAGAGTTAACGAAACCACAGCCTGAGCATACCACCGATGTAATGTCGGAGAACAGTATTCGGCAACCTGAGGCTGCACAGGCAAAAATGCAATCACAGTAGGTACTCTGTGTAGACGGTTCAGCGTGCTCCAAGGCTTGCGGTGCTAGAATAATCCTCACAGGGCCAGGGGGACTTAACGTAGAGTACGCCCTAAAGTTTAACTTCAAAGCCTCCAACAATATGGAGGAGTACGAGGTACTTATCACAGGGTTATTACTAGCCATCGATTGTGGAGCAGAAAGTGTCAACATCTTCAGTGACTCACAGTTGGTGGTCAATAAAGTCAACGACATTTTTCAGGTCAAAGACAAACAACTGGTGGCATATCTAGGGTACGCTAAGACACTGCTCGGTAGGTTCAGTTTCTTCAACATCACACAAATACCCCGCGAAAAGAATGCACAAGCCGACTCCCTGGCATGCTTGGCAACAGCTCAGCCACATCAAAGTCCCACCGATACTAAGGTGGAGACCCTCGATAAGCCTAGCATCACTAAAACTCTGGCGGAGGTCTACACCATCGAGGTAGGCCCAAATTGGATGGATAAGATACTCAACTACAAGCGTGACGGCACATTGCCATCCGACAAAGTCGAAGCAAGACAACTGGTGCGAAGGGCAACACGTTACAATATTCAAAATGGCAAGCTCTACCGCCAAGGGTTCACACATCCCAACTTAAAGTGCTTAACGCCAGAAGAGGGAAAACAAGTCCTGGCAAGGATACACGCTGGAGAATGCATTAATCACTCAGGAGCTAGATTATTAGCCAACCGCACCATGCGCTAAGGATATTTTTGGCCGATATTGGGAGAGAACACCAAGGAAACATCAAGAGCATGCCACAAATGCCAGTAGTACACAAACCTTCCATATGCACCAGCAGAACCGTTATCCATCATTATCGCACCTTGGATTCACTCCATGTGAGGGCTGGATATTGTTAGAAAACTCCCAACCGCCAAAGGTCAGTTCAAATACATAATCGTAGCCATCGACTATGACAACAAATGTGTCGAGGCGGAACTGTTAAAGGCCATCACCAACACCAAGGTTCAGCATTTTTTATGGAAAAAATATCTAATGTCGATATGGAGTGCCCGATACAATTATTACCGATAACGAAACGCAATTCAACAACGAAGAACTCATCAACTTCACCGCCAAACTAGGCACCAAGATGAGTTTCACTTCGGTGGCACACCCCCAGACCAATGGCCAGGTGGAATCCGCCAACAAAATTATCAATAAACTGCTAAAAAAGAAATTGGAAGACAAGAAAGGCTATAAGGGCTGAAAAACTCCCGGAAGTTCTTTGGGCCATCCGAACAACACCAACGTCCGCCAACGGTGATGTTTGGCACAGAAGCAGTCCACCCCATTGAGGTAACCCAACCAATAGCTAGGGTTGACGGGCATGACGCTGCAACAAATGTTGCCGGCGTCAATCTCGACAAGGACCTATTGGAGGAAAGACGAGACAAAGCCAACCTGCATAACTTGCAAAACAAGCAGAGAGTGTCGCGTTTTTACAACAATCATGTGAAGGCCATAAATCTACAATTTGGAGACTGGATCATGAAAGAAGTCATACCACCGCCAAAAGAACTTCGCCCAACTTGGGAGGGACCTTACCAAAATATAGAGGTATTGAGCCCTGACACATTCTATCTAAAAAACAAGGAAGGCGTCACATCCACTCACCCGTGGAACACTCAACATCTCCGTTACTACTATAAGTAGCGACGTAACATGCCCACGAGCATCTTCACTTAGCTAATTTTTGCAAAGTTTAGCTAAGAAAAGCTACCCTACGGGTACATATTTTTGTAAGAATCTGGGTCAGCCCTGTCGTCAATGAAACGAGGAATTATTCAAACCATTGTCCCAAACATGCACAAAGAAAATAAATAAATAAATAAATAAACAAATAAATAAGTAAATATAGATGTCAAATATATCAAGTATGGCCAGGCCAACACCTTTGCTCCTCAGGATAAGGGCGATATATATTCATTTAACGGGCCAATCTTAATCCCTTTCACATTTCATTGACGTGCAAAAGTATTTACGCCAAAATCACAAGGGAGTTAACGGACAAAAATCCATCACGATACAAAGGAAAACAAACACAAAAAATGTTGACATGATTTGCCCGACCGGAGAGGAGGACCCCGAAACATGATCACCACAGCGGCGTTTCTCCACAAGCTAACGCAAACTAATTTTTCTCTTCTCATCTTTATTTTTCTGCGTCGGAGTCTCAGGGTTACCATCGGACCTCACGTCATATTCTCAAGAAGAACCACTTTTTTCGCTACCATCAGCAGTGCCACTTTCTGAGGAATCGTCATCTTAGGATCCCTCAACATCCTCCGGGGCGACATCTTCGACAGGCGTCTACTCTGGAGGGGCCCGATCAGCTAGTATCTTGGCAAAGTTCAGGTAGCCTCTATCTTTAAGCTCTTTAAAGTTAGCAGCGGCACCTTGTTTACAGGCATCAGTCAGAAGCGCCTTGAACTTTGCTGATTTCTTGAAAGCGTCAACCGCCTCCAGGCGCACCATCTCCCTCTCATCCTCCGCCAGCTTGGCTATCTCTGCTTGCCTAGCCGACTGGAAATCCGCCAGCTCTTTTTCTTTGGCATTAAGCGCCTCCTGCAATTGGGCTATGGTATCTTCTCTCTCAGCTTTCTCCCTCTTCAGGGCCGCCAACTCAGCATTAATGCTGGCAATGGTGGCTGTATCGGTGATAGTGTTATCCACCGCACACTTGAATTTCTCTTTGACGTCAAGAAGGGCACCATCAAGCTTGTCAATGTCCCCGGCGGTAGACTTATTTTTCTCCCTCTCCGCCAATAGGTCACACTGTGCCTGCAGAAGTTTGTCTTTCAGTTTGCACTCCTCCACCGAGCCCTGATGAAGATACAGCTCATGAGCACCCTTGAAAATCAGATCTAGGGATTTCTCCAGCTTTTACGACGCCGCTGGCTGAGGAACTCTGGCCTCACAACCAAAACCAAGGCGCTCACAGACCTTGTGCAGGAAAGCCTGTTGATTGGCTGGTGCACTTTGCACTAATCCTACGACAGGGTTTTCGGAGACAAATTTTCTGCCAACATCTTTATGGCCAGCCCCAACAAGCTTTTCCGCCACATGCTTCTCGACAACCTTCATCTTCTTTGAAGGATCTGGGGGAACGGTCGAGGCGACAATCTTCCTCTTCTGCGGCAAGCCGAATCCCCCTGCTGGTTGACCGCCAACATCCCAACCAGTACCGCAGACATGTCTGGACCCGCCGATGTCGGCCCCAGCCTTGCTTCTTCTCTCCCTCTCAGCAACACCCACCGTCATGTCTGCCTCCCCGACAACAGTTGTCGCCTTCTCCTGTGACTTATCAGCGGGTACCTCCAGGGTAAACCTCGTGTCTTGCTCGTTCTCTTGTTCACTTTCCTTTGCCACATCTTTTCCTTTGGCCCCTGTCTTTTTCATTTTTAGATTGGCACGATTCGAGTGTAGAGGAGCCTCCAAAATTTTCGCTTCTCCCACCGTCGTTATTTCCCTCGTTTGCGGATCCAATATCTGTTTCTACACCTTGGCCACCTCGTCAATCATAAAGTTGACATAATCCTTGATCCCGCCAATGTCAGCCATCGCTTTTTTAAGAACTTCGGTGGTTCTCTTGTTCGTACGAATTGTAACTAAAAAAGAAAGCACACATAACGTCACTTTTCGGACAAATAATAGCATATCACAGTTCTAGTAATTAGTTGCACTTACCGGGCTCCAGGGTTAGGGGCAAGTGAATAAGTAGCGACCAATGTGAGAGGACGCGAAGATCTAGGCAGCTTTTATGCTCCCAACAATAGTGCACCCGACACACCCGCTGTCGTTCAATGTCCGTCAACTTCGGTCTCCAACCCTCTGCAGGCAGAGACAAGATATTACATAACGGACCAGACACAATAACAATATGGCGGCACAAACAACAAGCAAGGAAGCAAGTATCGCACTCAGTACAAAAAAAAAAAAAAGCCTCGAGCACATAAACAACAACCTTTTATGGCTTGGAACTTCGAGGGAACCCGGAACAGCAGAACCTTAGCTCTATCTGGCCTCGTGTCATATTCCCAACCATCGGTGGCAACACACACGACAGCCCGCCATGTTGTGGAAGAATCGGGCTTATGTTCCAACAGTTTCGAGGCTCCAGGTCGATGAGTTAGCTTAACAGTCCCGTCACATTTTTTTCCTCTCGTTGTATGTCAACTCGTAGAAGAATAATACCTCAGCAACTGTCAGAAATTCACACCCCGAAAAATCCCACAAAGCTGTCAAAGCCAATAACACCTTCCATATGTTTATTGACACTTGACCCACCGCAACATTCAATTCATGCAGCAGATACTGTAGGCTCAGAAGTAGCGGAAGCTTCACTCCATGATTCAATATAGCCTCGTGAATAGCGGCGTAACCCGCCGACAAGTCAGTAGCCTTCTCACCCTTCTCTAACGGCCGCAACTTCACAATTTGCGGCAAGCAAAACTTATCTTTCATTTTCTGTATCTTTCGCCACGACATAATGGAGGAAGGTTTGTCTACTCCGACACCATCACTGAGAACCCATGAGAAGTGGGTAGGTCCGGAACTATAACCTTCATCCCCAATTTCAACTCCATCGTCACTTTGGCCAGAGGCGCCAACACTTTCTTCACTACTATTGGATACCTTTACCTCCCTGGTACGATGAATAACCTCGTGCTCCTCACTCTGACGCACCGCCATAGGTGACAGATAAATGACCTGGAGAGGGACAAGATCTAGTGGTTCTTCAGGACTATCTCTTGCAGAAGTGGGAAGACGCAACGAATCAATAAAACCCCTCTCCGACGAATTAAGAGACGACAGGTCCGATTCTTCACTACTTGAGATATCGATGACGGCCAGCATGCCACACAAACACTCTAAACCTAGAAGTTAACAATCAAGTCAGATCTAAAACCTACCCCATGTCATCAACAACAAGAACTCACTCAAGAACAGTCACTCCAAAATCCCAGAAAGTACCCGAAAGGTCCCAGAAAAGCCAGAAACCCTCAGACCCCAAACAGAGTAACACAAAAAATCGTAAACATATCTTTTCGGCATAACCAGAGCAAATGCATTCACACAAAGCCAGACCAAAACAAGAACACAAGAAAACCCAAAAACATAGAGCATACCTCAAATTCGCAGAACCAAACGCCAAAGAGAGATGAAGCAAACCAACCACGAACTGAGCTCGATCACCTTCACTCCCCTTAAATTTCTTTTCCTCCTTCTTTCCTCCACTCGATCAACGGTGTTTCCAGATCCTTTCTCTCTGGTTCTCTCTCACTCGGTAAAGAATGCAAAAGCACGGAATAGGGCAAAGTGAATGAACTCAACTTCATTTCCCCCTTAAATACAAACTCTGGTGACAAATCTCAGCCGTTACCGACAAAGTAACCGCCCGCCATGATCACGCCACGTGCCCCCACTAACCAAGATGATGCCTCGGTAAAAACACTGTGCTCATAAATGCAACATTTATGATGAAGCGACAATGGCTGTGCAACGACTTTTTCGTGCACGCCATACCTATCAACAAACCCCCACGTGTCACCTACAGTGTCAGAAGATCACGCAGAATCTTGCCAAATAACACCAAAATTCAAAAATCACCGCCATAGACACCTCTCTTCCCCTAAATAGCCTCATTCTCCCGCTATTTGGCCTTCTCCTTCGCTACTTAGCCTTATTCTCCACTAAATATCTCATCCCCCGCTACGAATCATCAAGCAACGAGTCAACAATCCGCCACAACATCAATGTTACCGCCAGAAATATCATTTCACCGCTAACAATTATCCAGCTCCAACAAACTTGCAAGGCAATCATACCATCACTCGTCAACCGACAATTACTGACCAACATGTCTCCCACATTGTTATTTCCAATAACAATCGACGGTCACTCAACCGACACAATTTACATTTAGCGGAACATTCCCAACTAGGGATATCCCATTTATCATCAGCACACCGACCTTAACAAGGCGGTGCAGTCAATTTCTTCTCCTCCGGGAATGAGCTAGGGAACAATTAAATAGCTTATGGTAGCCACTGATCCGGCAGTTAACTTCTCGACGCTAAGGCACTGAAAGAGTGGGGTCGCTACTCACCGTCGCATGCTGTCACACAATTCCCCTCAACAAACAATCAACCGACCAAACGAAGGTCTTTCTTAGCCGGGGAGTGGGGGACTCCCTGGAGGGACTAGCAGGGGCCCACCCAAAAGGGCAAAAAGCGCTCTCTCAAACAAAATCCATGGTTGACGACGCACTCACACTAATTATGCCCGACATGTAACTAAAGGTTCCGCCTTAGTTGTGGTAACTCCTCAACCAAGAAATCCCTCCTTGACTGGGGACTTGGGGGACTTGTACATACATGGCAACTGCCGACCATAATTAACACTCATACTTAACCATGTCACCTTGGCGGAACGACCTCAGTGGAGTGATATCTGGAAACACACTAAGACAACCTCTACCGGCAAGCCAACTCCAGGCCGAAACATACCTTGACGCGCCTTACACTCGCCATCCAAAGTTGTCTCTGTAGAAAGAACCAAAACTCAGCAGACTAAAGGGTATTAGTCCCACATCGAAAACAATAGTGAGGCAGCTCACTATTTCACCTATAAAAGGTCAACTTCTCTCTCTTCATCGCTTACTCATTCAATTGCTATTTACCGCTGCATTTGTCAATACAAGTACATCGTTTAACTTCAGCATCGGAGGAGCGAAGACCGCCAACCACGGTCTCCCCTCTTGACGGCGTTGTATTTCTCTTGACAGATTGGCGAGATTTCACGAATCATACACATATTGAAAGATTGGACCCCTGTCCACATTATCGGAAACCGACATCAGGTGGCGGTATTCTGACCATTATAAGATTCTATGCTTGAATATATTTTGATTCGTGATTTGATGTTTGAAACATTGCCAAAGTGTTAATAGTAGTTAATTCTATCTAATTTCGTTCCATCCATATATTCCTACTTGATTCTGTGTTTTGATGTGTCACATATGTATATAATTACTTAGTTGTTAAATTAGAAAATAAATCTTAAATCCCCTTAATTGTATTTTCGTGAATAATGTATATATATATTCTTTAATTTGTTTTACTAACGCTTTATTTTTCAGAAATTAATTAGGCCCTAATCCCCGGTTGAGAACGATACTCTACTTACTCTTACTACATTGATAGGGTTTTAAATTGAGCACTAACTTTCTGCAGGTCAGTTATATATTTCTTCTAGCAGGTGGAGCCATTTCATGGAAAACTGCAAAACAAACCTTGACAACAGTATCAACTTTTCAAGTTGAGTATATTGCTATTTTTGAAGCAACAAGACATGAATTGTGTTTGAGAAATTTTATTTCTCATTTGAAGTTAATAGATTTTGTAGAGAGGCTTATGGTGATTTACTGTGACAATGCATCAGCAGTCTTTTTCTCAAAGAATAACAAGAGGTCTTCAGGTTCTAGAAACATAGATGTCAAGTATTTTGCAGTGAGGGGAAGTGCTAGAGATGAAGAGATTGAAGTTGTGAAGATTGGCACAAAAGAGTAGTTAGCATATCCATTTACAAAAGCTTTACCAGTAGCTGATATTGTCAAGCATGTTGCCAATATGGGAATTGCAGACACTCTTTGATGCTGGAATACATGTCAGCTGTATCACAAGCTAGTATGTATTATAGCCTTATAATTCAAGTGTGATATGATCAATGAAGTACAATTATATTATTAAGTTTGGATTATGTCATCTATCTGCTGAATCAAGTGTGTACAACTACAGTTTGCAACTTTTGAAAAGCAATGTGAATCTGCAGATTATGACAAACAATTAAATATAATTTGCTTTATTTCTATTCATTTAGAAAATTTGGTAGGACTTTAAACATATAAGTGTGTAGTTGAATGTATTCATAACACAAGTGTGTTTACACTGTTACTGTAGTTGAGATTCATGTGATTTCAGTCTATTGCAATGTGATCTTGGAACACCAGTGTTTATTCTTATTCACTATATTGTTCTTAGGTTCCTTGTAGTTAGACATTATTGACAAAATCTAGTTTACCAAATTGAAATAACCCAAGTGTCTAAACTTGCAATGCACACTTTAGTAGATTAGTTCATATGTGAATGTGTAGATATGCATTCAATTACAATTTCAAATCAAAGTCAAGTTCACTAGGAGATTGTAAGAAACTTAACATTGCTTATGGAACAAGACATTGCTTAGAACTTGTGTTCTGCATATACACTTCATTTATGAAATTAATCTAAGTTTAGACTATAATAGAAGCTTATGATATAATTCATTTTAAGACAAGCTTATCTGTTATTTAAATTTAAATCAAGTTGCAGTTGAAAGAGCAGTTAAAATTTGATAAGCAGTTAAGATTGCTATACATATGTCAGATTGGTCCCTTCTGATGCATGTGTGGTTCTTGTTTTAGTCCCATATACTAAGAGATTATAAGGGTGAAATTAGGAGAATGCTATCATGGACAATGGAAGTGCATCGAGTAAGTTTATGTATTTATGTTCTTATGTTCTGCAGACATAGAATTTATGCAGCATCTACAATCCCAATTACAAATATATGTTCTGTTGAAATGCAATAATTCTATTAACATGATTTGATCCAGTATAGGTTTCAGTTTATGTGTTTTGATTGAGTACACATTTTGTTCTAACATTTTCCTTATTCAAACTTGTTTAGGTCGATCACAAACTAAACATAGACATTCTTAACTTTCCAACAAAACTCACAACACCATTTTCTGAATTCATTTGAGATACTTATGCTTTTGTGAAATCAGCTATTCGTATCAGTTTTTCTTCACAATAATCTGTAAGATACTTTGGTTAGTTATTCAGCATTTCAATGAAATCCAACTGACCTGAGATTTTAGGTACTATTTTCTTAAGACATCAGCTCTATAGTGAAGTATGTTCTTTAGTTAGAATGATAGATTGTGTTTAAAATAAATTATGTGCTTACGCATATGAAATGTAAATTGTACTTGGATATTTACTTATTATGCAGGGACATGTATCTATGCAATAGCTTGGAATTCAAGTACGGGGATTTGGGGAACCTCTACTCATTTTTATTGTATCATATATGTTGTTTGATATGCTTGTTTTGGGATGTTTGAATATTTGATGAAATTACATTTCCGAAGTATATCTTGTCAATTGATGCCTCAGTTAGTTTAGACAGATGAATTATAAGTGTGGTGATGGTATTATGTGTAATGCTATTGGAGTAAGAAAGTTGGTCATTTATCTTTTGCGCAGTTGAGTCCAAAACCTCAGTATACACCAGATCTCAAGTATGCCCATTGTTAATACGCAATTAGTATAGGATTAAAAAGATAAATCAGGACTGGCGAAAGAGGCATGGACAAGATGACTAGCAAAGGAGGGCTAGGTTCATATAGTTGAGTATTCTGAGTCACCTTCGGGTTAAAATACATGGTATGGAACATATAGGCTCAGTTTATTCTACTGTGTGAATTATTAGGAATAGAACATGCATTAATGCATATCATATGATGTTTGTTTGAAAAGAAATAGTTCCCTACAGAGCCGCAGATTAAGATCACCCCTTAACAGTCTTGTAGGTTATTAAACACGAGAACTATGAAGATTAGTGATCGAAAGCGGTTAGAGTTAATTGAAGTTTTGAAAATGTAAGATCATCATTCAGTAAGTACTCTTATTGATCTTGAGTTGTACACATCCTTATATTAAAATGAGAAGCTCATTCCGTTATGAAAGTGTCAGATTTTGTTTTCTTTTTGCTTATCTTATTTTTTACTCACAACTAGTATTTCGGAAATATATTAAAAAGAAATTTGACCTAGGTCTGGGGCGTGACAAGTAACAACCAAAATAACCATCACAAAGCAGAAGAAAAGTACTGCAGGAGTTCGTGTCTGAGGTGCCGAGGTGCTAAAAGTTGTTGAGATAGCTAGGCCCAAGATTTTCCTTCAATAGCACAACAAAGACATTAGTTGGTTTTCTATCCCTAATGGGTGGAGCAACAGAAGTTTTTGAGAATTCAAAAGAAGGTCATAGCCAATATCATCATTATCATCGAGAATTTACCAATGTCTTGCAAAATGAGCAAGAAAAGCTACATTGATTTTTTTTTTGGGTAATATTAATAATGTTAGTTACAATAAGTAACAATAGTGTAAATATCCGTAATTTGTATCGTTGTCAGGCCTTGCAGAACGAACAAGAAAAGCTGCATTGTATTTTTTTTAGGTAATATTAATAATATCATTTACAATGAACAATAGTGTAAAAATTTGTATTAACTATATACTTTGGAGTCTGCATTGTAACTTTGGAACAAATAAAAAAGTCTTAGGAAAAGAAACCCTAGCCACGTCTGGTTGCAGCAAGCCAAACCCTAGATTTCCCAAACCCACATGGTTCCACTTACTCCTTTGATGTCATCCATCGATGAAATGGTTCTGCAATTTGTGTCGTCCCTTGGGAAGGGCCTGATTGACCTACGATCTTCTAAGGACTTCAGTCTCCGGCGTTCCCAAGCTTTGTTGGTAGGAAAACTGCTCACTGCTTGTGCCTATAAGGCTATGATAAGGGCTCATTCAAAGGCATTGTCAGATGGCATTTTTCTAGTCGATACCAAATTCAGGAACGTGGGGATCGTTACACGTTCACAGAGACTTCTAATCAGTTCCGGGTTTTAAGGGCTGTCTATGGGATTTAGAGCACGCTCCGGTGGTGATGGCCTCGTAGGACGGTGTTGCACGGTTCGATTTATTGCCCTTGAATAATTTACAGTTATATCTAGATTAGGGTTTACGGCATCACTCCTGCTCTTTAGAGGGGGACAAATGCATCAAATTTTTTAGAAGCTCTTTGGGTATGTTCATTGCAAGGATCAAGGAAAGTTGTTTGCTGGTAGGGTTCAAATTTGGGTCAAGGTTGTTCTGACATAGCCGATCATGTTCAAGTGCAATTTTATGGTGGAGGATGGGATTGTGTTACATGTAGATTTTTTTTTTTTAAACCTAGTTGGAAGATGTCAGACTTGTGCGTTTCGGACGCATGTGGCACTACCCTCTGCTAGGCCACTGCTGCCAACAAAGATGTACAATCATTCAGAGGCAGTGCACTATAATCTAAACCAGTCTAATGCAGGTTAAATCTCTAACCTCAACGGTGTTTGCTGCTACTGCTTCATGTTGGTCTTCAAAGCTAAACTACTTCCTGTGGTGCCTTTCTCAGTGGAGGTGAAAATGTTTAGTGGTTTCACACTCTCAACCCCCAAGCAAAAGAAGCGTGTGATAATCAGGGAGATTGAAGCTAGTGAGTCGACGTACTGAAACCAGTCTAAGTGTGCAACGCCGTCCAAAAAAAGTGCAAGTGGAGTCGTCACTGAAGAATCCCCGGCTAAGCCTTGTGGTGGGCAGATCCATCTGGGATGCTACTAGTATGGGACCTGCTCTTGGTTCCAATACTGAAGTCGGAATTGAAGAAGAGGGGACGTAATAGACGAAGCAAGAGCAAAGTTTCGAACATGAATTCTACTATAAGTAATTCATCAAGTACGATGAAGACTAAAACTTCACCCAAGAAACTTAAAGGCTCAAGTCAGAAGAAGAATGCTGGTGTAAGGGAGGATGTCTTGCCCCTGTTTTAATTTTCCAAAAGTTCTAATAACTCTAACCATAAAGGGAAGGAGGTTGCAACTGCTTAGTTTTTACAGGTTTGTTAGCATGTATGGGCAGGTGGTGCTTTTATGAGTCTTCTTAGAACTGATTGGTGTTCAAGTACCACAATTGCGTGCTTGGTGTGGGTGACTAGCAAAATTTATTTCTCCTTTTGAAGGCAAGGCATTTTGTTTTTGTAACAGGCACTAGAGCGTTTAATTCTTATAAAATTTACCAGAGTAGGTCTAGGTTTGATTATTTTGGTGTATGTTCTATTCTGGTTTTGTTTGGTTCATTTTTTTTTTTTGAATAAGGGCTGGTGCAGGTACCCTCAAGCCTTAATTAATGAACTGCAGAATACATGGGGGGGGGGGACATGGAGCCTAAACCCCAAATTACAATAAGCAACAAGGACCTTGTTTGGTTCTATTTTTATTTTTAAAGGACCTTGTTTAGTCCATTAATACAATGAAAGTTTCACTCTTCAAAAATAAAAATAAAAAAATCTTAGGACTTGTTTGGAACTGCTTTTGAAATATCTAAAAGTAATTTTTAATGAGTAAACATTGGTCGTTTGTCATGTGTTTTTCAAAACCACATTCAAATATTTTTAAAATTCAACATAGACACATTTTTTTTTACAATTCTATATATTTATAACTTTTTTTTTGTATTAATTCAAAATTTTAGAACCAAACACGCCCTAATAAAGTTCAAATTTGGGGCGGGTCAAGAAGTTGGACCAAGAACAACAAGAAAAGGTGGACACGCTTTCTCTGGCGGTTGGCATCAAAACTCCTTCAAGTTTTTCGTTTTCATACTTTGTGTATTTTTGAATTTTGAGTCTTTGTTTCTTTGTTTTGATTTTGCTAAGGGACTAGAAAAATCTTAGTGTGGAGGAATTTAATAGGAACATTTTAATACGATGTTTTAATAGTTAATTCCCTATATTTTCCTTAGTTATTTCCTTAGCTAAATTAGTTTTTAACTTAGTTTCTATTTTTAGGTGCTTGGAGCAAATGAAGCACAAATGAGCTTAAAACACCATGAGAAGCAAAGGAAACATTGGCAATGACAAAAACAAGACACAAGGAATGTAGAAATGAGCTGAAATGGAGTATTCCTAGTCCAATAAGTAATTTCTGGTCCGACTAGGAATCCCAGTCAAAATAGGAATCCTGAGTCAACTAGGAAACATATTCGGAGAAATGAAGAAAAATGGCTAAAAATGCAGAGTCCTAGTTGGACTAAGAAAGCTACTCCTGCCAGGAAAAGGAATCTAAATGACACAAGGAGTCCTAGTTGAACTAAGAAAGCAAAAGGAGATTCTGTAAGGTTCAAGAATATTTCATATGAAGAGTCCTTGTTTGACTAGGAGTTCTGATGGGGCTAGGAAACCTGAGTGCTCTAGGAGACCATGTGGCTTCAAGATTACTCAAGAAAGCTCAAAAATATTCTAGAAACTTGGGATATTGCGGCAAATAAAGATACCTAATTAAGTATACTTGAGTTTCTTGGACGTAAAAGGAGTGAATTTTAAGTGAAATATTTCTTTTTGTCTTGAGATATACAAGGGGGTCTAGAAAGTAGGAGTGGTTGGAAACCGAACCAGGAGAGAAAAACAGGCCGAACAGGGCCTGAAATGCGGTCGCGGTGACCAAACCTGTAAAAACAGTGTCTACATGTTCAGTGTTTTGAACCAGGTCGGAACCGGGTTCGTTTCTTGAACTGATCGAAAATAACCAAACCAGTCAAATTTATTACATATATTATAATTTTTATTAGTTTTATTATGTGTAAAATTATGAGTGGTTGGAATAAGGTTTCACATACTCTCGATCACACCCGATCAGGAAATTAACCCTAACCCTATGCGATCTCACTCACACTCAGCGTCTCATTCTGTCTCAAACCCATCTCTCTCGAACCTCTCTCTCTCTCTCTCTCCCAGTGGCTATCACTGATCTGCAGATTTGCAATGCCGTGGCTTCAAGTCTTCAACGCCGCAACAGCTTTAACGCCGAGCCTTCAAGTCTTCAATGTCGCCATTGAAAGTTCAAACCCACCATCGATCTACCGTTTGGCTCGCCCTCGAGATGGACTCGGTAAACCTGCAGTTCTCTACTTCTCTACTTCTTTTTAGTATGGATTGTGCTATTGTAAATGTATTCTGCTATGGACTGTGCAATGAGGATTAGATTTTCTCTTTTTGGAATCTTTCTAATAGTTTGGGTATTTATCACTCTTTCTGGACTCTCTCTCTCATTCTGTTCAATTTTGATGCAAATCAAATTACGTTTTGGATTTATGATTTCGGAAAATCAAATTAGATTTTCAATTTAGGGTTTCTGGAAATCAAATTTGGGTTTCTTGTTTAGGGATTAGGGTTGTTTACGGCTGTTGTTTACTTGTTTCATGCTTGTTAAGTTGTTAATGGAATTTTGTTTATGTGGAAATCCGTTGGGAATCTGTCTAACTATCTGTTTTTCTTTTGTAGTTTGGTGAAGGGATGTCATAGACTCCAACTTATTCGAGCATCGGAACTACACCAGCTCCCACTGACTCTGGACAACTCCTCCTGCCGCTGCAACTCCAACTTCTGTAGCAACCACTGAAGCTAAAGAACTTGTGAAGAGGAAGAACCAGTCATAAGCATGGGATCATTTTGTGAAGCCGAATAATCCAGATGGTTCAAAGATGGTGAAACCAAGAGCAAAGTGCAAGTACTGCCCCCAGACCTATGCTTGCGATTCCAAAGCCAACGGGACAACATCAATGAGGACTCACATGCTGTACCAATGCAAGAAGTGCCCGGCATACATCCTAGCAAAAAAACAGAAGTACCTTGCTTTTGATTCTGCTTCCTTAGGTGGTAATTTACTTGCTTTAGCTTATGATCCCATGAATTGTAGAAGGGCATGTGATAGGCTGATTGTTAGGGACGAATTGCCATTTAGTCATGTAGAGGGGTAGGGATCTCAGGATTTCATGAAAATTGCTCAGCCAAAATTCACAGTCCCTAGTCGTAGGACAATATGTAGAGATATCTGGGATTTATACTAGTTTGAGAAGGAGAAGACAAGGGAGTTTCTAGCTAGGAATAATCGGAGGGTTTCACTGACCACTGATACCTAGACTTCGGTCTAAAATATCAATTATCTTGTACTCACTGCCCATTCTATCAATGAAACTTGGGTGCTGCACAAAAGAATTATCAATTTCTATGTTATTCCAAACCACCAGGGAAAGACTATAGGTAAATTGGTAGAATCTTGCTTGATTAATTGGGGTATAAAGAGGGTTTTTAGCATTGTAGTTGATAATGCTTCGAGTAAGCAAGTTGCACTTGATTACATGAAGGAGAAGATTAGGAATTGAAAGTGTTTCGTACTAGGTGGAAGTTTTCTGCATGTTAGGTGCTGCTGCCATGTGTTGAGTCTGATTGTGAGGGATGGGATGGAGGAGCTTGATTCCTCCATTGATGCAATTAGGAATGCTGTTAATTTCATTAGAAGTTCACCTGCTAGGCTTGACAAGTTTAGGAAGTGTGCTTCTAGAGAGAAGGTTGAACATAAAGGGAGTATAGTGTCGTTGGATGTCTGCACAAGGTGGAACTCCACCTATTTCATGATGGACATTGCCATTAAGTATCAGCATGCCTTCTCTAGGCTTGAAGACGAGGATCAGCAGTATGAGAACTACTTTCTGGAGAGGGTTGGGGGAAGCAAAAGGGTTGGGCCACCTAAGAATAAGGATTGGGAAAAAGCTGTGAGATTAGCTAGTGAAGTTCCTTAAAATCTTTTATGATACAACCTTGCATTTTAGTGGGACTAAGGTAGTGACCTCAAATCAACCTGTTTAATGGATTTGTACCATAATCGATGAATTAGAAAATTGTGTAACTAGTGATGATCCTTTGATGGTTAGCATAAGGCCTCCATGAAGAAAAAATTGGACAAATATTGGTTGAAGTTAGAGGACATTAACACAGTTTTGCTGCTTATTGTTGTATTGGATCCAAGATACAAATTATTGTATCTTGAATATTTTTTTCCAAAATTGCATCCAGACAGCAGCATGGTGCAATTTATCGTAGATGAAGTGAAGAGGTGCCTCTTGCAGCTATACTTGGAGTATCACCAATCTGATCTCATGGCTGCACAAGCCTCAAATGATCTAACATAGCCTCGTGTTGATCATCCAGCTTCTGAACAAGGAGATGGTGACTCACATGCTGCATCGCTGAACAAGTTTATGCAGCTTAGGAAGGAGAAAGGTGTGGTGGAGACAAGGAATGAAGTCGACAAGTATTTGCTTGAAGCTGCGGAAGACCCTTCGAGCAAAAACTTTCAGCTTTTAGATTGGTCGAAGGAGAGTTCAGTTAGGTATCGAATTCTATCCAAGATTACAAAGGATGTCTTTTTTGTTCCAGCTTCGACAGTGGCTTCAGAGTCTGCATTTAGCCTAGGAAAAAGGGTTGTGGACCCATTTCGAGCATCATTAACTTCTACTATGGTTGAGGGGTTGGTTTTCCTCAACGATTGGTTAAGGGGTGGAACTTTTAATGAGTACAAGGAGACTACTAAGACGGAGCTGGAACTTTATGGTGAGCTTGAAAAGCTTGAATCAGGTAATACTTTCCTTTAATTCCTTTGTTATAAAATCAGTTTGTTATTTTATGTGTTGTTCACTTTTTAAGTGCCAAACTGATGTGAATTTGTTGGTCTTTTGAATGGTAGAGAGTGTCGTAACTCAGGTGGATATTTCTGCAGAAGAATGAGGATGGTTTAAAGCTGATAGATGCATGCTATGCTGCTGTTCTTGGTGTTGGACAGTTGGCTACAGATTTGCAAATCTGCCTTTTTAGTCTTTATGTTTTCATGAACTGTTTTTAATTTGGCCTTTGATCAAGAACTTTGCTATAAGTTTAAAACTCATTTGTTAGTTAAATTTCAATCTGTAATCTTCTAATGGACTGTCTATATGCTTCTGGACTTGTAGTTGTTATGAACTTTGCTCTATGGTTATCTGCCTTTTTAGTTTGTTGGATGTTTCAACCTTTTTTCCTTTTTTACTCTTTGAAAAGCCTTTTTTCCTGTTTGAACATTGAACATTTGATGGGCAGGTTTGTGATTGAAGTATGGAACTGTGTTTTATTATATGGATGGGTAGGTTATGGAAAACAAATGGGCCAATTGGGCCGTAAATAAATAATAATAAAATCCAATTAAAACCGGATCCGAACCGGGCCTAACTGAAATTCGGGTCACCCGAATATTTCGGCCCAGCCCATTTAGAAATAGTTGTCGTCCAAATTTAGGCCGAATTGATAATTCCGGGTCGAAGTTGGGTTCAGCCCAAAACCGAGCCGGGCCGACCCGAGCCCACTCCTACTAGAAAGTGACATTTTTGGAGTTATCTTGGAAAGTTTCAAGGGATTACAATATACAGAAAGGATGAAATCAAGTCCAGATACATTTCTTGTTGCTCATACTCCTTCTTTGGCCGAAATAAAGAGATAAAATCAGAAAATATTCATGTAAATTTGACAAATAATATTTTCCTAGAATCAAGGTGCAATTTTGAAAGCTTCTCATTCGCTGGATGACACAAGAATGATGACATGAAATTATTTGATTGGCTAAAACTGTGTGGATCAATCAGATAATTTCTAGAAATTAAAAGAATGATCCAAAAGGCCTAGACATCCCCTATATATAAATGCACCCTTGGGATGCTTCATTCATTCATTCTTTTCATGTGCCAAAACTCTCTCCATTCTCTAGTTCTTAGTTCTGTGTCTTTAAGCCAAGGAGAAGGAGCCATCTTGCCTAGCCATCATCCACCCTTGTGTCGTAACCTTGAGGAGACTTGCTTTCAAGATCTTCAACGTCCAACGTCTCAAGTGTTCATCACTCATCCTTCACAGTGTAATTTTATCATTTTCCTTATAAACTTCTTTAAGTTTTGTTGGTTTGATTCGTGAACTATGTAATTAATTAACACATAACGTTAAGGGTAAAGTTTAAAGCCGGTCTCTATGCTTGAATGAAATTTGTGATTTCTTTATAGTTGGTTTCTATGTTGCTTATGTGAGTTTGCTCAATTGGTTTTGCTTTATTGAAATCTTTTTATGTGTTGATTTTAATTGGTTCGAAACTTTTAGGATTTGTATGAATTGGTGCTAGATTTATGTTAACAATTCACCTAATAGTTTTGTAACCCTAAATCATAAGTAGTAAAGGCTTTGGACAAAAGTCGAAATCAATTGAGGAGGATTGTACTTAAGTTGACATCATTTCTTTGTTCTTCATGCATTGAATATGTTCTTGAGTACCTAACTTTCTAGACTACGATTGCATGCTCAATAGGATTAATTTAGGTGCTTTCACTTAGATTAATTACTCAAGGAAAGTAAAAAATAGAAAATCGTTTGCTTATTAACGTTTCATATGGTCAACTTCTTTCTCATGACATAGAAAATCAACTATAGGATTTATAATTGAAATTCTTGCATATGGATGTGGTGTTGATCTTTGTTTCTTGCGTTCTACCCTTGTATGTATGTTTTTACGTTTTCTTTATTTTGTTTCTTTTAATTTTTCATTTTAATCTTAAATCCCCCAATTTCAATCTTTTGTAGTTTTGTTTATTTTTTGTGCATAATACTTCATACTTACATTAATTCTTTATTTTTGCAATTACAAGTGTACCCTCAATTCCCAGTTTAAACGATCCTTATTTACTATATACTAGCAATGATAATTTTCAAGGTTAAATTGCGTGCTACTTTTAGCATATCATGCTCAAGTACCACAATTGCATGCTTAGTGTGGGTGACTAGCAAAATATATTTCTCCTTCTCAAGGCAAGGCATTTTAATTTTGTAGGACTAAATACTGTTTAGTCCTTGAGATTTTGACCATAAAACACTTCAGTCCCTGACCTTCTAATTTCACACCTTTAGTCCCTGTACTTCAAAATTTCAGACCAATAGGTCCTTGCCATCTAAAACCTCCGTTAAGTCGCGGCGAAATGTCTATTATGCCCTCAATTCTTCTTTTTTTAAAAATAAATTTATTCCTTTTTTTTTTCTTTTTTTTTTCTTTATTCAGAGAGAGAGGGATCCGAGGAAGGAGGAATCGAATACATGAAGAAACAAATAGAAAGAAAGAAAGAAAAAAAAATAGAAAGAAAGAAAGGGAAAAAAAATTCCTTTTCCAAAAAAATAAAATAATTAATTAATTAAAAAAAACTGAGGGCATAATAGACATTTTGCAACGACTTAACGGATGTTTTAGACGGCAAGGACCTATTGGTCCAAAATTTTGAAGTACAGGGACTAAACGTGTGAAATTAGAATTTCAGGGACTGAAGTGTTTTATGGTCAAAAGCTTAAGGACTAAACAGTATTTAGTTCAATTTTGTAATAGGCACTAGAGCGTTTAATTCTTATAAAATTGTCGTGTACCAGAGTAGGCCTAGGCTTGCTTATTTTGGTGCATGTACTATTCTGGTTTTGTTTGGTTTTTTTTTTTTTGGGAAATTACTGGTCACTCTCTATAGTTTTAGGGCGTCGACAGTTCAGTCCCTGCTATCCTAATTTCAACAAGTTACTCCTCAGACATTCAAATCTCACACAATTTGGTCCAAAATGACTATTTTGCCCCTCCCTTCCTCTTTTTATTTTTTATTTTTCTCTCCTCTCCCCCCCTTTCTTCTAAAATTCATAATTAATTCATACAAACTCCGATATTTGCGTTCCATATATATACGAGATCGTATCGATGAGCTCTACTACTTTTATGAAGAAAGTTTTTCCAAATTTTGTATGTAGAAAAAGTCAATTTTCACGACTCCCCCCCCCCCCCCCCCCCCCCTTAAATTCGAAAATCCCCTTTCTTCTAAAATTCATAATTAATTCATACAAACTCTGATTTTTGCGTTCCATATATGGACAAGATTGTATTGACGAGCTCTACAACTTTCATGAAGAAAGTTTTTCCAAATTTTGTATGTATAAAAAGTCAATTTTCACTACCTAAATAACGTTCGTTTCAAAAATCCTCTTTCTTCTAAAATTCATAATTAATTCATACAAACTCTGATTTTTACATTCTACATATGCTCGAGATCGTATCAATGAGCTCTACAACTTTCATGAAGGAATTTTTTCCAAATTTTGTATGTATAAAAAGTCAATTTTCACGACCCCCCCCCCCCCCCCCCCCCCAAATAACGTTTGTTTCGAAAATAAAATCGATACGAAACCGAATCTCTTGTACAACTACTTATGAAATAGTCTCAATATTCATAATTCAAATATTTGATATTTCTTGGGTTGAAATGTGCATAATGAGAGAGAGAGAGAGTGTGTGTGTGTGTTATTTAGGGGGGGGCGTGAAAATTGACTGTTTATATATACAAAATTTGGAAAAACTTCGTTCATAAAAGTTGTAGAGCTCATCGATACGATCTCGTGCATATATGAAACTCAAAAATCAGAGTTCGTATGAATTAATTATGAATTTTAGAAGAAATGAGGGGAGATGAGAGAAAACATAAATAAAAAAGCAAGTGAGGGGCAAAATAGTCATTTTGGACTAAATTGTGTGAGATTTGAATGTCTGAGAAGTAACTTGTTGAAATTAGAATAACAAGGACTGAACTGTCTCCCCCCTAAAAGTATAGGGAGTGCCAGTAATTTCCCTTTTTTTTTTTTGAATAAGAGCTGGGTGCAGCTGGCCTCAAGTCTTAATTAATGAAATTGCACAATACTTTTTTTTGGGGGGGGGGGGGGGGGGGCAAACATGGTGCCTAGGTCAAGTAACCTAGAGTTTTGGCCAGACACACAAATAGGGATTTACTTAAATACTCCCCCTTGTGTTGCCCAAACGTGGTGTTTCTCTCGTTGCCTCACTAAAAACCTTGCCGGGTAACAAAAACCTCGTGGGATAAAAATAACATCGGTCGAAGGGGAAAAAGAGCACAACACACCCTTCACGTTTCGAGACCATACATGTAGACACCTCCCCCTGATGTCTGCATCTCCCCCTAATGACAACGGTCATTGGAGTTCAGATAACTTCCGCAAACGACGCTACCAACATGTTTCTCGAAAGTGGAATTTAGGCAATGACTTAGTGAGCAAGTCTGCCATACTGTCCCCAGATTGAACCTAGTTCACTTTGATCTTTGAGGAGAGTCTGTTGTTGCTGATTATGCTTGGCGTTGTCGCTTTTGATGTAGCCTTGCTTCATTTGTTCAAAACAAACAGCATTTTTCTAAATGCTCGTAGGCTCATCTGTGGTAGACTTTAAACCACAATTGTTCGAATATGCGTAATTATGGATCCAATCCATAAACAGTCACGAACCACTTCGTGAAGAGCAGTAATCTCTGCATGGCTCGAAGATATAGCACGACTAAGGTCTGTTCTATAGACCTCCAAGAAATCACGGTCTTTTCCCATCGTGAACACTCGACCAGTTTGGGAATGACATTTGTATGGTGTTAACGTTTGGATCCGTTGGGGATCTCTAGTTAGCTTTAGAGTGAGAGAGAGAGAGAGAGACTGACACGAGATGTATAGTGGTTCGTCTCCGCCTTAGCGGGAGACTACGTCCACTTGAATGTTATACTAGTGTGTTGAGCCTTGCGGCCCAAAGGGGGATTACAAAGTATGTAATGGGATTGGATTTAAGTGGGAGGAGGCATTCCTTTTATAGGTGAAGGAAGCCCCCTCATTTACATTTTCTTAGATGTGGGACTCAAAGTTACTATTCTAGTCTAAAGAAGCATATTGTGGAGGCAACTTGGCAAGGCCGGGAAGGTGGCGACGGATTTGCGACTTTCGGATACCGTAGCGTAGCTTGAACATAGGGCTACAAGATGCATGTCTCGGTTGGGCCTCACCATGGCTTGTGGGTGTCCCAAAGAGGGTGTTACTTATGCTTGGTGAGATAGCAAACTAGTGTCACTAGTAGAGGTATCTACAAGTCCCCGAAGTCCCCAAGTAAGAGGAGCTTCTTGGTTGGGGAGTTATAATCATGAAGTCATCAAGCATAAGTAACCGGGCGGCACGGAGCCCCTACAAGTCCCCGAACTCCGTAAGCAAGAAGGGACTCGTTAACCTGCAAAACAAAGACAAAAAAAAACAGGCATATGTAGGATGCTCGTTGCATTGGGCAACAAATGTGAGTTGCACTTATATGCGTTGGCATATATGAACGTACGGGGTGCGTGATAGATGTTGATGTATACACTCGAATGGCACCGAGTACGATCGCTTATGACGTACAAACTCGAGAACGCGTATGGCCGTGTGAGCATATGGATTGCATATGATAAATGTAAGTTGCATGAGCGCTGCGGAGGTAAGCGTTTGTATTTCGTGATTGATGAATGCGTGAACGCTTATGTTTGTTTGGTTGTCGCTCGTATTAATGGAACGCGAAAAGAATTCAATTTGTCACGGGCGACAAATGGTAGAAGAATTCAATGTTCCATTAACGTGCGGTGTGTCGAGTAGACATGAGTGTAAAGCTCGAGGATTGCCGGGCAGGCATGAGCGGAAAACTCAGGGTTGCCGGGAAGGCATGAGCGGGAAGCTCGTGGGTTGCCGGGAAGGCATGAGCGGGAAGCTCGTGGGTTGTCGGGAAGGCATGAGCGGGAAGCTCGTGGGTTGCCGGGAAGGCATGAGCGGGAAGCTCGGGGGTGCCGGGAAGGCATGAGCGGGAAGCTCGTGGGTGCCGGGAAGGCATGAGCGGGAAGCTCGTGGGTTGCCGGGAAGGCAGGAGCGGGAAGCTCGGAGGCTCGGGGGTGCCGGGAAGGCATGAGCGGGAGGCTCGTGGGTTGTCGGGAAGGCATGAGCGGGAGGCTCGTGGGTTGCCGGGAAGGCATGAGCGGGAAGCTCGGGGGTGCCGGGAAGGCATGAGCGGGAAGCTCGGGGGTGCCGGGAAGGCGTGAGCGGGAGATCGGGGGTACCGCGAAGGCGTGAGCGGAAGCTCAGGGGTGCCGCGAAGGCGTGAGCGGAAGCTCGGGGGTGCCGCGAAGGCGTGAGCGGAAGCTCGGGGGTGCCGCGAAGGCGTGAGCGGTAAGCTCGTGAGCAGAAGCTCGGGAGTGCCGCGAAGGCGTGAGGGGGAAGCTCGGGGGTGCCGAGAAGGCATGAGCGGAAGCTCGGGGGTTGCCGGGAAGGCATGAGCGGGAGGCTCGTGGGTTGCCGGGAAGGCATGAGCGGGAAGCTCGGGGGTGCTGGGAAGGCATGAGGGGAGCTCGGGGGTGCCGCGAAGGCTTGAGCGGAAAGCTCATGAGTGGTAAGCTCGTGAGTGGAAGCTCGGGGGTGCCGAGAAGGCGTGAACGGTAAGCTCGTGAGCGGAAGCTCAGGAGTGCCGCGAAGGCGTGAGCGGGAAGCTCGTGGGCGGAAAACTCATGAGCGGAAGCTCGTGGGTGCCACAAAGGCGTGAGCGGTGAGCTCGTGAGCGGAAAACTCTTGAGCGGAAGCTCGTGGGTGCCGTGAAGGCGTGAGCGGAAAGCTCGTGAGCGGAAGCTCGGGAGTGCAGCGAAGGCGTGAGCGGGAAGCTCATGAGCGGAAAACTCGTGAGCAGAAGCTCGTGGGTGCCGCAAAGGCGTGAGCGGTGAGCTCGTGAACGGAAAGCTCGTGGGTGCTCCGAAGGCGTGAGCGGTAAGCTAGGGAGCGGAAGCTCGGGAGTACCGCGAAGGCGTGAGTGGGAAGCTCATGAGCGGAAGCTCGTGGGTGCCGCTGAGGCTTTAACGGGTAGCTCGAAGGTGATGCCCTGGGGCATGAGCGTGACCGTTGCTAATTATGCTGGGCTGTATGTACAAGTCCCCGAAGTCCCCAGTCAAGGAGGATGGTCTTGCGGGTTGATACTAAAGCGTAGCTTTGTGCCGTATATCAAGCATAATTAGTGCGAGTGCGTCGTCCATCTAGAATTGGTTGGAGCGAACGCTTTTGCCCTTTCGGGTGGGCCCCTGCTAGGCCCGCCAAGGAGTCCCCCACTCCCTAGCCACGACGGACCTCCGGATGGTCGGTAAATTGTTTGTTGAGGGGGAGCTGCACGGAGCAGAGGGTGTTGGGTAGCGAGCCCAATCTTTGGTACCCAAGCGTCGAGGTTAACTGCCGGATCAATGGCTGCCGTGGGCTGTGTTAACTAGTCCCTTTACTATTTCTCGGAGGAGAAACTTGACTGCAATGCCGCGTAGCGGTCATTGTCATTATGAGTCGTTGCCTTACCGCTTGGCGGTGACCATAGACTCGTAAAGTTTGTACTTGTATGAAACATGACAAACAAATAGAGCAAGTAATAAAATTTTGTTTGAGTGACTCATACTTATTTAATTGGGTTGCCATTAAATAGGAGCATGGCATATGTGTATAGCATGTACTTGTAATGTGGATGCTAATATCATTTTTGCATTTTTTTTTTTTTTTGTAGATATGCTAAAGGATCATTAAGATCGGTATGTGAAGCATGGCATATCTAGCATGTGAGACCTAGAAAATGTTGCCAAATCTACGAAATGTCATAGGCATGCTTAAAAGTTATAGAAGCATGTAAAGATATATCAAGTGTGATATATTGTAGGCATGCTTAAAAGTAGTAAAAGCATGGCATTGGCATGGTAGTAGCTCTAATTGTAAGAGCGTAAGAGATAAGATATAGTTACTTATCTTATGCCAATTTGGAGACTAGCGGAGTTGGCCGAGCATGACGGTCCGTTGCTTGTGGTGGATAAAGTATTCCGATAATGTCCGTCAATTCGTAGTTGAGGTTGAATGCTCGATAGAAATAATTGGATTTCCTTGAGACAAAATAGGTGATTAATATGTGGATTTGTAAAATTGACACCAATAATTTGCATGTGTACTTTGATAAAATTGTGAGCAAAGTGTATAAGCAAATGTTGTGTTTGATGACAATTAACATGCATATATAGCTATTTTGAATGTCGAATTTGCGGGGAAGAAAACCCATTGCGTGCAACGATGGAAAAGATCCATGGCGGTATAATTTATATGGAAATGCACTAGGTGAGATAATCATTTTGCCATATGCATGTAGCCGCCTATATACAAGTGTGAAATATGTTCCTGCCCACAAGATATATGTATAGAAGTATGAGCTCAATTAACTGCATGTTTGTGTGTCAACATATCATGCTCCGTGAAGTAGAGACTGGCCATATTCAAAAAAAAAGAAAAGAAGCTTTTATGAAGTGATATGAATTAACCATGCCGTGTATCATGTTTATAAGTGAAAAACATGACATGATTATATTAAGGCAGCAAAGAAAGCATGCCTAGTGGGTCATTTCCCAAAGGCATTGGACATGTGGTGCCTTGAGCCCCACATACATCTCTTCATTTAGATGTAGTACTAAGAGGTGAGAGCTTAGCAGTTTAGGTGTGCGACGTTGCGCAATGCTAAAACAGATATCTCTGACCAAACGCAGCTAAGCACATGCTATCCATGAACGACAATAGATATCGACATGTCTCATCATTGGGATATTAGGACACATGTCACAACACCTGTATGCCTACGAACATGGATATATGGGTATGTGTGAAAGGAAAAAAGAAAGCTTAACCTTTCCTTGGCATTTGCTCGCTGCCATGGGTGATCACTCGTTTATGGCTGCTCAGCGGAAAGCGAAGAGAATATTTCGTGGAGGAGGTTGAGGGAAGATGCTTCAGAAATCAGGTTCTCTGCATCAGTAACTTGAGTGCAGAAAGCATCGTTGGGTGCCCAAAGAAAATTTGGATGGTTGAGCAGATATTGGTAGGCTGGAGTTCGGAGGAGCTCATAGATCAGTGGAGACAGCAGACCTGGAGTTCGGCGGAGCTCCAAAGAAGGTTGCTTTGATCAAATGCTGGGTGTTGGAGCTCGGCGGAGGATCCGGATTAGGTGGTGCTGGAGCTGGAGCGCAGCGGAGCTGGAGCTCGGGGGAGGATCCGAGTTCAGCGGTGCTGGAGTGCAGCGGAGAAGCTTGCTTGAGGTGTCTAGCGGAGGTATTGCCGCTGGTTGTGGCTAGCTGACTTGGTGCTCAGTGCAGAGTCGGACCGAGGAGTCTGGGGTCAGCGGTGTACAGTCCGGCGGAGCCTCTCCGGTGGTGAAGTTCAGGGGAGGTTGCCCGGTGGTGCAGTCTGGCGGAGGCTCGACAATTGGAGCTCAGCGGAGATTGGAAGTTCGGCGGAGACTCAAGAGTTCGGCGGAGACTCGTAATGGCTAGCGGTTTGCAGTAGCGGGGCCGCTAGCCGGAGGCTTTGATCGGCGGAGCAGCGGAGGGTGCGCTGCTGGCGGATGATCGCAGCCGGCGGTGGTGCCCAGCGGACAAAGCTTTGCTGTTGGTGTTGATGATCAATTGAAAGAAGATAGCAGGGTGCCCAAAGGAAACTTGTGGGTGCCAAGAGTAACAGGGCACCAAAATTTTTTTTTTTTTTTTTTTTTAGTTCAGCGTTGACCTTTTTTTTAGGTGGTCGTTGTTCATTGCTTGACCGCTGTTAACCGAATGTTGATCGGCCCCAATGGGCGTTGACCAGCCATGATGGGCGTTGACCAAGCATTGACCGGCCCAAATGGGTCAAAGTTCGTGGTAGGTGACGAAGCCTTTGTGTGTCGGCTTCCCACAGACGGCGCCAATGTTAACGTTTGGATCCGTTGGGGATCTCTAGTTAGCTTTAGAGAGAGAGAGAGAGAGAGATATTGACACGAGATGTATAGTGGTTCGTCTCCGCCTTAGCGGGAGACTACGTCCACTTGAATGTTATACTAGTGTGTTGAGCCTTGCGGCCCAAAGGGGGATTACAAAGTATGTAATGGGATTGGATTTAAGTGGGAGGAGGCATTCCTTTTATAGGTGAAGGAAGCCCCCTCATTTACATTTTCTTAGATGTGGGACTCAAAGTTACTATTCTAGTCTAAAGAAGCATATTGTGGAGGCAACTTGGCAAGGCCGGGAAGGTGGCTTCCCAGCGACGGATTTGGGACTTCCGGATACCGTAGCGTAGCTTGAACATAGGGCTACAAGATGCATGTCTCGGTTGGGCCTCACCATGGCTTGTGGGTGTCCCAAAGAGGGTGTTACTTATGCTTGGTGAGATAGCAAACTAGTGTCACTAGTAGAGGTATCTACATATGGTTAGAGAGATACCCAGTATCAGCAAAATCTTCCAAAACACATGTCTTTTTCGGATGGGGATAGTGGACATAGGCTAGTGTTGGCGGCGATCCTGGTGTATGATGGGTCCGAATTCATCATCTCTCTGTAGGGATAGAACAAGCCCATATCAATCGCACATCTCAAGTACTAAAAAATATCTTTTTCCACCAATCTAATGGCGTCGCGTTGGAGCACAGCTATACCTAACTAACAAGTTCACAACTTATGAGATGTCTGGTCTTGTGCATTGGGGTAAGTACAATAATGCTCCTATTGTACTCATGTAAGACACTTCTGCCTCTAACACATCTTCATCTTCATCCTTCAGACGAAGAGTATCCTTTTCAGGATCAAGACTACGAACAATCATGAGGATGCTTGAAGGCTTGACCTTGTCAAAAATGGCTAAGCATCTATCAACACGATGCTCAAGTTCCAAACTGAGATATAATCATGTTCTCCCAAAATACTTCATCTCAAACTAGGATTTCAAGTATTCAGCGGTTTCCCTTAACTCATTAAGGGCTTCTAATGAATATCATGTCTAACATGAACTGCGATAGGATCCAAAACTTGTTATGGAAACGCGCGGGCATATCCCTTCCCAATCAAGTAGTCACTTTAGTGAGCGTTTCAATCTCTTTGTAAACGCGTTCCGTGGTCTAGAGCCACTTGACTTGGGTAAATAAAGTTCATCATGAACCTTCATGTATATTCTGTATCTAGATCCCCATAGAGATACGTAGTGACCACATTTGTAAGCTGCATGTTCAGTTATTCGGAAACTACCAAACTGACAGGGTAGTGGAGTGCAATGACATCCATTACTAGAGAATATGTCTCATCGTAGTCAATTCCAGGGCGTTTTGTGAGAAGCCTTGCTCCATAAGGTGAGATTGTCATCTCTTTTTCTCATCACGCTTTCTAACGAAGACCCATTAGTTAATAGGTTTTACGTTAGGAGGTGTTCGCATCACTGGCTCAAAGACCTTCCTCTTCGTTAGAGAATCCAACTTAACCTTGATCGCATCTTTCCATTTAGGCCAAATTTCTCTACGTTGGCATTCATTCATCAACGGAGAGTGGTTCGATATCATCGGACTCAACAAACTCATGCGCAACTACATCAATTATGATGGAGTTTCTATCCCACGTCTCATGTACACTAGTGTAATTTTCATAGAGCTCTATATTCTCAAGAATAGGTTCAGACGTTGATGAGTCCCCCAATGGTAACCTTAATTCAGAAGATTATCATGAGAGGGATTTTGAGTGTCGATGATCAAACGATTGGAATGTGCCAAAGTATCCTTCGAACGCACGGGCCTCCCATGCATCCTTGCTGGGCCATGGCCTGTAACGCCAGAGTGCCACTCTCTTTGGCATTGCCGCCATGCCTACCTCCGTGTAAGGTGGCACTATGTCCTCTCGTAGGGAATTACTTCCTTGCAGGCATGTTTGCAACATATTTGTGTGGTCTCGTCACTTTAACGGGGATAAAGATAAGACATAGTGGGACAGGCCACGATAATTCCTGTCGTTCCTGCTGAACATCCGTGTTCTTATCTCCCCCTAACGACTGGAAGATTGTCTCATCAAAGTGACATCCGCAAATCTAGCGGTAATGAGATCGCCTTGAAAGGGCATTAAGTGGAGAACGATTGTTGGTGTCTTAAATCCAACGTAGTTGCCCATTTGTCTGTAAGGACCTATCATAGTGCGCTGTGGCGGCGCAATTGGCACATAAATGGCTCACTCAAATGTGCGTAAGTACAAACTACTTATACCCATTCACTAGCTGTAACGCAGAGGTAGGTTGAGTAGCGATGGGTCGTAGACTAATTAGCATAGCTGCATGCGATATTGCATCACCCCAAGCAGGTATAAGGAGATTGGTGCGCATTACCAATGTCCGGACTACCATCGTAGTAGTTTCCGTGAGACCATTTGGGTGTGTACGTGAGAATATGATGTCCAACATCAGTCCCATTGCAATAACCATCAAAAGTCTTCAATGTAAACTCTCTAGCAATGTCAAACCCAATTGACTGAATAGGATGATCCGGGGACTGAGCCCGTTGTCATATGATGTTTGCTGGGAGTAGAGCATAAGTAGCATTACAAGTGGACAATGGCACAACACGTGACCAGAGTGTTTTCTTGTCAACCAAAATCATGAGATATTTAAACGTCCGCAAGTTGGTTGAACTAGTCCACAGAATCCCTACGGATTCTATGTAAGAACATAATGAGTATTTTCATATCCTTTGCATAGGACGGTCTCAGTCCTAATTTCCCTAAGGTAAAACGAGCGAGAGGCTTTAGAAGCAACAAATGAGAATTTTGGTTACGCCTAAGCGTCTGAAAGGCTATTTGAAGCAAGTTGGTGATTGCAGCATCACCTGGGGTGCCATCACCATGATGGACGCCATTCATGGCGTTATGGATAGAGACTACGCCAGCCCTAGGCTTGTGGTGGACGGAAGCGGTGCCCTAGGCAGCAGCGTTGGTCATACTTGGTCCAGGAATGAACTTTTGATTCATGCTTCGTTTCGCTTGAGAGAAAGGATGTCCATGTGAAGTCTTTATTTGACGGATCATCATATCATGACTAAGATGACCTATCATGTCGTGACAAAGCCAATATGTATCTAAATCCAAGAGATATTCTCTCATAACTTCATTAGATTTAATAGCTCGAATAATGACATAGAGTCCACTAGAGAGACACATAAACTTCTCTAAGATGCGCTTTTATTCACAATCGTTAGAAGTATTGCAAAGGAACTCATTTCCGTTCTATACATGCATTTTCGTATGGAATCCGTTGGCTATTCATAGGTTCGATTTGCCCTAGGAGCGTAGAAAGTTTCTGTGACAGTAATCAAAGTTCCATTTGGCAAGGGAAACTTGGGCTATTCCATGTCCTTGAATTATTACTGATGGCCCAGCCATCGTAGTCACAAAGAAATATGCTCAGAATCAAAATTGGGTCATAATGAAAAGAACTCAAAATTTTATTCATAAGCCAACGGAGTTAAATCATTGTCTCTTTGACCAAAGAAAATCTAACCCAAAGTGCTAGCTAATACAAAACAATGGTAGTCGTTTAACTTCTTTCGGTAATTCCAAAATAAATATGACCAGGTGAGTAGAGAGATGTCGGTGGAGAAAAGCTCGCTTAAGTACCACTTATCTCAAAACCTTCCTAGACATCATAATCATTTTGAATGAGCCTCTGTGAAGAAAAACTAAACCAATGGCTTTTACTACAACGTATATGCAATTGCCTCTTACATCACTTTGAAAAATAAATACTTAAACAGAATTGGCGATCTATTGATCCTAGCCAGATTTGTAGTCTTCAACCCTTCACTCTAGATCATCTTCTTGATCTTCTTGTTCCACATAGTGAGCTTCTCTTGCTTCACAATATGTTTTCTAGGTGGTGACAATTTCTCCACGAGCTCTACAAATGTGTGCCCAATGACAGGATACTCCACATCGAGAACATACGTCTCTTTGCTCAGACTTCATTGATTGAGGTGCTTTGAAAGCATCATTTAGATGGCTCTTAGTGTTGGTGGCGCCACCAACATGGCCAAAGGCGTTGCCACCCTCTCTCTCTTTCCACGTTGACCTCTTCTGTTCCATGTTCACCTATTTTGGCAGTTACCTTCCCAAGAAGAGCGATTATATGGACCAGAACGTCCAGAAGTATCCCTAAGGTTAGGGTTTTGCTCTTGGCGCCTTCTCTTAGGGGCGCGACTATAATTGGATTCCGGAATATGCTCTATTTCTACGGATCTCGAATTATAGTTCTTCACAAGGATGTTGTCATGCTTTTCAGCCACATTCATAGCTCTAATGAGCTCATGAAACCTTGTGATCCGTCCTGTAGTAACATCAATTCGATAGTTCTTAGCAACCATCAATGCAGATACGGGGAAGGTAGAGAGACTCTTCTCAATCAACATCGCATTTATGATCTCTTTACCACAGAATTCCATGGAGGATTTAATGCGAAGTGCTTCCGAGTTGTAGTGAAGAACTGACTTGAAATCATAGAAGCGGAGGCTATGCCATCTCACTTCTAGGTCAGGAAGCAGGGAGTCACGGACTTTGCCAAATCTTTCTTCGAGTGAGACCTACAGCCTTCTGGGGTCTTCTTCATTTATACACTCGTACTGGAGCGAATCATCCATATGACGAGTCATTAGGATGACGGCTTTGACCTTATTTGCCTCTAAGGCTGCTCTATTTGCTTCCAAAGCTTGAGCTTGCTCAACAGTTAACGTGTCCTGGCTAGGCTTGAGAATCATATCTAGGATTCCATCGGCCTTGAGATGCTGGCGGACATCACGAACCCACCTATGATATCCAGAGCCAGTTGTTCCCAATAGAGCAAAATCCAATCTGTTCAGGTTACTCATCCTGAAAGAGAACAAGAAATTAGGGTTAGTTTAGGAGAGTAAAAGGCTACCATGAAAACATATAAAATTCCTGAGTTTAATCGCTTCCAAGAAATTAAATTCCAGGAGGTATTGGATTAGATCGAAATAATGACGTAAGTGGTCGATCATAAATTCTCTACAAACTCTAAGTTTGGAGATCTCAACAAGCTCTAAGCTTGGAGTGAGCACGAACCCCCACATTTCAGCTTAATTTGGTCTCCCCTATGATGAAGAAAGGGAGGTAGAAGAAGGGAGGTTGCAAGTCCTCGAGAAAATAAGAAAAGAATGAAAAACTTCAAAAATGGGAACTTTTAGAAAAGTTCACCTTGAAAAATAGCCGGAAATCTTGACCGGAAAAGTCGCCGGAAAAATCTGCCAGAAAAATCCGCCGGAGGTGGCCTGTACGAGAGCTGTCGACAGCTAGAGAGGCTAGTTGCGGGGGGCTATGAGCAGGACTCGACAGGGGCTGCCGGCAGGTGAGAGTGGGGCTGTCGAGCGCAGGGGCGTGTGCGGGGGCTATCGAAGGCTAGGGTAGGATCTGTCGACATATATCGACAGAGGCTCGGCAAATGAGCGCGGTGACTAGGCAGATGCACGCAGCTTCTCGACAGGGCTTGCAGAGGGTAGGCTCAGGGCAGGCAATAGAGGCAGGGGCCGGTTCAGTTTTTTCGACGGCCGGTTCAAGGGTTTTCCTGCCTATTCCTGTGGTTCAGCCGCCGGTTCTGGGTTCCTTGGGATTAGGGATTCAATATGTGAGGCGGTGGTTGCAGGATTTTGAGGGTTACGAAATTAGGGTTTTCAGGGTTAGGGTTTCGTATTGATAACATGTTTTAGAGAAACGGGAATTGAGAGAAAATTGTTGTGTATTCTCATTGATAATAGGGGCCTCTTTATATAGAGGATTACAAGGTATAGAATCCGAACCATACATTGAATAGGAATATCTAGATCCTTCTAAACCTTATTACCACTAGGTCAAGTAACATAGAGTTTGGGCCAGACACACAAATAGGGATTTACTTGAACACTTGTTTGGTTTTTTTTTCTTCTTTTTTTTTCTTTTGGGAAGTTCTATTCATACTTCCTAAAATAGTATTTGGACCTCTAACGTACAATTTTTGGAAGTTTTTAATTCCAGCTTTGCCCTTCTAAAAAATGAACAAAATGAAAGATTAAAAAAATTAAATAAAATCTGCACCTTCTCTTCTCCCCTCTTCCCTCTCCCTCATTCTCTTACACCCATATATGAGGATTATAGGGCAATTTTGATTAAGGTAGAATGTTGAAAATTGCAATGGAATAAAGGACAAAAAATATAGAGAAGAACAATCGCGAAAATAATGATCGAAAAGCAATTTGAATTTTTGTTTCTTTCTAGTTTGGCTTAATTGTTTCACTTCATGGGGTTGATTGTTAATTGTTATCTTGGTCCCTTTTTATAGTTTTTTTTTTTGCTAGAGTAGACTATGTTGTTAGCCCGATTTAGGTTTAGGGAAATTGATTTTGATAATAGTCCTCCTGTGGTATTGTAAATTGCACTATTTATTAAGAAATAGAAGGAGGTTCATAAGAGTATCCAAGCTTACAAGGTGAATGGTGTTAAGTCATAGCTATAAACTAAGTTTTAAGTGATGAAAAAAAAGATATTATTAGTAGATTTGCATTGGAAAAAATTGTGTGGATACAAAAAAGGGCAAGATTGGAAGTTTTGTGTAAATTTTAGAATGAGTCAATGAGAGGTCCAAATACCAATTTATGAGGTATGAATAGAAGCTCCCTTTTCTTTTTCTAAAAGGACCTTGTTTAGTCCATTAATACAATGAAAGTTTCACTCTTAAAAAATAAAAATAAAAAAATCTTAGGACTTGTTTGGAACTGCTTTTAAAATATCTAAAAGTAGATTTTAACGAGTAAACACCGGTTGCTTTGTTAGGTGTGTTTTTCAAATCCACATTTAAATATTTTTAAGGCTTAATGGCCAAAATACCCCCTGACATTTCATTTTATTGTCAATTTACACACTAACTTATTAATTTTACCCAATAACACACCAACTTTTCCAAAGTTTGCCGATTTCCACATTTCCGTTAACTTCCATCGAGTTCCACTGTTAAGTGTCATCATGTGCGAAACATGTGAGGGTATTTTGGTCATTTTAATTTTAATTTTTGGGTTTTTGTTTATCTAATCTATTTTTTGTTTAGACTAACTCAACTTAATTTATCATATACATTTGATTTTTTTTTTTTTTTGAGTTACAATGTATTGGATATTTTGAATGGAATGAAATGGAAGTTAATAATGATTCAAAAGGTTGGATGTAATATATGTGTGTGTGGGTAATGTGCTTAACGTCTGTACTTGTTTTCTTAATATCTAGGTTTCTTTATTAGCATTTCGGTATGCTTTTTCAATAACCAGTTGAGATATGATAAATATTTGAGCTTATCAAATTTATTCATTCATGTAAAAATAATATTTTCCCATAACAAAATATAGATTCACGGATAGTGAAGTTTTTTTTCTCTTTATTATCAGAAAGGATAGTGGGATTTTGATCCCAAAAAGAAAAAGATAAATTTTAAAAGACCAAAATACCTTCACGTGTTTCGCACATCACTTAACAGTGGAACTTGACGGAAATGTAAAAATTGGCAAACTTTGAAAAAGTTAGTGTGTTATCAGGTAAAATTAGTAAGTTAGTGTGTAAATTGACAATAAAAGGAAATGTCAAGGGGTATTTCGGTCATTAAGCCTATTTTTAAATCTCAACATAGACCCAGTCTTTTTTTCTTTGTACAATTCTATATCTATACTATTATTAAGAGAAGAGGGTTTGTTAGCCAAAATCTAAAATTTTGACATAATTGACCCTAGAATATTAATAAACTTTGAGAATTAATTAAATCACAAGGATAATTAAGACATTTACAAAATGTATTTTTCTTTAAAAAATTTGAAAAAAATTATCCACAACCCACTTTTCTCTCTCCCACTTTCTTTTCTCTGCAATAACCAACTTTTTTCTTCTTCTTTTTTCTAAAAAAAAAAAAATTAATAGCTTGCACATGCAGAGCATGTGTGGAAAAATGCTAGTATTTAATTATTTATAGGCTTATAGCTCTCTTCTTTCTTTCTTTTTTTGTATTAATTCAAAATTTTAGAAGCAAACACGCCCTAATGAAGTTCAAATTTGGGGCGGGTCAACAAGTTGGACCAAGAACAAGAAGAAAAGATGGACACACGCTTTCTGGCGGTTGGCATCAAAACCACATCGCATTTCCAGACTCCTCAAAAACCACCGGAGCCAAATTCCACAACAACAATCCATCCCAGATTTCCATTTCATTCTGAAACCCAGTTTGCAAATTGCAATGGCTTTGGAAACGGTGAAGGAGGACGAGCAAGTTTACAGCTGGAGAGAAGTGACGCTATCTCATTCAATCTCAGGCCTGGAGAGAGAGACCGGGGAGAGGAGGCGAGGCCGTGACATACTCATAGCCATCGATCATGGGCCCAACAGCAAGCACGCTTTCGATTGGGCCCTCATTCACTTTTGCAGGCTTGCTGACACCCTCCATCTCATCCATGCAGTTTCCAGTTAATCATCACTTACTTCATTCTTGTTTGCATTTTAGTACATCTATATATGAGTCTTGTTCTTATCAATTTCATACTTTTATGTGTCGGGTTTTTCTGGGCTTTGCGTCATCTTTTGGTATATGTGTGCTATTTTCAACCTTAGATGCATGTGGATTCTATACGCTGGGCTAGTAGCTCAAATCGTAAAACCTGCTGTGCTTTGTGTTCAGGTGTGCAAAACGAGATTGTTTATGAGGCGAGCCAGGGGCTAATGCAGAAGCTTGCTCTCGAGGCATTCGAAGTTGCTATGGTGAGTAAGGCGCATTTCCCAATTTATATTGTTAATGGTCGATGATCTCATTTGGGTTTCAAACCTGGACATTATAGTCGAACAACTTTTGGCCATTGGTTTGCCTATTGCAATTCTTAAGGTGAACTTGGCACTTGGTACCATTTTGATATTTGCATCTGTAAATCATTTGGTGAGCAAAATTGTTGAACAACTCTGGTGACTCTAGCATTGTTACTATTGTTCATTTGTAGTTTTGGATAAAACTAGTATATGTAAACTGTGATGGGCCATTGAGAAGTAGACAAATAACATGCTTAAATTCTTTTTTCGGGTATTCTTTATGTTTAATTTTTGTATAATCTTTTTGGAAGTAGGTGAGGACTAATGCTCGAATTGTGGAAGGGGATCCAGGTAAGGTAATTTGCAAGGAAGCAGAAAGAATAAAGCCTGTAGCTGTGGTCATGGGTAGTAGAGGCCGAAGCTTAATTCAAAGGTTTTCTCTCTGTTTCTCTGTGACTCACTCCTTTGTTATTTTTGTTTGTCAATCTGTCTCTCATTCAGTCACTGATTCAAATTAATTGCTGGGATTTCTTCAGTGTACTACAGGGGAGTGTCAGTGAGTATTGCTTCCACAACTTTAAATCAGCCCCTGTTATAATTGTTCCTGGAAAAGGTACTATTTCCCTTCTTATAATTGGAACCTTGAACTTCACTGGATTCAGAAAATATAAACTGAAACATATCTATCTTGAATTGACAGAAGTTGGAGAAGAGTCATTGATCTAGCTAGTGGAACTCACGGTATGTTTAGAACTGTTGTTCATTATTTAACTATTCTGTAAATTTCGTTTAGTAAATGCTAGCTTGGATGTGTGTATTCGGAACTTGGAGGCCTTGTAAGAATCAACTAATACCAATTAATAGTTACATGAAATGTTCAGAATTCCTTGTATAGCTTTAACTGCTGGTATTGTTTAAACTTTGTTATGTGTAGATACTATTATAGTAGATGCATTTATGGCTTTCGTAGTTTCATTATTTGGAGAACAATGTAAGCGGGCAGATTCTGCTATAAGCCTAGTGTAAGTCTGAATGGGTGATTCAATCATAGAAGATAGAGGAGACTGATACTGACTCTACATTTCTATCATTCTGTATCCTCAATATTCACTTGAACTTCATGATAGCAGATGAAGTCGAGATTGACCTTGGATTTCTCCCAACCCATGCAGTTAATTGCATTACCATTACCTTGTAAGTTTGACTCTATGAACCGAGTATGGGAAGCCAGTTTGCAGTGAGAGCAGATAAAAGGGGAGTATGCAACTTGCACTCCCCTGACATGCCAATACACGGTATTCACCCACACTTCATTACATTAGATGAACCCAAATTTTGATTTGAAAGTTGATTTTCTTATAAGAAAATTAATAAGCAGACTACCTAGAGGATTGGCTATACAGATGAGTGTCAAGGCTACTGTTGCTCACTGGCTTTACGTTTTAGAAGCCTAATAAAGGATTAATAAAGGCATGATTCGTAGACTACACCATTGAAAGTATTTTGTTGGGTTTGCTCTCGTCAGAGAAAAATTCTTGTTACTGCCTCCAGCCTTGTGATTAGACGAAGAATGAGAATTAGAGTAATGGAATTCTGATGATCAAGTCAGTGAGACATTAAACTTAAGATAGGCTTCTTCTTGAGTTTAGTGAGTGGAATTCTTATGGCGTAGAGCAGTGTTAAAATACCAGAAATCTGGTCTGTGGAGTGTAGGCATCCTTGAGTTGTAATGACTAGATCCTTGGAGGTTAAGTATCCAACTATTATGTGGCCAAGAGTAAAAGTAATTTTACTAAACCCGTTTGTTACTTGTTCTCCCAATTACTTATGGAATAGGGCATCCTAGAACCTTCCCAGTTGGCACCAACACACATGGGTGCAGCAAACCTTGATTGAGGGTGAGGCTTATGTACTTTTGTAGATCATATTGGGGCTTGATTGCATTCTAATGTACATGTTGGGTTTTATTGGGGTCTCCTTGTTAGGCCCAACGTCAGTATTTGAGATGGTTGAAAACCGAATCTCACCTCGAGTCGTGCACTCGGGTCGTCATCACTCTCAGCATCGTCGTTATGCGTCTCACAAGCTTCCTGTCTTCAAAATGAACCATAAATTTTAGGGTTGTGTGGTAAGTGGTAACCTTTTGGATTCTCCTAGTAAGAAAAAGACACAAAGTAGGAGCTGACTAGCTCCAAACAAATTTGTAGAGCTGAACTAATTTGCACTGTGCAGAAAGAATCTTTTAGGTTTAGCATTTTATTCCTTAATACAGCACCATGTAGAGTGAAAGGTGGGAAGGAGTCCTAGAGATTATAGAAAAAACTTCACAAAAAGTTGAAGGGGTCCCAAGAAAAGGAAAGGGCAAGATCATATCTCACTATCAATAGGAACAAAGAGAATCAAAGAGATCATTCCTTTGGATGAGGCCAGATCCACCTCCTTCTCACTATTATATATGTCTTGAATATGAAGAAAGATGATCCTTTTGATTTCTAACTACAAGAGGAAGAAGACGCAGTAAGTTATGTGAAATCAGAAATCTGCAGTGGTCCCAAACCAATTTGCTGCAACTTAATACTTGAAAGCTTCCCTTTCTATTTTGTATATGTGGTAAAACTACAACAGTGTGACGTACCTTCATTGCTTGATAGAGAGAGACGAAAGAGAGGAAACTCAACAAGAGAAGATAATTTTTGGTGGTGACGTGTAAGCTTTAGGTGACAAAAATATCTGTGGTGAAGATGGTTTCTGCAATAAGGTTCATATCTCATTAACTATTAGCTGCCTGCGGAAAGTATACTTAGCGGGGAAGGGTTTGGCAAAATTGTGTATGGTCACTTTAGATTTTTATAGCAACAGATTATTCATTCCCCTGTGATCGATGTTTACAAATTATACCTGTAGGTGATCGATGTTTACAAATTATACCTGTAGTGAAAATTTACATTCATTGCCTCAATACCACGAAAAAAAAAGTCTTGTTGCCAAAATGAGGCAACGAAGATGGAAGATACACGGTTTGTGGTTGATTAACTGTTTTTTTTTCTTTAGAGGAGTACTCTCGCGTTACATGTTTATAATAGGACATACATATCTGTATACGTTTATTTGTATGTATCAAATTTTTACTGCAAAGCACGAGTAGATATCTTTTGAAAAGTATAAGGTATGAGAGTATTTTTCGAAAATTATGTATATGCCTGAAAAATGGGAGGACCTTGAAAATCACCTCTCTTGAGTTTGTTCTTTCTCTTTCCAAGTATTCAGCTGAAAGATAAGCCTGGATAGCCTTAGAAACCGTCCTCTTCTCTGCTGCATACCCCTAAATTAATGGGTAGTTGATGAGGCTTCATATGTACATGACATGCTTTTTCTAGAATCATCCATGCTCACATATAGTATTAAGTGCATATGAACTTTCTAACCGGTCGTCTGCAGTGATGCATGTTTATGGCAAAGGCCGTTTCAACTTTAATGTTGCTGAATTCATCATTCACCTTCAGATTGAGTATCAAATAATTTATTTCTTGTACTTTGGGGTCCCTATCTATATCTACATCATCATCATTCATTATAAATGTAGGTGTGAATTTGGTATATATAAAGTGACTATCTACTGAGAATTTTAAGTTTGAGCGCCGACTATATTTTTAGGAGTTTATTCTAATGTCATTCTATGATATGAACTGTTCGTTTTAGTTGAATTGAAAAATTGCTTATTGCTCATTGCTGTATAAACCTCCTATTGCTCATCAGCTGACCATGTGATATAAGAGATAAACACATCGATGAATTGGGAATAAAAATCTCAACCCATCTTGATTATTACTTGTGAATGCTTTACTCAGCAGGCACATGAAAACAAGTTTAGCCAATTGAGTACGTAAGGTTTGGATAAGCAAATTCGTCATGTTTCTTGGCAATTTGCTTTGTTTGCTCTGCTTTAAATTGCTGTCACACCCTGTTCATCACTCTGTTTGCTTAAAATCTTAAATTATCAGGGTCTCTATCAACAAATATTATTATTCTTCTAAACGGGGGGCTGAGAAGGTCCACCAGTAGGTTCATACCCGCTGCCCCTCATGTAGTGCTTGTTTGAACTTGTCTCTCATATTCATCTATCATAGAGACAACTTGCATAGCTGCATTCCATCACCAAATTACAGCTATTTGCTTCACAATTGTGACTTGCTTATGATGCGTGGCTTTGTCTTTCACTTTTACAGTTTTACTTCATATGGATGGTAATTTAATCTTTTCAATGGGTTCAATGGTAACTTGTTTGAAACAAGGGGTTCCTTTTTCTTTTCGCCATCAACCATTTATAAGTACTTGCAAATTCTTTTAGGTTGTTGCTATAGTAATATGGAGAATGGAAGGTGTTAATGGTTAATAGGAGGAATTTATTTTATTCATACTATGTTGTAGGTATACATACAAACATAAATATGTTATGTACTTAGGAGTAAAAAAAAAAATCTGGATCAGAGGCATTAAGTAAACGCTTCCAAGAATCATCAAATGATTGATCAATGTTTGGTTCACATCTCCATCTTTAAATTGCTAGCTTCAATGGAACCTGCAAAATAATGAGGGCTATTAGATAAGAAATGTGGGATAAGATACAGTTACATGGACTGGTTTCCACTTCAATTTAGCATCATCACTAGTTGATTGAGTGAATTATAGACTAAATATTCTGAATTGGGGGGACCGTTTTCATTTTGCTCAAGACTTTTATATAATGGACATACATCATCACCATTACTGATGATAGCCATTATATGGTTTACGGAGTCAAAATGCATCAGACCCTTTAACTGCTACCACTTTCTAACCAAAATGTTTAGGCAATATCGTAATCATCAAAGGAGAAAATCTGTGGTTTATCGATTTTGGAAGAAAAGGAGATGGAGGTTCATCCACACAACTTTTATATACGTATTCCAATTAGAAAGGACATTTCTAAGCAAACTCTGCTTGGAGACCTGCGGGTCTATGCAGTCCTGTCTCTGTCAAGGTGGTTAAACCTAATTAATCTTTATCTTAGAGCAATGTTATATGGAATGCTAAAAAGGCACCAAAGACAGATTTTTTAGTTCTATCTACCTGTAAATGGTTGAGACGGAAATTGTGCTGTTCTTCCTTGATGAAATTCCACATTGAAAAGGTTTTGTATATCGGCATCCCAAGTTGTAGGAGGTTGGACTTGCTGCAAGAGCATACATAATCTACCATCAAAATATTGCAAAATATCGGGTTTATACTAGATATACAAGTGTAGAAGAAATTACCGTGAAGCAGGATGTGTCAACAAATGTTTCAGGGATTGATAAAGGAGTACTGATGCTTCTTCGAAGCAGCGCTGAATCAGGGGAAGTTATCCCATTCTCCAATCCCGAACATTGAAGCAATTGTTGTATGTGATTAAACTGAAGATATGCAGAACTAGTCATTTCTGATGACATTCCAATTGTCGGAAAATTGGCGATGTTTGCAGGAAACATCTGTTAATTTTCAAGCAAAACTAGAGTTAGCAACATATATTTGGATCAACAGATTGATGATTACTTAAAGATACTTCATTTGTTAAGCCATTTCAAGCAGTTTGTTTCTTTTTTCAGTCTATTTTAGAGATTATATGTTGACCAACCTCATGTACTAGTTACCTTGTGGGATTTAAAGTCTCCTTACCTCTTTTGTAAACAAGTCGTCGATGTTGAAATCAAGCCTCGGATTAACAGCAGCTAGTTTCATAGACAGGAACTGTTAATTAAGAAGAAGATCAAAATTAAGAATACACAAGAATAAAAGATATCCAGGAAATTCAACAAGTGATGGCAAGATCAAATGTATGTCACCTCTACTTGTCGTTGAAGGGATTGAACATAATTGATGATTTCGTCTAGCATACCAGCCTTGCCAGTGATCTTGTTGCACCCTGGTACTAAATCTTGCAGATACTTCATTCTTTCACTAATTTTTTCCCTCCTCACCTTCACGATCACAAGCAAAAATTGCATAAATAACACAAAATCGAACAACAGGATCTATGGCATAACAACAAAAGAGTGCCAATATGTTCTAACAGTAATACTCACTCTCTCAGCCAAGCTGTGGCTATCAGTGGCCTGACCTCGGCGCGCCCGGACATGAATGTAATCCGGCTTTTGAACCTCGGAAGCTTTTGAATTCTCTTTTGAAGTATCAGCAGAAGATTCTCTGTCGTTGTTCTTGGTGCTATTTTGTTCTGTGATCTTGGAGTCACCCTCCTCTGCACACCCCTTCATTCTTTTGTCCGAGGAATCATCTTCTGCTACAGCCTAGAAAGCCCAGAAAGATTTGCATAAGCCAATTTGCAAAAAGTTGACCAAAAGATTGATCCCTTTTCAGAGTCAACTTATAAAACCAAAATACATAAAAGCACTTGGCAAAGATGAAGCAATAAATAAGAATGTGGATGAAGTTTAAAGCAGTAAAACAGAGGAATCAAGAAAATGAAAGAGAGAATTACAGACCTTATTGTTTTGTGCCTTATCGGCTTTCCTTTTCTTAAAGCTTTCCTTGCCGGCCGGCGAGCTAATCTTGGCAGGCGCGACGGCGTTGTTGCTCTCAGTCTCGGCGGCAACTTTGGGCGGGCAGCTGAAAGTCCTGGAAATATTATTCATCTCAAACCCACAAGACCCATAACCCAATTCGGTCCACCCATTTTCCGAACTCAGGTCGGGTTTCACCGCCTGCCCCATCCCCAAGTCGCCGCCGAGCCCGATCAACCCCTGGAAATTCTGAACCTGGCTCGCCTCAATTGGCACGTGATTGAACACCCCATTGAGCTCGTTCCCGCCAAAGTAGCCTTGGTGGTGGTGCTGCTGCGGCTGCTGCAGGAACTGGTCGTGCTGCCACCTCATCCGAGTCCTCTGTCTGTCCAGCACCGTCATGTCCGTACAGTTTCCGGCGACGAGGCCTCCTGGCGCGTTCATACAGTTTAACATCTCCGGCAGGGCTCTGTTCATAGATCACAAAACAAAGTTTTGGAATTTCTGTCCACAACTGAACTCCAGATCGGTCACGAATTGGAAAGGTGTTGGATTATATTACTCTTATACCAAAAACGAGGTTACGCTGTTAAAGAAATGGTACGTGCTACGGTTTGGTCGTAAAGGGTCCGCATGAAAGTACATGTATTATTCAGTCAGTGATGATAATGGAGCTGGTGGGTGATTGTGTTAGAGCAGTTGGTGTGTTTGAGACTTGAGACTTGAGACTTGAGACTGAGACTGAGACTGACAGAGAGAGAGAGAGAGAGAGAGAGAGGGGGTGGGTGGGGAGGGTGTGTGAAAATTGAAATGTAAGAGTGCTAAAGGGGAGGGTGAGAGTTGGGTATATATAAAGGCAAAGAAAGGGGTTGGCCGGAATCTGACAAGAGAAGTAGCCGGAATTATTAGAGAGAGAGAAATGGAAAGATGATAGAGGAGAGAGAGAGTGAGCGAGAGAGGGGGGATGGAGAAGCGACTGGGGCAGTGAGCCATCGAAGGTATCCACATAACCAGAGGCCGTGGGTTGTGGGACCCGTTTGACATGACCGCCACGTGGGCTTGTCCTGCTTAAAACGGAGGTTTTTTTTTTTTTTTTTTCAGGAAGAATGTTTGGTTCCCGACGGAACGGGGTTGTAGGGCGTTCAGCCTTCTTTCTAAATTTGCCTAATTCAGGTTTAATTAGCTGCATGGTTTTGGTTAACGACTTGCGACTGCATGTAATCACGCTTATAATTAAGGAATCTATTTATAATATACTTTTGATTAACAAAAGTCTGACTAACATTCTCTTGTCTTCAATGATTATGACATCTTGTATTTGGGGGGTGGGGTCACAATTCTATTAACTCGAATAAAAACACTGATCATTATGATAATTTGAAAGTTACAACTGCTTCAACTAAATGGCTTCAACTAAACGATACGATTTGAGAGAATTTCTTCAATATAATTAATAAAATTATAGAAACATGAACTTTTAAGCCTTTGTAATTGGGATTTTTGAAAAAAAAAAAAAAAACTGTTGGAAATACTCTTAGCTACTTAAGTGAGGGATCACGACTTCAAAGGGGGAGAGAGCAACGTAATGTCTCCAATGGATTGGAAGGGAAGAGTCGAACCAGAATTGATCTAGGACGATCCAATCATTGATTAGTTTAGCGGGCGTAACTCAAAGGCAACAACATAGCTGTCTTTAGTAGTCACCACGGCTCCACTCTTTTTGTCAAACCAAGAAATATCCCGGATCAATTACGAATTGCTTTTGAGTTACGCCTGCTAAACTAATCAATGATTGGAATTCTATTAACTCGAATAAAAACACTGATCATCATGATAATTTGAAAGTTACAATGGCTTCAACTAAAAGATACAATTTGAGAGAATTTCTTTAATATAATTAATAAAATTATAGAAACATTAACTTTTAAGCCTTTGTAATTGGGATTTTTGAAAAAAAAAAAAAAAAACTGTTGGAAATACTCTTAGCTACATAAGTGAAGGATCACGACTTCAAAGGGGGGGAGAGCAACGTAATGTCTTCAATGGATTGGAAAGGAAGAGTTGAACTAGAATTGATCTAGGACGATCCAATCGTTGATTAGTTTAGCGGGCGTAACTCAAAGGCAACAATATAGCTGTCTTTAGTAGTCACCACGGCTCCACTCTTTTTGTCAAACCAAGGAATATCCCGAATCAATTACGAATTGCACGCAATTACTATGATGGATCTCGTTTGAGCCTAAAAGCTAGGGAGTTAATATTCTTCGATGAAGTTATGTTTAATTCTAAATTAATTAAAACCAACTACAACAGGAGAATTATAGACTGCTTATCAGTCCTACGACCCAAATTTCATACTTTCAAATGCGTCGTGAAGAGAACAACACACATTTAACAACCACAAGGGAAATAAGAAGAACACAAATACTAATGCAGTAAAACCGTCAAATTGAGGTAAACAACTACCGGCCTTAATTCTTGTAGGTCAAATGCAAAGAAATGCAGTAAGTGAATTCGAACAAACACATATGAATTTACAGCCAACGCGAATAGCTCTAACCTCAAATAATACGCTAATGGCACATATGAAAGGGAGGGATGTTAATCCATTAAGAGTAACACTCAAACACTCACATAGTTCGAAGATAGGTCTAACACTTATTATTTTGTATAGGTAATTCCAATACATAATATTCTTAACTAGCATAATGAATCAACAAAGCTATAGACCTAACCCTTAAAAAAACCTCACTGAATTGTGCTACAGAGGAGACTCATTCCCTAACCTAGTAAGAATCAGAAAGGAATTAAACAACATACGAAGATTTTGTCCAATACCAAATGGACATAGGGATTGTGAGATCCCAAACCCATGAAGCAAAAAGTGAATTGTCGCCTACGAGTTAGTTTGATTGTAATACTCAAGAGTAACACCTTGTCTAATCAAGCGACAGGCACTAATCACTACTGAGAGCCAAAACTAATATCGCTTAAGCTGTTATAGGCAACAATAACCAACATCGAGTTCTCAAAAAGATCCAAGGACCATCGATGGGTGTTGCCGATCCAATAACCTGTAGAGTCAAAAAATAAATCTCTCACAAGAATGCTTCCAAATCAACTTAGCCCCCAAATAGATGAAATAGTTTCATGAAAGCGTTGGGATTAATTAAGTCTCTTTCATTTGAGCAAACGTACTCCAAAATGATCATTTGCTAGTAGTCTAATAGAGATACCCTTACAACTACACTAGATACATCTGCTTCCACACCAGATCACACTCACCAGCGGAGACCTATTTTAGAAGATTTTTTGTTATAAATTCTAGAAGCTTTCAGAAAATTCGTTAACTGTATTCCCTAGATTTTGAAAAGAAATTTATGAGCTGACATCAGTTGCTAAAACATCGTAGATTCTGTATATATAAAAAATTCAATTTACTAAAATCACACTTTCTTTGTGTAAAATTGTGTTATTTCATCAGTGGCATTGCCCATAGCCCCAAATCAAAAAAAAAAAAAATCCTTAACAATGATTTTCTAGGAAGCTGCTAGAATAAAGAAATTGATGTTGAGTAGACAAAGACATCAAACTCTAGGGAAGAGAGTCAAGAGACTAGAAGGATCCAACCAAGGTTTTCTCTCGTTTTTCAATTTCTCAAAAAAATAAATGGTATTTGAATTAACCTCATAACTAGCTTATCACTAAATTGATAAAGTATCAGACTTTATATCTTAGCTTCTTAGTTATTTTGGCGAACATATTTAATAAGTTTTCTATCAATTTTAGCAATTACAACAAACTCCTATAAGTGACTTCTCATTATAATTTTTAGCTATTTTGCTCTTTAATATAAAGAGTGAGATAAACCTCTCTATTATTTTTTTTAATTCAAAAGAATTCTTTTTAAATTGTTATATGTAACTTATTAATTAAACTATTTTTTCTTCATTCAAAAAATAATATAAATTCAAAACTAGCTAAGATAAAGAGAACTGATACGGATGTAGTTTAAAAGTTGCTGCAAAACAACTTCTGTAGCAACTTTGGCTAAACTTTGATTAAAAAAATAGATAGCATTGCTAAAAATGCGCATATATTCTGAATGCATATCTTTTTAGTTATGGTCTCATGTTTTAAAATGTATTTTCTTTTGAGTAACTCCAATAACATTATTTAAAATTTTCTATTGTGTTATAAAATATATACCTAAAATCTATTTTACCCAACTTTTTTTCAAAGCTTGCCCACTCCAACAACAATAATTAAAATTTAGTTAAATTTGAATATTTTATTATTTTTATTGGTTGATGAAAGAAATTATTAATTGTATTGATATTTTTTTTTTAATAAGGGGTGTCAATCTATTAAATAAGTAGAAAGAGACATACAATACGCAATATCCAACTCATATTGGACCCGTCAAAATCAAACTACTGCTTAGAGAACTAAAAAGCTTAGAACCCTAATTAAGTAAGGACGCCTTGGACAACAATGTACCCAAGTAACTTTAACACTATTAGGAAATGAACCGGACCAAGCCAAGTTCAAATCCCAATTTATTCATAAAGTTTCTAGGAACTTCCTATGCAGAGAGTGCTTCCCCATAAGCACCTAGCACATGACCTATAAGACTGACAGCCCAAACCCATTACAAAACACTAAGACTACAACCATCAACAACCCTAGCAGAAGTACCCAAATTTTCAGCCCAAAGCCCGTCAACCCTAGCAGTAGCACACTGAAGTTGGACCCTAAGCCCAAACCCTAGGGATGTGGCCCAAGCTCATCTTACCATACCTATAACTGTTACCGATAAGACAATCACCAACATCGCCATCGACCACCACCTCAACCGCATGCCAGAGACACACCCATGCCCTTGTACAATCCTGAAACTCCCCTTCCCCCATCCCTGTCGAGGTGGATCACCTTCCCAAGCATCGACTCTCCATGAAAGCCCCCTCCTTCATAATCTCCGACAAGAGGCCCATCACCCAGACAAGAAACGAAGCGAGATGAGTCTGTGCGGAATCTATGGGTCTGTTGAAGATTGCCAAGGTAGATAACAAAAAAGCCCCCAGAATTGAAACCGCCAGATGTTGAGTAAACAACAATCAGTCCACCACAATGCCCATCGGAGAAAAACCGCGGAGAGTAATAGCCCAGGCTGCAATCAACCCTGGACACGTACTAGATGCGCCACCAAAGGCAACATAAACAAAGAGAAGGAGGCCAAAACCACCCACTACTAAGAGAAGCCCACGCACAAAGCCGTAACCCTCACCCACTTGAGAACCTGAGTAGGAGTAAGCAAAAGATCCATCCTGGATTAAAAAAAAAAAACCACAACCCACCACAAGAAAATCTTAGGGGAGAACTGAGAGAGAGCATTTTTTTTAACTTAGTGTCAATGACTTGTTTAGCTTGTATACTAGTTAATCACTTTATGACAAAAAAAAGAAGGCTAAATACTAGTTACTACCCTGTGGTTTAGGTCCAAAATCAATTCAGTCCCTGGACTTCTAATTTCATCAAAACACCCCTGCACTTTCAATTTTGATCTAATAAGTCCAATTCGTTAGTATTATGTTATGAGTTCAAGTTATAGTTAGATTATTTGTTAAAAAACTATTTATTTTATAGTAGGACTCACTCCTAAATTGACTATGCGGGCCACTTCAACACCACATCATAAAACATAGGTCCTATATGAGCCACGTTAACAAGTTAAATAACTTCAATTATTGAAAAACTAACAAATTGGACCTATTATATCAAAATTGAAAGTGCAGGGGTGTTTTTGATGAAATTAGAAATTCAGAGACTGAATTGATTTTGGACCTAAACTACAGGGTAGTAATCAGTATTTAGCCCAAAAAAATGAAGTAACTAATTACCTGCCACAATTACATTGAATATTAAAATTACCTATATTCTCTCTTGAGCTCATTCGTTATAGGAATGGGAATCTTGTTCTATTAGTCAATTAATTTGGCTTCACTTCCCCTATTTTAGAATCCACTCTTTATTTCCTTTTTTTAGTAATTTAATTTTTTGTCTTAGTAACTAGTTTTGTCTTTTTATAAGAATTTCAATCAATAAGGGAAAAAAAGAGTGTGTATTTCACTCCCCTTAATTTGTATTTAGTTGTGCACAACTGCCGTTAGATTTAAACCAAATGATGGAGAATAATGAGCATTCCAACTGCCTTTTTATTTTTCACTCTTGAATCTAAATCTGATTGCAGTTGAATATGACTGAATACAAAATTAAGTGACAACATGAGTGGACTGTTGGAATGGTCATGAAACATGAATTTTAAGCATTCATTAAAATAGGAGAGGGGATATGAAATTTGTTGGAATTTACATTTAAACAAAACCCTTAGAGCAACTCCAATAACTTCTCTATAATTTTTTTTTATTATAGGGAAGCAAAAATCATAGCTTGAAGCAAATTTTCTTCTGCAACTCCAATAGAATTATAAAATTTTCATAATTCTTCCTTAAAATTTTACAGCAATTTGTCATAATTTTTCCTTAAAATTTTAGAGATTACTGTAAATTTAGGAAATTTTGTTTTCTCTTTCCTCATTATTTCTAAAATGGGGATAAATAGTTATAGGAAATCTGTTTGAGCAAAAGATGCTCATTTTTCCCTAAAAATAGAGAAAAATTAATATATGAAAAAGTTATTGGAGTTGCTCTTATATATATATATATATATATATTTTTTTTTTTTTTTAAAAGTAGTGTTTAAGTAATGACCTAAAATTATTTTACCACCCTGAACTTTACACCTAAAATCATTTGTATCCCCAAACTTCTAATTTGATCACATATGCCCTTATACTCTCCAATATAATCAACCAAAGCCATTATAAACTAATTCATCAATTTCTTTATAAATTTGTGATGATGAGAGTCCACCTAGGGTCAGTTTTTAGCTATAGACATGTCAATGATGTGTTTCTTGCATGATTGAAAGCCAAAATCTAGTTTGAGTGAGCAACACTATATGAATAAATTGAGGGATTAGTTAAGGATTGGCTATAAGCAATCACATTGAAGAATACAAAGGGCACAAGCGATCATATTAGAAGTTTAGGGGCACAAATGATTTTAGGTATAAAGTTCAAGGTGGTAAAATGATTTTAGCTCTTAAGTAATCTATTAACATACTCATTTCAGGAACGGATTATTGAAAACACTCTAGAGCTGCGTTTTTTTATTTATTATTATTTACTTTCTTCTGCTGATGCATGGCTTTGATCAAAACTAACAAAATAAGGAAGGCAGCGAACGAGGTTTTTTTGGAAAAAAAAAAAAAAAAAAAAAGGCTGGTCTGATTCAGACTGTCTGAAGTAGATGGCGCCTTACCTTTTAGTTTGTAATAAAATAAGTAAATATCAGAGATGATGAGGTCATAATCATATAAGTTCCCAAAGTCAATCAGTCTATTTTAAGCAAGTTCAAGTTAGAATCTTTATCCCTGCATTTACTCGATATAACAAAATGAAATCAGTTACTCGAAATGTGGTAATAAACTAAAACTTGATCACATGATCTATATCATAACCAAGTAAAAGGTTTTATTGCCAAAAAAAGGCTTGGTCTTTGTTAATTTTTCTTCATAGGATCGAGTCTACCTCTCATAAATTATCGTTTGAACTAATAAATGTAACTGGTCCTGAAGCATTGAGATGTTATAATGTAATTGTTTGTCACCATAAATTTTATATAATAAGAAATAAAAAGGAAACAAAATTGGAGGTAAACTAAAAATTGAGTACAATAAAAAAATGTTCTCTCTTTCTCTCTCTCTCGAGAAACCCTAAGGCTGCAACTGGCCTGAATTGGGAGCGGCGGCACTGCAAACTCTCTGACTCTCGGCATTGAGGTTTCCTGGCTACGTCGTGGTTTGGTAACTTGGATTTGGAAGCATGGCAGAGCTTCTCCTTCTTCTCCCCTCCTTGGCGGCGACGGTGCCCCATGATGTTAGGATTGGATTGGATTCATCCTTTTGGTGGATTGATGTCTCTGATAACGGTCAGCTTGGTTGTGATAAATGGTGGTGGGGCATTGGAGGATAAGGTGTCGCTGTTTTTTTGGGTTAGGGATGGTACCGATGCTGTCTGTGGTTGTGGTGACGTCTTTTGCGGAGGAGAATCGAGGCATACCTGGTCGGGGTGCTCTCATCTCCATCTAGCACTAGTCTTCTTCGGTGGCGGTGGGAGTCGTTGACATTGGGGATCTGCAATCCTTTGGCTGTAGTGGGGTGCCCTTCGTAATTGCCAAGTGGGCTGGAGCTTTGTGGGCTGGTGCTTACTGGTGGGCTTGCTGGGCTTGCATAATTTTCAGGGGGATGGAAGGTGACTTGTCATCTTCCATTCCTAGTTTTTAGTTTTTTATCAGGTCGCAAAAACCAGATGCCCTGAGGATCATTTTACTTTATTACTTCGTAGTTTCTTGATTTTTGTTTGGAATAATGGTGCATGGACTTTCTAAAAAGTGGGTGTACTGGAGGCATCCTGGGTCTTTTTCTTGTATTCAGAATAGGTTTTAGGGTTCTCTAAGAAACGATTCTTTCTGTCAACCCCTTAGGGGTGTTTCGTTTTTGTACTGCTTGCTGAATCTATATAATGGGCTGACCTATTTTCATCAAAAAAAAAAATTTAGTACAAATGTGAAAGGTAAGTAGGATGTAATTCATGTGTTACACCAGTATCCATTTTACAATCTTGATGGTCCAATTTATGTGATACACCATATTAATTTCATAGCCAATTAAAAAAAAATGATTCAAGGGCATCCTTATGTCTAAAGTGAAACAACCAACATTACTAGCAAACTCAAGCCAATGAAGAAAGTAGACGTTATTTTCACCCTTGACAATCATAGCCATCTAGAAACAAAATCTGAAGCAAGATAGTAAAAAGAAAAACAAAAAAGCCCCTTGTCTTTGGCCTCACCACCATCTATCTAGGGCACCACAACCAACTAGGTACGTGAATTCACGCATCTATGGAGAGTCAATCAGAATTAAAAAGATCGTGCGAGGATCAAGCAAAACCTAGCTCTGCTAGGGTAGAGAATAGCCTGTTGCGGTCTGTTTCTGGATTTCCTCCATGAACATGGAGGCCAGCAAGGTGGGGAGAATAGTGTGCTCCGAGTTGCTTTCTGGTGTCGGGGTCTCTCTGCAAGTGGAATGGTTTTTGCGGCAGTGTAGCGTGGTCCAATTCATGATGGAGTAGGCATGTTCAACCATTGGCAGCTTCGGTCCTTGGTCGTTGTCCCGTGCGGCAAAGGTGGGCTCTAAGGAAAGCTTCAAGGCCGATTTCAAATGGGTTGGTGGTGACACGAGGTGCTCGTGGGCTTGGCTTGGTTCTAGATTGCTACTAGGAGCGACAACAGTGGACTGCGTCGATGGGTTGGCCAAAGGTAATCGTCTGGATAGGGGCTCGAGTTTGGCCGGTGTTGCCATGGGACGGAGTGGTGATGACGAGTCCTGAGATATGGATTTGGGATCTGTTTCTATCCGGGTCGGGCTCTGGTTCTCATAATGGGCCTGGAGTCCAGGTCGGATCTGCAGTTGGGCTTGGGGTCTGTTTGAGGTTTTGTTTCTTTCATTTGGTTTTGCTTTTTGTTACTTAGGCAAAGTCAATGATGGAAGGTTACCCCTTACACGATGCATTTCAGTGTGTGGAGGTATGGGTGCACCATATCGTTGTACTTTTTTTAGTTTCGTAAACAAGATCAGTAACGGAAAGTTACCTGCTACTCAATGTATATATCTGCGTGGAGGGATTTTGCACCATATCGTGGTACCTTTTTACATAGCCCGAGTTCTATCTGGTACTTCATCAAATGCTTAATTGCATCCCTTTTGTTGCTTTTCATATTATTTTTGGTATTTCTCTATTTGATGTAGCTTCTGAATCTATCGGTTGTAATATTTTTATTTAATAAAGATTTCTCAGTTTGCTTCAAAAAAAAAAAAAAGATAGTGTGAGAAAACTCTGTGAACAGTGTTCTTTTTGTCTAAAATAATTTATTTTAGATACTTAAATCAAACACTTTTTTGTTTTTGTTTTTAAGAAACTGACAACTCTTTATTGATCAACGGAATCATACATAACTATTTACCCACGTAAGGCTGACAAAAAAAACTATGAGCTAAACAATTCAACCTTTTTAAAATCAATGAAGCTCATCTAAAATAGTCTTTGTTAATCCATGGAAAATCAAAGGGGCACAGATGAAGAGACTTAATTGTGGGTCTTTTGTTTATTTCTATTGTAATATTTAGAATATGAAAGGCTTAATTATATGGATTGGGGTGAAAGGATAGATGGTGTCTATTTAAATGTTGGGAGGGACTAAATATCATAAAGGGCCTAAGAGCATCGTTAGCAGACTCTCTATTTTGGCTCCTTAGCTATTTTCGAGAGCATGTTTAGCTTTTTATATATTTTAGTAGCTGCACCAGACTCCTAAGTGGCTCTCCATTGTAACTTTTAGCTATCTCGCTCCTAAATATAGAGAGCGAGATGAGGCTTTCTATAATTTAAAACATTCATTTTGGGTTATTTTATGTAATTTATAAATACATTTAAACTATTTAATCTTCATTTGAAAAATAATATAAACTCAAAATTAGCTAAAATAGAGAGCATTGATACAAACCTATTTCTAATGTGGCTAGCCAAAATGACATTTTAGCTATTTTGGCTAAAGTTTGACTCAAAAATGGCTAGCATTGCTAAAGATGCTCTAATCTCATTTATAGACATAAGTCATATATTTTAGCTCTTTAGCTATTTTGGAGAGCATGTTTAGCTTTTTCTCTATTTTTGCAGCTGCACCAGACTCATAAGTGGCTCTATATTATAACTTTTAGCTATTTCACTCCTAAAGAACAATTCTTAGAGAGCATATTCACCCCCATTGTCAATTAACATACTTTCACTTAATAAATTTATAATCCAACGATACATATCTTAAATAAGCCTTTAAAGATCATCTCTGTAAAAAAATCAATCGAATCAGAAATCGTTTAATTATCTAATTGAATCAAACAAATGAATGGTTCTAACAACACTTACTACTATTATGATGAACCGTCCCTGTATTTCATAGAAATGAATTACTAAAAGATCTTCAATTTGATTGGTTTTTTACAGAGCTAATTTTTGTATTACGTTATACAACATGAATGGTCGGATTAGAAAATTATAAAGTTATTATGCCTTAATCGCAAGAGATGGTGAATATGCTCATCATGAACCTAAGAATTGTTCGCTCCTAAATATAGAGAGAGCGAAGTGTGGCTCAAATTGTAAACATTCATTTTAAATAATTTTATGTAATTTATAAATACAATTAAATTATTTAATCTTCATTTAAAAATTAATATAAATTTTAAACTAGCTAAAATAGAAAGAACTGATGCAGACGTTTTTTATAAGTGGCTAGCTAGCCAAAATAACTTTTTAGCTAAAATTTGACTAAAATATGGCTAGCATTACTAAAGATGCTCTAAAAGTGACCGTGATTGACCTATATATATATATATATATCTAAATATTCCAAAACGTTAATAATGACTAGCTCCTTAAACTTAAACTAGAGCGTAGCTAGGTAGTCTATATATACTGATGCGAGTAAGACTATAGGTTGATTATATATGCTTTACTTGCAAATTAGTATATGGAGCCATCTAAAGCTAGCTTGAAGCAACAGAAGAAGGGTATATCTAGGTACCAGACATAATTTTGATTTGTAGGAACTAGTTCCAGAGAGGATGAAGGCTACTTCCATTATCGATCAATTCAGGGACCCTAGCTCATCCCCCCGGCCCCCTCCTCACCACACCCCTCCCTACCTTTTTTACTCTCTCTCTCCAATTGCATACATTACAATCAGACTTTAGGATATAGCTGAGGCCATATGGGACCTGGCTTTCTCCATCTCATTTCCTCCATCACTTTCTCTCTGTGGTCATAATAAACAGAAAAACTAGCTACTCGATCTTGGCCCCTTTATCTTTTGTCTTCCCATTTTGCTCTCTCTCTCTCTCTCTCTCTCTCTCTCTCTCTCTCTCTCTCTCCAGTCTCAAGTGCTGCTTCCCCTCTTTACACTGAGTTTGACCAAAGACCCAAAGTATAGATCGATACAATATTATCGTATTTCTGAAGAACATGTTAATCATATAATCGATCGACCAATCCAATTACGCAGATTTATTAGGTCACCATCCAGTGCCCTATACTAAAGATTAAGGAAGAAACTCTATAATTAGATTTGTTTCGATCGACCAATCCATTTACGCAGATTAATTAGGTCACCATCTAGGGCCCTATACTAAAGATTAAGGAAGATCCCCTATAATTAGATTTGTTGTAGATATTGTAAATAAACTAGGGTCCGATTATGGCAGATAATAATAATAATTTTATCAGTAACTCTCTCTTACAATCATTTCAAATAAAAATAAACTTTATATCTTTGATTTACTCAATAAATATTCAGTATCAAATACTAATTAACTGAAATGCTTACGTACCTTGTAAATTGTAACCTACAAATGACATTGTTTTGATAAACATATAAGCATGAGATAAACACTGAAAAATATGTAATTGTACTCGAGATATAACTGGAGATATGACGGTCTCCACCTCATATTATAAAAGAGATAATGGCCTTTACCAGTCATCTTTATTGTTCCTGTAGTGCTGGTCCATGCACTGATATATAACACCAGGTTACAGCTGAATGCCAATGGGACCTGACTTTCTCTGTCTCTCATTTTCTTGCATATATCACTTCTCTTTATGTTAGTGTATGGTCTTAATGAATAGAAAAGACTGTTGGTCGATCCCTTATTATTATGTCTTTTCCTTTTGCTATGCACGCTGCGGCGCTTGATCTTCACATTTGATTCGTCTCTAAAGCTATGACCAAAGTACTACTTAAGTACAGTGAAGTAATCTTTAAAACATTCTTTTAGCTCTAGAGATCCATTGCAAGCGTACCCAAGTTGGCATAATGTCTCCTCCAAGATAGCAATTGGCAAGTGAGGTTTTTTATTTGTGATTATCCAACATTTCTTCCTCTAAGAATTGTATTAGATTTTATACTTCGTTACTTATTGTCTTTCGAGTGCTGAAATTGGGACAGTATATAAGATGAACATATTTAGTTTCACTAGCTTCCATCCGAGAGGCGTGCTAGGCTTTAACTTTAGTTATCTAGCCAGATTGTAATTGAGGCTTTGCTTTGTATTTGTATTTCTTCATCTACCAAAAAAAAACTAATAAAAATTGCAAATATATTTTACCACTCTAAGTTTGTCTTCCCCCACTATTCTTCATATAAGCGTTTTGAAAGAATAAGGATATGTGTAAGATGACAAACTCAAATGGGAACTAGGCGCCAAAAACAGGTTTCTTGTGTATTTTTAAATGAGTCTTAAGTTAAAGGTCTAGTTTATAAAGTGAATTTAAAATTAAATTTTGATTGTAAATGTGAAATATGTATGGTACGTAAATTTATATGATCGAAAGACGAGTGAGAAAATATTACCAACATTTAAACTTCTTATCCTTTAAGTTGCCATACATATAGGTTATAGTTTGTTTAATATTTTCTCTAAAAAGATGACAGGCGAACTATACTATGAAATTGAGCCTAAAAGCAAATGAGGTTTACTAAAAAAAAAAAAAAGGCGACGAACTATATATATATATATATATATTTGAAATCTTCTTCATATTGTCTGTCATAATGACGAAATTCTTAGAAACCTTTCCATATTAGTACTTGTCACTGAATTTCCACATTTACGTTGGAATAATTACTTAGAGACCAAGGATCTCAGATGTGCTAAATACCATTTGGTCTAGTGGCATAGTCTTCCCTTCATAAATGAGAAGTTGTGAGTTCGACTCATTAAAAACTAGTTGTAGCATTTGAGTTGTTTATTTGATAAAAAAAAAAAAAAAAAAGATCTCAGATTTGGTGGTTGAAAATACTAAAACCCAATTATAATTGTCGTTTAAAAAAAAACTATAATTTCTCGCACAATGAGATAGAGTAACTGCATTGTTGCTCACGAGTCGTGTACATCTATGTGGTCCAATTAATCAAATTGAATGGTGAATACATCTCATAGTTCAATTCACAATCTTCATATTAAAAAATATATTGATAATGTCTAGTAATGTATTTGATGAACCGAAGTATTTTTTAACGTATTAATATATAATTATTTTTTATTAATTTTTTTTAAATATTTTATTGATCATTTAAAGTTTAGAGTTTTGTTTTAAAATTTAGACTATAATTAGACGCCTAGGCCGTAAATGTAAAATTCAAATTTAGGCTAAACTCTAATTTGAACAACAATCTTAACTTTAATGTTTTTAATATTAACCTCTCTGAAGCAACAATTCCATTAGATATATATTACTAAATCTTGTACTCTGTACATTCGATATAGTGGATTAGAGGTGGCAAACGGGCCTAGTCGTGCTTCGTGCTGTGTTTGGGCCGGCCCATTTATTATCGTGTCGGGCTCGTGCCGGCCCATTTACATAAACATTAAGCCCGGCCTGACCCATGGCCCGAGCCCATATCATGCCGGGCCGTGCTCGTGCCTACCCACTATAAAGCACGATTTTAAAATCTTAATTTGAACAAATAAAAATTAATTTTATTTAACTATTTAGAAAATTAAAATAAATTAAGTTCTGCAACGTTTTTCTTAATCTTAGGTTTTTAAGATTAGATTTCTAATAATTTTTTATATTCCACTATAAGAAAGAAAGAAGAAAAAAAACTCAAAATATACTGTTTTTGCATATTATTGTGAGATTAATCTTTATTAATATAATGGAGATTTAGTATCTATTATTCTTTCCTTCATTCTATAGTTGTATTATTATGAGATTAGTCTTTATTAATAAACATATATTTAATATTTAGAAAAAAATACTTATGTCAAAATGAGGATATAATGTTTTGTTTCATTATTTTGACAATATGAAAGAAAGCATTCGTGGAATTGTCATGAGATTTTAAATAAAAATGTCTCATATTCAAATCTCATCATTGTAGTTTTTTAATATTTTTAAAAACAAAATGAAATTTTGTGTTTGCAACGGGCCGGCCCACAATATATCGTGCTCGGGCCGGGCCTGGCTAATATTCTTAGGCCCAGCCCAACCCGTTATTCTAACGTGCACGGGTCATGCCGGGCCACTAACGGACTTGGGCCGTGCCGAGCTCGTGCCGTGCTGGTGCTTAGTGGCCCGTTTGCCACCTCTATAGTGGATATTTCTTTTCATCACCTACGGATAATAAAATAGAAATCTATATATTAGGGTTGCCCAATGGACATTGCCAAGAGGCAACAAATAAGCTCCTTCCAGATGGCCTTTTCTTGTTGGTCCAGCTGCCAACTTATGTCATCTGGAAATATATACAAAGAACTCTGCAGGTTATACAGTTAGTGAAATTCAAATCAGATGATGTATATTGTAAAATTGATTGAAGCTGCATGCTAGCTCTTATCTTATCTGCTCTAATGGATAAACTGAAAATGAATAGAATAATGCAGGGAGTGAGCCAGGGGAGAGATGGGTGAGGAGGCAATGAAAGATAGCATCAGATCCTATGTATTGGGAATCCTAGTTCTTGCAGGCCCTCCTCAGTCCCACACAATTATTATATATACATACATCACTACTACTCTGTTAATTGTATGATTGTATTTGCAGCATGCAGCAGCTGAGCTCCATTCCTCTCACATACAATTGTTAATATCTAATCATACATATATTCATGGATGATGATATAATATATATAATACCATTTACTGATATATGCGGCAGATGGAGAATACTATGGGCTTCCTTCTCGCTCTTTAATGCGTAGTTCTCACTCTAAGCTAGGGCATACCCCAGATCTATGTATTGAGAGGAATTTAATTTGTCTTCTAATATTAGAATATTAGGGTTTCTGGGTCATCATCTGGTATATATGAATAATATACCATGCTTGGTCACTACTGTACAGACTGCAAAACCAAGGGGAAGACTCTTCGCGGAATGCTGAGTTACTGCTTACGATGGATAGAAACGGAATGGGTGTGCTACTCCAGACTAGGTTGTGTATCCAAGTAGAGAAAAATGGTTTCTGTCATAAACATCAAGTTCAAGGCCGATATATATTTAATACGATGAGAATTGAGAACTATTGGTTTGTACAGTTCTGTAACTTGAAGCCCGCATTCGTCGATGACTCGGAGAGGTCACGTGGTTAGAATTAAACAATCATATATAGGTTTATTGATAGCGGCCCAGAGGGCAGTGAATAATTTGAACTTACAACCTTCAAAAAAAAAAATTGAACTTACAAATCTAGAATGCATACGTAAGGAACAAAACCCTTAGACGAGAAGATATAAAGTGGTTAGGACTTGGGAGATGTAATCCTAACATGAATTTTACTATAGATTAAAGAAATATATTTTTTTGTTTTTAACCGTACATAATCTCTGTTTTCAATCAAGTTGAAGTTATCAAGTTCATCCAGCCTAAGTCTAAAATTGTGTTTGTGATTTTGTGTTAGTTATTGACGTAAACTGCAAATAAGAATTTCTTTGTCCATTGAGACTAGCTCATACAAAAGTAAAATGATATTCAACTGCAGTATTTTGCCCACACTAGATTAGGGTAAATACTTATATACACAAAGATCCCAAATAATTTCAAGACTTTCAATTAGATTGCACAAAAGTAACTATAGGGAGATATGAAACTGCAAATATGGTGTAATAACACATCTCTCTCTCTCTCTCTCTCTCTCAAGATGAATTCAGATATAGAATAAGAGAGAGAAAAAAAGAGAGAAGAAAAGAAATAGATAAAAGAACAGAGATGGAAAGAAAAAGGTGAAGGAAAGGGGTGAGAGAGGATGAGACCTAGCAATAGCCTGTACAAAGTTGAAAGTCCAGGGTAAAGGTCTATTAGGTAGACGTTCTTTTTTATTGTAACACTTTTTTTTTATTTTTTATAAATTTGAAGGCAATACAAAATATTCAACTTAAGATTGTTTTTGTAAGGTGTACTGAGCAAATAATAAGGTGATGATAGAGCATAACAAAACGCATATAGTGAAAATAAAATGATTTGTGCCTAAAAAAAAGTCTAAAGAGAATTTGCAACTTGGAAACCAAAACCGGCTAGGAAACATTAGACAACCCTAAATACTCGCCGCAGTGACAAGTCGAGTCGAGATCGAGATCGGGATCGAGAGAGAGAGAGAGACGGCTTCTGATTCCAAATGACCTAGAATGTGAAATTGGGTCTGTTTAGAGACCAGTGGCATAGCTGTAATTTCTTTTATTTTTAATGTTTAGAATTTAACACCATTTCTAACCTAGTGGCCTTATGAGAAAAAGAAATATTTGGTGGCCTTAAAGATAAAGAAACATTGAAATATTCACTTATCTGTAATTTTCTCAATACTTTATGTGGTGCGGCTCTTATTAATTCTCACATCTCCGATGCAATTTCTCATCATGATCCTAGGAACATTGATATATGGCTAATTTTGGCAACTACTAATTGGATTTTTGCAATGGTCAAGGGTTTGGTCTTGTTTCTTCATTAAATTCTTGGAGGAAATCGGCAACAGACCCATTCAAAGAATAAAAAAAAACAACCTTGTTGATTTACATTTTGGGAAGTCAAATGATATCATTATCACAAAACAGAGTGCATATGAGCAGGGGCGGAGCCACATATAGGCCAGTTTAGGCACTTGCTTAGACTGAGTTTTTCTTGTTTACCTTGATTTATATATGTTGGCTGAAGGAAGTTACCTAAAACATAGCAGAAAAGGGCAAAACCAGATGAATCTTGCCTTACCTAGGCTGAGTTTTTCTTGTTTGCCTTGAATTTTGCCTTTCCTAAGAAACTTTTCTGGATCCGCCACTGCATATGAGGATTTTGTCTCACAAAAAAAAAAAAAAAAAAAAAGTCGGCATGTGAGGATAAGAAGATGAAGGAAACGGTTTTTTTTGTTTTTTTTTTTTATCGAATGAGAATTTTCATATGAGCAAACGGCTCCTTGCTTTTCCGAAAGGATAATATATTTGCATACAAGTATATGGATGATGAGTCAAGGCATAAATTGATGGTCAAAGACATGCATGCCATTGCCAGCTACTACCGTATCAAATTAAGACAGCAGTACAGACCAGTTCCATGCATGACAGGATGGATCGGCTTCGGCTTCGCCATAACCATTGGCCACGCCCAATACATAGCTAACATATCTACTACTCACCAATTTTATTTTATTTTTTTCTTCTGAAAAGTCAATACTACTATGTCTTTCTCAGTTTCAAATGTTTTGTATTGTATTTTGATCTTTTAGGTTTGGGTTACGTTGTTGTGGGAGTGATTCTTTCACTACTACAAATTTCCCCAATAGCACCCTTTTATTAGCCACCACAAACCAATCAGTCCCCAAAGTGAACAGTGATACACTTATCTGAAAAATTGGTGGGTGTTTTTTTGCTCTCACTGATCATCAGTGGGTAATATAAACAGTACAGATAACATATTATTAGTTTAATGACAATAGTGGCTCTATCATTGCCGATAAGTGGGTATTATGACCAATGCATGCAGATTAAAGGACAATAGTGACTTTTATCGGTGGTAAATAAATGCGTTGGGATTAAATATTAATGGCTTATTTTGATTTTGCAAAAACGTGAGTAGAGAGAGAAGAAGATCTAGATCTAGATCTATCTCTGTCCTCTCTTTCTTCTCTGCCTTGTCGCCCTCTATTTCCTCTCTTCGTCAATCCTCTCAATTTTCTTTTCGTCATCGAGAATTTGAGATCGCCAAGCAATGGAACAAGATCATGAAGACCAGATCAATGGCTAAGGAAGAGATTGTCAGCAGTCACCTCTGAAATTTAAAACATTGATTTTGCTCTCTGAAAACCCGAAAGTTCAAAACATTACTTTGCCGCAGCAGAGAGTCTCGCATCTCCAAGGCAAGAAAGATTCAACCTTTATGAGTTTTATTCAATTTTTGCTTCACATTGGCTTCCGCTTACACTGAAATTAGTATAGGGTTTTTTTGTGGTTTTTGTTTGTTAGGTCTAGAAGCATATGAAGATGTGTTTTTGTTTTTGGGTTTGGGTCATATTCTTTCTTATTGAAGAAAAGGAAAAGTTTATGGAGGGTAACTTTTTTGGTTCTTTTGCTGAGGGAATTTGTGCTGTGTTGAAGTGATTTCTTTTATCTATTTTGAGCACCGGCTTGAAGGGCTGAGCAAGTAAGTCACCGATGTGGCTTTGAGATGGTTTCTGTTTTCTTCTAGGCAATTACGAATCTCTTGGCTCTATTGCTTACCCTTTGTAAGACTTTAAATACTACTAAAGTCTTCATGATCTGGTTTTTGTTTTCGTCTGAGCAGGACCGCCAAGGAGATTCTCTCGGTTGGGTGCACGGTCAATGGCAAGGATCCCAATTTGCAGCAGTAGATTATGGGAACAACCGAAATAGTTCTACAAATTGCCATTGGTGCAAGGTATTTTTGAAGTTTTTGCAATATTTGTAAGCTGTACTTGAGTAAAGATTCTATTACTAACATCATGCTTCTCTTTTGGTTATGAAGTAGTGTTATAGATTCATTGCTTGCTTTCAGCATTTCCTTTTCTATTAGTAACATCCTACTTCTCTTTTGATTAATTATTATAATTTGTCACTATATTTTATTTTGGACAAGAGTTGTTGATATACATGGATAAAAGGGCATAACTTGTATCTTTTTTCTTTCTTTCTATTACAGGAAATGCTCTTATTCTATTCTAACCTGGTGGATGGTCACTTAACAGTCACATAGAATGACATGTGGATGAATTTAGCTCTCTGTTTTCATGACATGGAGGTGCTAGACTTTACTTGCCTTATCTCTATGTCTTTGTTGTATACACTCACCTGCCTTGGTTTTTCATGTTTCCCAATAAGTTCCGTCATTGTTTTGGTTTGTTGTTTTTGGTGCATGTATATCTATATCACTGCTATTTGATTGCCTTTTGTCATGGGTAAATTTTCATTCCTTCTAATAATACGGACCTAAACTCAGAAGATACACTAAACTAGTGCAGCAGTTACAGTATTACAGGCTAAATACCAGAACCCTTAAGAAGAATTCATTGATATAAGTGAGACTGTAATGAGGCATTTGCAGACCACTAGGGGAGTAAAAACATGGAGTTGCAACCTTTTGTGAGCTTTTATTTATGGAAATAATCAGACTAAAGGTCCAATCATGAAAAGCTACAAGGAATCTACACACATTTCTTGTCAGGTTTTGCCAATATGGCATCACTCAGCTGTTGAAAAAACCGAGTTATAATATAATGCAACTGAAGAAAATTGAATGCCAAAATATCTATGTTAGTGAAGACTTTAGTTACTACCTTAGCCTTCTATTTATCGTTGCTTGGTAATTCTGATAAGGATTTTTGGTGCCCTAGATTCAATAGTGATTTACTTCTATGATGGTGAGTGCTCAGCTAATTGTCAGCAGTAAACTTTGGTAGTCTTAAATGCACCCATAAATAAAATGACACCTCTCATTTTCCTACTATATGTTTTCATTTATGCTTTTCAAATCTGTTCAACCTAGGATGCAAGAACTTTTCATTTTGTGATGAGGTGAGTTTGGTTATTTTGGCTAATTGGTATTATAAGGCTAGAATTTGCTCCAGTCGTATTCCTCTTATTATCTCTCTGCTGCCTACATAATCAATTTCAGCATTTCTTTCATTAATTGGGTTTAGTTCATATCATTGTGGAGGCTAATGATCTGTACTTATCAAAATGTTTATCCTATATTCTAATCGATAAATAATAATCTTCTCAGGGTTTGGGTATTGCAGATGAGGTTAAAAAGCACAAGGCCAACGACAAGTTCTGGTATAAATTTATACTGTGGTGCATGATTTACTTCATTTTATGTTGTAAGAGTGGAGCATATCTTGATACATTTTTTTTTTGGTCAGTATATCTTGATACATTATGAGACAAATTGTAGTCTAATGGTTCCAATTTCTGCTTCTGCTGGAAGGGAGAGAGAGACAACGTCAGAGAGTAATAAAAACAAATATCAGCTACTGCTCTCTCTCTCTATTACTCTCTAGCCGTTAAAACATACTAAGATTACTAATCTGATAAACTACTTTTATGATCTATTACGTACATACTGCACTTGGCTGCTCTCATAAAGCTGACTTAGGGTATTAGGTGCTACTGGAAACATAGGATCATATCGTTATTACTTAATGGGTACTGCTCCATGAAGTTGTCCTAGGATTGGCTAGGAAGCTCAAGTTATTACATGTCGTATTATAGATTTATAGTCATCGTGCACTCTGTCTACATTTTCTTTTGCACTCTCTCTCACCCAAAGACACCTCTAGCTTCACTGTAATGTTTTTAATATGTAAGATGTCCATCTGTGTAATTCTTAGAATAAGAACTAACTACTTGATGTAATTTGCAGGTTGTCCGTATCAAAGAAGAGTTGCAGCTGTGGGATGAAGAGTCTTAGTTATATAAAATACAGTTGGATGATGGGTGCATCTGTAACTTTTTAGTTAGTATATTTATTGTATGATACATTCTGAAATATAGTATAAGGTACAATACAAGAATGTAGAGGTGCCAATTGGCACCTTATTTTTTTTTAATCCAATCTCATAAATTTGCCACTGATATCAGTGGTATTCCAAAGCCACTAACATCAGTGTGGGTTTACATTCTGTCTTGCCTTGGATGAAGTTATTCCACTGTTGTTTTTTCAGTGCCCTTTGCCCCAATAGCACCTGCTATAGAGGGGACTGATTCCTCATTAGTGGCTGCATAGTGGCTAATGCCTTCAGCCACTGTTATCAGTCTCCTTTGTCCCAATAGGGACTAATTCAAATCAGTGGGGTTTGGGGAAATTTGTAGTAGTGTTTGTAGCCTCTTGTTTGTATTTTCCTATCAAAAAAATCACCACTTAAAAAATTTTGGAACCAAAACAACCAATTAAGTGCCCAATTAGTCCCATAGAAACTGTGGCGCACACCGTCCTTGACTGGAGATTTCTATCAAACTGAAGTGTCATCACACAAAAAGAGTGACAACGAAACCTAGATAGAGCAAACTGCCTAGTCCAAGCCTTCACTCACCAGTGAAAGAAACAGTGGATGAATTATGTTTTAACCTAAGCTAAAAAAAAAAATCATAGGACTCACCATCTGCCGCATGCACACATCCACACAGGAAGAAGAGGTCCATGGCGAAATTGGCGACCCCAGCTCCAATCTCTCAAAAACCTGTGTCGCTGTTTCTTGCCACCAACTTTGAAGCAAACTCATACTAGACCCCCAAAATAGTAGTCCTATGGAAAATACCAATCAGAGTCCGTAAAGAAAATCCATACCAGGTTTGCTGTACACCAAGGTATGGTTTCTCTGTTACCGGGACAGTTAGAAATGGGAAGAGCAATCACCATCCTCGCCGCTCCACCTACGCCATAATCCTTTATCGCCACCAGCGATTTCATTACTGAACCCTACTTGGACACACCTAGGTTAGCAACCGCCGCAACAAGAGATGGGGTTTGGTGGTAAACATTGGGTAGAACATAGAAGCGACCACGACGTACTTCGAAGCTTGAGGACAGAATTCGGTTAACCTCTACCATGCTTTTCCTCCAAATCCTAAAAGAGATATTTGGGGGGAAAAAACAGAAAACACTTTCCGAACTTTTACAAAAAGAAACAAAAAATCTAACACAAAAAATTACTCACCGATTATTTGTAGAGTTATCTTGAATCATTTTCATTGATTGTCATTTTCTTTCTTTGGTGCATATGCACGGTGAGTTGCTGACAACAAATTAATTAACGAAAAAATGTTCCATGATTATTTGGTCTAGTAGCACACATCATTTATCTGATTTTTTTTTTTTTTAAATAAAGGTTCATTGCATTAAATGACGAGCCAATAAACAAAAGTCTAACATACACTTAAAGACAGAAAAATGGCGGTGAAACAATCACGCTCCTATCTAAGTAATGTAAACTCATTACAAGTCAATTTGAGCCCGCTTCTAAAGTGGACACATAAACTAAGAACAACTCCTTGTCTTCTAGGGCAAAATCATTGATTAGTCTCTCCATTAGGCAGGCGCGCAATTGCGGTACCAACAGAGAGCCATTTTTTAGCAAACAAATAGGAGCAATTCCTTATCCATAAGCCGCTTGAAAAAATGTCAATCTTATTTTAGATAATTACCAACTCCCACAGAAGTCATGATCCGCAAACGATTGGTCCTGGACCAGATATCAGCCCAACTACCCAAGAAAGTCCACCTCTTGGGCCAGGTCCACTCTCACCCTTAAGTGATAAATGAGGGTGGCAAGGCACCCTCCTTCAAGGCCACAAAATAGATCCCAGCAGTTGAAGTTGGAGCCTAGGCCCAAAGGCTCAAGCCCAAACCTAAGCAAAGTCAACAGAAGCCCTAAGCGCCCTCTGCCATGCCCTCGCCGCCGCAAGCCAACTTTTGGAGGACGACCTTTCTAGCCGGTCATCAGATCACAAGAACACGGCCCCAGCAACGCTGCTCGATCAAAGCCGGAGTACCAAGTCGGTGCGAAACAACCTACCACGTTGGCCTCCCTCTGCCTCCGTGGACTGCCACCGATTCCTTCACCGAGAACTGCAATCTAAGACCCTAAGGTCTACGTCTCACTGCTCACAACTGTGAATCATCGATGCTATCCTGCCACCGCCATGCTCTGCCCATAACCAACCACCTCCAAATCTACTGAAACTAGCCACCCACCTGCTGGACTGACGAAGATCAGAGAAAAACGCCGCTGACACCGCGAAAACAAAACAAACACTGTCAGAGAGGCCTCCAAGTCAGAAACCTCTTGCCGCAAAACCACGATTGAAGCTGAGGACCCGCTCCGCGTCGCTGCCGTACCACTCCACGGACGTCGCCTTGCCTGAAGAACGCCGCCGCCAGTCGAAACCTAGGTTTCGAATTCCTAAGTCAATTTGAGAAGCTCGGAGACACTTTCTTTCAAATATGTCAGAGAAGAATATCTTTATCTGATTATTTGCTAAATGCTAATGCTTTTAACTTTTTAATTTTTAATTGTTAATTTTTATAATTATGTTTATTACACATCTTATATAGACTTTTTTTGTGTAGCTAAAATATGATTAGAGAGAGCAGAGCCTCCCAACTTGATTTATTAATGAACTTAATATCACAAACAGAATAAGGGAGGACAACGCTCATGCCCCTAGCCAAAAACTTAAGAACTACAGAGGTACTAACTTCCAGTCTAACAGATTAAAAGTGACAATAAAATAAAACTCAAATAATCCGAAAATTTGGAAGACCAAGTGAATCTCATTGACAAAGATCTAACTAAATCTCAAGCTCGTTCTATAATCAAACCAAGCTGAGCCAAGTTCAGTTCGAGCTTGAAAAAACATGAATCAAGTCAAACCAACGTGAATAAAATAGTTTTAAATTTGAGCCGATCTATGTTTCATACAAAGAGGCACTCTGATTTCCAACAATTAGCTTAAGTATTAACTTGAGCTGGCATTATAGTTAGGTCAGATTCAGTGTAGAATATGTTCTTTGGGTCAAGCCTGTCCCAAATTAGGCTGGCATATGACTTGACATCTTACTCTAATCCAGTACTTCGATTTTTAAATTTGATAGACTAATTACAGGTTTGCTAGTGCTAAATTAATTTCTGCAAGTACATTTATATTGGTGAAGAATATGGATCCATAGGATTTGAAAGAAAACATGTCTAAGTCCCGCCATCAATTCATGTTTAAAGAATTAATTCATCAATTGACCGTCGATTGGATGACATCTAAAGAGAATAAGATTTTGAAACATAGCAAGCTGCATGCAGGTAGCTTGGGATCTCTATGAGAATAGGAATAAGATGGCCATGATGGGTGTCAAAATATATAACCCCTAGGACAATGGCAGATCAACCTTTATTCAAGAATACATTCATATCATATATCAACAAGCTAGCTAGTAAAAGATTCCATCTAGCTTGAGATCGAATAGATCTAATGCTATCTATCAAATCTACTAGCTAGCTCAAAGACAAGGGATTGATAGACAAACATATCTAGTTATACCCACTAGCTTAATTTCTATGCAAAACCACTTATAAGAATCAAGAAATCAAGGGTCTTTGGAGAGACAGTTTGAATAAATGCTAGAATTCCATACCTGCTTATTTGGTGCTTTGTGCTCTATAAATCAAGGGCACATAGATCAGAAAGGAAGCCCATTGGTTGGAATTAGCTAGGGTCAGGTGACATATGCATGTCAGTTTAGTAAAACAGTGTAGAGGAGCTAGAGACATTACCACATGAGTGGTTTTGGGTAGGTATCAAGACCAAGGACAATGAAGGCCTAAATGACATCATAGGGTTGAAGTGAAAGATTTTTTGTATTGGTTTTGAAGCACCAATGTTAATATATGTTAGGACTTAGGAGCATTCTAAGGTGAGGAGGTTAGGTGACTGGGGGGAGGGAGACCGAGTTGGGCAAAGTGTGTGCATCCAAGCCCTTCTTAAGTTCTTATGGCTATAAAACTACTCCAACTTGTAGATTACTTTACAATAATTATACATATATATATATATATATATATATATATATATGTACCAACTCACTCTTTGCTTGTGTCTTCCCCTCACAACTGCTTATCTGTTACGTATTTGTATACATATATATTTGTCTGCCAACTTAATTGGCATTATATTTCACCAAATTGAAAATATCAACATCATGAACATATGTATGTTTGTTACTGTTTTCTTTTCTTTTCTTTAATTTGCTTTCCTTGGGCTGAACTACTGAAACTCATATTCAAGTCTTATGCGTCACTTAAGTCACAATTCACGAGTTCTTAAACATTATATGCAACATCTCATCTCATGATATATGAAGAGACAGTAGAATGCAATCTACAGGTCCAGCCCGAGCAAGGGTGCTCGAGATGCATGTTAGTTTAGAGTTTACTTTCTTTTGTTTTTGGTCACTTTTGAATAAGTGTGCATACAGTTCTCTTAGGGCAGTAACTAGTCTTACATTTTGACAATCCAAGCAAGTATGTTAATTATTTCTTGTAGGTGTTGGGTTCGATCTTGTGATAGTAGAAGCGGAATCTCTAAGGGGTAACTAGTCTTACATTTTGACTTTGAAGGTGGTTGGGGTGCTGAAGGTAACACCAATGGAGAGATTAGAGTTTTTGTTTCTCGTAAAAATATCTAAGGCGGTTAGCTTAATTATAAGGGTTTTTGTCTATTTACACCATTTTTAGAGATTTTTTTTCTACTTACCTCATTAAGTTTTTTTAATTCTCTCTTACTCATGACACTCTAAGGAGGTCTTTCTTAATTCTCTCTTCCATTAAGATTTTTTTTTTGTTTTTAAATTTTTAAAATACTATTTTACCCTCACCCCTTTGTTACTTAGAGAGAGAGAGAGAGAGAGAGAGAGAGAAATCAAGGGAGACTTCGCCGGAGCCCCGTCACCAACCTCCGGAGTCCGGCCAACTTTTGCCGAAGTCCTGTCAACGGTCTCCTGATTCCGGTCACCTGCTGCCGCCCACCGGAATTTGCTGAAAATCTCACCGGAAAGTTTTTTTTGCCTCCAATAGACATCTATTGCCCCCTAATAGATGGGCAATAGGGATATTGCCCCCCAATAGATGTCTATTATCTCCCAATAGAGCTTTTAGTTGCCATAATATGAACTAATCTCCCTAAATTTAGACAAATAAAACTTTGTTTAAAGAAAAAGAAGAAGAGATTATGTCAATTTAAAAACGTTTATTGCCCCCCAATAGGCGCCTATTGTCCCCCAATATACTTTTAACACACTTCTATTGCCCTAATAGAACTTCCTTTTTTCTTTTTTTTTTTCCATTCTGGGCCTTCTGCAGTACTGCCCCAATTTTACCAAAAAATTAAAAAATTGATTTGGGCACCCAGAGAAAAGCTCTGGGCACCCAGTCATCTTTCTCCTCTGCCACAAGAATTGAATGGGGTTGAGAGATTCACGGCGTCCTCTTCGTCCAGGTTGGCGACCCCTACTCCGACCACAACTGCTGGGAGAGGCAGTTGTACGCGTCGAGGATCTGATGCAGTAGACCATGTTCCGACTAGAGGACGAGTTTAGGACCTTGGTCTAGCGCAGCTGCGACAAGAAGCACCAAATCCCTACGACGCAGCCGATCACGGACTACGACATCGTCATCGGACGCGCTGCTTTCCGGGACCATCAACGATCTTCACGAGATCGCGTAGCGGTGGTGGCGATCTGCATTTGAGGGTCTCGTCGCCGTCGCTGTAGGCAACTTCACCGGTGACAACGTCGTCGACAATGAAGCGATGCAGAGAGAGACAGGAATAGAGAGAGAGAGAGAGAGAGAGAGAGAGAGAGAGAGAGAGAGAGAGAGAGAGAGAGAGAGAGAGTGGCATCATGTAGTTTTTTAATTAGGTGAAGGGCAAAGTTGTCATTTCTCTTAAAATTGGGTTAGTGGGAATAAAAATCTATTGCTGGGGTAAGTGGGATCATTTTAGCTCATTTTGGGGCTTTTGGTCAAGGACCCTAATTATAAAGAGTGTAATTTTAAAGATCATGTTTTAAGCAAGCCCAGAATTAATTTTGGGATGATATTGATCCCGATTAATTGGTAGATGCAATTGTCAAAGATATTATGTCCCTCTAATGTATTTCTCTGTTTCTAATGTAATTATATATAGATGTGATATTTTTTTTTACATGTCCAATTTTATGTAATATTTAACAAATTTTTTTTTTTTTGAATAAAGGGCCGGTGCGCTTCCCTCAAGCCTTGATTAATGAAACTGTTGAATACAGAGGGGGGACGTTGAGCCTAAACCAATGATTACAATATGCATCTAGACATATGTCCCGAAATAATATCAGGAATCTCTGCAAAACTCATGTATTCTAACAAGTACCAACTAGCAAAGAGTGCACAACTGGCTACTCTATTTGCTTTGACATAGCAGTGACATAATGGAAAGATAACTCGATATGTAACACGATTACAACATAGCATAATTACCAGATGCACAGCTTTCCCATTATGTTGCCGCTGGAGGATAGATCCAACGACACTTAGCTTCACCCTACCACTAGGCAATAGCGACCATTTGACGAAGCAAGGAACTCGCCGCCTACCTATAGTAGACAAGGCACTTTGAGTGCACACACAGGCACATAGCCCGACTAGCCCTACACAACTAATGTAGGGAATTATTGCTCGCATAAAGTGCAACATAACTAGAAAAAGTAAATAAATAAAAACATTAAATAACATATAACCTAAGGCTGGGCCCAAAAAGGCTCCAACCTAATATTCAGCCAACTATGGGCCCACTAGCAATACCCAAGCCCAAAGGGTCGAACCAGGAATTGGGCCGTAACCATCCCTCCCGGCCCAAGGCAAAGGCTGCACCGCGTCGCTCCAAGTCCGCCTCCCCAGCACTGCGTCAGGCTTCGACGCTGTCCAACCATTGATGATCAACGCCAGCCATCGCCGTTCCTACCCCACACCAACCAGTAACTGGAAAATCTGTCGTGAGACCCGAAACAATCGTCCAATCACCATCACCAGCCAACCCACCAACCTCCGATCTCATCCATCGAAGCCGGCCCGTCGATCGCCAACACCCACTAGACTTTGCTCCGACCCGGCAAGGTCCCAATCTCCCTCCAATCCTAACCTGTAGCCATGACACAGCCAATCCCATTCATCGAGAGAGAAGATGCAGGACACCTCCCGATCCCATCCTTCGAGCTTTAGGCACGCCCACCAAACAAGTAACCTGTCCAGCCGAACTCCGCATGAGCTGGCTAGGCCAGAGGCCGTCACCAACGCTGGGGCACAGTCGGACATGCACAAGCACTACCAAAGGCGTCCTAGAGAGGCACCCTAGAAAAAACTCCCACTCGGAAAACCCTAGAGAAAAACTATTTTTAAATTTGAGTCGTGTTACCGCTTAAAGACTAATGTTACCACTTCGACAATGGTAACTAGGAAAAAGGCATAGTTAAGGTAAAGAAGGCCCTCGGTAGAGTAAAGTAGGTTCTCATGAGTAGTTAAGTCTCAAAAGTCATAATTGTATGTACGTCATATGTTAACATATTGTAAAATTTTCTTGTGATAATTATATGTTTCCCAATATTCAACCAATACAAAAATAATAAAAATTGTAATGCGATTATTTTTTCTAATGAAGTGAATGATGCAGATTATATATCTTCTTGGTTAATCATATGCTTCCTCTTGTAGTCATTAAAGTTGTAACATTATTTAATTAGGGGAGTGAAATCATCTTATAATACACACTCCATGTTTCATTTTTCAGTATTTTTTTTTTTTTTTTTGTGGTGTGAATTGTAAAAATTGTGATATTGAGGTATTAAAATAAAAAATATAAAGTGTAAATTGTAAAATTGAGATTGCGAATTTTACTTCATTTCAATTATGAATTGTGAACTGTTGACCCATAGAATAGAGAGGTTAAAAATATAAAGTTCAGTGAAATTATCCTTCGAATTTGATTGGAAAACTTTATAGGGCACCCTACCCACCCCTTGGCCCATGGTACTGAGATATTGGTGGGGGTAATTGGTCCTATGAGATTATGATGGTGCCTTGTTGGGTGCATGCAAAGTCAATTTGATTTTGAGAGAACCAGCTGTACTAGCTAAGCCATTTTATAATATGATAAATTGTGTACACAAAGTGTATCCCCAGTGCTACAGTGCTACTTCCCCGCAGATCTAAATTTTACTACAGGAAAAATGTTACCACCACCGCAATGATTCAAAGGACGACCAAGAAAGAAACAAGGATTAAAAGCAAGTACCTAAATTCACTAACTTTTCAGAAAGGCCATTGAAAATTTTGTTGTGAGGAATATGATTGAGATTGGACTATATTATTTGGACTCTTTGTTTTTTAAGGTGCGGTTTCTGTTTGTGAAAGAAATTCAATGTTATATATTGTTAGCTTTTAAGAGCTGTGAGAAAGAATAGACTGGAATTTCTTTCACTCTCTTTCACTACTGTCCCAACAACGCATATACTGCGTTTCTAAATCCGCGCAATAATTACAAGAAGAGGATCTTATTTTTCATATGCATGTGCAATCGCTCACGTGAATGCATTATTAACGCAACAGGTTATGACTGAATAAGCTTGCACACCAGAATGTTTTGCTTTTCGATCCATGTCATTCTCTCAAGTTTTATTTTTTTATTTTTTTTTATTTTTTTATTTTTTTATTTTTTAAAGACAACTCGTCGATCATCTTGCCACTATTAGATAGACCACTTGAAAATTTCACACACAGAAAAATTTGTGCTCCAGTACTACTACATAGCGCTTCAAATTCAATCCAACTCATCATTCATGACCATCTCTCATAGGTATTTGTACAATTGTTTACAGGGGAAGCCAAGGCCTTGCATTTTATTACTGCTGTTAAAAAAATGCAAGTCCATCTAGGTCTGGATCGGGGATTGCAATTAACCAGCTAGTTTTATTATGCCACAATTGGGCTAGGGTTTTGATTCCCTCAGCCCACCTATTATGGAAATCTAGATGATCAGGTGTAGAACCGTAGGAGTTGCTCAAAAAGTTTCGTTGGAACTGTATTTATTGTTTTCAATTTTCCTTAATCGACTCTAACAGCTTCTCTATACTTTTTGTATTATAGGGAAGCAAAAGTTAAAACTTTAGCCTCTTTTTCTTCTCCAACTCTAACAGATTCTCTATTTTACAGCAATCTTTAAAATCTTTATAATTATTCCTTAAAATTTTAGAGAATCCTATAAATTTAGAGAATTTGGTTTTCTCTTTCCTCACTACCCCTAAAATGGGGATAGTTATAGGAAATCTGTTGGAGCAAAAGATGTGAATTTTTCTCTAAAATAGAGAAAAATTAAAATTTGGGGAAGCTGTTGGAGTTGCTCAATATCCCTTTCGTGGGTCAATAAACAAAAAAATGAGTACAAAATTTGGGTGAGATCATTTTGCCCCATCAATTAGAGTGCCGTCCGGCATTTTATATCAAAAGGGGAGGGAGGTGTTGCTCTCAGGCTCGCCTTCTTTTGGATCGCGGGTTCTATTTCGGGCTAATGGTTTCGGTGTTTTGAAGGTTGTGGAAGCGCTTGGTTGTGGGGCCATTATGCTCGAGGCCTATGACCATTATGAAGGTGCGGACGCTTTTGGCTGGTAGGAAGCTGCTCCAGTGGCGGATTAGATCTTGTCTAGTGCTGGAGCGGATTGTTTAGTTGCACCAGCAGGTTTGGTGGAAGGGATGGCCGCCTTCGATTCTCAGGTGATAAGGCCACTGGACTGAGTTGGTGGTAGCAACGGCTCCGGCGACCTCGCTCAAGTTCTATTGGTCCAGGTTGCAAGGGTAAGGGTAGTGGGAATGAGTTAGGCTTTTAGGTCTTAGCCCATTTTCCCTCCTCTCTCTGGCTTGGGTTGGGCTGTTGTGGGTTGGCCTCAACACCCCTATAATGCCTTAGATTGAAGCTTTTTGCTGTTTTGGAAGCGGAAACCTACACCATGAGCGTCTTAGGCGTCGATGTTTTTGAAGACAGTGGTTTTATTCCAGAGTTGCGTAGGAGTAGGATGGTTTTTATTTCTTGTATTTGGCTTTTAGTCTTGCATTTTCTTGTTTAGATTGTAGTCTTTTTGAATAGGGTGGTTTTAGTTAGGAGTGTTGCTATTGCGACTTCCAAATTTGCTCACTTGACCTCACTCTATTATGAATTATTAAATGACAAATATAACCTACTATAAATGACAATAATTATACCAACAAAATATTACATTAATTTTCTATAGACTTTCCAATTTAATAATATTAGATTGCATTCTTTATTATTTTCCTTATCTATTTTAATTTTTCAATTTCACTACATACTCAATAAAGTATATATATATATATATATATATATATTTAATAAGAGTTAAAACTATGATTATGTGATATAAAAATGGGTGCGGCTATTGCCACCCTACCATTTTCTTTGTTCACCCTACTTGCTCATTACACCCTACATTTTAATTTCAATTATTAAATTTACTTATTTAACCCATTTCTCTTTCCAACAATATCCTTATATGACATATCCAATTAGAAAATAAATATTTTTAACGAAAATCTCTCATTTAATTTATTCTCATAAAAAAATTAAAATTTATTAAAGTTTCCTAAAAAAAATCATAATCTGATGTACTCCCATTTTTAAAATTTTTTTTCTTTCGATTTCAATGTTCTCTATTTCAATCTATGTAAAAAAAATTAGTAAATTTACAACTATGATCAATGAAGAAGAGATTGATTTTTTCTTCTTCTTGTTTTAAATTTTTACTTTCGGTGTTAACAAAAAATATTGCAAAGATTTTGATGAAGTCAAAGGTAATAGTTTTGTAAATTGAATAACGAATTAACGATGAGGAGGCAACAAAAAGACAAAAAAATAGTAATAAATTCAAATTTGGGTTGAGAAGATAAAGATTAATGTTATCTAATGAGAAATTAAGTAGCATTTGTATTTAATTAATTACTTATATATTTATTTTTTCTTACATATTTGGATTTTAGAAAATTAGTGTACTTAGTAGTCATTTTGAACTTAGGTAATATAGTCTTTCAATAATTTAAATATTTGTAGGGTGAACTAAGAAAATGGTAGTGTGACAATAGCTGCACCCTATAAAAATATATGATATACATGTTGAACGCATATTGGCATGGTGAGGGAAAACAAAACAAATTATATTATGACCTAAATCTAAGTCTATCCATTATATTTACAAAATTATATATATAAAAACAAAAAAAACAAAAAATGAGCTAGCAATTTTTTAAATCAAATATTTAAATAATTAATCATAAGGTACATAAAATAAACATTAAGAAAAAATGATTAATCTTCATATTTTTTTGAGGAGCTAAAAAAGAAAAAAAAATTAAAAAAAAAACCACAAAATAGTTCATGTTATTTTCTTGTTTATTAAAAATTAATTTTTAAAACTCAATACCTTGTGTTTAATTTTTTTTATTGAAAAAGAAATTTATGCTGTCTGATTAAGGAATAGATATGTAATTAACATTTATAGAGTAATTAATTCATTAAATTAACTAAGTTTTTATTTTAAAGATAATAGTTTGTTTGCAAATTATATGAGTGACATTATTTGAGGAAATTCAGTGAGGTTTAGTGAGTAAATTTAGTATTAGAAAATTTGATAGGAGGTGAAGTGAGTAAATTTGGAGGTTCCAATAGAAAAACTCTTTAGTTAGACCTCCAAATTTGATATTTAGACCTCCAACTTTTTTAAATTATTAATAGACTTTGTCAAGTCATATGAAAAGACAAATAAGGACAAAGTGAGGAAAATGAAAAAAAAAATTACTCTTCTCACCTCCCCAAATATAACATTCAATTAAATTGTTTTATTTTTTTTTTCCGGAATTTCCTTATATTGTCATATAGTTTTACAATTTACCTAAAACAATTAAGTAAAAATAATAATTTCTATACATGACCTATCATTTAATACAAAAGTAAATTCAAAACAATCTGATTTGGAATTTTCTTAATCTAAATTAATTGAATATTATGATAGAGTTATTACTCAATCTTCCGACCAACAACCCTTGAAATCCTTCTTTTAGCAAATTCAAAGTGATTCTAGCAATATATCAAGATCAAGAACCAACCATTTGATTAATTTTGGTGGAGGAGAGACATACTCATGAGAGAGCAATATCATGTGATTTTGATTCATTCTTCTTCTCGTGGTTGAAGATAGAGATAAAAAGTAGAGTAACAGATTATTGTATCTTATATTCAAGGGTGTTTTGGTAAAAATAAGGAGGTCTATTTAGCTTTTCAAGTATTCTAAAAATTATAGGAGGTCCAAATAGCAAATTTAGAGGTCTAACTAGAACCACCCTTTTGAATAATTGAGCATTAAGATGTAATATGAGGGATCATCGAATCCCTCAAGATTAATTGACCGATGAGGTTGTGTATGATCTTTTGATATCAATGAAATTTATCCATTCCCCTCAAAAGAAAAAGAAAAAATATATCCCTTTTGTGAATTTGTTTTTTTTAAACCCACCTGAGCACTTTGAATTGAACAACTTAAACCACAAAGTCATTATCCAGTTAAATTCACAAGTATCTCTCTCTCTCTCTCTCTGGTTCTATTTTTGCTGCAGTCATTAAATTAATAATCCATTCTTCTAAAAAAAAAAAAAAATTAATCCATGCATGTCCAACTTGCAGAAAACAAATATCATTGATCGATCCATCATATTCATGAAGTGAGGGCTAGCTAGCACATTGATTCCAATTGCTTGGTACCCAAGACATAAGTGCATCTATCTACTTATCCACATAAAAGAACAATTTTTATGGCTTTGCATAATTTTCTTTAATTTCTCTGTTTTGATGATTAGAGATTCTTCCTTTTATCTATATTTTATGCTCGATCTGCTAGAGATTTCATGGACCAAGTATATGGCTGGTGGATTTTACTTTCATATGTCTTTAAGTTACTGTTAAACCTTTGTCCCCTTTAAATCATTCCAAAATAATGTGATATGCAAACCCATCAAATTCTTAATAGGATATTCCAGCTTGTTAGGATAGGACCACTAAGCACGGAAGGAGAAAAAGGGTTGTTATGAGCGTAAGCTTTCAAAGATTAATTGGTCTTTCATGCTAGCTGAATCAGCATATATATAAATATTCAGCGATTGGTGTCCCAGCTAAGGACCACTTTTAGCTATAAAAAGGACCAGACTTTTCTCAATCAATGTCAAACAATAAAATGGCGCCTAACCTAGTCCATTGTGCTCCACTGCTACAGCTCATTGAATTATATGGGAAAATCAAAATTGCAGAAACATGCAAATCTTTCATTCAGTTAGAACAGTGCCCTGCTCCTCGGGGTATCTTTAGTCACTGAAATAGACAACCTGCATAGTTCAGTCAAGAACTGGCTCAAATAGGAGATACTAATTTCACTTATAGAGTGAGTTATCCTATAATAAACCAGTCAGTGAGTCAGACACTGAAAACGTATGATTATGTATAATCTAAGTGATCGATCATAATGGGAACCTTGAAGACATGGTAGAAACATTTTGGTACACAAAAATATAATCGAATATGGGTCTTTCTGAAATCTCGTTATCATATCCCTAGAGGTTACTGGACCACTCCACTTCATCATCTTTTTCTATATTTGGGTCTTCGGAAGCTGACCCAACGGTTGTATCCTCTGTAAGAAGATATCTGCAGCATCTATATTAGGGTTTACATATCAGAAGCAAAGGGTAATAGCTGTAATGAATGCTTTCAAAATAATTTGTTGCCTTTATTGTTTATTCTGTACGTAATTTTCTTTCTTTTTTTAAATTCCTTCTTCTCATCCCACCCACCAAACTTCCTAAACTATGTTAATTAGTTTCAATTAGTTTCCTTGATCATTTTTTTGAAAGAAATAGTCAACTCATACTGAAGTTCAGTAAAATTACACCTAATAATGACCCGCTCAGTAGAGCTGTTAGATAGGGTCACTACCAAAGTAATTCGACCTTTTTCAGGAGATTAATAAGCACATCCAGAAGCTACCCAACACTACCCACAAGGAAAAAATAGCGTAGGCTTTGTGGGTAACCCTGACGACATTCCTCAAACCTTAGTCCGAACCTAGAAGCCCAAGTCTCTAGCTTGATGCCCAAGGAACAACCCTAGCCCAATCAACCCCCAACATCTTGGCTGCAGCGCTGTAGCCACTCTTCTGACGTAGCTCTGATTTCTAGACCACCGTCATTTCGTCAGCCACCATCTTTCCAATGATCACACCCGCCTTGACATCCACAGCTGCACTACCCCTTACATCCCTTAGCCCCATCTTAACCGATGCATGAGCACCACCATGCAACACCCCCAGTCGCCATCAATCATCTCCCGGCCACCAATCCCCCCGCACAATGCTGCTCGGAGCAGTACCATGCCCAAGTCGATCGGCATTAACTTTCGCATCCAAACCACCGAGACACTGGCAGATCTCCATCGAAAACTCATCTCCAAAGAAATTTGAGAATTTGCAATGAGAAACCACAACAAATATTTGATTCTGGATAAAAATGGGAGGGAATGATTACGGAGTAAAAAGATTCATGCGTTTACTAACATATAAAAGAATCGGAATGATTCCGGATAAAGGTATTCATACGTTTACTAACACATGATGGAATCAAAATAAGTATAGGTCCCACCTCCTTATAAGGAATCGATTCCTGAATACTCAGGAATTTGATTATGAAGGGGGGGGGGGATGGGTTTAGGAATCAACCTTCCTGAATCAATACTGATTCCTTTCTTCTCCCATTCCAGTTGTCTCCGATTCATGATTATTTTTCATTCCAAGTAAGTAAACATGCCATAAAAGTTTTTGTTCAACAACAAAAAAATCATTTGTAGAGTAAACAAATATTTGAATTATTGAAAGACTATAGTACCCAAATGCAAAATGACTAATAAGTACACTAATTTTTTAAAATTTAAATCTTTAAGGAAAACTAAATACATGACTAATTAAATACAAAACTACTTAATTTCTCTTATGATAACATTAATCTTCATCTTCTCCATCCAATTTTCAATTTATTACAATTTTCTTTTTTCTTTTTTTGTTGCGTCCTCATTTTAATTCTTTATTCAATTAACAAAATCATTAGTGTTAACTTCATCAAAAGCTTTATAATACCTTTATAAACACCGAAAGTAAAAAATTTAAAACATGAAGAAAAAAAACAATATTTTTTTCATTGCTCATAGTAGCACTTACTAATTTTTTAATATGGATTGGAATAAACGAACATTGAAACTGAATGGAAAAAATAAAAAAAATGGAAGTAAATCAAATTATGATTTTATTAGGAAACTATAATATATTTTAGGACGTTTTTTTTAATTGATATAAATTAAATGAGAAATTTTCGTTAAACAAAATTTCTTTTTTAATTTGATATGTCATATGATGGAGGATATTCCTGGAAAGAGAAATTGGTTGGATAAGTAAATCTAATAATTGAAATTAAAATGTAGGGTGTAATGAGCAAGTAAGGTAAACAAAGAAAATTATAAGGTGGCAATAACCTCACCCTAAAGATAATTAGTTGTATAGTAGAAACCCATAGAGGCACAATAGTGTAGAACCTCATCCATATGTTGGAATAACAACGAAAGTGTAAAATAAAAAATAATAATTTTTGGTAGGGAGCTATGATGCATGAATGACACACAATATTGGAGATTTACAGTCCAGAGCCATGTACAGAGCTCCTACAGAGAGATATGGAGGAGACTCTCAAAATACTTGATGGCCTTAAATCTTCCTAACTCTCATAATCTATGAAGTCACTAACTCTCACCATTATTCTCACCATTATTTTCACCATAACTCTCAACATAATTCTAAATAAATGTTATTTCCAACATCCTCCCTTAATTTAGAATTACTCTAACTTCAAGTTCTTCATCATGAGTCTTGCCTTCACAGCTTCATGGTCACCTTCAATGACTCAATCCATTCTTTCTTCTTTTGTTCAACTTGCTTCATTGTCTCTTTGACATGCATCCACGTCATTCTTGTACTTGTCTTCACACAACAAGAAAATTTCCAAAATCTTCTTCACACAATACCAGCACCTTGATCTGCTTGGCATTAGTGACACTTTTCTAGTCAGTGGCGTATCTAGTAGGTGGCTGTAGCCCAACCCAAAATGCTTCAAAGATTTCATGTATTATAAGTCCTAAATTTCACATCCTAAATTTCACCAAACTCATCTGTGGTTCAATTGGCAAAGTGACATGTTCATTTCCCTCAAGACCACGATTCGACTCCTCTTAAAGGCATGCATAATGGCAATTCATGCCTGTTTTTTTGTTTCGTCATTTTCTTCTCCCCAATTTTGTTCTTTTGTTCCTTTTTGTTGTTGTTACTATTTTCCCTTTTTTTTTCCACCCTTTTTCTCTTTTTTTTTTTCCTTTTGTTACAACATTTTTATTAGTATATTTTAAAATTTTCTTGCTTGTTTTTTTTTTTTGGCTCTTTCGCCATTTTCTCCACGAGAAGTTTTAAATACACATATCTAATTACTTAATACACCACCCATTTAATTTCTTATTATAATATTTTACTAAATACACAACCCAAAGTACCTAAAATATCCTTAATCTCAAAAATCATGAAACATCCTATTATTTGACTATATTAAGGCTACTATTTAATATCATTAGTATATTCTAGTATATTAATTGATGTTTCTATTATTTGACTATATTAAGGCTACTATTTAATATCATTAGTGTATTCTAGTATATTAATTGATGTTTTGTAAATTACCATATTGATTACTTGTGTTAATTATTGAGAAATCTATAAAGATTTATTATTGTTCACTTTAAATAGATGCATGTAAATATGTTTTGTATTATTTGAGTTCTCATCCACCAAACACCATGTTGATTAAGTATAAAATTATGAGTTGAACATTTAACTAAAACTATATTAGTAGTTTCTCACAATGGCGGAACTACAAAGTTGTCATTAGAGGGGCCAAACAAATTAACAATTACAATTTTTTTCACCCGTGATGTTTTATATTAGAAAATAAATGGATTGATCATATCTCTTAGAAAAAAAAAAGGAAATTAACTAAAAAATGGAAGTAAAGCAATCCGTTTTAAAAATATTTAATGTCATTGATTTTGAAATTCTAAATATTATGGTTTCTAACCTCATTTAAGTCAAATAGGACAAGATTGAGAGAATAAACTTTTCTGATATACAATTACACCCATTCTGTGGTGTATATAAACAGATTACAATCGTACTACACCTATTGTGTACTACTGTACTACAACACATACAAGGTAAGTATTTACTACAATATATTCCCTTGTAGCCTATTCCTAATAGGTAACGGTGACTCACACTAACACTCCCCCTCAAGTTGGCGCATATACATCAACCATGCCCAACTTGCTTAGTGAGTCATAAAACGCTTTTCTGGAAACTCCTTTGGTAAGTACATCTGCAAGTTGTTCTTCAGTTGGAACAAAAGGAAAGCTAATGATTTTGGCATCTAGCTTCTCCTTTATAAAGTGACGATCAACCTCCACATGCTTAGTACGATCATGCTGTACTGGATTCTGTGATATGTCAATAGCTGCCTTGTTGTCACAATACAACTACATAGAATTTTTTAGTATGAAACCTAGATCACGTAACAGATTTCTCAGCCACAACAATTCACACACTCCGTGAGCCATACCTCTATACTCCGCCTCAGCACTAGAACGTGCCACAACTTTCTGTTTCTTACTCTTCCATGTAACCAAATTACCTCCCACAAAGGTAAAGTAACCTGATGTCGACCTCCTGTCTGTGATATTTCCAGCCCAATCTGCATCTGTGAAGCCACAAACCTCAAGAATGTTGTTGTGTTTAGAAAATAGTACTCCCCTACCTGGAGCTGACTTCAAATACTTCAGAATTCGCATAACAGCATCCATGTGACTCTCACTCGGATTATGCATGAACTGACTCACCACGCTCACTGCATATGCAACGTCAGGTCTGGTATGAGCCAAATAAATCAAGCGCCCAACTAACCTCTGATAGCGAGCTCGGTCAGTTGGTACCTGATCTGGATACTCAGCTAAACCATGGTTCTGCTCAATAGGAGTATCCATAGGTCTGCAATCTAATAAACCTGTCTCTGTCAACAAGTCAAGAACATACTTCCTCTGGCACAGATAGATTCCTTCTCTCCCCCTGGCTACCTCAATTCCTAAGAAGTACTTAAGCTCACCCAAGTCCTTCATCTCAAACTCAGAAGCTAGCTGTCTCTGCAGTCTACCCATCTCAACAGTGTCATTACCAGTGATTACCATATCATCCACATAGATAATTAGAGCTGTTACCTTCCCCTGTTGATGCTTGAGGAACAAGGTATGGTCTGAGTTGCTCTGCCTGTAACCAACCTTCCGCATGAACTGTGAAAATCTTCCAAACCAAGCACGAGGTGACTGTTTGAGACCATACAGAGACTTTCTCAATTTGCATACAAACTCACCAGGAGAAGCAACTACATACCCTGGTGGGAGGCTCATGTATACTTCCTCGGCTAACTCTCCATGAAGAAATGCATTCTTGACATCAAATTGTCGGAGTGGCCAGTTTAAACTAGCAGCGAACGAGAGCAGAACCCGAATAGTATTCATCTTGGCAACAGGAGCAAAAGTTTCATCATAGTCTATACCATATGTCTGAGTAAATCCCTTTGCTACAAGACGTGCTTTGTATCGATTCACTGATCCATCTGCATTATGCTTCACGGTAAACACCCAACGACAACCTACAGCCTTCTTGCCTTGTGGTGGAGGCACAAGTTGCCAAGTACTGTTCTTCTGCAACGCCTCCATCTCTTCATCCATAGCCTTCCTCCACTTTGGATCCCCCAATGCATCCTGCACTTTGTTAGGTACTGATACAGCAGATATTTGATTCACAAATGATGCATATGACTTAGACAACCTCTTAGTGGACATAAAGTTGGCTACTGGATATGTTGATTTGGCAGTAAGAGTAGGTTCATATCTTTTGGCTGATTGACCTCGAGTGGTCCTATGTGGTAATTCATATTTCTCACCATTAGACTCACTACTACTAGTATCAGTGGATGGACATACCTCAAATGGATGATCTTCAGTACCAGGAAGCTGTGGGTCAGGGGTAGAAGCGATGGCAGGAGGGGCAGTTGTGTCTTCAACCTCATTTTGAGTGATGGGAACTGGTGCTTCTGCTGCTGGGGGAGGCAAGCTAATAGTTTCAACCGGATCATTCAAAAAACCTCCTGGCTGTGTACCTTCTCCTTCTCCCTCTGATTCCTCCCCCTTTCCATGATATAGCTCTTCAAAATATGAATTCTCCCCCTGAAGAGCTGTATCTGAAGAGGAGAAATAACACATGTCTTCAAAGAAAGTCACATCCATAGTGACATAATACTTTCTGGTGGGTGGATGATAACACTTGTACCCCTTCTGAAGACCGCCGTAGCCAACAAACACACACTTAAGGGCCCGAGCATCCAACTTAGACCTCTGAGTTTTGGGTACATGGACAAAGGCAACACAACCAAAAACACGAGCTGGAAGATTGTGAAAAGATGGTAAGGAGACATGAGAGGCGAGAACCTCAAATGGAATTTTGCCCTGAAGGACACTAGATGGAAGACGATTGATAAGATGAGAGGAAGCATGTATAGCATCGCCCCAAAGATACTTAGGCATATGAGCACTAAAAAGAAGGGCACGAGCCATATCAAGTAAATGACGGTTTTTCCGTTCGGACACTCCATTCTGTTCTGGTGTTTGTGGACACGTGGTTTGGTGAACAATCCCATGGTTTTGAAAAAACTCTTGGAACACATGATTAACATACTCCCCCCCATTGTCAGAACGAAGGACTTTAATGGTGCTATGATATTGTGTTTGAACAAGATGACGAAAGGTTTGAAAAGCAGGGAAGACTTCATCTTTGGTTTTAAGAAGAGCAACCCATGACAGTCTTGTACAATCATCAATAAACAACACAAAATATCGCATACCCGAGACAGTAGGCTCTCGAGAAGGTCCCCAAACATCAGAATGAATCAACTCAAAAGGAATAACACTTTTATTAGAAATACTAGGAGAATAAGTAGCACGATGACTCTTGGCCAAAACACATGTTTCACAATGTAAAACTGACTCATCCACACCAATAAACAGAGTAGGCATGGTTTTCTTCATAAGACTAAAAGATGGATGCCCTAAACGGCGATGCCATAACCAAATCTCACTTAGCTTATCAGAAGTCGAAGTCAAAGCGGCTCGGGACGGTGCTCCTGGTTTCTCTCCTGCGTATGTCTGATCCAGATGAAACAACCGGCCCCTCAGATACCCCCGACCGACTATCTCCCTGGTGAGAAGATCCTGAAAAATCACATACATAGGATAAAAGGTTACAGAGCATTTAGACTCGGTGTTCAATTGTGGGACAGATATCAAGTGATGAGATAAGTCAGGCACATATAACACATTATGAAGTTCTAAGGTAGGAGTAAGACGCACTGACCCTGACCCTAACACAGGAAAAGCCTCACCATTGGCATTGGTTACATAGGACACTGATGGGGAAGACAATTCAGTAAAATATGATTTATCATAAGTCATATGATCGGAGGCACCCGAATCAATAATCCATGTATCAGAACCAACAAAGTTAGAAATCTGTAAAGCCATACCAATTTTACCTCGACCAGCTATAGAGGCTGTAGGGGTAGCTCCACCTGCTGTATGATGATCTTGGCCAGCCACTCCATAGAAATCCGGTTCTTGGACCAAGTGAACCGCAGCTGCTTTCCCCTTAGGGCGATAACCTGGTTTTTTAGGTTTAAGATGTGGGTTCAACTTCCAACAAGTCTCCCGAACATGCCCAAGATCGTTGCAATAAGAGCATTGAGGACGAGGACGGTTGGAGAAGCCTTGCGGGAAACCTTGCTGATGAAGTGGGGCTGAACTCTGTTGCTGAAGGAAAGGTGCAGGTGACTTGGCCTGAATGGCTAGGCTAGATACTTCAACCTGTGCATGTTTGACACTTTCCTGCTGAGACTCATCCTTGCGGATGTATGTAAAAGCTGTGTTCAAACTAGGAGGGTCTGTCATTCTGAGCAATTCTCCCTTGGCACTGCTATGTTTCTCATCAAGCCCTCTCAGGAAGACATGAACCCTTTCTAGCTCCTTCTCCTTCTGGTACCACACAAGATCTTCCTGATTCTTGATCTTGCAGGGACGCTTCTGATCAATTTCAGCCCATACATTCTTCAGCTTGGTGAAAAACACCGACACAGGTTGCCCATTCTGTTGCATTCCTGCAGCTTTGCACATGAGTTCATGAACCTGTATAAAATCAGACTCATTTGTATAGAGATCTCCTAATGTCTTCCATATGGCCTCAGCAGTTGCACATTCCTCTACCATCTGTAGCACATCATCAGTCATGGCTCTAAATAAAATAGACATTACTAACCCATCATCATCTTCCCACTTAGCATAGGATTCTATGTCATCTTCACTAGGAACCTTGATTGTTCCTGTCACATGTCCCATCTTGTGTATCCCGCGAAGATAAACGGACATAATCTTCTTCCATGTTCGGAAATTGGTACCAGTGAGCTTGGTACCACCAAACGAACCACCTTCTGAGCTCTTAACAGAGACCTCAACTTTCTGAACCTCAGTGGTCTTAGAACCCTGACCTTCACTTTGATCACCACCCATCACAACAATACAGTAACAAGGAACACAGAGTATGCAGCGGAAAAAGGTATTCCAACAATTGCAGCGATATATATGATTTTTTTTTTTTTTTTTTGAAAATTGTTGGGATTGACCGAGTTGGTCGAGTTGACCGAGTTACCGGGTTGATTGGGTGACCGAGTGGACTGGGTTACTGAGTCGACCGGGGTACCTACTGACCGAGGTACCGAGTTGCGGGTCTGACCGAGAGGAGATGGACGACCGGAAGGGGGCGACGCCGGACTGGGTGGAGGTCACTATCGTGGTCGTCGACCGAAGAGATTCGGCGATCTGAGGCGAGCTTCGGCGATCTGAGGCGTTGCAGATCGATCTGATGTCAGACGAAGGCGGTCTGGGACGGAAGACGAGGCCGGTCTGGACTGAAAGTCAGGGAGAAGGGCGCCGGCGATCTGAGACGGACCGGAGCGATCTGTCTTTTGCTGAAGATGAGGCCGAGCGAACGACGCCGAGTTGCTGGTCTGAAGAGATGGAGAAGAGACTGAAGAGGACGTCGAACGACGTCGTTTCAAGGCTCCAAAGAATTGGCTTTTAACCCAATTGTTTTTCCTCAGATTGGGAAAAAACTGAAATAAAGAGACAAAGTCCTTTTCGGATCTTTGCCTGATACCAAGTCAAATAGGACAAGATTGAGAGAATAAACTTTTCTGATATACAATTACACCCATTCTGTGGTGTATATAAACAGATTACAATCGTACTACACCTATTGTGTACTACTGTACTACAACACATACAAGGTAAGTATTTACTACAATATATTCCCTTGTAGCCTATTCCTAATAGGTAACGGTGACTCACACTAACAATTTAATTACAATTTATATAAGAAAAAATTAAATTAGATAGTTTCTAACTTTATTCTTGTATTAAATTAGGAGGCTCATCAATTTGAAAGCCAAGATACTTAGTTGTACAGGAAAGCCAAGATACTTAGTTTCCAACCAAGATACTTATTCTTGTATTAAATGGAGATCCTCATCAAAGCTGTTGCTCAGACTATGCCTCTATATGCAATGAATTGTTACTTGTTGCCAAAGGTTTTGTGTGATGATATTCATAAGTTATGTGCTTCTTTCTTTTGGGGAGATACAGATGACAAAAAGAAGATTCATTGGAGAAGCTGGGAATGTTTATGTCTGACAAAGTATGAAGGAGGTATGGCTTTTAAGAATTTATATGCTTATAACCTAGCTATGTTGGCCAAGCAAGGGTGGCGACTTGTTACAAATCCATCTTCACTAATTGCAAGACTGTACAAAGCTAGAGACTTTCCAAATTGTGATTTTTGGCATGCAGAGTTGGGGGACGCCCCATCGTTTTCTTGGAGAAGCATTCTTGCAGGTAGACCTATCCTAAAGGCTGGTATTAAATGGCAAATTGGGGATGGTGTGAAGGTTAACATTTGGAGTGAGCAATGGATACCGAACTATTCAGAAGTCCTTATTCAACGACCTTCCAATACAGCGGTGGAACTTGTCTCTGATATCATTGATACATCGACTCGGCAATCGATTTCAGCCATTGTTGATGGAGTCTTTCATCCATCAGTTGCGGCCAAAGTGCTTAGTATCCCACTGGGAAGGCATGGTTCATGTGACAAGTATTATTCGTCTCCTAACATAAGGGGTTGGTATATAGTGAGGAGTACCTACTGGATAGCTAGGACACATGTCCTAGATAACGCACTAGCCTCATCATCTCGGGGGGACCCTTTCCAAGCGCTGTGGAAAAAGATTTGGAAGGCTTGTACAAGTACCAGGCAAAGTTCATATATGTGCCTGGAGAGCATGCTGTAATCTTCTACCCACTTGGGAAAGGCTTACTACCAAAGGGTATGAGGGCGAGATTTCCTTCCCTGTATGCCAAGCTGTAGTGGAAGGCTTAGCTCATCTCTTCTGTAAGTGTACTATAGCTACTACCCTACTGTCCCAAGCTCCCTTTCACTTGCAGGAGACGCTGCTTCCTAATCTTACCTTTCGAGAATGGATGTTGGAGCAAGCTCTCCATCTCAATATGGAAGTTTTGAAAAACTTCTAATGATTATATGGGGCTATGGAAGTATAGGAACATGAACCTATGGGAGAACAAAGCCAGGTCTGCCTCAGAGATCTTCTTCAGTTGTATTACCTGGTTAGAGGAATTTCAGGATGCTCGAGCTAAAGTGATTGTACCATCCACACGCATAAACAGGGTTTGGAGCCCAGAACATGTTGCTAATCTCACTTTAAATGTTGATGGTGCTTTTCTTCCCCAACTAACTAAAAGTGGTCTTAGGGGAATCCTTCGAAATGCTCAAGGTGAAGTCCAGGCTGCATACCAAATTGCAGTTCATTTTGTCAGCTCGGCTATGCATGTTGAACTCCTGGCCATCAAAGCAAACTTGCAACTCATTGGTTTGTATATCTACCAGTCGGTGTGTATCACTTCGGATTGTTTGTTAGCTGTCCAAGATATTAACAGCAGCTCTCCCACTCTTTCAGAGTATGAGACCTTGATTGAGGAAATCCAGTTCATGCTACATCATTAATTTGCAGCAAGTCCAGCTCTCCTACACCCCTCGTACTTGTAATAAAATAGCACATAGGATGCCTAGTTTAGCTTTTGAATCTGAAGAGACTTTCTGTTGGCTTCAGACCACTCCGGATTGCATCTGAGACATTGTACTAAAGGAGATTCCTCCTCCTTCTTAGTCTATTAATCCCATTCTTTTTTACCTGAAAAAAAAAAATTAAGAGGCCATGTATAGAAATTTATTGTGTTTATTTAACTATTTATACATAAATAGAATAATATAAGGAAAATATGAGTATATGACTATCATAGATGTCTGTTTTGATCATTTAATCTAGCTCAAAATCTAATTTGAAATATAAAATAATAGAAATGTGTACTAAGTGATTAGGTGTGTGTATTTAAAATTTCTCTTTCTTCACCCTTCTTCTCTTTAGTTACAATTATTTTTTTAAATTTAGTCTCAAAATTCTTGGAAGCATTATTGATAGGAAAAAAAAAAAATTATGAGCAACCCATAAATTAGCCCACCCCAAATGTATGTCCTGGATCCGCCACTGTTTCTAGTCACTTCGGATCATTCTCAATTAGTTTCCTGCAACAATAAAGAAAAAGTAAAAACTGGAAATAACTGACCAAGATATGATTCACTGCGCTTAGAACTCTCTTCCAAATGAACCAGCAGCATGCACCTGTTGACTCGAGTACTGATACAAATACATGCAGAAGCAACCAATTCATACTGTAATTTAATATCAGGGTACAGGTTCAGTTCAGGTGGCCAGCTATGGAGGTTTTGGAATATTGTTCAGAAGAAAGATCCGAAAACACATTTCCGAGGATTGAACTCAATTACCCAAGTACATCGATCCTCTTTGGCATTTTGCTTAATTATATGTAAGTCCAAAACATACTGACAGTGATATGCAGGTTAGGGCTGCATGCATGTATGAACCCAATAACTCGATCATCGCCTTCTCAGACTTGGGTAGTACAGCCCTCCTCTTGACTACTTAAGCTTTGAGGGGTTTGATGAATAGAATACATCCATTTTCTGATGGACTATTCAGAAATTATTGGTGTTTCCTTTTTGCTGTTCTCGATCATGATCTTTGTTTTGTTAAAAAATGCCACAAACAAAATCGTATTAGATAATTCTTGCATGCGAATGGAAGTTGAGAGAAACTTGAACTCTCACGTATATAATATAGATATATGTAAAACTACGTACATAAATTAGATATAAGTGTGTTTTTATGTCCTTTTTTACTGTACCAGCTGTCTTGTGGGTTTTACCAAACTCATTTACCCTTAATTTGCTTCTCATGACAATGTCGAGTATCGGATAAATAGGAGAGACAATTGAAATATGTTTGGTGATGCCGGTCGATCCTTGGACCCAGTAGTCTTCACAAATAAAGCAAAGGCCACCAGGCCAAGAAGGGACCAGCGACTATTGAAATATGTTGCATAGTGGAATTTGACCACGTTAATACTGTACATGTTGGAAATAGTGTATCGTTAGAAAGAATAACTATCTTGCATGGATAGAGAAAGTACTAGTCACGTCCACTCTAACGCTGAGACATTTTGAAAAAACATGATACCTGTCTGCCATTTTCGTAGCTAAATTGAACAAATAACGGCCTATTCGACATGATGTGTATATATGCTGACAAGTTTTAGTAGAAAAAATGGAGAAGATAATAAAGATAAGATAAACTTAAGCGACAAGTTGAGAAAATAAAAAATATTCTTCTTTAGTTCTGAATTTTAAATTTATTTTCTTTGAATCTATTTGATTCTTCATTTGTGGTTCCTCCAAAAGAAGACGAATAATTTACCTCACTTCTCCCTTTGGCTTTATAGATTCGCCAACTGGCTCTAACCCACCAGGTCCTCCTCGTCCCTATTTTTACCTGATACATAGCATCCCTACTCATTTCTCTTGTCACCTACAAAAATCCCTTGTACACTAGTAGTCTACCAACCCATCCCCTTCTCTTCTATTCCATATTTCATAGCTAGCTACTTGAAAACTCATCAGTATATTAGTTTCTACCATTTTTTTATTTCATGGCTTCAAGCTCTCTCAAAAAACATGACTCAAACAGCTGCTGGACACCAAAGCAGAACAAGTTGTTTGAGAGGGCTCTGGCCCTTTACGACAAGGATACCCCGGAACGGTGGCAAAATGTGGCCAAGGCTGTTGGCGGGAATAAAACAGCTGAGGAAGTGAAGAGACACTATGATATCCTACTTGAGGATCTCCGGCAAATTGAGTCCGGCCGGGTTCCTCTTCCCAACTACAAGTCCCTCGTAACCACCACTACAAACGTCGATGAGGAAGAAAGGTAATTGTTACTCTATCCTTATCATGCATACAATTGCTTTTCTGAAACACTAGTAACTGGGTATATCAAGGGGTCACTTTATTTAGGGAATTGCACAGAACTTATTGTTTGATCTAAATCCTCACACCTTAATGTACCCTCTATGAAAGTTGCTGCTACTCTACAGCAAGTTTTTAAAGACCATCAATTACTTTCGTTCAAATGCAATGCATCTCAGTACAATATTTCCTTAATGTCAATAAACTTATAAGTCATTACTTTGCAGGCTTCTGAAGTATCTTAAGCTGCAGTAGTAAACTTCAAGTCAGTGTACCTTTTGATGGTAATTAGGTGGAAAATTACCTATCAGCAGAGAAAAGAAAATCTGCGTCTTTCCATCAGAAAAGAGAAGAAAAGTGCGTCTTTTATCTCTCTAGTCCCTCCCTATTTACTGTAATTCATGATATGGTCGTAAGTTTCTACTTGTTCCCCTTCCATTAATATATATCATCCACTGTATTCCGGAGAAAACACTCATGTTCATGTTAGTTTGTACTCTTCTATTTGAATACGTATTGGAAAATCGAGTCCACCATCTTCGATTTCAAACTTCTTACTCATTTACTGGATGGTTCTTTCCATATCTTAAAATACCGAATTAACATCATCAATAGATTTTATTGAATCTGAAAATACTTGGATGGATATAGTAAGCTAGCCTAAAGGAGGGAAAGTAGGCTTAGGTTATAGTCAATTTTTAGTTTATTAGCAAATTGTGTAGGAAAGTATTGGAGAGTACCTTATAGCATCTTTAGCAATATATTTCAATCAAATTTTAGCTAAAGTAACTAAAAAGTTATTTTTGCTAGTCACTTGTAAAATACTTTGAATCAGTTCACTATATTTTAACTACTTTAGAATATATATATATATATATATATATATCTTTTTTCAAATGATACAAATAAGTTCTGTGCATTTAAAAATTAAACAAAACAAGCAAAGAATACTCCATTGTGTAATCTGGATTTATGGTTTTGCATGTGTGAGCGGTGACTTTCTGGTATGTCACCACAATTGTAAAGCAAATAAAGTAACCAATGATGCACTCTTTGCTAGTTACTGCTTATTAGAATACATAGGTCATGTAGAGACTCATGTTATTATTTTGGAATGTTCGGAGGCGTATTGTGATGTAGGGTTTAGGCACAATGACGCCCCCTTGAATTTTGCGATTTCATTAATGGTCATGACTTGAGAGCAACGGTACTGGCTCTTGAATTAAAAAAAAAAAAATTAAGAATGAATTTTTTAAATTAACAAAATTTAAGAATAGAAAGTCTTATGTCGCTCTGTATACTTGGGAGCCATATAGTTAAAAACTAAAATAGAAAGCCACCTAGAGCATCTTTAGCAATGCTAGCTATTTTTGAATTAAATTTTAGCCTAAGTAGCTAAAAATTTATTTTGACTAGTCACTTTTAAAATATGAATGCATCAATTCTCCTTATTTTAGTTAGTGTTGAATTTATATTATTTTTTGAATGAAGAAAAAATAATCTAAATATATTCTTTTAAGTTTGTATTTTTTATTTTAGGTTTGGGATCTCATCTTTTTTTACGAAAGGACCGATGGGATTCTTGTGTTCTTTTTTTGAGTGGGGAAGATCGACAGAAAACAAGTAGCCTCTTAGGTAGTTTATTGATTTCAGGATTATTTAGTTTATTGTTTTTGCGCTTAATCTAAAAAGGTGAGTGTGCTAGGGGTATGCTAAGTAGTATGCTCGTGTGAGGGGTGTGCTAGGGTTGTGTGCTCTATGTAATGGCTTCTACTGACGGCCCTCTGGGCAAGTCATTATTTTACTGCTTGCTGAATGAGATTGACCTTTAACCTCAAATTAAAAAAAAAAAAAAACTTAAAAAGAATGTTCTAAATTTACAAAAATAATAGAGATCCTCATCTTCCTCTCTATATTTAGAAGCGAGATATCCAAAAATTAAAATAGAGAGTCACTTAGGAGTCTGGTACAGTTGCTAAAATGGATAAAATGTTAACATGCTTTCCAAAATAGGTAATAAGCTAAGATAGAGAGTATGCTAAAGATACTCTTAGGAGACTGGTGGAATTGCTTAAAGCTAAACATACTCTTCTAAATAGCTAAAGATAGAGTCTACTAAAAATGCGTTGATCCCCAAAACTCAGAGTTTAAATTGATATTCTTAATTATTTTTTTGAAAGTAATTCCTAAAGCATTCAACAAACACAACATAATTAGAAGTTTAGAACACCAACAAAAATTGTTTGTTGACAAAGTGACACCCTTAAAATTGAGATAAACAATAGTGGACTTTAAACTCCTAAATGCCGAATAAAAAAAAATCATTGTTAAAAGAGAAAAATACACCATCAGTGCCCCAACTCTTGTGCACCGGCCAATTTGATACCTGGACTCTCAGTGCTACCAATGTGATACCTGATCTATGATTTTGCTATCGTTGACATACTTCTGTCAAATTTCTTAGTCTGAGACGTTAAAAAAGTCACGTGTCAAGCACGTGGGCCCAAAAAAAAGGGCAAACACGTATTTTTGCCCAAAATGCAGCCCAAATTTTTTTTTTTTTACAATTTTCTCTCTCCTCTTCTTCTTCTTCTTCTTCTTCTTCATTTGTTCAGTTGTTTAGTCCAATGAAGAAGGTAAAGACCAATTCTTTACTAGTCTTTATGTGGTGAACTGTGTGCTTTATAATTCAATGCGATTTGAATATCTGCTTTCTCTGTGGTGACCAAGTCTTGCTTAATTTCTGAAAGGAGTCCATTTTTTTTTGTTTCAAAGTTCAAACCCATTCAATTAAGTAAATTCCAAAGGAAGCAAGCATATTCATTCCATTAGTACAAATCGAAGCACAGACGACGTCTTCTGATTAAGATAATCCACATCGAATGGATATATATGGATCGTCGATGGTGCCTTCAAGTCCTGACCCGCCGCATCTCCGCCCTACTCGAAGTCGATCTCCATTCCACACCCTCTTTACCCCACCTCCCATCTCTACGCATCAACCCAGCAAATCCCTCGTCTTCAAATGGGGCCTCGTTGTTCCATCCCCAATTGGTCCGCCCAGATCCGTCATTTCTAGATGGCTTTTCCCCACTCCTCCGCCTCATCGGAGAATCCTCCCTATCCGCTCAATGAAACCTTGTACAAATATGGGTTTTGCAGGTTCTTCCTTTCATGGCTACGGCTCCGTACACATCTGCTTCTCCCTTGATGAATTAAACTCAGATGTAAATTCATTTGGGTTATAGCTGTGAAGAAGATGATAGATGATAATGTGGACTGTGAAGAGAGAAAGGCAGAGCCAAAATCTCCAAACACCTAGCAAGATACAAACTTTGACATCAATATTCACCAACAAATACAATTCAAATCGAACAAAATCAGCCGCAGACACAAAAATCTCAAAATCAGCATCGATGTTTTGTTAGTTCTAAAGACAGAGAAAGCCTCTTGGTAAGCTGTGGAGTAGTTGAGTGATAGGAGTTGTGCAGGTCAGGGAACATGGGGATTGGGGAGATAGTCAATTCATATGCAAAGTGGACCATCGATGCTTGCCCCGCGGTAGTGCGTTGTCGTTTCGGAGGATTCACTGGTGTTGGTTTCGTAGAGAGAGAGAGAGAGCCATGACAACTCAGCTGGTGATGCCATTGATGGTTCTTCCGTGCTACGGTGTCGTTTCGGAGTTTCGGAAGACAAAGAAAGCCATGACGATAGAGTTGGCTCTTCAATCTCAAATACCAGCGCTGCAAGAGATAGGAGGATCTTTCTGGAGGTCCTTGAGCTCTTTCAAGATCCGCTTGGACACCATCACCTTCACAAAATAGAAACACAGACGACAAACCCAGGAACAAAGGAAGAAGAAGAGGGGAGAGAAAATTATTTTAAAAATCATTTAATTAAATAATTAAATTATTGGTAGAAATTGAGGGTTATTTTGGTCATTTGCCATCTCTGTTTTCTCTACGTGCTTGCCACTTCAGCTCTTTAACGGAACCGTTACGGAAATTTAACGGAAGTATGTCGTTGATAGCAAATTTTGAGTCCAGGTATCACATTGATACCATTGTAAGTTCGGGTATCAACTTGGCCGGTGCACCAGAGTTTAGGCCTTGATGGTGCATTTTTCTCTTGTTAAAATTGAACAATTACATGAGGATTTTAATAGCACTGGTCTAATGAGTTGTTCAGTCTCCTCCTTATTGTTTGTTTTCACGTTTCAATTGCTTCCTCTCATCTCGGCTACTTTTTTCGTTTTTTGAAAGGGGTTTGGAATTTAGCCTAAATGAGAGGCTCAGCCCCACGCCCGAATATTATTAATAGCAGGAGAAAAATTGTACAACAAGGGAGATATATAACTTTCACCTCAAGTAGTACTACAAGAATCCTTATAAAGTGCATCCTGAATAATAATAGGAGCATCCTGTAACCAATACTCGTCTAAGTAAGAAAAACTAGTGAGATGTATCAATTTATGTGCAACATCATCGCTTCACGATATATAAACTGTACCTTAGCGGAAGGAATAACACTCAAGTAGGACTTGCAATCCTCCACAATACAGAAAGATCTTCCGTATCTCCGTTAAGAGCAGTGATAACCATAGTACAATTGATATTGAATATCAATGTTGATCATACCTTGGTGAATAGGAAGCATAGTACATCTCGGCTACTTATTGCTTGAGAATCATGCTTGTATGCCCCTAAAATCTAGGTGATCTTGTGGGGTATGCACAATCACATTAATAAGCTAAAAGTGTGCATGACTTGCTAATTTACTACAGACATGAAATAAGTAATTATCAGTTCTGCGTCAAGGATAAGCTACTAGTTTCAATGGCATGAGAAATCCGGGCGGAGAATGTACGAGTCAGTGACAATGGTAAACATGAGGTTTCTTCGGCAACGGTTTTTTTTTCCCAAGCTGAAATGAAGCTCATAGGTTTTTCTGTGGAAAGAAAAACTCAAACTAAAGCTGCATATATAGTAATCACCGGAAGGGTAAGAGATATGCACAATAAATAAAATAATTCAGTGTGAGATATTGATGACATTCAATTAGGTGTCGAAAATCTTTGCATGGATAAGACCTAATAAATCACTGTATGATTGAGGTATTGACAAGCGATCCATGTTGACGCAAATAATATGGAGACAATAAGAAGTAGGATTGTAAGCATATGATTAACCAAGGATTGTAATCCAAATTTTCTTTTAATGCTTACCTGGCCAACTTTAATTTTGGATCTCACTGTCCTTTCATCCGGTTGTGTTTTTGGTTCATCTGGTTCTTTCTTGGTCGAATTGGTTCGATGTGGTGGGGATGATGTTTGTATTTGCTCTCTGCGAATCTGATGGCCGGAAACATCGATATTGCCATGGGTCCTTCTCCTGCGATTTCGATTTGGTTGCGGTCTCCTTTTCGGCAGGCTTGTCCTCCTCGTCGGCGGTTGCAGATTGTACCTTCTTCTTGTTGTGTTTGCTTTCTTGTTTGTCTAGGCCTTCTTGGGCTTTGATGTTTGGTTGTTTGTTTTTCTTTAGGTGGTTTTGGGCATCTGTGTAATATTTTCTCTTAATGAAGTTACTTGATGCTTGACCAAAAAAAAAATACTTTAATTTGAAGGCCAGGGGATGGATTTTTCCTTATCAGACATGATGGCACAGAGGTTTTGAGCATCGAGTGGATTGTTCTTGATGATGTAAAGCACATTCTGTCGAGGTTTCAGAGCTGCACTAGGCAACATAATCGGCATAAGAGGAATCACGTTGCTCATGAGCTTACTGGCGCAAGGCTAGCTACTTTCTGAACTTGTAGCTGGGTCTGTATGAATAATGGCCAAGTTTGGCAGGAAGATATAATTTATCAATATGTAATAGTGAATTGATTTGTGGAGGTAGCTGTTTTTTTTATTTTTATAGAACGTTGGATGTAATCCATCAAACTATACTAAAATAAAGGACTATCAAATAATGTAAGCGGTTCATATTGAACAATAATTGTTTCAAATATTGCAATATTTAAGATCACTTGAAATCAACTTTTGCCAAAATATTGGATAACTGCAACTATTTCATATGTAATGTTTACAACATCCATATGAGGCATAATCAACATATTCCCCTGCTTTTGGCCTTGCATAATGTCCTCTTCTGAAATTCAGATGTTTACATGTTTCAAAGTTAGATATTTAGATATAAAAATGTTTCCTAAAAAACTAATGTTAGATTATAAACAGAATGCTGTCCACTTTGAGAGAAGATGCGGAACTGTACCTCATCACATTTAATTACCACCTTGGTGTTGATCCGGTGGCCTCCTTTCCACTCATATTGGATGCATTATTTCTGACAATAGAATTGCAACGATCATTGAAATTAATCAAATTAAAGAATCGTGCATGTCATTGCATGTTCTATACTTCAAGCGAAAAAAAAGAAAAGGAAGTGGCTCAACATAGATGGAAATTAATAACCCGAGTAATGGATGGTAATAAACTATGCTTAATCATCATATGCATTCACACACCTCATATAAGATGCAGTTGAATTTTCAGCTGGCTCGTCCCTCAGAGTGAGACAAGATAATGGTGTTGAAAGGAACTCGAGAGGATCAGATTCACTGCAACTGCTTGAATATTCCACCGGCCATCTAATTGGAACTACATCATCCCTATAGCAATTGATAAAGAATGGATGATATAAACCAGATCCATAAAATACATGCACTAAGCGTCTAAGCAAAACAAAGACAAGCATGTGCACGCATATATGAGTTCATAGTTCATACGTACCCCTCAAGACTTCTTTGTTTGCAGCGATTAACCTTGTCCACTGTGTAACTCCCAAAAATGATGTGAAGACGGTTTGTGAGATTTGGAACTTCAGAATGTGGCACAATATCCCAAACTTGTATAGTCTGTACATGTTGTGAATTCTCTTGGAGAATGTCCACAGTCCAAATCAAATTCAGGTTCTCATCGACTTGATACTTCTCTAATAGCTGACAAGAAGTCCTACCAAAGAGTTTCGCCTCATGAGATTGGCGCCAACCACTTGAAAGCTTTGTCAGTAGGGAAACCACTTCCCGACGAATCTCGGGGTCTTTAATTTTTGCGATGGAGTTGTAAAATTCATTGGCAAAGTAAACCTGTACAAATGCATATATACTAATCAAGGGTAACAATAACACCAAGGAATATAAAGAAGCAAAGAATTAAAAAAAAAAAAAAATGAAAGAAAGGAAGGAAGGAAGAATATGAATTCTAGAGAAGGGTTTTAGTTTGATCTCGAAATTTGGTATTTGGAACTCTAAATTTTTTCAATTATTAATAAACTTTGTGAAGTCATAAGAAAAGACAAATAAGGACAAAGAGATAAAAATGAAAAAAAAAAAAAACCTCTCCAAATATAACATTCAATTAATTATTTTTTTTTCCGGAATTTCCGTATATTGCCTACATAGTTTTATAATTTACTTAAAATAATTAAATAAAAATAATAATTATCATTTAATACAAAATTAAATTCAAAACAATCTGATTTGAATTTCCTTAAACTAAATAAATTGAATATTATGATATAGTTATTACTCGATCTTCCAACCCAAAAGCCTTGAAATAATTCTTTTAGCAAATTCAAAGGGATTCCAGTAACATCAAGATTGAGAACCAACTCTCGGATTAATTTTGGTGGAGGAGAGACCTACTCATAAGAGAGCAATATCATGTGATTTTGATTCTTTTTTCTTCTCGTGATTGAAGATACAGATAAAAAATAGAGTAATATATTGTTTTATCTCATTTTCAAGAGTGTTTTGGTAAAAGTAAAGAGATATACTTAGCTTTTCAAGTATTCTAAAAAATAAATTAGAGGTGTACCAAGTATTGGAACTCCCAATAGCAAATTTGAAGGTCCAACTAGAACCACCCTTCTAGTGAATATAGGTTAAATAACATAGATTTGTACTATTGTAAGGCTTGAACATTAATGATGAATTGTATGTACCTTCCATTTTGCATTTCTGAACAGCAGAGAATCAGAATTGAATAAAACTTGAACTTGGTCAAGATCCACAAGGGCAGATGCAATAGCCTGAGACAAGTTGTTGTCCTCATCAGCATTGTAAAAACAATTGCGATTCTTGGCATCAATGATTAGATTCTTCCAAATAGAGTTACTCTTAGACAAGGTCAGTCCATTCCCCAATATCCAAAGACAGTGCCTACACATGCAGAAACAACCAATCATACAGACAAGCATATATATGCACTATTACATGGATGGATCTGATTCATCTAGCTGCATGCAGGGGCGGATCCACTTGCAGGGCTGGCCCAACCCAAAATTTAGTCAAAAATTAATATATTATATGTGTTCAATGCCCCCTAGACCTACGTTGGTTTTGTTGGCTGGGTGCTGTGGTTATTTTGCTGTTCCCACTTTCGACCTTGGTTCGAGTCCCACTGCTCCCTTTGGTCCTGTTTCTTTGGTTTTTAGCTCTTTCCTTTTTTTTTTTTTTCTTCTTTTCTTACAAACTTACAATTGTTTGATTTTCTATTAGTATTTCTTAATAGTTTCTTAACTTAATGACAAATCTTGTTTTTTTTCTTTTACCCATTTTCTTCTCTCCTTTTTATTTAGTTATGACATTTTTTATTAGTATGTATTTCTTTAGAATATCTTGTAAAATCTAGTAATATTATCGATGAAAAAAAAAAAAATTTACAAGCAAGTGTTAAATTAGCCCACCCCAAAATTGTATCCTAGATCCGCCAATTCTATCAACAATCTAGCTATAGTAATGCAACTGTAGAGTGTAGACTTGGTACCTTGCACGTGTTAGTACAACATTTGCTCTTTGATGATTTGAGAGGAAACCAATTGATCCATTCCCATTACATCTAACAGTGGAGATGATTATCACATCCTCTTCACCACCTTGGAATCCATCAACAGATCGCACACTTAGAGTGAAGCCAGTTCCAGCTAAATGATCCGTACTGTATTATTTGACTTTCTCTTCAATTGCATTGACTTGGGCTTTATAAGGTGATATTACCCCAATACTAACCTTCTTCTTTGTTCGAGTGAATTCTGTGGTGCGAAACCAAAATTAAGGAAACTGAAAAATCGTATATCTAACAAAAAGAACCCAAAAAGATAACCAGACACATCTTAAAACAGCTGACCTTCGTAGAGGCTATGAACTATCTGATAGACAACAGCAACCTCAACCATATTTTTCAAACTGCGTCCGCGATCAGATTCTTCTTTTCCATCAGCTATATTTATGAAGGAGTAGGATCCAAACATTTTTCCCTCAAGGAAGCATTTCTCATAGCTCCTTTCATTGACATTTGGACCATCTGATATCTGATTATTGTAAAACTCCTTTTTCGGAAATAAGCTGATTGATGGATGCATTCGATACTGGACATTGAGAAGGTGTTTCTCATGTCCCAATAGGACTAGTCTTTCGAACAAGCTTCTTCCGAAACCAGCATTCTCAGCAATCTAATTGACAAGTCAATATGTGTCTATTTATTCAGACGCTAAGACTATATATATAAAAAGAATCTGCAAATTTGAAAAAGTAAATAGCAGGAAGGACAAATGGAAACCTTGCTTTTAACCATAGCAGGAAGTTGCCTCTCATCTCCTATGAGAATAGCATGTCGAAGACCAGGTAGTTGTAGAGGGATTGCTGATTCACATTCTTTAAGCTGAGCAGCTTCATCAATGACTAAAAGTTCCAGTGGTTTCATTCCTTCCGTGTGCAAATTTGCAGAGCTTGATGCGGTACAAAATATTAAGCAAGCATTTTCCAAACACAAGTTCCTTATTGTCTGACCATCATTAGAAGTTGGAACAGAAAATGCACGAAGTGACCTCAGTATATGAACACAATTGTTCAGGACCAATTGAAACCCTTCACTAGCAATGCCAACCCCCTGACACACTAATGATTTAATTGACTCAAGCAAATTAATAGCTCTAATCATGTAATTCACCACCTTTAATGAAATGCAAGAAGTTGGCAAGTGAGTGTACAAATTTACCATACACAGCTTCAGATTCTCACCAATGTCATTCTGTTTCTCCTTCATAAACTCCTCAAACGTCAAAACATTAATTACATCATCACTTGATGAGTTTGTGTTATCACTATCTTCACCGTCATTGTCGCATCTTTCCTTTCCCTTTTTCAAATACAGTGAATACTGTTTCTCCTTCACAAACTCCTCAAGTGTCAAAAAACCAATGAGATCATCACTTGATGAGTTCCTATTATCACTGTCTTTACCATCATCATTGTATTTTTCCCTTCTCTTTTTCAAATACATTGAGTCCTGTCTATCATTCACATACTGCTCAAACGTCAAATTATCATTTTCACCATCACTTGCTGAACTCCTATCACCAGAATCTTCATGTTTATAATTGTGTCTTTTCCTTATTGATTGCAAATACAATGAGTATTGTTTGTTTGGATCCTCAAGCAATTCTATCATTGACTCTAGCCAATGTTTCCAACCAGACAATGGGTTCAAACATGTGGACAGAATTGTAGCACGATGATCAAGGAATATCTCAAGAAGGTCATCATAATTATCAATCTTCAATCTCATCCTATTCCCAAATAGAATTATATCTCCAAGTCCATACTTGCCATAATCCAATGACTGGTGGCTAACCAATCTCAGGAGCCGTGCTGTCACTTCTACGATAGCAATATTGGTGGGAGCGCATGTCAGTGTTCTACACTTCAACTGAAATAGAGCAAATAGTGACAGACCAATTGTCTTTGTTTTTCCAGTCCCTGGAGGACCCCATATTAGCTTGACCGTATTCTGGTGATGGCACTTGCTCAAACTGATACAGTCCAAAACTGCAGACTCTTGGGAATGATTTAGATCAGAACACATTGTGGGCCATCTAGTAAAAAGCTCAGGGCAGCCTTTATCATTGGAAAAACAAATTTGGCAAAAATTCTGACCCTGAGAAACAAACATAAAGTAGCATTAACATTGAGAATACAACATGCATGCGCTGATCTGAAACATGAAGTTAGGTAATTAAGGTTCATGATGTTAAAGTAAAGATAAAAGTTCAGAAGAATACATGTGATGAATTTGGTGGTTGCACTTGCAGAATATTCTTAAACAGATTTGTGTTTGAGCCTAGTTCTGAGTTCAGAGCTTTCCATACACGTACATTTGTTGTCATGTTCATGAGGTAAACAGCAAAAAGTGTATCACTCTTACTATTAATCTTTTTGTTTACTGACTCTCCTTTATTGATAGACTTTGATGCGAGTATCGGAAGCTTATCAGAACTTCCGTGTTGCGATCCAATAACATAAGCAATAAGATAAGAATTTCTGGATCTATTCAAATCATCAATGGATTTTGGTCTCACATCTGTCAAGGCAATGATATCACCAACAACTGGCTCGTATGCTCCTACGTAATCTTCTGCACATGTAATTTGGTAAAACAAGTCTTTGGGAGGTTTATGATCCTTGGAAGTTTCAACTGTCAGAATTTCACAAGTTCGCGCCTGCGCCAGGGACATCATGCTTGAGCGTAATTCATCATGTATTTCCTCAAGAAGTGAAGGAACAAATGCTTTCATGTAACTCGTTAAGGTCGAGAACGTCTCAGGAATCTTAGTTACCTGTAAGTCACTCATAAACCTTATCTAATGTCAAATGCAGATGAGTACGTAGTTGTTAACACTTATCTTTTGTTGTTTGGTGGATCAACAATAGTTTGGTAAGTTGTTATAAAAGAAAATGTGCACAAAGCAAACGTATAAAGGTACAAATTACCAATCATAGAAAGACAAGCTAAATAAGGATTCCTCTGTCACTGTAAAATCATTCTAGCTACCACAGTCTGATATTGGCAGATTGAGTGGAATCGAAATGTACGTACTAATGCAACATAATGGTGAGAGCGTGAGGAACACTTGAGAATTTCAAGAGTTGAGTTGAAGATTTCAAATTTTCAATGTACATTCCTCTTCCTTTTTAAGATGACAAAGACAAACATTTTAATTACAATGCAATAAGATACTCTATTAATTGATAACAAGGATATGCAATAAACATCTTAAACATGCCAATAAGAATATTAAGATTGAGAAAACACTTCACAAATCACAACACATCTGAACTTATACATTACATAAACTAAAAGCATATGTTCATCAAGCAAGAAATTTAACCGTATCCCACAAGCAAATGTTTTGGTCATTTACCAAAAACCTATGAAGGAAATCCAATAGAAGGAAACGAAACGAAAATGAAAACTGACAAAATTGGGGCAATCACATAAGAGGCAAAGAGGCAAACCTGGGTTTTGTAATGATCTTTATTGAGAACATCTGTAATAGACCAAGAGAAGACCAAATCAATCAAGCTCCTACCTCCAATTTTTTTTTTCGGCTTACCACTCTCCTTGTCCATTATTCTAAATAATTCCTATGTACTACTCTTTCTTCCTTCTGCGTGCATGCTATCACTTTGTTCTAGCTAGTTCAGCTCGATCCATCTACCTAGATTGCTCTTTTTATCTTTGATTATTGCTTAGCCTTGAAGGAGAGGATCGTTTTGTTTACACTGAAAGATAAAGAGCAAAAGAGAATCAGCTTCCCCACAAGCAGGCATTTTACTTAGCCTTGAAGAGCTACTTTGCTATTGGCAACGTACATGTACCCTTTTCCAAGGACCAAGACCAAAACAGCAAAAGGATCCAAGGGAAATGCCAGGCTCACATTCACATTGAGTGTGGATCAGCCACACGCAGATACGTGTAGCAATTTCTCCCTTTCATAATATCAAAACAACGACTAAAACTGATTTGACTTCTTTTCCATCTTTTCTTTCGCCCCTCCTTTTTTCTCTTTGTTCCTCTATCAGAGTATCAGTAATGCCGAAGGATATAGAATTGTAGATATGTACTTATGTAGTGTCTTCCTGGCTTCCTTTATACATAACAAGAGGAAATAATGGCAGTCCATAATACTAGTTACCGCTTCGATTTCCAGTCCATGTTGTAAATCGAGATCATAAAAAATGCATCAAAGGAAAAAGGAGCTAATTAATCTAAGAAATTTATTGAAAGTGAAAGAAAGAGAGACCAATTAACAATATCCTATATAGTTATTTGGAGAGACCAACAGTCGATGACTTCTTTTTGATAACATTACTGCCATGATGCTATAAGCTTAGAGCTTAAGGAAGAAGATGATAAACTCACCGAGAGGAAGAGAGTGTTTCAGACAAAATAGCTGAGAGATATTTTCCACAAATTGAATCCAGTACTGATTATTACAACACAAGAGCTATTTATAGCAACAGAAAAATAAAACCATGAAAAAGAAAAACACACTAGTAGCTAGCTATTACAGACTGTAAAGTCACATCAGCAACAGATGGCCACTTCATGCATTACAGCTGGACAACATTTTATTGGCAGATTGATGACTTCATACTAGACCATGCATTTCATGTTGACTCGCTAACAGCTCCCCTCAATCTCAGTGGGGGATAGCACACTGAGATTGGTACAATGTTGCTTAAACACTGGGCTATGAAGACCTTTGGTAAAAACATCAGCAGTTTGACTTTCTGTAGGTACATATTGAAGCAGAAGATCTTGTTTTTGCACTCTTTCTCAGACAAAATGAAAATGATCAAGATGTTTAATCCTTGAGTGAAAAACTGGATTGGAGCACAAAGCCAGAGCTGAAAGATTATCACATTTCAACAAGGGTGGAGCTGGAATCTGAACTTGCAAATCACAAAGAATATGTCTCATCCATGAGATCTCTGCTGCAGTATTAGCAAGTGCCCTGTATTCAGCCTTAGTGGAACTTCTAGAGACAGATCCTTGCTTCTTGGATTGCCATGAGACAGGACAATGTCCAAGATAAATGATAAAACTTGTTGTTGATCTTCTCTGATTAATATCTCCAGCCCAATCAGCATCACAGAAAGCATTGATGTAAGCAGTACTATTACCAAACTTGGAAAACAACCCTTTAGTCAAAGTACGTTGCAAATATCTCAAGATTCTTTTAACAGCTGCAAAATGTATATCAGTTGGAGTGGACATAAACTGACATACAGTATTTACAGCGTAAGCTATGTCTGGTCTGGTAAATGTCAAGTATTGTAATGCACCAACAACACTCCTATAGAGAGTAGGATTTGACAAAGGTGTACCTTCAGTTTAGAGAAGCTGTGAATGAGGCAAACATGGAGTATTACACTCTCTGCAAGTTTCTAAACCAGCTTTGGCTATCAACTCCTTTGCATAGGTCTCCTATGACAAAAAGATATCCTTGTCTTTATACTAAATATTTATTCCCAGAAAATAGGACAAAGGACCAAGATCTTTCATGTCAAATACATCACAAAGTTCAGATATCACAATTGACACACCATTTTTGTCAGAGCCAGTAATAACTATGTCATCAACATAGAGTAGAAGTGCAATAATGCCATTACTTGTGTTCTTAACAAATAAGCTTGGATCAGAATGAGAGAACTGAAACCCCAAGGCAGGAAGAAAGTTAGTGAATTTCTCATTCCAAGCTCTTGGTGCTTGCTTTAAACCATATAAGAATTTGTTGAGTAAACAAACATGATTAGGATGAATTGGATCAACAAAACCATGAGGCTGATGCATATATACTTCTTCTTTGAGATCACCATGCAGAAAAGCATTTTTGACATCAAGTTGCCTTAATTCCCAGTTATACATTGTAGCTAGAGAAAGGATAATTCTAACTGTGCTATGCCTTACAACTGGACTAAAGGTTTCATCATAGTCCAGGCCTTTTTCTTGACTGTATCCCTGAGCAACCAATCTTGCTTTATATCTTGAAACACTCCCATCTGGATTCTTCTTGATTCTATAGACCCACTTACTTCCAACAACATTTTTACCTTCAGGAAATGGAACAAGTTGTCACGTACCTTGTTTATTCAAAGCATCTATCTCTGGTATACCAACAGCAGCTTTAAAGCTTTTTGGCTCAACATGATCATGTATATCAATAACTGCACTGAGACCACTAAAGAAAGACAACTCATCAAGTAAATTATGTTGAACAACACAAGAATAGGCACAAAGCACATCAAATGCTTTCTTCTTGACTATCCCATTTTTGGATCTAGTCAACATGGAGTGATTGTTATATGCAAGTGTAGGATCGACAATAAACTGCAAATCATGTGGGAGCACTTGACCATTATCTTGTATAGCAGGAGTAGTACCATTGCCAACAGGCTGAGATAACTCAGATGACTCACCACTAACAACACCTTCTTCAGAGTTAACATTACTGCTATTCCCATTCATATTACTTCTACTATCACCCTCCATGGTACCTTCAGAGTTATCATTACTGCTATTCCCAGAACTAGAAGAACCAGAAGAAAAAGAACCAGGTATAACAACCCCCTCATCAGCCAAGGCTGGGATACCAGCAGAAGGCTGAGAAACACATGGAAGAACAACCTGTAGCTGATCAGAAGAGAGAATAGGCTGCATATGTGGAGAAGAAGCAGGAGAAGAGAAAGAAGAGCCAGGTGAACTATGTGAAGTAGGAGTAGCAGCAGCACGAGGAGTAGAGGCAGTAGAAGCACTATGAGTGTGGAAAGGAAATACTGACTCATCATGAATAACATGTCTACACATCCAAAGTTTGTTTTGCTCAATGCTATAGCAGAAAACACCCTTGTATCCCAAGGCATATCCCAAAAATACACATCGAGTGGTTCAAAGATCAAGTTTATCATGACAGTAGGGTCGAAGAAAAGGGTAACAAGTAGAACAAAAAATCCTTAGATGATTAAGATCAGGTGCAGAACCAAAGAGTTGTATATAGGGTGAAGACATATGCAAGGATGCACAAGGCATTCTATTTATGAGAAAAGCAGAATGAGCAACTGCATGGTACCAGAAATGTTTAGGCAATTTTCCTGCAGACATGAGTGTAATACAAGATTCAACAATGTGTCTGTTCTTTCTCTCTGCTACCCCATTTTGTTGTGGAGTATGAGGACAAGTGATAAAATGCACAATTCCTTTATGATCAAGAAAGTTTTTGAAGCTTTGCTATTGTATTCACCTCCACCATCAGTTTGAAGAAAAAATAATATTGTGCTTGAATTGTGTAAGCACAAAGCTATGAAACTTGACAAATGTGGCAACAGTATCAGATTTATTGATAAGTGGATAAACCCACACAAATTTGGTACAATCATCTATGAAGGTTACATAGTATTTGAAACCCTCAATGGACAAACAAGGTGCAGGATCCCAAAGATCAGAATGCACTTTCTGAAAAGGTGTGACTGATTTTGTAACAGACTGAGTAAAAGGTAATCTATGCATTTTGCCACTAAGGCAATGAAAGCACATATGAGAAACTTTGTCATTATTAAACTTGACATGTGACAATGTCAACATTTTAGACACTATATCTGAAGAAGGATGTCCAAGCCTTTGATGCCAAAGTGAGCATTTGACATCAAGTCCAACAAATGCAGTATGAGTAGACTGAACAGGTGGTATGAGTTTTGGTGTTTTGAAAAGGAAAAGACCTTCTCCATTACTCTTTCCTCAGTAAAGAAGAGCTTTTGATGCCTTGTCCTGCACACAGATATCAATATCATCCATGATAATGAAGCAATGATTATCTTTGCATAGCTTATTAAAAGAAAGCAGATTAACTGCTAAGCTAGGAACATGTAGCACAGTATTGAGTTTGAAAGTGTGCTTTGCAAGTGTGATTTGTCCAAACCATATGTGCTTAACATGCAAACCTTGTCCATTACCAATAGTGATGGTGTTGTTGGAGTCATATGGTTGAGCAATTGATAAGTTTCTCAGATCAGATGTCATGTGATGAGTTGCCCCAGTATCACCAATCCACACCTCAACATTGTTAGTGCTAGATGAAGTGGAAGAACTTGCACCAGTGCAACCAGTGTGAGCAGTCATAGCAGTGAGTGAAGCAGGAGGCTCAGAACCTTGATAAGCATAGTTGGTTCCATGATGGCAGTTAAGTGCCATCATAGAAGCTGATTAACAACAGGCACTGAGGCTGTCTCATGGCAACAACAGGTTTTATCATTTATCTTGGACATTGTCCTGTCTCATGGCAATCCAAGAAGCAAGGATCTGTCTCTAGAAGTTCCACTGAGGCTGAATACAGGGCACTTGCTAATACTGCAGCAGAGATCTCATGGATGAGACATATTCTTTGTGATTTGCAAGTTCGGATTCCAGCTCCACCCTTGTTGAAATGTGATAATCTTTCAGCTCTGGCTTTGTGCTCCAATCCGGTTTTTCACTCAAGGATTAAACATCTTGATAAAGATTTTCATTTTGTCCGAGAAAGAGTGCAAAAACAAGATCTTCTGCTTCAATATGTACCATGATAACATTACTGCCATGATGCTATAAGCTTAGAGCTTAAGGAAGAAGACGATAAACTCACCGAGAGGAAGAGAGTGTTTCAGACAAAATAGCTGAGAGATATTTTCCACAGATTGAATCCAGTACTGATTATTACAACACAAGAGCTATTTATAGCAACAGAAAAATAAAACCATGAAAAAGAAAAACACACTAGTAGCTAGCTATTACAGATTGTAAAGCCACATCAGCAACAGATGGCCACTTCATGCATTACAGTTGGACAACATTTTACTGGCAGATTGATGACTTCATACTAGACCATGCATTTCACGTTGACTCGCTAACACTTTTCCTACACAAGTTTTTGTTCATAATGGTCACTTTCCAAATGCATCCGGAGTTACAAGTTACTTATATAACATTGCATTCATCCCAAAAATGCTAATTAATTGCAGGAGGTGTGGAACATTTTGCAACCAAATTAGTGGGTCCATAGTATATTAGGGTGGTAATAGCATTGGTAATAGTAATGCCGTTGCAATTGCTCGAAATACTAAGGGGGTGTATTGTATATGGAATTAGTGGAACTTTTTAAGAAATCTATGGAATTTAAAAGTCTGGGTGTATTCAATATAGACTTTTAGCAGTCCATGAAAGTCTTGAGGTATTTGATTAGGATTTTTAAAGACTTTATGAATTTCACCAAAATCTAGGGGTATTCAATTAAGACTTTTAAAAATGAATAAAAGTTCAGAGGTATTCAAAATTTCATTCATACTTATGGAATTAGAAAATCAAGAATAATCATGGACTTTGTAGCATTAACTATACATACCAAATTCCAATAATTTTCTAGCCACAAGACAAAAGATTTGAAAAATTTTATCAAAGACTTTTTTATTTTTTTATTTTTTATTTTTTTTAAATCTATCAAAGTTTTCTCTCTACGCGCAAAGAGATTGGTTATCTATCGTCTCTCTTTCTTGTTTCTTCTTATCTTTTATCTAATCTTTCATGATATCAATATTTTTTTTATACCTAACATGTTCATTGTAGTTGTTGAATGTGAATTTTTTTTTTGTTCAATTGTGATACTTGGAACCCTAATTTGCAATAAAAAAAAATGATTTATGAAAGCCTAAGACCCGAATATTGTGGTCTACCCCTAAAACCTTGTATAGTGTTGCTATAAAATACTAGGTTTTGTCTTATTAATGAACTATTCTCATCGATTTGAATTTATATCATTGTTCAAGGAAAGCTTGAACAATTGAATTTCAATTGATTGATTATAGATCAAGACATTGATCAATATTTTTATGATATATGTTAATAGGTGAACAAAATTGATGAGAATAATTAACCATAAGCATCAAGTAATCTATATTGTATCTTTAAGTTGATTGGGAGATTAGAAATGAGAACAAACTAGCTAGACAGGGTAATAGTCATTCATTTGAGTCAAGTTCTACTAGAAGATACTCGACCATTGAATAGGCAGCGAGTAATTATCTTGCTTTGCATTTGGATTGCATTGGTTGTGTTCTTTGTTTTTTTTATTTTTATTTACTAGAAAATCTATAGAACTCATTCATAATAAAGTATATGGATTTTCAAAAATGAATAAAAAGTCTGTTGCTAAAATCAACGGTTTTAAGAAATCAATAGCAGTCTATCAACTTTTTAAAGAGTCTGTGGACTTTTCAAAACGTCTACCAATTAAAAAAAGTCTGCACAAATCCAAATACAATACACCCCCCTAAACCCACGGTATATGATGTGTTTCAAAATTACTCTAAAAATGGGGTTGTGCTTGTTGGTATCTGTTTGGAGAGGAAAAATCTCACATTAGAAAAGTAATAAAAGATAATATAACTTATAAGTGGGTCAACTACACTCAATTATACCGAGGCCTCGTGTGATTAAAACTCAACACTTATCGGATGATTAAGTTGGAATATATCGGTACAGTGATCGGCCACGGACCACGCTTGTCACTGTTTAACATGGTATCAGAGCGGGTCCCTCTCAAATTGTCATGGGCTCGAGTTTGAGTTCCTTATATTGCCATCGGAAAATTCCGATTGGATTGTTACCAAGTATCTGATGTGGGCCGTGGATCCAAGTTGCCGATATGGGACCTGTGTCCCAATTTTCAATGTGAGGGAACGTGTTCGAGAGGAAAAATCTCACATCAGAAAAAGTGACAAAAGACTATATAATTTTTAAGTAGGTGAATCACACCCAATTGTACCGAGACTTTTGGTGATTAAAACCCAACACCTACCAAGTAGTTAAGTTAGGACAATACTGGTATAGTGGTGGGTCAATGGCCAAGCTTCTATCACATTTTGTAATCGGCAATCTCGGGTATAAAAAGTGAACTTTTATATAGAGAGTGAAATCCACTTCCTATTTTACAATCCATAGTCCTTAATTGTTTCCTGTTTTTGTATCTTAAATTTGTCTTTGTATAAGAATTTCAATTAAAAGAGAAAACAATGAGTATGAATCGCAAATTAGGTAGTGTAAATTTCATTCTCTTATATATATATTTTGGCAAGATCTTTTGTTTCAGCTGTGTTCTTAGTTCATTACTTGACTAGAAAGGATCCTCTCCTAAGCTAAATTCTCTCCTAATCTTCATAAGATTTTAGCTAGATAAAGACACGTGGCAATATTGAAATCCAATGGTCTACAACAAAACTTAGTTTGTCTTTTTATATTTTGTTGTTTCTCTCCTTTGTTCTTCTAAACAAGGACTCTCTCTCTCTCTCTCTCTCTCTCTCTCTCTCTCTCTTCTTCTTCTTCTTCTTCTTCTCCTCTTCAAACTCTCTTCTTCAAAAAAGAGGCCGAAGCAAAACCCATGTTGTTTGATCTACATCTTATGTGGGGCCAATTTCATGGTCAGCTCTGCCCACAAAAAAGGAACAATTATAGATGATTCTATGTTTCGATTGGTTTTTGTTGTGGAAGCATTTGTTAATGTGTGGTTGTTGTTATGATCCTCAAAGTACGAGATTGGCTTGATGCATAAATTACAATGCATGAATTAAGGTAAGGAAGAATCTACGAACTAGAAATAAAAAAAGTAAAATAAACCAAGTTTTGATTTGATTTGATTTTGCCAAGGTTCAATGTCAGAGCTCACCTAGGAACTGATTTCTTTTCTCAGAAGAAGAAACAACCAAAATCATAATGAGATCTGGGTAAGACCCAGGAACTAGTTTTAACAAAGCTAGAGATTTTGCAGAGGTTCAATCTCAGTTTTACCCAAGTTCCTGAGAACCGAAAGATTCTTATTATTTTTTCAGTCTGTATAAAATTGAAGAGAGCAAGGAAGAAACAAAAAATTATAATGATCATGAAGAATGAAAGAGAGAGGTTTAGCGGAGATAATGGATGTTGGTATATATACCTCTTAGGCACAAATATCGAAAGCACAAGACTCATCTAGCTACAAAGAGCAGCAAATATACTTTCTTACAAGGGTTGCGATACCCCTTAGAGCGGTGTTGAGAGCCCAAACGTCCCACATTGGAAGCAACGGAGCTACATCCCCCCAAATCCTCTACAAGTAGGCCATCTCCAACACCCTAAAGAGGTAACTATTTTCTATCATTTTGTACTGTCTTTATCTTATAATGATACTGACTTAGGCATCAGACGTTGAAGACAGGCACAACGGGTCTTTCCTCTTACCTTTGTTTGTTTTACAGATAAATGAGCCAGGAAGCGATAGTAAAACGACATCTTTTGATTTTGCTGGACTACACCATACTCATCTACTCAAAAGAAATATTTGGTGCCAGAAGGAGTCCCTTCCTATCCTTGTTGGCACGACTCCTTTCTCTAACAAATGACTACTAGCTTTCGCGATATAGGTGACGACCACCAATCGCGCGAGGACAAGGCTCGAGAGGTACATCGTACTCTCGACTTCCTTAGCCCTAGCAGGGAGACTTCCATTGTCACAATAACTACTGACCCCGTGCCAGCACTTGAGATCGCCAAGCGCGACATTTTCCAATCACGAGTGCAGGCGGAGGCTGAGAGCTGAGCCGTTGAGGAAACTCACAGGGCAGTCGAAAATATGGCTAACAAGAATTAATTGCATTATCTGAAAAGCACTTTAGTGGAGAATATCACACAATGAGGCACTAGATAGAGCTCACCAGCAAACTCCAATGCCAATGATAAGTGGTGTCAACACACCAAGCACCTTTCTCACTACAAACCCAAGCACAAGTCTCGCTGGTACCTTCAACATTGCACCTGATCTAACAAAGATGACACCTGGGACCCTCACCCGACACCAGGGAACGCGAGCACGGGCCCACAAGTCATATACATAAGCTATCCCCTATTCCCTAACTCCCTCAACGCAGCACTGCTACCCCCTCCACCTCAACTTGTACTTGACGCGGCAGGCACCTTGGGGACTGCCATAGCCGTAACAACCAATACCATACCTCCACTCAATCCTAATGCAAGATTGTTGCTGCAAATGAGGGAAACCATCACTGCCCTACAAGTAAGAATCGAAAGTGCCGAAAAAAGGTATGGTTGGCAACCAATAACAATAGCGTTCAAGGGAAAATGGGACCATTCACACCCTAGATACTGGCCGAGAGGCACCCACAGGAGGCAAAACCTTTCAAAATTGAGAAGTAGACTCGAGATCCATATCATCACCTTGAAATATTAGAGTCACTACTACATGGCACCCAATACACTGATGCCATGGCCTGCCATGCATTTGAGGAAATGCTAACAGATGAGGCTTTACACTGAATCCTTAACCTACCATCTAACTCGATTGACAGGTTCTACTAATTGGGTGACAAGTTCCTTTGGCAGTTCATCTTATGCGGCAATGGCTATCACACAACACCTGACTTGTTCAAGCTTAAGCAGAGACTCAACGAGCGCCTAAGAGATTTTGTTAGGTGATGGCAGAGACAAGCAACCTAGTTTCGCACTTTGGACCCAACCTTGGTAGGATAAGCATTCAAGAAGCTCTCCAACTAGGGTACTTTTTATTCCAAATCAACGTCAACCCTCCTGCAACTTATGACGACCTTCTTGATGCCGCCACAATCTATGCTTAGGTTGAGTACAACACCAGCACGAATCATGTTAACTTTCTTTAACTCACAAGCACTAACAGTAGTGCTGACAACAGGAATAGAGATGGGGGCAGAGACAAGTCGACACACAGCAGTGGCGCAACAACACAAGAGAAACCCGGATACACAAATGATAAAAGGGAAAAATAGTATGGCAAGAGCCCCGAGAAGGTGAAGCACACCTCATCCAACAACAATCGATATCACAATGCACCATATGGTAGCAATTGATATTGAGATGCACCCGAATACAATGCATCCAGGTACGGAGTTTTCACAACCCTCACTGCTTCTTTCGAGGACATCTGGAAAAATCACAAGATCTCATCCCTTGCCCACCAAAGTGCAGGGCAGGCTAGGAAAAGCCAAGGGATAACGGCAGGTATTGCACTTATCACGAGGAAGTAAGCCACATTACAAATATCTATTACGCCCTCAAAAACTCCATTGAGCACCTCATCCAAAGAGGAAAGCTACAACAATATCAAACTCCTACTAGAGCTAACACCATTGAGCTCTATGGCCAAGTACTGACCATACACGACGGCGCACCCTGCACCAAGACTCTTCACCTACCTAAGTGCCAATGCCCTCGAGGGCAGGAGATCTTTGGCCTCAGCTACCACTGCAATACTCCTCAAGTGGAATGGAACTCGGTCACATTCAATCGCCAAGAGGACACCATATGAAAGCACCACAATGACCCTTTCCTTGTCACCATGGTCATCTCGATCACTATCGGTTCCATAGAGTCCTGGTTGATAGTGGCACCGCAGTTAGTGTCATGTTCAAAAACTGCTATGGAAGACTAAAGCGAGACAAGAAGAAACTTTTCCAGAACCACGAACCCCTAATAAGTTTTTTAGGTAAGATAACACAACCCCTAGGATCCGATGACCTGCGCATTACCTTGGGTGAGGGCAACACTATTGCCACAATACTAACAAATTTTATCATCGCGAACTGCCCATCCTGGGGTGAGGCGCCATCTGGGGACTTCAACGTTTTGTAGTAGGGCACAAGTTGATGATGAAAGTACATATACCAAACGACATTCTCACCATCAGAGGGGATCACGAAGTTGCGAGATAATGCAATTTCCTGACAGTCGTAAATAGCTCTCCAACGTGGTCATGGTAAAGAAATTTAAAGAAAAATGGTGCATGTGCGTCGATTACATCAACCTCAACAAGGCATGCTCTAAGGACAGCTTCCCCTTCCCTAGAATTGACCAGCTTGTCGATTCCAGTACTGGGCACAAATTCTTGAGCTTCATGGACTCCTTTTTAAGTTACAATTAGATCGCGATAGACTCTCTGACCAAGAACATATATCCTTCACCACGGATAAGGGCCTGTATTGTTACGAAGTCATGCCATTTGGTTTAAAGAATATAGAGGCCATATACCAAAGGTTAGTAAATGACATGTTTGCAAATCATATCGGCAAGAACATGGAAGTTTATGTGGACGACATGTTGGTGAAGAGTGTCACCATTGAGGACCATATCAAGAATTTGAACATCATCTTTGATGTCCTACTCCATTACGACATGAGAATCAACCCCGACAAGTGTGTATTAGGCGTTTTAGGAGGCAAGTTTCTCAATTTTGTGGTTAGCGAGAGGGATATTGAGGCAAACCCCAAGAAGGCCCAATCCATTCCTAACAAGGCACCACCGAAGACAAGAAACTAGGTCTAATCCTTAACAAGTAAGTGATAGCCCTAGCTAGATTTATATATCACCTAACCAACAAGTGCGCGCCATTCTTCAAGCTACTCAAAACCCAACACACTGAAAAGATCACTTGGGGGCCAGAACACGAAATAGCGTTTAATGGAATATGAGATTACCTCACCTTGGTACCCGTACTCTCAAAGGCCATTCCAGGAGAACTCCTCTACATATATTTGGCAGTATCGATATCGGTCGTTAGTTTAGCTCTTATCAGGCAAGAGGATGTCGACAAGTTACCAGTGTACTACTCAGGCAAAGGCTTTAATGATGCAAAGACATGATACTTTGATATCGAGAAATCCGCCCTAGCACTCCTCACCGTCGCCAGGAGATTAAGGCTGTACTACTAAGCACACATAATCTATGTACTTAGCAACTAACCTCTAAAGCAAGTTCTCCAGAACCCGAAATTGTTAGGCAGATTAGTGAAATGGATTATTGAATTGGGTGAGTTCGATATCCAGTACGTATCAAGAACCGCCATCAAAGGACAAGCTGCTGCAAATTTTATTACAGAGTTCATACCTTTGGAAATGGAAAAGCCCCCAAACAAGACAGGTCAACAACCCACTTCCACCCCAATGTAGACACTCCATGTCAATGGTTCTTCTAACAGTAAGGTTAGCGGGGCAAGTGTCATGCTCACGGACCTCGAGGGACATGTGTACGAGTACGCCTTGAGGATTAAAATCAAAACATCCAACAACGCAGCCAAGTATGAAGCCCTGATCACAGGGGTTTAATTAGCAAAGGAACTAAGCGAGAAATATTTGCAAATCTTCAGAGACTCATAACTTGTTATGAACCAGGTTGGCGGTGGTTTTCAAGCAAAGGATTATCCCACTACTAATCCCTTGCCACAACCCTGCTCAAGCAATGTCTCGCCTCCTACAAGATCGATTTGATACTGAGAGCACAAAGTACAAAGGCAGATTCCGTCACCAAATTAGCAACCTCGCCACCCTGTTCTAATATTGGATCTATACATCTCGAGATATTAGAGAAACCAAGCATCAACAGGTAATTCTCGAAGATATTCGCTATTGAAGAGCAAAAGCAACCTTCATGGACAGATCCATTCATAGACTACCTGTCCAAGGGCACTGAATCAACAGATAAAACAATAGCCACCAGGTTACGTAGGAAGGCGACACTATATACTCTCTAAGAAGGCAAACTATATAGGAGAAGCATATCTTTCCCCATCTTGAAATGCATCTCCCTCAACGAGGACAATGAATCTATGGCAACTACTCGTGAGCTAGGAACTTGGCCTTTCAAGGCACTTAGCACAGGGAATTACTGGCCCATAGTCTAAGATGACTAAAAAAGGATTGTCTATGTTTGCTTGAAGTGCCACCAATTCGGCAACTCGCCACTTGCACCCTCAGTACCACTCTCCATCATAATCGCACCCTGGGCTTACTGTCAATAGGGACTCAACTTCATTGTGAAATTTCCTACTAGCCCAGGACTGTTGCAGTTCACCATTGTCGCGGTGGATTACAAGACAAAATGGGTGGAGGCAGAGGCCCTCGCCACCATCACAGTGGCCAAAGTTATCAATTTCCTCTTTAAAAACATCTTCTGCTTCTTTCGATAACTAAAACGATAATCACCGACAATGGCGCACAATTCAATAACGATACACTCAAGAATTCATAGGCAAATACAACACAAAGATTAGGCATGTCTCCCCTACCCACCCCCTAAACAAATGGACAAGTAGAAGTAGTCAACAAAATCATCAAGCAGAACTTGAAAAAATGACTCGACGATGCCAAGGGCCTATGGGCAGCCAAATTACCTGAAGTCTTTTGGGCTATCAGAACAACACCAACAGAAGCCAATGGCCAGTGCCCCTTCTGCATGTCCTTTGGCACAGAGGCCGTGATCCCTGTAGAGCAGGAGATCTAAAGAGACAGGGTTGTATGTTTTGACACCATGACGAACTCGAAAAGCCTAACCTCAACCATGAGCTCCTAAAAGAGCGCCAAGAACGAGCACATCTGCGCAACATAAACAACAAGTAGCGCATCACTCGCCACTACAATGCTAGGATCGTAACTCGCCTCTGAAGGTAGGAGATTGGGTCATAAAAGAGGTCATGCTAGTCCAAACATGACTGAAACCAACATGGGAAGGCCCACACGAGATCGTTGAAGCAGCAGGGCCAGCCACTTTCTACCTACCTGGTAGCGATGGAAATATACTGCCACACCTATGGAATGCCCAACACCTCTGCTACTACCATAAGTAGGGAGGAACGACCAACCGAAGCTCCCAAGGCTAACTCTCTCCAAACAAAGTATTTATCTGCGCCATCTCCTCTCCCCATCTATTACATCATCCACAAGATACTACTCTATCTACTTTTGTACTTTTGTTCTTTTTCTCTTGCCTTAGAGCAATACCTAATGAAACTACTTTATTATCACCATGCATTACTCTTCCTATATGTGCTATAGCTACTATTTACACCTCACAATAACTTCAAAACACAACAACAATATCAAAAGGTTGGCTATGTTGATATAGCCGAAATGTTATCACTCGCAAACCCTTGTATTGCCTATTGCGATCAAGCCATGATGGTCCAAGTCAATTAATATCCTTAAAGGTATGGGCACGTTGTATAGCAATCTCAAACTACTGCCACACATATCCAAGCTGAAACTGCTAAAACAACAACAATCTTGCTAACGGCTGGTTGTGCTGATATAGCCAAAGTGCTATCACTCGCAAACCCTTGTATTGTCTATCACGACCAAGCCACAATGGCTCAAATCAGCAATCTCGCTAATAGCTGGTTGTGGTGATATAGCTAAAGTGCCTCGCAAACATTTGTATTGCCTATCATGACCAAGCCACAATTGCTCAAATCGTCAATCTCACTACTGGCTAGTTGTGCTGATATAACCAAAGTGCATCACTCCCAAACCCTTGTATTGGCTATCGTGACCATGCCATAATGATTCTCTGCCTTATCACCGCCTAATCTCCATCATTGTACTCTGTGCTGAACACCAGCAATTGGTGCCCTTGGGTTTATCACTTGATATGCGTTTAGTTCCCTAGAAGCACCGGTTGCTCAACCCCTTTAGTGATGGAGGGGTTGAGACGGCCTGAGATTAGGCTATAAAGCCTATAACCCAGGCATGAGATTAAACTATAAAGCCCAAAAGTTTGAACAAAAAGAAGCATTTTTATTGAAGAAAGGATTTCAGAAAGAAGAGAAGAGTCAAGAACAGAGAGAGAGACATTTTCTTACTCTGTGGGTTGCAAGCTGAACTCTAACACCACACCTAATTATAGGACTCAACCGGCCACCAAAACTCCTCGAGACACAATGGTCGCTTCACCATAATGACCTACAATAATGACAGCATTGAAATTACAAAACACAATTAATACATTCAACGCATGGGGAACTATCGGCTACCAAGGTAACAATTTCCAACATAAGACTTTCCATATTTCCTAGATAAGAACAAGATCAAATATCCGGTCAAAAGACTAACATCCCAACAAAATTCAAAGTATTTACACTTTGGCAAAGCTATCACCAACCAAAAGAAAACAACAAAAACAAAAAGCTAAGTCTCGCCCTCAGCACTACGGGCTCGCTCGCCTTCTACAACTCAACCTCCAACATTATCGCCTCCCTGTGCACCCTCGACACCCGTATCTGGAGTCTCTCCCGTGTTGTTCACATGAGCATCAGTGCCATATCCAGCCTTTCGATTCTCACTTCAAGCCACACTTCACTCTTGAGCACTCTATGGTTCTTGGTTCACGATAGCTCCACCTCGCCTGCCATTCCGAGCATCTGCCTGTGCTCTGGATGCTTTCTTCACCTGCAATAGTGAAGCATCCTTTTCTCGTCTAACCAACCACCAACATGCCGTTCTCAGAACCAATGAGTGGCACCATCCGAGAACGCTTGATCAAGCTTCACCTAGAAATTTGGCGATAAAAGATAGTCGTCGATAGCTCAATAGGCACCATCCCTCTTCACTCAGCGAATCTGATCCACATGCAACTTTGCCATTCAGTAGGCGAATGCAATCCTCAACAAAGGTTCTGGCCCGAGATTATTCATCAGCGACCTCTTTCCACAAATGTTCCAACTCGACATCCTTCTCCACCATTTGCAGCTCAACGACCCTTAAGCGGTCCGCATCTCTCTAAAACAGTCCGAGTTGCCCCTCTAACTCGGTTAGACAATAAGGTAGGGAGCCAACTCTACAACATAGCATCACAAAGCTCCAACTCGGCATCCTGATCTAGAAGTTGTGTCACACCCCAAATTTCAAACACAAATAATAATACAATTACATCAAATACAAAGCACTGTGCGTGATGGTTCAGACAGTAATACTAAATAGCTGTGAAAATTTTCCTTTAAACAAGGTAATCAATGATGTCCCGAACCCACAATGTGAATACAAACTCGCTCTTTAGAGTCACATATTACATTAGGCAAAGTTTACAAATTAAACTGAGAACGTCAATTCAATATGTACTTGCACACAATACACTCTGTACAAAGCGGAAGACTAATAAATGTGTAGCACAATTAGGTAATAAACCTACCACTGTAAAAATAAGGAAAATCTATGGCTTCAACCACACTCACCTTAACCTACAGGATAAACCTCTACACCATGGAATAGTGCGTCAAGTTGCAACCACAAACCCGGTAAGCTTTTGCAAGCTTGTATGAATTTCGCAACAAGAAAGACATGCTTAAGTCCTCTCAACCTAACAGTCAATAAGCACATATCACAACATCAATTATCAATTTCGCAACAATCAATATCATGCATCAACAAAACCCACTCATGACAATATATGCTCAAACATCAAATCAGCATTCAATTTCGTGATCATAGTTCAAAACAAAACCACTTCAAGTAATGTTTGAAATCATTTTCACGCTCGAAAGCAAATAACAAAATCACATAATCCACGATAAATCCACTTAAATCTACTTGAGAAAGCAACTCACACAAATCACAATAAATCTATCAACTTGAGGAAATAACTCACGCAAGCAACTCATGCATTGTTTTCTTTTCCAAAACTCAACATCCTTTTCTCATAAGAAAACACGTGTCACTCCGTGACAAATCATATAATTTGATCACACAACAAAATGAACATGAAACCCAAAGTCCCCCATGGACAATAAAAGAAAGAATACTCTCGAGACTCTCTTTCAAACTCATACTTATGAGTCCCAAGTAATCTAAACTACTACCTCCATAAGATACAATTAAAATCCCAGCAGACAGACTAGAGCTCTAACTGATCGTAACCACTAACCCAGCCAAGGCGTGGTTCCCGATAAAATGTCTTGGTCACGTTCGTAACCCCCGATCACTGTAGGTGATCCCCGACCCTCAACCCTCAGATATTTGGATCCCTGGTAAAAATACTAAAACATTAAGAAAGTCGCAATGGACCCAAAATGTTACTTGAATCTAAAACAACAGATTCTCCATAATTGATCCCTATCAATTACTCCCGATACAAAGACCAAAACATTAAGCAAGTCACAATGGACCCAAAATGTTACCGGAATCTAAACTAAAATATTCCCTGTAATTGATCCCTATAAATTACTCTCAGTACAAAGACCTAACATTTAAGAGAAAATTTTTCAAACAGTACCCGAACTTAGGCCGACTCCTAACTTTAGTACCTGACTATGCAAAACTATCCCTTTGATACCCCAAGTTTGAAGCCCGACCCAACATTCATACACACCGTCCATGACGATGTTAACTAACAATCCACATGCTAAATTTGGATGGGTATTTGGGTTATTTCGTCACCCAAACCTTATTTTGAAGATCCCTTCTTCTTCTTCCCTTTGCTATTTTCATTCCCTTTCTTTCTCTTCTATTCTTCTTTTCCTACAGTACTTTACTCTCAGACCCAAGGCCAAGGCCAACGACGACGTTGTTTCCATCGAGATCCTTCAATTTGTTTGATTACTTTTGGTTTATTTTATCCTTTTTAACTGGGCTTGTTCTTCACCCCTCGAATTTGGGGATTTGCATTTTGGATTGCTTCATGCTTTTCTGAGTGTTGATGAAGAATTGGAAGTGTGTGGTGTGGTCTTCTTATTCAATTATATAAGCCATGACCAATTTGAGTGTAAAGAAGAAATTGGCACGGCCGTCCCATGGGGAATTGGTGGTGAAGATATGAAATTAAGCTGGTGATTTGTTTATTTTTGTTTCTTTGAGTTTATGAATCAATATTGAATTTCAAGTTTGATGCTTGCTTAGCTTTGTTTGTATTCAATTATGAAGTATGGCTTTGACCAACGACAAGAAATGAAGTAAAGAACAAAGAAGAACATAGGGGAGGGGGGGGGGGGAGAGAGAGAGTGAAGTAAAGAACAAAGAAGAACAGAGGGGAGGGGGAGGGAGAGGGGGGGGGGGGGGGGAGAGAGAGAGAAGAACAAAGAAGAACAGAGGGGAGGAGGAGGGGGGGGGGGGAGAGAGAGAGAGAGTCTCTGTCCTTGAAGAGAAGAACAGAAGGGAGAAAGAAACAAAAAAAATTGATTTCATACATTTTTTTTAATTAAGTAAAAAAAAAAGTTGGAATGAATTACTCCTCAAGATATGCCACGTGGCTGGGCTCTTAACACCGTTATGAACGGCGTGTACAGTTCTTGGGTCGGGCTTCAAACTTGGTGTACCAAAATGATAGTTTTGCATAGTCAGTTACTGAAGTTAGGAGTCGGTCTTAGTTCGGGTACTGTTTGAAAATTTTTCTCAACATTTAAATAAGTCACCCATGTGACTTGATTCATAAACTCTTCGCAAGCGTACGTATCGTTGTCAAGTAAGAGAAGTATTAAAACCTTGATTATCGTACCTCGGGGATTAGGTGTTGGACCTAATCGAGGTAATTGGCGCTAGAATAACTTAAAAGCATACAATGAAAATTAAAAATAAAATAAAATAAAGTAAAATAATATTCACAAGGCACCAACCCTCGGCAATGCTCGGCTTAGGTCACACTAAGCCTAATCAAAGCCACTAACTTGTAGCCCAAATGAGTTATGCACAATGGAATGTAGAATTTTGTTTGGGATTTTTGAATTGGGAATTAACTAAATTAAATGCAAACTAAAATAAAAGCAAAAAACTAATTATCAAGCAAGAAATTAAATTTTGATTTTCAAATTAATGGGAACATGGGAGCGTCGGGTGATTCACACTAACTATCTTGCAAATATCGATACCAATTTCATAAATGCATGCATTTCCTATATGTGTCAAGTCCCGTATCTAGTACCGGTTAAGCCTACTAAACCAATTATCCTTTCGGTGTATTGACTATGCCGGTTAAGGCCACAATCAACTCTCTAACTTGGGCATTACGTCGGTTAAGGCCGTAATATCCAAAATTAGAGGCCTAAAGAGCAAGATAATAGAGACCCAAGCAAGCTTAGCTACAATTAAGCTAGCTAATGGTCACCACACTTAAATCCTAGATGCAACAAGACCAATAAGTTGTCAATTTATCAAGCTACTCATCACAATTGCCCACAACATAATTTCAAAGGGTGACAAAGCCTAGAAACATGCTTCTAAGGACCAATAAATTCGGATTTAAAGCATACACAATGGAAATTGCATTTATTAAAATTAAAGCATCAATATTTATACAAGATAAGTTAGGGCTTCACAACCCTAACTCCCAAAATTAAACTACTCACTCATAATTAAAACAAGATTTAACATCAAAACCATGTACAATTAAAATAGATGAGAAGAGAGAGGATAAGCTTTGCTTAATTTCAACAATGCTAGAAAGCAAAGAAAACTAAGCTAGCTTGAATCCTCCTAACTACCCAAGATGAAATTAAGATCTTGATGATCTTTCTTGATGAAATTTGAGAATAGCTCAATAATTTAATGTGGAAGAGTGAGTGAAATGGGAGAGTGGGTGAGAGAAAATGGGAAGAAAGATGATAAAAATGGAGGTGGGTATGGTGTGTGTTTCGGCATTGTTGGGAGAGGAAGGATTTTGGGGTCTGGGGTGTGCGGCATGTGAGGAAGAAGTGATATATATATATATGGGTGTGCAGCTGTAGGGTATTCTTCATTCAATGTGTGGCTGGTTGTTTTGCAAGAGAGAGGAAGATAAGGTCATGTGCTAGTGACGTCAGCAAATGAGAGAGACAAAGGAGCCAAAAATATCAGCAAAATGAAATCATGGTCTGGACCTTTGTGTGAGAGAAAAAAAAAATGATTAAAAGAATGGTGGCCATGCTAATGCACCACGTGAAGAAGGGAAAGAGGGCAGCAAAATGGATAATTAAGCAAAGGGGCTGTTTAATTAAATGATCGACATGTGGCAGCTCCCTTTTTGGTTAATTAAACCAAATTGGTTTAATTAATTGTTAAGCTGTCCCATTCTCCAATTAAACTAAAATTAATTAGTTTAATTAATTCTGCTGCAATTCCATCAAGTTTCACTCCTCTCAATGTACTTGTCTAAAGCTTGACTTTCGTCTTTTTTTCGGAAACCTCATTTTGCTCCAATTTCGCACAACTTCTTCCGAAATCCACAACTCCGCTTATTTACTACAATATAAATAAAAATATATTAATTACATAATAATTATTTTAGAGATTAGTTTAATTCTAGTGTTTAGAACGTAATTACGCGCATAAAAATGCGTGTAATCACATGACCTAAAAATGTTCAACAATTCTCAACACTTTTCAAAACAATAGAAATCCACACTTTTCACAATATACTGTTTCTCGAAAAGGCAACCCCAAAAACAATAATATGAACCCTATCACAAATATTGCTTTCAATATAACAAAACCACCAACATATATATATATATATATATATATTTCACGTAAATATATATATAAATATATGAGTGGTCATTCACTCAGGAATGTTACTAATACCCACTATAGTTTGTTGTTTAATATATATATATATATACATATATATATATATATATGAGTGGTCATTCACTCAGGAATGCTACTAATACCAACTATAGTTTGTTGTTAAATAAATAACTCCGAAAACGATAAGGTAAACCCGTTCGTAAATGAACATTGTGGGATTATTCTCCTCCAAATCCCGCTGTGTCTTCACACACAAATCAAGATAAGCACTAATAGACTCAATCCGCTCAATAAACTTGTCACGTACCTAATCACATCAAGATCACATCTTAATACCACTTGTCGTACGAAAGCATCTAATTTCAAGGCAAGCGATTAAAGTTTGAATCCCCCCAATTTAACTAAAATCCGAAAGTAACGCTGACAGGACCCGCCCCGGATTTCACCCCGAAATCCGAAGTGGCCATGCGGGAGCCACTTTAGAAGAAATTCTACAAAAAATTTGGCAGAACTTCCCCTAAAAGTAGGCTACCCAAAACCTGTAGGAAAATATTTACACTTCTAAAACATCCATCCTTATTCTCCTGGAGCCACCTGCTCTCCAAATCACAACTCCAATTTCACATATAGTTGTCTCCACCCCAATACAATATTGATCCCACAGATTATCAGAGCAATACTAACCCACTAGGTAACAACGAAAACAGAAATAGAATGAGTACGCGGAAGCAATGCTGTTGGCTATGCCTCGACTCCCTGTACGCCCGACCTCAATTAACCTAGCCTGCAAACTGGGCATTTGAAACAGAAGGGCCCAGGGGAAAAGTATTGAAAACACGTTAGTGTGAGTGGACAAAAATAAACAACTAGATAAATAATTTAAAAGAGTAAAGTTGTAATACTTTCCCGCATTTATTTAAATTTATAAAACCTCGATGCATGCAACGTTTATAAAACATATTTCTTTAAACCAGGAAACTAGAAACTGTAATTCAAACCTGCTGAGTATCGTATCATCGGACTAGACCCCGCTAGCCCAGAAGTAATATAAAAGTAGGGGAAGAAGATAGCCATACGAATGAGCCTCCCAGGCTCGGGTGATAGCCTCCTAGGCTAAAGTACTCCCATATACTCCCGTTATATACCCACACGCCACTAAGTGTAGCGATTAGGATACTGGGCTACAGCATTACTGTCACAAAGACAGTAACCAGCGCCACAAAGGCGGACGGGCTTCGGTGATCCCATCACCTCGCCACAAAGGCGGAAGATCAATGCTAGCAATGATAATAGTCACCCAAAGTATGGCAAAAGAAAATCTGAAAACCACATAAATCCATAAAGCTTCCCCCAACCCTCGCAAATGAATTTCCAACGACGTGTCCCACACGCCAAGATAATCTCAAGTTCAAAAATAAATAGGAGAGAAAATAATAAAACATAATCTCCATAAATCGAAACAAAACCAATTCCAAGATCATCATCAAGGCATTCCCAATGCCAAAACCGAAGGTCGATAAATAAATATGAAAACTAACTCCATCGAAATCTCATTTCGAAAATCTCTTATAAAATCTCAAATCGACGAATAGAAACATAATATAAATAGTATAATGCCGGAAATCACCTCGGAAATAATTCATCGAAAAGTCATGCTTTCAAATAAAATCCATATATCGGAGATACTTATCGAAGGCTCAAAATCCATTTCCGAATCATAATTGAAAATAATTTATAATTAATCTCCGAAAATAAATCATATTTCTGAAATTAAACCATAAATCCAAATCTGAGCATAATAGATTCGTAACCGAAATTCATATGGAAAGACAATGTCAAAATTATAATTCAAGGCAAAATATTATGCTCAATAAATAAAATGATAAATAAATAGAGCAAACTTTAAGAAATAAATGCATGCATCATTATTTAAAAGCAAAAGTCCACTCACAGTACTATTCTGACGATCACGCGTTCCTTCGTCGAGCAATAGCTCGGTACGACGCCCTATACATAAATATAATCCGTGAATAACTATTCTAATTAAATACGATTCTCAAAATCGAATCCTCATAAATCATCTCTCCAATTCTTTTCGGATTCAACCCACATAACACCCATAACACTAATTCTTCGATTTACATATTCCACAACGAAAACGAGGGAAATCCGACGGCCGAATTTCCCACAATTCAATCACAAAACTCCGAACTTCAGAAAATCACAAACAACTTCAAACTCTTCCAAAATTCACCAAACTTCACATAGAAGCTCTACAACATTTATAGGATTTAATTAGGCTAAAATAGGAATTAAAAACCAATTCTACACGCCTCCACGCGCCACCCACAGTGGCAGCGCATGGGCCCCACGCGCCGGTGACCACCACCTCTGATGGCCATCAAATTTTGGCAGCACCACCTACTCAACAGACCCAACAATCTTCATAACTACAAATGTTCCAAGTTTACCATTAAGTGCTCAAAATCGGTTGGTGAAGAAAATCCAAGAACTCTAGGATCGGGTTCCGATCGATTCGCCCTCTACACTGCAAATCGTGGCTCAAGGCTAGGGGCAAAATGATCCTTGGTAAAAACCTCACCCTCAACGGTGGTTTGGTGGCCGGAAACTGCCGGAATCGCAGGAAATCGACAAAACCTTCTTTCGGCTATAGTAAACTTCGCGGCTTAATTCCGAGCTCCTCTGACCGAGCCACTGCAAAACACCACCCCAGGCATGACAAGGAAGAGGACGCGAGCCTGCCGGTGCCCGGATTCCCTCGTGGGTCGGGTCGAGAAGGAAGAATTAAGAAGAAGAAGAAATCGGCCGAAAAGGAAGAAAGGGTCGGGGGAGAAGAGAGAGAAAAGCCGGGTAGGTTTCCAAAAATGGAAAATTTTAAGAACAGTACCTGAAAATTGACCACTATGCATTTCTGTACATGAAGTTACAAATTCTAAACTTTAGTACACGAACTTATAACCTCGAGCAAATATATATACACGCCATGACTAACGTTGTTAGTTAGTGTGCCACCTAGCATAATTTCAAGGATAATTTGGTCTCATCAAAGTTTTTACTCTGAGCAACCTTCTCTCTTACTCTGGGCACCCAAGATCATAGTCGTTGCTTCCTCAGTTGCAGATGCAGCAGCCATCCTTCACAATCAAACACTTCATCCTCCTTACAAATAATAACACTCTCACCATCATCATCATCAGCACGATTATCATCTTTTTCCTCAACAACATCTTCTCCCTTCACAATTTTGCTTAACACAAAACCATATTTTTTTTATGACTAATTTCTCTAATCATCTCAATGGTTCAGATTTGGAAGACACGGCCTTTGACACACAACCCCAGTACAAAAACCCAAAATTTTTTGAACAAACTCAAGAACAGCAAAACAATAAACAAGAAAAAAGAAACAAGTAAAACTGAACCAAACTCTGCATCTAGTTTAATCAGTTTCACCTCATCCGACACGCTCGAAATCAATCAATTCACCCAAACTTGTTATCCTCCTACCTAATTCTTGTGCGCAGAAACGCGTGGAACTTGGGCCAGAATCAGCTCAATGACCATCAACAATACCCCCCTACCAAAACCCCAATACAAACTTCTCAATAAGAAACGGAATCACCTCCCCAACGCCACGCCACCGCTTCGCCAGCTCCTAGAACCCAATTCTCTCCACTCTGTCCTAAGGCATCCCAACCATCAATTCCCCACCACCATTCTTTGATTTCACGACTCTAGTGAATCTTCTGTACTCGGCTTTTGGGGTTTGGAAATGCGTTTCTTTGGAAAGGGCTCGTCTTTGGGACTCGGAGAGAGGTGGGTCTTGTTCGTTGAGGCAGTTGAGTTTGCGGTTGTGTTTCTGGATTTCTTTCTTGCAGAGAGTGTGGAGTATGGACGATTTTGGGAGTTGGGTGCACGCCTTTGTTAGTGAGGTTGCGTTTGATTTTATCAGTGTTTGGTTCGAATTGGGGATTTGGGATTTGAGGGAGAGCTCCTTGTAGAGCTTCCATGGATGAAAGTTGTGAGCTTTTGAGCGTCAAAAGTTTGAAGTGGGATTTTGTTGGGGTTCAAGTGCTGGAGGAAAATTTTTAGTTTGAGTTTTCTGGGTCTGAGTTTGGGTTCATCTTTTCAAGTGAAAACCCCATTCCACCCTTCATTATTTAGATAATGGCATATAAACTGACGGAGTTATTGACGTGGTGTACAAATAGTTGGTCGGGATTATAAGTTCGTGTACTAAAGTTGAGAATTTGTAACTTTATGTACAGAAATGCATAGTGGGCCAATTTTCAGGTACCGTTCATAAAATTTTCCCTTCCAAAAATGGAAATTTACCACAGTAACTCGGTTATTTATAGAAAGTTACTGTGAACAGTACCATAAACAGTAACTTTAATCGTTCGCTTATAACTTTCGCATACGAACTCCGATTTGTACGTACTACATATGCACGTGCTCGATTTAACGTCCTCTACAACTTTCATGAAGGAAACTTTCTCAAATTTTGACCCGAACAAAAAATCAACAATTTAGGGCCACTAAAAGTATCGGAACAATGGTAAAAGTGAAAGTAGTTGTCGTTTACCGTCCAAATGACTAGTAAACGAGTAAATTAAGATACGGGACGTTACAAACGCCACTCGAGGTGAAACCTCATCGAAACCAGCTAAAGTCTCTGGTATACTTCTACGATCGATATGACAAAACTACAAGTCTATCGAAAGGCTGGATCCTCAAGGATCGATAACCGAGATAAATGAAAACGGTAAAAACCCTAACAAATTCATACGATCTCCAAAAATTACGTTTTATACATTGAAATGCTTGTATCAACGAGTAGATCGTATATAGAACCAGAAACTGTCCCTGACATAGCCGGAATCACAGCCAAGCGCCGTCAGAGTCAGTTGCACATGCACTGTTGGACCAAAGCTCGAAACCACCTTAATCCAACCGTCCAAAATGTCAAGAATACCAAGTAGAGCAATTTTAATACTTGTGGTTCAAGCTAACTCAGCCTAGATCACTACACAAGCTCAAACACACTGTTCACCGTGAGTTGACTCTTCTCCGGTGTAAATCGATCAAAACCACCACCATGGATCAAACGAGGAGGACCCCACGAGAAAAATAAGACCGGCTTCACACATTACCATCGCCAGAGTTGGGATTTCCGATCTGGTCTGACTGCACCAAGCTTTGCTGCCTCGATGCACCACCAACGTATAAAAAGTCAACCTTTGCATCCCTCTAAAACTATGCATTTCGAATAATTATTCGTCTGAAATAATTCCATTCTATTCCCGACCCATGAAATCGTCCCAACAATCACTGAATAAATTGTTGAAAATCCTCAGAATATAATAACTAATTTCTGGGGTATTACAAGTTGCCTCTCCAACCCCTCCAAGTGTTTTTCATGGGCTTGGAACTGCTCCTTAACAACATCTATGGGTTGCTACCCTTTCTTAACTTGCTACAACCTCCCAGTAAGATCCAAATTGGCATCCTTAACAGGACCAAAGGCTTCCTCGACCTCTTATCACCGAGTCTCCTCTATCACTAAGGACTGCTCCGATTCTCGCGTATGAGCAATCCTCGCTTTAATGGCCCAAGTCATATCCTCGCAAACATCCTTCTCTCAATCTAAAGAATCTTGAAGCTCTTGGGCCCTCCATCTCTACTTCCAATTCAGCTCTAAGCCAAGCAATCTCATGATCAAAATGCTCCAACAACTCAGCTGAAACATGATAGTTCATATTCACTGCATGCATGAAATACAACATAAGCAAAGCAACCATGATAACTTCAACAAACATGGGAATAGTTAACTTACCCTCATCAATCTCTCCGGGGCATCTCGATACTCCGCGCGAGGATCATCGGAGTTGATCCGACCCCGGTCATGATGACAGTTGCACAAATTCGCTACCATATGCAAGATGGTGCCATCATGGATCCTAATCTCGCCGAGAGTAAGAGCAAGGCCCCCCTCCACCTGACCACAAGAATACCGAGTTCCTAGCTGGTGGATCGTGACCGCGCTCTCTCTGCGAGGATTGACATATACTTTCACTGGGGGACTCCCGAGATGAAGCTGGGAAGTTGTCCTTTTTCTCTGATTACCACCACCACCGTCAATACCTGCATAAGTCCCAGCTACTAAAGACTCATCCTCCTCGCCTGGCTAAGTTTTAACCTCCATCTCAGCCTCCTGAGTCCCCACAACACCTTCACTGTCACCAAGTTCACCCACCCCTAGCTGAGAAGCTTCAGCACCTACGACCACAGCCTCTGGACCAACATGTTGGTTGGTTACTTCAGTTTCCCCACTATCAACTATTATAACCTCTTGAGACCTAGACCTCTCCATATCGGTACCTAGAACACCTTCCAGTTATTCCAACACAACATCCTCCACTAAGCAAACCTTTGTATCAACACCACTTTGCTGCCTCTCCACCTCCTCAAACAGCTCCTCAACCGACACCTCAACCTCTACTCATGGTGGTAACTGCTGCCCCATCTCAGCCTAGTCACCAGGAGCCTGACCATAGCAAGTCCGCGGACCTTCCACTTGGACTCAGGGGGACTGTATCGCCTGCTCCACACTGGGGGATTTTCTCGCCCTCCACTTGCCCGCTAGGGGACTACCTCACCCTCTCCACTTGGGCACCAGTGAATTATCTTGCTCCCTCCACATGGAAACTAGGAGCATGTGCCAACTCCTCAGCTTGCTCAATCGCACCCTGTTGAACACCCTTAGCCCATTCCTCGTCATCCGACTGCTAGAGACTGAGAAACTCTATAACTCTCTCAGCGAACCGATGATACACACTCAAAGACAATTGTAGATTCACCAGTGTATCAGTATCTTAAACCCATATGCTCTCCAAATTAACGTCCACCTGCCTAACAATATAGGACTCGCTAATCAGTTCCTCCGCGATAATAATATCAGACTTGGTCCAGCGTTAACAAGATTCAGCTACCGCTGAATCGCAGACATTAACATTAGTGCCGTCTATGGGAATCCTTGAGTAAAAGTCATCCCACCATAATCCACCATGACTAACGGTAGCGTGGAAGTCGCCGATAAGCAAGCGGACCAGTCTGCCAACCCCCAACCCACCAACCCTGTGGTTATCATCAACTGCGCACTCTTCAATACTCCGGTCATGACCCCCAAGATACCCCTCTAATTCCACTCACCCAGTCAAGGGTGGAAAATCATCTGAGCAGCAGTCGCCAACCTCCAGGCCAGGACCTCACCGCTAAGTATGAGCTGGCACTGGTGGATCTCTACCAGGCAAATAGAGAGCGGGAGCAAGAAAGCAAGAAGAAGGCAGTAGCCCAGAAACAAGTGGTCACACTGATGTCAAAATTTGATGAACTAAAGAAGGCGCTAGAGGCACACTAACCCAGCGCTGAGCGAACAATTGCAAAGCACCAGGCGTAGTTGCCTCAACGGTTGAAGGATAATACAAACACCAGTCATACAGATAAATGTACCACTGAACCCACCCGAGCTGACAAGATTGGGCCCACCTCCTCCACCACGACTAATTTTAGAACAGGAGGCAGAATCGCAACCGCAAGCCAACCTCGGCACGGGATGAGCAAGAACAATGGGAAATCTTCCAGCCCCTAAGCAGCACCTCAATCAGGCACCACAGAATTCATAAGCAAGACCCGCTGACGAAGCCACCTCTTTGTTTCTATAAAGGATGCAACAACTGGAATAAAGACTAGTCAGGGCGGAAGCAAGTGCCTCAGCACCAATCCAAAACCCACTTTTTGCATACCATTTATTGCCAGAATCTTACAAACCGTCAGGCCAGCGTATACAAAAAGGTCAAAAATCAATCAATATAGCAGCTTAACAGACCCCTTCATGCACATGGACACATTCAATAAGGTAACCAACAATAAGGGGTTTGACGGCGCCACTCTGTGTCACTTGTTCTACTAAACGCTAGATAGCGAAGCAATAAGCTGGTTCTTTTAGTGCCCACCCGGATCCATCAATTCCTTCTCCACGTTATCAACCGCCTTCTTATCACATTTCATCCTCTAGCTACAAGACATCACAATACCAGCCAGTTGTTTAGCGTCAAGCAGGGCGCAGAAGAATCACTAAACGCATTCATCACAAGATAGAGGGCCTAGGCATCCCGATGCCGCGACCTTGACAAAACGATGACACTGGTTGCCTTCAAGCAAAGACTTTTAAAAGATGCATTCCTTTACCATCCCAATTACAATTCCCCAAAAGTGGTGTATGACCATGTCATAGGTAAGGCGGTCTGCCACACACAGGCAGAATTCACATAGGGTAAGGCTCCACCACCACAGTAAACTGCAGCCAAGACAACTCAGCCTTCTTCCTCTCAATAGAAAACCACTAACAAATCCTCCACTGCACTCTTAAATGACAAGAAAAGAGATTGGCAATAGTGCAATCATGCACTAAAACAAGCGGCACAAGGACCAACAATACCACAACATGGGTAATCATTCCTTCCAAGGTGACAGCTGCAACAAGCAAACAACATCCTCCTAGCGGTATGCCGGCATTCACTGTCCTCACAGCCTCCTATGAGGAAATTTATAATAAGTGCGAGGACCAAATCCTGCCGCCACCACCAAGAAAATACCCCAGAGTGGGAAAACCGAGGAACACCGACAAGTAGTGCAAGTACCACGAGGATAGCGGTCACAACACCAACAGATGTAATGCCCTCAAAACGGCAATAGAGACCCTCTATCAGGATAGTAAGTTAGAATAATTCAAGGTGTGCCAACCAGTGCCGGTGGTCGCTAACATTGTGCCACCACGCCACATCAACATAATTGCCGACGGCACCCCCATCGGCAACATGTCACACAGGGCGAGAAAGTGTTATCCACGCATTTACCAGCCAAAGGAAATCTCCAATATCTGCTACAAGAGATCCGCTAAGATGCCCAAGTCTGGTTGGGAGCCCACAACCTTCTGTGAAGAGGAAGAACGAGGTGTTCACCTCCCCCACGACGATCCATTCTTGATCGATGTGATACTCAATAAATGGTTAGTGGGACGGGTATTAGTGGATAGCGGATCCGCCGTTAATGTCATTTTCAACGGTTGTTACAATTAGTTCAAGCGCAACAGAAAACTCCTTTAGGACCATGAACCACTTCTAAGCTTCTCTGGTGACGTCACACAACCGCTAGGTTCAGACTATATGCACATGTACATCAGAACTAGTCCTTGCACGGCGGGGGTAGACACAGAATTCATTACCGTCCACTGCTTCAGCTCTTACAATGCCATCATCGGCCATCCAGTCTTAACAAGTTGAAATATATCATTGCCGGGTACATGCTACTCATGAAATTCCCCACCCCCAACGGCACGAGTTGTGTAAGAGAAAGCCAACAACTTGCACAAGAGTGTTACTCAACAACGGTGACACACTCGATGCGACGCCATGAGATCCTAATGGTAGGAAGCCAACCACTGCTAACAGATAAAATGGACTATCCCAGGGACAACGAAGAAAAATATGTCAAAAAGGAACCTGTCAACCCGGAGACGTCCTTACAGATCATCAGCATATCCGACGAGCACCCCGAGCGGACAATCCGCATCGGCGTCCAACTCTCCCCTAAGATAGCGGCGGAGCTCACACAGTTTTTGCAAGAAAACGCCGTTGTATTTGCATGGTCTTACGCGGATATGTCTGGCATCTCCCCTAATATCATTATGCACATGCTAAGCATCAAGCCATCCTTTTACCTAGTCAAACAAAAAAGGAGACCCTTTGAAGAGGAAAGATATCATGCAATTAGGGAAGAGGTAACCAAGGTGTAGGGCATTGGGTTTATCCGCCCAGTCAACTGTCTGCAGTGGATCTCTAACCTAGTAATGTTAAAAAAAGCCCACCGGCAAATGACGAATGTGTATAGACTTCAAGGGCCTGAACAAGGCATGCCCCAAGGATAGTTTCCCACTACCGCACATCGACCAACTAGTTGATGCCACAGCGGCACGTGAGTAGCTCAGCATGATATATGCTTTCTCCTAATACAACCAGATCAAAATGCACCCCGAAGATCAAGAGTGCACCACATTCACACCCGATCAAGGCCTATACTGCTTCAATGTCATGCCTTTCGGCCTCAAAAGTCCAGGCCCCACATATTAGTAGTTAATGAATGCCATGTTCGCGGAGCACCTCGGCAAAATAATAAAGGTATATGTGGATGACATGCTCGTCAAAAGTGTTAAGGCTAGCATACATATGGCTAACCTCCGCATTATATTCACCATTCTCATGGCTTGTGGCATGCACCTCAAACCAGAAAGATGCTTCTTTGGTGTCACTACTAGCAAGTTTCTGGGCTACATCGTCAGTGAGCGAGGCATAGAGGCTAACCTGGACAAGTTTCAGGAAATCCATAACATGAAATCCCCTGAGACGAAAGTAGATGTTTAGAGCCTGTAGAGCAGGTTAACAGCACTATCCCGCTTTATCACAAACTCACCGACAGATGTCTCCCATTCTTCAAAACTATGAAAAGGTCCTACCAAAAGTGGTGGATTGGATGTAAGACTATGAGGCAGCGTTCCAAAGTTTGAAAGAATACCTAGCGGCAATCCCACTCCTTTCCATACTAGTACAAGGTGAGGTATTATACATATACCTAGCGGTATCTGCATTAGCGGTTAGCTGTGCTATTGTTCGCCTATAAGAACAAGAGGAACTCTCGGTGTTCTACGCTAGCAGGGGTATGATTGGTGTAGAAACAAGATACACCCCCCGCGAACAATTGGCCCTAGCCCTCATTGTTGCTGCTAGACTCCTTTGATAGTACTTTCAAGCTCACACCATCCATGTCCTGACAAATCTACAGCTGAAGCAGGTCATACAGAGCCCTGAGCACTCTGGCCGCCTAAGCAAGTGAGCAATTGAACTCAGCGAGTTTGACATCAAGTACAAACCATGGACCGTTATGAGGAGCCAAGCGGTAGCAGACTTCATCGTTGAACTCACTGACCGCTAGGAGGAACCCACTTCCGAGACACCAGCGGATAACACTGCCATAACAACAACCGACGTGTCCCCTACCGAGCAATAGTCAGAATGGAACCTCCATGTCGACGGCTCGGCCTGCCATGGCAGGTGGCGCAGGAGTCATCCTAATAGGGCCAAAGGGACTGAACATGGAGTACGCACTGAAATTCAACTTCAAAACTTCGAACAACATGTTAGAGTATGAAGCGCTCATTGCAAGTCTACTCCTCACCATAGATTCAGGCGTTTGGGTTACATAAAAACCCTACTTGGAAAATTCAAGTTTCACTCCATCATGCAGATCCCTAGAGAGAAGAACGCCAAGGCGGATTCTCTGGCAAGGTTAGCAACCGCTCAACCTCATTAAAGTCCAACGGATACAATGGTGGAATGCTGTTTCTGGTGGCTTTCTCCGGGTACCTCACACAAAATGCTATACCGACTGGGGCACCGATCGGTTCCTAAATCCTGTATCAAGAACACAACGTTAGAGGGATAAACCGTACCGGACGGTTTATACCTCTCCGATGCCTGAGTGAGAAACTGATGGTTATGTAGATTAGATTGTAGATAAAGGGGTCCTTACCCTTCAAAGGTGGTTGTGCCATGATCTTTATACTCAAGTGTAGGGATGGAGTCTTCCCTATCCTCGATGTGGGACACAGGTTCTTCTGATGCTATCAGTCTTATATTTGTAGAATAGATGGGCTGTGCTGGCCTTGCCCCGGGCGCTGGGTGCTCGGGGTGGCACCTTATGTGAAGCCCGCCATGGTGAGGTGTGAACCCGGCCCATGGCGTAGTACCTGGGAGTACCGATGAGGGCCAGGGTCTAGTGCCAAACCTGTTGAGACTCCCTAGTATGTACAAGTCCCCCAAGTTCCCATTCAAGATGTTTCTTGGGTGGGGACTTATTATTATTACTATTTTAGTCTCAAGCTTTGGCACTAGTGTGCCTATAGGTAGTCCCCCAAGTTCCCTCAGAAGAGAAATCTTGAGCGGGCTATGTTGTAGATAAGCCACTTTCTGGGACTGGATGGAGAATGAGTCTCGGTACTCATCTGGGTGGAGAGAGCTTGGCTCCGATACCCGATGGGGTAGCAAATTTGAGCCTCCGGTACCCAATGGGGTGGAGAGAGCTTCGCCCCGATACCCGATGGGGTAGATTCCTTGAATCTCTGGTACCCGATGGGGTAGGTGTTAGGTGTCGGCCACGTAGGCAGACTAGGTTGTGCAATAAATGCCCGTCCCTTCTTCTGCCTAGGCATCGAGAAATGAGAGAACGCGTGGGACACGTGTAGCGATCCTACGGCAGTGGGCGTTTCAGTTTCGACGGTTCTGATGCGTTGGAGATTGAATTTAAGAGGGAAACTGACTGTTTTCCCTCACTTTTTGCGAAAACAAGAAGCTCAGGAGACTTGGAAGGTTTGCAGCCGAGGGACAGAGAGAACCAAGGGAGAATTGCGAGTGCCTGAGGAGTGAGATCGACTGTCTGCCGAGGAAAAAGGTTAGATCTCTCTCTGCCTGTGGATTTTGTCTATTTTCTTACTCGGTTTGCTTCTGCTACTGCCAAGGCCGTTTGCTTGTTTGTGTTTGTGTTGCCTAAATATAGGAACGGATAATGCCAATGTCACTGTCGTGTTGTTTTAGGGGGGGGGGGGGTTTGTTTGCTTCGCTTTGTGGGTTTTGGGTTGAATTTCTGGGTTTTGCCTTGGAGTTTCTGGGTTTTGCTTTGAATTTCTGGGTTTGGGATAGGCTAACCCTTGGTGCTTCTGGTTCCAGATATAGCAAGATTTGAGGTCTCCGGTACCGTAATTAGGTTGGAATCAGAAGCCAGGGGTGGGGATACAGGATCGTCGTACCAGTCCTCTGCCAGGCAAGCTGAAGTGGACATCGACCGGTACCTAGGCCGGGTAGACCAATTAGCGGAGTACACGGGGTCCTCGACTGGGGTGTTCTCGGAGAGTAGTGGGGAGTCCGACGAGGGTGAGAGTGAGGGTGGATCTGCGGAGGCTCCAGTAGTCACAGTGGTCATTCCCGAGGGCATTCCTAAGCCGAGGTACACGCTTGCGGACGAGACCGTATGCGACGAACCTGGGAGAAGCATGACGATGAAGGAGATCGTGGACATGCGGCTGAAGTGGGGGATCCCGGACGCGGTAGAGCTTAGGCCACTTAGGGATGGGGAGATGGCCGCGAATCCTGCCCCGGGCTGGGTGGCGCTGCACGAGAATCAGCTCCACCAAGGGTTATCGCTACCCCTACCCCGGTGCCTACAGAATCTGCTGCGGATGCTGAACCTGTCACCGGGGCAGCTGACCCCGAATGCCGTTCGCCAAATATATAGTATGATGGCTATGTGGGACCTGTGACAGCAAGGGTGGCCTTCCATAAATGAGTTCCGCGCGGTACACCGGGTATTGTACTCAAGGAAACAGTCTTGTGCGGGTACGGTGACCTTTGCCTCTAGGGATTACGAGCCGCTAGTTACCGATATGCCTACCTCGATGAGCAAAAGGTGGAGGAACAAAGTGTTCCTAGCTGGTGGGCGATGGCAGATAAAAAATAAGAAGTGGCAGCTGACCGGTACCTTTCAAGCTATCGGGGATCAGTCCTATACGCTATCCGAAGTGGAAAAGAAGAGGATAGCCTGGGTATACGCCGTGTGGTCGGAGAAAGAGAGGAGCTCTTATAGATTCATCCGGCACTCTATACTCTTTAGGCTAGGGTTAGGGTGGCTCCCCGGTAAGGGACCTATTATACTAATATGTAGTGTTATTTTTATATATATATATTTTTTTATACTAATATGTAGGGACTTGTCCTTTCACTTTCGACTAATCTTTGAACTGGTTGCAGTGAAAGCCCCGAAGAGGAAACCCCGGAAAGGCAAGGAGGAGGACAAGATGGATGACGCTCAACTGATGGACATGCTGATGAGCCAGGGAGAAGATGCCCTACACATCGACGTCAACCTGGGGTCGAAATGCACGAGTCGGTCCATTGAAGAGACCCTTCTAGAGATAACTGATGAGGGATACGGTGAACCTGATCCCGACGCTCCTGTGGCCGCCATGAAGCCCTCCATGGCCGACGTAATTATGATTGATGACACCGGCATGGGAAAAGTACTGGCCTCTGTGCCTATCTCTTCTCGCTCTACTGGGAGCGATGAGGCGCTACTCCCCGGTGAGAAGAAGAGATCCCACAAGCACCGATGTCGGACTGATAAGGAGGTGACGTACACTGGCCGGGATGTCCAGGGTGCCGGTGCGAAGAGGCAAAAGAAAGATCACCCGGGATCAGGGCCTGCACCTTCCCTTGGTCTGTTATCTCCCGCCGTTCCGGTAATCCCTAAGAAGCCCATCAAGCAGCTGCTGAACGAATACGGGGTCGCTGATGAAAAGTTCGTGCGGTCCATGCTTGGGGATCTGAAGGATATCGACCTCGACCGGGTTCGAGCCAAAGATAATACTCCCCAGGAGAATCGCCGTCTCGCCCGGGAATCGATGATGCGGGTATGCCTTGCTTTATTTTCACTACCTACCTCTTTTTGTTTTGTTATACCTTTTAATCGGTGTATCTGCAGGCACTCTTTAATGTGTACGCCATCGACGCCAGTGAGGAGGATACTCACCTGAAGGAGGAGGTTAGCAATCTTTCCGGGCAGGTGAAGTACCTTCATGGCGAGAAGGCCAAGCTGGAGAAGGAGCGGGACTCGTTGAAGGCTGAGATGGCCGCCTCTAAGCAGCGGATTGCTAAGCTTGAGGGCGAGGTTGCTGAGGCGAGGGAGGAGGTGAAGAATGCCCGGGACTCCGAGAAGAAGGCTGCAGAGTCTGCCGTCTCATGGAAGGAGAAAGCGGACTCTCTGGAGGATCGCCTACCCGCGGAGAGGCAGGAGGCCGTGGAGGAGTACAAGTCCTCAGATGAGCTTATCTCCATGCTGGCTGCTGCCCAAGACAAGGCTGTCATCATGAAGTTTAAGGAGTGGGTGGCGGCCGGGTATCTAGATGAGGCCAAATTCAGGCGGGGTCTCCTGGAGAAAAAGAAGAAAGAGCGGGAGGCGGCGGGCAAGTCTGGTGCCGGCGGGTCTCAGAGTACCGATGGTGATCGGTTGTAAAAAATTACTTTGTACTATCCCTTTTTTTTTTTTTTTTTGAACTAGTCTAATTTTGTCTGGTAGTCCAGGCTTTTGTGAATTGGAACATCCTTGACTTGAATGGAAATTAGAAAGGAATTAAAATTTCTAGGAGTTTCGTACTTCTGAGCATTTGTGTGCATTACTTATTACCGGAATAAAGTAATTGACAATAGCCATGTCCGGGAATGTCCGGGGTAGGTAAAAAAAAAAATTCTAGAAATGGTCTAAATAATTCATTTTTCCATTGAAATACCACACGGTGGTTAAATACAGAATGAGTACCCGATGGGTAGCTTGTCATAGCTGTATGTCCAAAAAGCAAAAGCTAGGACAAGATGCTCCCGGAGCTTACTTGTAATAGTACCGCAGGCGCTGGGTATTCCATGGATGCCTGGAAACGACCCCGTTCATATCCCGGATGAAAAAGGTTGCGGGACCTACCTCTTCAATGATCTCGTAAGGCCCTGTCCAGGATGGATCCAATCCCCGGGGTTCTGGGTAGACTTGCTTCATGACCCAGTCCCCCAATTTTAATGTTCGGGACTGTACCTTGGCATCGTAGTAACGAGCTATCCTCCGCTTGTTTGCTAAGTTATGCATATGTGCGACTTCTCTTCACTCCTCAAGTAAATCAGCATCGAGGTGTAGGCCATCTGAGTTGGTACCCGCATCGAAGTATTCGATCCGGGGACTCTGGATTTGTGTTTCAATAGGGAGTACTGCTTCTGATCCAAAAGCCATGCAGAAAGGGGTCTCGCCCGTGGCCTCTATTGCCGTTGTCCTGATAGCCCATAGCACTTCCGGGAGTTTAGCGGCCCAAAGGCCCTTGGCGTCGTCAAGCTTCTTTTTCAGTATCTTCTTGATTATCTTGTTGATAGCTTCAACCTGACCGTTTGTCTGGGGGTGAGCCGGGGAAGCATAGAGGATCTTAGTGCCGAGGTTCTGTGTGTAAGCTCTCAACTCATCATTGTCAAACTGTGTACCATTGTCCGTGACTATGGTATCCGGGACTCCGAACCTGCAGTATATGTTCTTCCAGAGGAAGTTCTTGACTTTTTCCGTGGTGATGGCGACGAGAGGTTCTGCCTCTACCCACTTTGTTTGGTAGTCTACGGCAACAATGGCGTACTTGAACTGTCCCACTGCTATGGGAAGTTTACCAATCAAGTCCAAACCCCACTGACAGAACGGCCATGGTGCAAGGAGGATGGAAAGGGCGATGGGCGGTGCTCGTGGGATATTAGCGTACATTTGTCATTTGTGGCAAGAGTTGGATATAGTTTGAGCCAGGGCCGACATGGTTGGCCAGAAATATCTTGCCCTTAGGGTCTTGTGTGCAAGGGATCGGGCTCCGGCATGGTTACCGCATACACCTGTGTGTATGTCAGTCATTACTTTGTGACCCTCCTCCGGTGTCACACATTTCAGGTTGGGAAAGCAATGTCCTCTCCTGTAGAGTTTGCCATTCATGATCGTGTACCGAGCTGACCTTAGCTGCAGTCTTCTGGCCTCTACCTTATCATCCGGTGCTAGGCCATCAACCATGTATTTCAAAATTGGATCCATCCATGAAGCTTTGTGGTCCACCGAAAATATTTCTGACACTGTTTTGGAAGTGCTAGGTTCCTCGAGTACTTCGACTTTAGTGGTCCCATAAGTAGGGTTTGGAGAAGTTGATGCGATTTTAGCAAGAGCGTCTGCCTTATCGTTTTCTGCCCTTGGTATTTGGGTAAAAATGTAGGAGGTGAACCTCTGGACTAAAGCCCGGGCCAAGGCCTGGTAGGAGGACATGTGGGGTTCCTTTGCCTCGAAGTTACCGCTGACCTGGTTTACGACCAACTGGGAATCGCTGAAGATATGGAGGTGCTGGACCCCTAGTTCCCGGGCGATCTGCAGACCGGCTATGAGTGCCTCGTATTCTGCGGTATTATTGGATGCTTTGAAGGCAAATCTGAGGGCGTACTCGTAGACTTGCTCGTCCGGGCTAATTAGCAAGATGCCGGCTCCGCTAGTTCTCTTGTTGGATGACCCATCTACGTATAATCGCCAAGTGCTTGGCGGAGGTGGATCCGAAGCTAGTGGTTCAGGTGGTTCCCTGCTTGGGTCATGGGAAGGGATTGATTCGGAAATAAAATCGGCTGCTGCCTGGCCTTTGATGGCTGTACGGGGCAGGTACTTGATATCGAATTCCCCCAGCTCGATGGCCCATTTAATTAATCTGCCCGATGTCTCTGGTTTCTGCAAAACCTGCCTCAATGGGTGATTAGTGAAAAAGGTGATAGAGTGTGCCTGGAAGTAATGTCTGAGCTTCCGGGCTGATACCAGGAGGGCCAGTGCTACTCTTTCAATGTCCGGGTACCTGGATTCTGCACCAGTGTAACCTTTCCCTGCGTAGTACACCGGGTACTCACAATCGGAGTCCTTCCTAATCAGGACTGAGCTCACAGCAGTTGCCGATGCTGCCAGATATACGTAGAGCATTTCTCCGGGAACAGGTTTGTAGAGTAGGGGTACCTGTGATAGGTACGACTTCAAGCCAAGGAAAGCAGCCTCGTGTTCCGCTGTCCAGGCTATTACCTCGACGTGTTGGGTTTTTAGCAATTTGAAGAAAGGGGTACACTTGTCCGTCAACCTGGAGATGAATCTTGACAGGGCGGCCACCTTGCCTACAAGAGACTGGACCTCATTCCGGTAGGTTGGGGATACCATGTCAATTATAGCCTGCACTTTCTCTGGATTGGCTTCGATTCCCCTGTGGCTGACGATGTACCCGAGGAATTTTCTGACTTCGACCCTAAAGATGCACTTCTGTGGGTTAACCCGCAACCCGTTGCGCAATATGATGGTGAAGACGATTGACAAGTTGGCTACATGATCCTCCTGAGTTGAACTTTTTACCAGCATGTCGTCCACGTAGACTTCCATGATAGTACCGATAACTTCCTCAAACATGGAGTTGACGAGTCGTTGATAGGTGGCACCTGCATTCTTTAACCCGAAAGGCATGACCTGGTAGCAATAGAGACCTTTGTCTATAGTGAAGGCAGTATGTTCCTCATCTGCCGGGTTCATTCGAATCTGGTTGTACCCGCTAAACTCATCCATGAAGCTGAGTAACCGGTACCCAGCGGTGGAATCGATCAATTGATCAATTCTCGGGAGCGGGAAGCTATCTTTAGAGCATGCCCGATTGAGGTTTGTGTAGTCGACACACATGCGCCATGTTCCAGGGGATTTCTTTGGTACCATTACCACGTTGGCTAACCACCAGGGGTATGTTACCTCCCTGACAAAGTTGATGGAGATCAACTTCTTTATCTCAACCTGAATAGCCCGGTACTTATCGTGTGTGAAGGCCCTTCGCTTTTGTCTTACCGGTGTTGAGTAAGGAACGATACTAAGGTTGTGCGTGGCTACTTCTGGCGGTATTCCGGGCATGTCCTCATAGGACCAGGCGAACGCGGATGTGTTAGCGCGGAGAAACGAGATTAATCCTTCCCTGACAACTGGAGACAGTCTTGTACCAATCCTGACGGTTCTGTCCGGGAACTTCTCTGACAGCACTACCTCTTCAATGTCTTCTACGGCACCGGGCCGTTCTTCGTCCGGGTCGGTATCGGCCCTGGGATCCTCGTATCTGTCCGACAGAGGGTTAGTATCTACGTGCAACATTTCAGCCTTTCCTTTACCGCGGGATACAGTTAGAGAATAGCATTTCCTTGCAGCGGCCTGATCACCCCGGATCGTTGCCGTGCCTGCCGGGGTCGGTACTTTCATTATCAACATGTGACCTGCGATGAAGGTTTTCAGACGCCAAAGTGCCGGCCGGCCCAGGATAGCATTATAGGACGAGACGCAGTCCACTATGATGAACTCTATTTTGATGGTCGAACAATTTGGACTTTCACCTATCGTGATCGACATGTAATCTGATCCGAGTGGTTGGACGATGTCTCCTGAAAAACTAATGATGGGCTCATTATCCTGTGACAGTTTGGCTCTTCCTCGATTCAAAGCCTTGTATGCATCGCGAAATAGTACGCTAACCGAGGCCCCGGTGTCTATGAGCACCCTGGACATTATGTAGTGGTCCATTTGGAGTGTGATTAGGAAGGGATCATCATGGGGCATCCTCAGATCGGCTTCCTCCTCCTGCAGGAATGTCACTGATGTCCACTTGGTGCCACTATTTTGCTGCGGGGCTTTGTGAAAGTTGAAAACTTCTTGACTACCGAAACTAGAATTTCTTTTCTTGCCCTGGGCTGGCGACTCTTTCGGACCCCCACCGTGGATCGTGAATATCTGGCCATATACGTTGACCGCTCCTATCTCCTTAGCAGGTAGGTATCGTTGGAGCTTGCCCCTCTGGATTAGGGACTCGATTGTATTTTTTAAAGCAACACACAGATTGGTATTGTGTCCGGCATCCTCGTGGTAAGTGCAGAATTTTCCGGTATCCTGCTGGGTAAGTTTGCTCTTTGGGAATTTCCTTGGGGGAGGTCCCGGTATCTCATCCCTGTTTTCGTTCCATATAGTCTCGTATGAAGCGTTCAGGATTGTGAACACCTCATACCGGGGTGGTGGTGGTGTCCTTGGACCCTGCTGTGCTCTTTGCTCCCGGGTAGGGTGGGTGCTCCCGTAACTGTCCGACTTGGACGAGAATTCTTTGCCTCTTTTATTCAAGGTATGGGGTGACCTATCATGACTGTGGACCCACTCCCTCTTTCGTGGCTCATCCCTAATCGTCGTAGTCGGTGTGGGAAATCTTAGCTCTGGTCTGGGCGTGTCTCCGTATGTTTCGAATTCGGCCTGAGCATGTCTGATGGCAGTGGCCATCAGTTCGTCGTAACTAGCTGGAGGATTATGGTGAAATTCTCCTCTTCTCAGGCCCCTCCTGAAAGCCAGCTCAGCTAGTTCCTTGTTGAGGTCCCGGCACTTAGCGGTAGCTGCTTGCCATCGATTTACAAAAGACTTCAGGGTTTCATCTTCTCCCTGCTGGACCTTCAGTAGGCCCTTCGGTGTGTGTATCCCATCAGTGCGTAAGATGAATCGAGCGACAAATTTGTCAGCCAACTCCTTAAAACTCCCTACAGAACCGACCGGCAGTTCGTAGAACCAACTTAAAGCCTCCCCTGACAGGGTTTCCTGGAACATGTTACAACACACTTCGTCCGTATATCCCTTGGCGTTTGTTTGCGATCGGAAAGCCTGTAGATGTTGGTAGGGATCTCCAACTCCCGTATAGTCAATTTTCAGTGGTTTCGATGTATTCGCTCGAATGGCTCCCCTAACCTGTTGGGTGAAAGGCCCCAGGCGGTCCTCGTAACTGTTCATAGCTCTCTAGGTGTCTCTATTTTCCGTGGCCTGTACCCTTGCCTGCAGGGCATGCAAGGAGTTGCTCATTTGTACGAGTAATGCCGTGTTTGCGTCGGGTACCGGCGTGATACTGTGAACTGGCTGTGGTAACGGTGGTGGTGGTAGATGCCTCAAGCTTTCCGGGAATAAGTCTACCGGTACCTGGATTAACCTCTAGCTGCCCTCCGTGGGAGGTGCTGGTGCGGTGTTGGTAGTTCCTGTTATCGGGGCGGCGTTCAGGTCTGCTAGCTGGGATGCTCTAGCCAGGGCCTGAGTAAGTGCCTCGTTGTGCTGGTGCCTCCTGTCTAGTGCCCGGGCCAGCGCCGTATTCTCATCTTCCAAATCCTGCATTCTCTGTTGCGTGAGGCGGTTTGTTTCCCTATCGGTACTTCTTTGCTCCCGATCGATCCTGGACTGCTCTTTGAAGGCTGCGATCTCAGCTCGCATAGACTCTAACTCCGATACCGGAGTCACCTGATCTGGGACTATTGGGTCCAAGGATCCGAGACCATGCATTTCCTCCCGAACAGCTGGCGCCTCTGCTGATGAAGTTCCCGGGGAGAATACAAGTGCCCGGGCGACACTTCTCTCTCCTGTCACTTCCGGCTCATTCATATTCGAATCCCCTATCTGGCGCGCCAATGTTTCTGGTGGCTTTCTCCGGGTACCTCACACAGAATGCTATACCGACTGGGGCACCGATCGGTTCCTAAATCCTGTATCAAGAACACAACGTTAGAGGGATAAACCGTACCGGACGGTTTATACCTCTCCGATGCCTGAGTGAGAAACTGATGGTTATGTAGATTAGATTGTAGATAAAGGGGTCCTTACCCTTCAAAGGTGGTTGTGCCATGATCTTTATACTCAAGTGTGGAGATGGAGTCTTCCCTATCCTCGATGTGGGACACAGGTTCTTCTGATGCTATCAGTCTTGTATTTGTAGAATAGATGGGCTGTGCTGGCCTTGCCCCGGGCGCTGGGTGCTCGGGGTGGCACCTTATGTGAAGCCCGCCATGGTGAGGTGTGAACCCAGCCCATGGTGTAGTACCTGGGAGTACCGATGGGGGCCAGGGTCTAGTGCCAAACCTGTTGAGACTCCCTAGTATGTACAAATGCCTTGACAAACCAAGCATCACTCAAACCCTAGCAGAAATATTCAACATCAAGGTCAATACCAAGTGGATGGATGAAATAATGGAGTACAAGCGCAACGGAACGCTATCAACTAACAAGGTCGAAGCATGACAGCTCAAGCGGAGGGTGAGCCGCTATAACATCCAAAACGGTAAACTTTACCAGCAAGGTTTTACTCACCTAAATCTCAGATGCTCCATCATTGTACTACATATTGTAACAATCAATAATTAATATTTTATGATATTTTTATAAAAATAAAATAGCCAATGCATTTTTTATTGTTTATGGGTGAGTAATTAATAAACCAAAGTGAAAGCCAAGGTAATTGACATTACTTAAAGTTTTCCTTTATTTGCTCTGTCTAGAAGTCGGGTCCGAACTATTGTAACTTTTCTTTTTGGATTTTTTTTTTCAAAACTAATTTAAATAAATTACAATAATTGTAATAACAACATTTTCTCATCTAAATATTAATTGAATTTTTGTGCGGCCTGACCCCTCTATATATATATATATATATATATATACACACACACACCACACCACACACACACACACACACACACATATATATATAGGGCCTTCTAATAAGCGATCTATTTTTTTGGTCATTTTTTAAGGATCCCTTATGGGACACACTTTTCAATCACATATTAGCATCTCGTCTGTTCAGTTTTTAGGTTCCAATGTGTAGATTACTTTTGTAAATTTTCAGCCAAATTGATGACAGTTAAGGTATTGAACTAGATTAAATCAATGAAAGACCAAATTTGAAGAATTGATTTACTCATAGAGACCTTAAAACTGAACAATAAAGAAAGCGTTATGTGACCAAGAAGTTGGTCTAATAAGTGATCCCTTAAAATCACCTAAAAAATAAATCCTTCACTAGAATGACCTATATATATAAATATTTATTCAGAGCGATGCCTCGCTTTGAAATTAAAGTGCGAGGTTAGAGTTTAGGATCACTTTTCGGTCTCATATCCATATCTCGACCGTTCAGTTTTTATGTACCAATGTCATTGATCTTCCGTCCACTTTGTATACATGACATCTTCATATGTAAAGGAATTATGTATGTGACCACTATGATTTGACGCTGTCTCTTTAGAACACCTCGTATTTCGTTAAGGTGTATAAATTGAAAAAAACAAGTCAACAAACACACTTTATTCAATAATAACCTTTATTATCATCATGATAATGAATAGCTAAATGGTTTCCGATTGAGTTGAAATTTTGCATGGATGATTAGAGTGGTGTCCTAAAAGTTGAACGGTTTGGATTATCGAAATTTGATTGCATAAGGGGTCACATACTAGATGCTACATACTGTGTAATTTAATTTTGATAATCTAAACCGTTCAAGATTTAGCTCCTCAAACATAGATTATATATGCAAAACATTTAGATCTTTACACATAGATTGTATTTTCAAAAATTTTCTAAACCAAAAATCATTTAGTTAGCCATTATGATGACATAAGCCTTAAAACCTAACCCTTAATCCCTAATCCCTAAACCTTAAATATTTATGAGGAAGGCGGGGTTTAAAAAATGAAAATAAAAAGCGGGAGTTCAGAAAAGCTAGACTGCATGAGTGATGAAAAGGCTTCATGATGGCGGTCGAGGTGGGAGATCTCAATCAACAAAAGCTGCAAAGTTCAATTTTGTGAAAAATTTCTTCATTTGCAGGTTACGAAGCTTATATTGAAGAATCTTGGATGGATTCCGATTCCTTCAATTTTTCGTTGGATTTGCTTTATCACTGGACAACTGATTTGGTATTGACAGTTTGGTTTCACTTTAGTCCTTCCCTTCAGGTATATCTCTCACTTTAACATTTTATTAGGTTATCTATATAGTACACCAACGAATTCAATGATACAATAGTACACCAACGAATTCAATGTTACGGACTAGACCATTATCTTTAGGCAAGATAAAGATATGTCTCGATTCAATGAGTTGCAGTATTGCCTACAACATTTACCAAACATGGTTTCGATCGATGTCACCAAATCTTGCCTCTATTCAATTAGCCAGGTACGTCCCTTTCTGGTTGATCTTTCAATTCAATTCAGTTATATTTTTGTTCTGTATTTCAATAGGTAACAAGTTCTTTGACCCTATTTCTGATGACCTCGAATACGTCAGCCAAATAAAAAAGGTAATCACGATTAAATCTGCTTGAAGGTGTGGAAGACGGCCGGGCAACTAGCTCGACCTCGGAGATTCATGAAGTTGAGCCTGCGGTGATATGTTTGATATGTTTAATGTTATATTACTTGCATGCCTTTTTGGCTTTTTCATTTGTACTTCTTACATGCAGAGGATTTAAGAAGTTCTATAAACTTAGGAATATAGAATAGTTTTTGCTCGGAATATGCAATGTCATCGGGGAATTTATTTGGTAGGTTTTTGTATGGATAAACAAATGGGAAGCATTTGGTTCCTCCATTGCGTCTCAAGTCCGCAGTTTATGCAAAGGCAATAGTGAGCAAGTTACAATTGCGATAGATATAGATCCTGAGAGCACTACTAGTAGATTGGAAGATGAAGAAGATGATAAGGGTTATCCTATGGCATAGTTGCCGCTATCTTTTACCTTTCTTTTCCCTAATACCACATGAGACAACTTATTCAAGGTGTTTCTAACTTGTATTGAGCTCTTCTCTGTTTATTCCTCTGCAGTTCATGGTTTCAAGTCACTCACTACATCAAGAATTAATGGTTCCTAGATTTACAAGACTTGTGAGTGACATGGTCAATCGCCTCTGGTAGGCATATGCAATTCTTTCTTAATTGTTTATGATTTAAACGTACCTAGACTTTGTGAATGAGCTAAATCAATGGCGCTTTTATTCATAGATTAATGGGTTTTCTAACTTTGTTATTCAATTGGCTCTGTTACTCACTCCTATTGTTGATTGGTGTTGGAAGTTGGAACTTCATAAGAAGAACCAAAACATGATTTTCAATTAATGAGGTATAAAATCCAATATCCTTGAGCAATTCCCTTGTTGATTTTCTCAATTTCGATTGACTTTGTAATGCTTTGTGGTATGAATGTTAAGCTCACCTTTGGGATTGGGGACACAAGAGAAATTGAGCGCAAGGAATTCCTTGGCATCGAAGACCCTGATGCTCCCACCAGGGAAGAGTTGGTTGCTGTTCTTGAAGAAGTACGTCCCTTCTTTTAAGTTCCTATGCATATTGCTCACTGTAAATGAATTTCGAATGCCATGATTCATGAAATTACCATCTTGGATTACAATATTGACATTACATGTCAGTATTGTCATTTATTCAAACAAAAATTCCATGAATGCAATGAACCTAGCAAATGGTAGTTAGAATCTTAAATTATATTAATTAAAGACTTGAAGGAAAGTAGAGTTTACTGTAGATTTCTCAAGTTTTTAAAATGAAACAATAGAGAAGCATGTGTTACAAAAGTATACAATTTGCAACTAATTAATTTCAAACTGTAGATTCAATCTCTGTGATCAGAACATGCCATTATTTCACCTTGGAATTTTGAACATGTATGCAAAGACAGAAAAGTGAACAAATTGATAACATCAAGTTAGCATCAAATAAATTGGATTCGTTGTCTACAAGTACATTACATTACGGATTTAAAAGAAAGAACATACATGATGTTTATTTCAATTTCGTAGGTGAGATCGAAATTATAGATTGGAATTGTTCTGGATTGTTATATTTAATATGATTCCCATGGTACTTGTATGAACAATGTTGCATGCAAGCTATCCAGTATTATACTTTTTGTTTCAATATCAAATCACGTTCTACAGTTTTAGTATTTTATGGTGGCATGCCAGTGGATGAGGCATGTCATGGCATTTTATCTACTGAAATAACCTTCTATGCCTCTAGGTTCTCAATAACTAATCACTTGTGCCTCTGGGTGGTCTTTATTTATTCTTGCTCTTCTTTACTTTTTGCTTTCTTGTTCTTTGTACATCTTAGCCTCTTTAATTGATAGTTGCATTTGTTTCACTGAGAAAAATTTCTCCAATCTGCTATAAGCACTTTAGAGTGAGATGTTTCTGTCAAGCATTTGGGTCATATGTAAAGTTTATATGAGAAGTATGTGTAGCTGAAATTTAGTTCTCAATCTTCACATCTTAATTGCACGCTTTGATCCGTATGTGGGCTCCTGAAATTTAGTTCTCAATCTTCACATCTGAAGTTTATATGAGAAGTATGTGGGCTCCTGTTCCCATGCTTTGCAGGTGCTAAAACTCTCTATAAATCCTCTGAAAGAGAACTTCCATTTCCAGGGACTAGTTCCAAGTGCAAGAGTAGAAGAGATTCCAAGATTTGGGGAAGAGATCAGGAGTATGCAAAAAAAAATTGAGGATCCCTAAACTCTTTTGAATTAGTATATAATATTAATCTAACTACTTTGAATTAGTACTTATTGTAAGGGAATACTTATTATTATTTTAATTTTAAGGGTTTTTTACTTCAACAGTGTCTGAACTCTTTGAGAACTTTTAAAATGATACTTGAACTCTCAAAGTGATCAAAGTGATACCTGGACTCTAATTTTCTTGTCAACGGAATACCTATGTCAGATTTCCGTTACGGACCTGTTAATTTTATCACGTGAGGTGCACATATGGCCCTAAAACAAAGCAAAATGGCTTATTTGCCCTTAATTTGTTTTGTGAGGTCTGACCAAGACTTTTTTCCTCCATAAACATATATAGCTGACCCCTCTCTAACCATTTCCCTCCAAAAATCATTGACCAAGTTGGTCATGACTTGATTCACATAATCTGGGTACCAAATAGCATCAACAAGTAAAATAGTACTCTCTCCAAGGAAAATCTGGTACTATAACTCAATCGAAATGAAAAAGAAAAATCGAAAACAATAAAGAATGCTTGTAACATAATAGATATTCATTGCTCTAGAACTGCACAAATGGTTCAACCAAAAAGGGCATACCAAGTTCCAAAGTTTGACAAAATGGTTGACAAACTAACAACAATGTCATTGTTTGTTAGTAGCATCATAACCTTACATACGACCTAAACAAAAACAACCCCAAAAACAATGGTTTTTCTTCACAACTTGCCTCAAAACCCTGCCCATTCAGATTCAGTTTGGCCTTGCTGCCTTGCCTTTTTTGCTGCAGGATTTTGGCTGCTTTGTGTTGGAGGATCATGCCTAGTTTGAGAACTAGAAGGCCCTGCATTGGCACCTTGACTACCCTCCGTGGTTTTCATCTTCTTCCAACCCTTCCAAGACTTGATGATATTATCATTCAAGCTGGGCCTCCATTTTAAAGCTGGAACTTTTGCTGCCTACAAAACCATGCCAGATTCAACACCACGAACAAGTCAACACAACAATATCCATATTGAACACAACAAACAATTTAACACATTCAACACAGCCATAACAAGTATAAGCAGAGCAGCAAGCACATGGTTAAAACCAATCCTTGAAGGTCACAAACATGCTGCAATGAGTCAACAACTTAAGTCATTAAGACATGTGCTGAACATAAAATCACAAACCTGCTGCCTTGACCTCTTCTTATTTTCCTTGGCTGCATTGGAACTCCTTTCTCCCTAAAATGAGAAAAGAGTCTATTAACATTAACTCCATGATGCGTAATCAGTCTAAATAATTAAAATAAGTGGAATTAGTTACTGCTTGTTGTGCTGCTGCTTTCTTTGCCTTTGTGATTGGGCAGCCCAATCTATTATGCCCTTTTTTGAATCATACTTGGCATGTCATCTTGGAGTAGGTTCTTGGCATTTTGGTTGTGTCAGGGGCTGGTGGAGATTGCTTGTTATCACCTGGCACCTTAGTTTTCTTCTTTTTTGGTCTGCCGGCTTGCTTCTTGTAAGAGCAAATTCACCCGTTGGGTCACCAGGTCACCTACTATTCACTATTTTTTAGTGTTAATTTCACTCTCTGGGTCACGAGCATAGTGTATTTCATGCCCTAGGTCACCTTGTACAGTGTTCTGGGTCACCATGGTGACTTGCACAGTGTATTTCGTGCTCTGGGTCACGGGCACAGTGTATTTCGTGACCCAGACAATGAAAATATACACTAAAAAACAGTGAATAGTAGGTGACCTAGTGACCCAACTGGTGAACTTGCTCTAAGGGGGAGGTGCTATTGGATAATCCACTTGTTCCCAATCATCCTCACTAGCAATGGGATGAATAATTGGATTGTATGACTCCATGTAGGTAGAAGGCACTAGGTAATCATCACAAAAGAGAGTAGGATCTGCCTTTTCAGTTCTAATAGCACAAATAGCATGCACACAAGGAATACCACTCAATTGCCACCTCCTACATGTACATGTTGCATCCTCAAGTGCACTACAAGCTTGCTGCCATGATCTCCCCCTCCAGTAATTTGGAACTCAAACTTCCTCGAATGATAGGCTCTGTAATGGCTAGTCCTCTCAGCCACTTTGTGTTGTAAAAAATATGGGATGGAATTCCTGTAAAATAAAAATATAGAATAATATGATAATATCTTGGGAAATAAGAATAATGATATAGATGAGAAAATAAAATAAAGTAAGAAAATAATATAATATATAGATTTTATATAGGAAAACTTATCGAGTCGAGGTGTGCAAGCGCACTGTCCTAAGAGAAGATTCGTCCCCTACTGCACAAGGTTGAATGACGAACTTCCCCCAAGATACAACAACTCTTCGAGCTCCGTCGTGCAGCTAAGAAGCCCCATTGAACCTTTATCACCCGTGCACTCAAAACGGTGTATAAGTAAAGTATGTATATGTATAATTTGTAAGAATATCTTTGGTAGAGGTATTTGGCTACAGTGGTTGCACTATGATGGATTATACCATCATGTATACCCTCATTATCTGACAATCTAAATTCCCACACATGTGCATGTTTCATGCCTCACCATATGCCTTCCAACCATAGCCACGTACCCTTATATAGGGCACACTTATCATACCATCAATAGCCTCATTAACCATATAACGATCAAATAATAATCATATATTTAAAACATAAAACCGTTAAACCATAAATAGAGTAATAAACACAAAAAGAAAATAACCCCCAAAATAAATAAATAAATAAAATATATTTTAATTTTAAATCATAAAATTTCCAACACTTTGTCAATAATTTTCTTAATCCTTGGACCAACTATATCCTTCCATCTCTGTGCTGCCACTCTTCTATTTGCCTTGTAAAATACTCTGCATCAATTCACTATATTTTAACTACTTTGGAATTTATATCATTTTTCAAATGATATAAACAACTTAAGTGCATTTAAAAATTAAACAAAACAAGCAAAGAATACTCCATAGTGTATTCTGGATTTATGGTTTTGCATGAGCGCGGTGTCTTTCTGGTATGTCACCATAATTCTAAAGCAAATGGTACTGCCAATGATGCACTCTTTGCTTATTGGTGTTTATTAGAATACATAGATTATGTAAAGACTCGATCACGTTATTATTTTGGGACATTCTGAGAGACGTATTGTGATGCAGCGTTTGGTTTAGGCACAATGCTGCCCCCTGAATTATGTGTGATTTCACTAATGGTCATGACTTGAGAGCAACTGCATTGACCATTGAAATAAATAAATAAATAAATAATAATAATAATAATAATAATAATAATAATAATAATAATAATAATAATAATAATAATAATAATAAACAAACAACTAATAATGAATGTTTTAATTTGACAAAACTTAAGAATAGAGAGCTTCATCTCCGTTTCTATACTTGGGAACCATATAGCTAAAAACCAAAATAGAAAGCCACCTAGAACATCTTTAGCAATGCTAACTAATTCTAAGTTAAAAACTAAAAAGTTATTTTGGCTAGCTACTTTAAAAATATTCAGGCATCAATTCTCTTTATTTTAGTTAGTGTTGAATTCATATTATTTTTTAATGAAGAAAAAATAATCTTAAAGGGCTAAATACAGATTACTACCCTATAGTTTGGGTCTAAAATCAATTCAGTCCATATACTTTTAATTTCATCAAAAACACCCCTGCACTTTCAATTTTGATCTAATAGGTCTCATTTATTAGTTTTCCGACAATTGAGTTACTTAACTTGTTAATGTGGCTCATATATGACCTATGTTTTATGATGTGGTGTCTGCAGGCCACCTCTAGTCAATTTACTAGTGAGTCCTACTATTAAAAATAAATAGTTTTTCAACAAATAATCTAACTATAACTTGAACCCATAAGAAAATATTAACGAATTAGACCTATTAGATCAAAATTGAAAGTACATGGGTGTTTTTGATGAAATTAGAAGTGCAGGGACTGAATTGATTTTGGACCTAAATCACAGGGTAGTAACCAGTATTTAGCCCTTAAATATATCTATAAATTACACAGAGCAACTTAAAAAGAATGTTTTAAATTTACAAAAATAATAGAGAGCCTCATCTTCCTCTGTATATTTAAAAGCAAGATATCTAAAAATTAAAATAGAGAGTCACTTACGAGGAAACTATAACATGGTCCCGGACCATGGTACATGTATTGGTCCGGGTTGATGTGATTGGTCCACATGACTTATACATTTTTCTGATTAGTTATCTTAATTTAATTTTTTTTCACCGGCCCCCTGCATGATTCCCACTAAATTCGAGTAATATGATTGGCTCGGACCACCAAATTGCAATGGCACGTGGTACTCCATGACCACATAATAATTCCCCCAATTAAGAGTCTGGTGCAGTTGCTAAAATGGATAAAATACTAAACGTGATTTCCAAAATAGATAATGAGCCAAGATAAAGAGTTTGCTAAAGATGCTTTTAAGAAGCTGATGGAGTTACTAAAAACCAAACATACTCTCCCAAAGAGATGGGTTATCCATCCTCGATGGCGATTCACAGTGGTGGGACGTTGAGGCCACGATGGGGAATCCTCGAAGATGACGATTCCATGCTGGCTTTGCTGTGTTTGGCTGCGCGAGCTTGGAGTAGTTCGAACCAGCAAGGATCTGGTTGTCATGGGATTGGCGTCACATTGTTCCGGCGATGGACAAAAATCTAGTGGCTGGGTCTTCTCCGGCGAAGTTTGGTGGTCGAGAGATCGGATATTTTCCTGTGGTGAGGCGGCCTTTTCTACTTGCAGAGTGATCTGGTGAGGGGATCTCCAAGTCTATCCCTCGAACTATCTTCCTGGGTTATTTCCTTCTGAGATACGAAGGCGGGGAGATGGATCAGAGTTGGTGGTGCGTTGGTTTTGCTCAGTGGGGCGGTTGTTCGACGCAAGGAAGATCGGCGCGTGGGGTGTCCATAGACTTTCCAATCAAGCTTGTGTTAGGGAGCCCAATTGCTTGGGTGTCCAAAGCTTTCTCACTTGGGCCTGGGCTATTATCATGTATGTTCTTTTAGATTTACTTCTGGATTAGGGCCAGATCTGGATCCGATTTGGGACTGGGATAGCACCCAAATTCAGATCTTAGATCGGAGACAGATGTTCATTCTGTGCTGGTATTGGTTCTAGTTCTTAGGAGTTTGTCTGCTAACATTCGAGTTTTTGACACTCTCTATTACTTTTGAACTCTTGGTGAGCGAATCACCTCTCCTAGGTTATCATATCGCTGGTTACAGTTACAGTTATGGTTACTATTATAATTTACACTGCTCTAGTGACATATATAGTGCAGCAATGCCTTTTTGCATCAATTCACGGCTTGGTTACCTTTTATTCTAGATGTGTTTGGGCATCTTGTTATGTTTTCTTACTTTTGTTAATTATAGATACGTTTGTACATCTTATTATGTTTCATTGTTTTTCTTTCGATGCATTTACATTGCTCCATGTACTCCTCAATTTCACTTAATATAGCTTAAAAAAAAATAGTCTCTTAAATAGCTAAAGATAGAGTCTACTCAAATTCAAAGTACTTTAATCCCTAAAACTCAGAGTTTAAATTAATATTTTTTAATTTTTTTTGAAAGTAATTCCTAAAGCATTCAATAAACACAACATAATTAGAACACCAACGCAATAAGTTTGTTGAGAGAGTGACACCCTCAAAATTGTGATAAACAATTGTACGTGGACTTTAAACTCTTAAAGGCTGAACAAAAAAAAAATCATTGTTTAAAGTGAACAAGCACATGAGGATTTTTAACAATGTTCATGCACTCATGAGACTCTGTATAAGGTTGTTGAGTTGTTTAGTCTCCAGTTAATTGGTTGTTTTCACATTTCAATTGCTTCCTCTCATCTCGGCTACTTATTGCTTGAGACTCATGCTTGTATGCCACTAAAATCTAGGTGAACTTGTGGGGTATGCACAATCACATTAATAAGCTAAAAGTGCGCATGGCTTGCTAATTTACTGCAGACATGGAATAAGTAATTACCAATTCTGAAATGAAGTTCATAGGTTTTTCTGTCAAAAGAAAAACTCAAACTAAAACTATACATAGTAATCACCGGAACGGTAACAGATATGCAAAATAAATCAAATAATTCAGTGTGAGATATTGATGACATTCAATTAGGTGTTGAAAATCTTTGCTTGGATAAGACCTAATAAATGGGACCTAGTGTCCGGTGGTTGGTGGTTCTGGAGTAAGCCCAGTTGAAGTGCAAGAGTGGTGGTGGCTTCGCTATCTAGCTTACGGGACGGTCTTGTCGAGGAACGACAGACGTTAGGTGGAAAGCCTGTGGCGCTGATATCGCTTCTCCCTTGATCGGAGTGCGGATCGTGGTCCCTTGGTAGGAATGAGTGGGTGGCGGCGAGATATGGTTCAGATGGACCCAGATCGGATCAGATTTTTCTGATCTGGTTTGGGTTGTGTGGAGCAAACCCATTGAGGGGGGTGGTTTGGAGGAGCAGCGATGCTTGTACGCATGATGGGGAGGTTGGAGGGATGGAGGCCCATCCTACGTGCGGTGGGTATGTCGCCAATGATGGGACAACAGAGGCGTTTCATATGAGATGGTGGCTAGCTGACACATGCAGTCTGTGTTCTTAGCTTGGGTCAAAAGGTTTTTGGGTTGGGGCCTGGGCTTGGGCTTCAACTCTGGCCCCAAACTGTTTTCACTTTATTTGTTTTATGTTTTATTGCTTTTTATTTTTAGTAAGATGTGGCTTTATGCCAGCAATAGGTCACTATCTGTAGTACCCATAAATTCACTATTAATTTCTGATGATTTTTTGAAAATTATTAAGATGACTGTTAGGACAATTTTGTGGGTCGTGGATGGAGTGGAAGTGTTTCGGACGAATAATTACTCGAAACATTTTATTTTTTAGGGTTTAAGGAGTTGACTTTTTATTCGTTAAGCTTCTCCGAAAACTTTCTTCTCAAAAATCGTAGAGCGCATCGATACGAGTTCATGGACATGTGGCACGCGTAAATTGGAGTTCGTACGAGAAAGTTATGATCAACGAAAATTATTTCTATTTTGAGAAATTTTTGGTATTAATAGGAAATTTCAGGATTGGTTTGCACAAAAAACAAAAGTTTCATTTTTCGGCAAATTCCAGAAATTTTGAGAAACCTAGACTCTCCCTACTTTCCTGTTGACCCGACCCGGACTCAAATTTAAGACCCGACTTTTCAGGCCAATTCCAGCGACTACAGAAGACTGCGCCGACCCAGATATGTTCTTTTCCTTCTTCCGGTCCTCCCTACAGTGGTCGCTAGCTCGAATTCTCACAAATGGCGGTGGATCGAGGTAGTGAAGGTGGGCGGCGGGGGACCGGGCGAGTTCTTCAAATTCCTGCGACTGCTGGACGTGAAACCGATCGCATTTTGCTCATGGCCTTGGAGATTTAGTTGATTGATTTTTAGTGTGGAGCTACAACTCACGATGAAGTGTATTTTGGCTTGTGGCGGCGATTTAGACCGATTTGGCTTGAGCTCCATGTATTAAAGTTGATCCTCGTAGTGTAAACTCCATTTTGGACAGTTGGATTGAGCTGGTATTGAGTTGGCATAGCGGCACGTGGCGACTTGTCCGGCCATGTTTGAGGCAGTATCTTACTTCATTATCACCTGTTCGTTGATATGAGCATTTTGACATTTGATTTGTAGTATTTGGAGATCATTTGAGCATGTTAGGGGTTTTAGTGGTTTAGATTATTTTGGTTTTCGATCCGTGAGGATCCTACCGTTGGATCGACTTGTCTTTTTGACATATTAATCCTAAGAGTGTTTAGGAGACTTTGGGTGGTCTCCGATGATGCTTTTTCTCGATTGACATAGTAATCGAGCTTTAGTTCTCGTGTTTCGAACTTAGATGCTTTCGTACCTCAAGAGGTATTAAGATGTGATCTTGATGTGATTAGGTCCGTGACGAAGTTATCTTGGACGGTTTGTTGTGATTGTGTTAGCTCAGTTCTGTAAGAAGACGTAGCGGGATTCAGAGGTGAGTAACCTCACAATGTTCATTTACGAAGAAGTTAGCTTATCGTTTTGGAAGTTATTTATTTAACTACAAACTATAGTTGGTGTTAATGACATTCATGAGAGAATGACAACGTGTGTGTATTTACGTGAAACATATATGTATTGGTGGTTTCGTTGTGATACAAGCAATAATTGTGAATGAGTTCATATTATTATTTTAGGGTGTGACATTTCGGGGAATCTTTTATTTTAGATTCGGGTAATATTTTGAGTCAAGTGCAACTCACTTAATGTTTTGATCTTTGTCATGATAGTGATCGAGATCGGGGGTCAAAGTTGGTGATCGGGATTCTTGCTTAATGTTTTGGTATTTATATCGAGGATCTGAAGAGTGAGATCCTGAAGATTGGGAGTCACAGATTGTGGTTGGAGGTCACGAATGTGACTAAGACATGTTATCAAGAATCACACCTTGGCCTGGTTAGTGGTTACGATCAGTTAGAGCTCTAGTTTATATGTCGGTTTTATTGTATCTTATGGGGGTAATAGTGAGGTTATAATTTGGGACTCATGAGTATGGGTTTTAGAAGAGAGTCTTGAGAGCATTTTTTTTATTGTCGATGAAGGACGTGGGTTTTCATATTTAATTGTCAAGGTTTCAATTGATATGATTTTGTCACGGTGTGACACGTGTTTTCCTTAGGAGTAAAGGATGAGAAATTTTGAAAGAAATCAAGCGCAAGTTGTTTGCGTGAGTTGCTTCCTTAAATGGAATGGGTGATTTTATCGTGATTTGTGTGAGTTGCTTCCTTAATTGGAATTGGTGGGTTTTCTTGTGATTGGTGTGAGTTGTTTCGACTGATATATTTGAGTTTACTCATACAAGCTTTCATAAGCTTACCGGGTTTGTCTGTTGCAACCCGGTGCACTATTCGATAGTGTAGGGGTTAATCCTGCAGGTTAAGGTAATAGTGGCTGAAGCTGAGATCTCGTAGTCATAGCCGTATGGGGTAGGAAGCTAGTTTTGATTCTTTAATGTTGTTAAGACTTCCATTTTAGTAAGTTCTAAGGAGCATTCACTTATTATTTTGTTATGCAACTTAATTCGTAAACTTGTGTAATGTAATATATGACTCTACAGAGCGAGTTTGTATGAACATTGTGTGTTCAGGGCATCTGTATGTACTTATTTTAAAAAGGAAAAAGTTCTCCAGGTATTTTGTATATATCGATGATTGAACCATTCACGTCTGGTAATTGTGAGATTATCTTGATTTTTAATTGTTTTAAAAATCGAAGCGACACTATAACTTTATAGTAGGGCAATGTGGGCTTGGTCCCGGTATGCACACTCAGTGTGCCTTGTCTGGCCTGGCGAGGCGGTGAGCCATTTACTTGATCAAATGGAAGTAACTTCCTAGTGGTAGGATGAAAATGGAGTGTCGCCGGATTTGTTTCCATGAGGCAACATAGTAGAAAAACTGTGCTATTTGTAATGATGCTTCTTCATGATACTTTCCATTATGTCATCGCTTTGTCAAAGAAAATGGAGTGGCCATTTGTGCACTCTTTACTAATTGGTGCTTGTTAGAATACATAGATTTATTGGAGACTCCTGGTATTATTTCAGGTTGTTCTCTTGATATTTATTGTAATATGGGGTTCAAGCTCTACGTCACCCCCATGTATTCTGTAATTTCATTAATTAAGACTTGAGAACAGCCGCACCAGCTCGGTCTTTTTCAAAAAAGACCTAATAAATCACTGTATGATTGAGGTATTGACAAGCAAACCATGTTGACGCAAACAACATGGAGACAATAAGAAGTAGGATTGTAAGCATATATATGAAGGGGATTCTGTTAACCAAGGGTGGTAGAGCTGCCTTTCAAAATTTTCTTTTAATGCTTACCAGGCCAACTTTAATTTGAATGCCAGGGGATGGATTCTTCCTTATTAGACATGATCGCACAGAGGTTTTGAGCATCGAGTGGATTGTTCTTGATGATGTGAAGCACATTCTGTCGAGGTTTCAGAGCTGCACTAGGCAACATAATCAGTGTAAGATCAATCACGTTGCTCATGAGCTTACTGGCGCAAGGCTGCTAGCTACTTTTTGAACTTGGGTCTGTATGAATAATGGCCAAGTTTGGCAGGAAGATGTAATTTATCAATATGTAATAGTGAATTGATTTGTGGAGGTGTGGCCGATCAGCTAAAGTTTGTTTTTTATAGAACATTGGATGTAATCCATCAAACCATACTAAACCAAATGACTATCAAATAATGTAAGCGGTTCATATTGAACAATAATTGTTTCAAATATTGCAATATTTAAGATCACTTGAAATCAACTTTTGCCAAAATATTGGATAACTGCAACTATGTAATGTTTACAACATCCATATGAGGCAAAATCAACATATTCCCCTGCTTTTGGCCTTGCATAATGTCCCCTTCTGAAATTCAGATGTTGACATATTTCAAAGTTAGATATTTAGATATAAAAATGTTTCCTATAGAAACTAATGTTAGATTATAAAAAGAATGCTGTACCTCATCACATTTAATTACCATCTTGGTTTTGATCCGGTGGCCTCCTTTCCACTCATGTTGGATGCATTATTTCTGACAATAGAATTGCAACGATCATTGAAATTAATCGAATTAGAGAATAGCTAGCGCGTGTATGTCATTGCATATTCTATACTTCAAAGGAAAAAAAAAATCCAAGGAAGTAGCTCAACATAGATGGAAATAACCCGAGTAATGGATGGTAATAAATATATGTTTCAAACTATGCTTAATCATCATATGCATTCACACACCTCATATAAGAAGCAGTTGAATTTTCAGCTGGCTCGTCCCTCAAAGTGAGACAAGATAATGGTGTTGAAAGGAACTCCAGAGGATCAGATTCACTGCAACTGCTTGAATATTCCACTGGCCATCTATTTGGAACTACAACGTTCCTGTAGCAATTGATAAAGAATGGATGTTTTAAACCAGATCCATGAAATACTTGCACTAAGCGTTTAACCAAAACAAAGACAAGCATGTGCACGCATATATAAGTTCATAGTTCATACGTACCCCTCAAGACTTCTTTGTTTGCAGCGATTAACCTTGTCCACTGTGTAACTCCCGAAAATGATGTCAAGACGCTTTGTGAGATTTGGAACATCAGAATGTGGCACAATATCCCAAACTTGTATAATCTGTAAATGTTGTGAATTCTCTTGGATAATGTCCACAGTCCAAATCAAATTCAGGATCCCATCAACTTGATACTTCTCTAACAGCTGACAAGAAGTCCTACCATAAAGTTTCGCCTCATGAGATTGGCGCCAACCACTTGAAAGCTTTCTCAGTAGAGAAACCACTTCCTGACGAATCTTGGGGTCTTTAATTTTTGCGATGGAGTGGTTAAATTCATTGGCAAAGTAAACCTGTGCAAATGCATATATACTAATCAAGGGTAACAATATCATGCACCAAGGCATATACAGAAGCAAAGAATTTGAAAAAAAAAAAATGAAAGAAAGTAAGGAAGAATATGAATTCTAGAGAATACAGGTTAAAAAAATGTAATAGATCAGTACTATTGTAAGGCTTGAAAATTAATGATGAACTGTGTACCTTCCATTTTGCATTTCTGAACAGCAGAGAATCAGAATTGAATAAAACTTGAACTTGGTCAAGATCCACAAGGGCAGATGCAATAGCCTGAGACAAGGTGTTGTCCTCATCAGCATTGTAAAAACAATTGCGATTCTTGGCATCAATGATTAGCTTCTTCCAGATAGAGTTACTCTTAGACAAGGTCAGTCCATTCCCCAATATCCAAAGACAGTGCCTACACATGCAGAAACAAACCAATTATACAGACAAGCATAGATATGAACTATTACATGGATGGATCTGATTCATCTACCTGCATGCACCATCCATCAACAATCTAGTTATAGTAATGTAACTGTAGAGTGTAGACTTAGTACCTTGCACGTGTTAGTACAACATTTGCTCTTTGATGATTTGAGAGGAAACCAATTGATCCATTCCCATTACATCTAACAGTGGAGATGATTATCACATCCTCTTCACCACCTTGGAATCCATCAACAGACCGCACACTTAGAGTGAAGCCAGTTCCAGCTAAATGATCCGTACTGTATTCTCTGACTTTCTCCCCAATTGCATTGACTTGGGCTTTGTAAGGTGATATTACCCCAATACTAACCTTCTTCTTTGTTCGAGTGAATTCTGTGTGCGAAAACAAAATTAAGAAAACTAAGGGAACTGAAAAATCGTATATCTATCCAAAAAGATAACCAGACACATCTTAAAACAGCTAACTTTCGTAAAGGCTAAGAACTATCTGATAGACAACAGCAGCCTCAACCATATTTTTCGAACTGTGTCCACGATCAAATTCTTCTTTTCCATCAGCTATATTTATGAAGGAGTAGGATCCAAATATTTTTCCCTCAAGGAAGCATTTCTCATAGCTTCTTTCATTGACATTTGGACCATCCAATATCCGATTATTGTAAAACTCCTTTTTCGGAAATAAGCTGATTGATGGATGCATTCGATACTGGACATTGAGAAGGTGCTTCTCATGTCCCAAGAGGACTAGTCTTTCGAACAAGCTTCTTCCAAAACCAGCATTCTCAGCAATCTAATTGACATGTCAATATGTGTCTAGTTATTAAGATGTTAAGACAATATGATTAAAAAAATTCTGTAAATTTGAAAAAGTAAATAGCAGGAAGGACAAAATGGCCGGAAACCTTGCTTTTAACCATAGCAGGAAGTTGCCTCTCATCTCCTATGAGAATAGCATGCCGAAGGCCAGGTAGTTGTAAAGGGATTGCTGATTCACATTCTTTAAGCTGAGCAGCTTCATCAATGAATAAAAGTTCCAGTGGTTTGATTCCTTCCGTGTACAATTTTGCAGAGCTTGATGCAGTACAAAATATTAAGCAAGCATTTTCCAAACACAAGTTCCTTATTGTCTGACTATCATTAGAAGTTGGAACAGAAAATGCACGAAGTGATTTCAGTATATGAACACAACTGTTCAGGACCAATTGGAACCCTTCACTAGTAATGCCAACCCCCTGACACAGTAAAGATTTAATTGACTCGAGAAAATTAATAGCTCTAATCATGTCCTTCACCTCCTTTAATGAAATGCAAGAAGTTGGCAAGTGAGTGTACAAATTTACCATACACAGCTTCAGATTCTCACCAATGTAATTCTGTTTCTCCTTCACAAACTCCTCAAACGTCAAAACATCAGTTTCATCATCACTTGATGAGTTTGTGTTATCAGTATCTTCACCGTCATTGTCGCATCTTTCCTTTCCCTTTTTCAAAGACTGTGAATACTGTTTCTCCTTCACAAACTCCTCAAGTGTCAAAAAACCATTGTGAACATCACTTGATGAGCTCCTATTATCACTGTCTTTATTGTATTTTTCCCTTCTCTTTTTCAAATACAGTGAGTACTGTCTCTCCTTCACAACCTGCTCAAACGTTAGAATATCATTTTCATCATCACTTGCTGAGCTCCTATCACCAGAATCTTCATGTTTATAATTGTATCTTTTCCTTCTTGATTGCAAATACAATGAGTATTGTTTGTTTGGATCCTCAAGTAAGTCTATCATTGACTCTAGCCAATGTTTCCAACCAGACAATGGGGCAAAACATTTGGACAGAATTTTAGCACGATGATCAAGAAATACCTCAAGAAGGTCATCATAATTATCAATCTTCAATCTCCTCCTATTCCCAAATAGAATTATATCTCCAAGTCCATACTTGCCATAATCCAATGACTGGTTAACCAATCTCTGGAGCCGTGTTGTCACTTCTACGATGGCAATATTGGTGGGAGCGCATGTCAGTGTTCTGCAGTTTAACTGAAATAGAGCAAATAGTGACAGACCAATTGTTTTTGTTTTTCCAGTACCTGGAGGACCCCATATTAGCTTGACCGTATTCTGGTGATGGCACTTACTCAAACTGATACAGTTCAAAACTGCAGCCTCTTGGGAATCATTTAGATCAGAACACATTGTGGGCCATCTAGTAGAAAGCTCAGGGCAGCCGTTATAATTGGAAAAACAAATTGTGCAAGAATTCTGACCCTGAGAGACAAACATAAAGTAGTATTAACATTGAGAATACAACATGCGTGTGCTGATCTGAAACATAAAGTTAGGTAATTGAGGTTCATGATGTTAAAATAGAGATAAAAGTTCAGAAGAATACATGTGATGAATTTGGTGGTTGAACTTGCAGAACCTTCTTAAACAGATTTGTGTTTGAGCCTAATTCTGAGTTCAGAGCTTTCCATACACGTACGTTTGTTGTCATGTTCATGAGGTAAACAGCAAAAAGTGTATCACTCTTGCTCTTAATCTTTTTGTTTCCTGACTCTCCTCCTCCATTGATAGACTTTGATGCGAGTATCGGAAGCTTATCAGAACTTCCGTGTTGTGATCCAATAACATAAGCAATAAGATAAGAATTTCTGGATCTATTCAAATCATCAATGTATTTTGGTCTCACATTGGTCAAGGCAATGATATCACCAACATCTGGCTCATATGCTCCTACATAATCTTCTCCTTGTCTCCTCTTATATGTAATTTGGTAAAACAAGTCTTTGGGAGGTTTATGATCCTTGGAAGTTTCAACTGTTAGAATTTCACAAGTTGGTGCCCGCGACAGGGACATCATGCTTGAGCGTAATTCTTCATGTGTTTCCTCAAGAAGCGAAGGAACAAATGCTTTCATGTAACTCGTTACAGTCGAGAACGTCTCAGGAATCGTAGTTACCTGCAAGTCACTCATAAACATTATCTAATGTCAAATGCAGATAAGTACGTAGTTATTGTTAACACTTATCTTTTGCTTTTCTGGTGGATCAACAATAGCTAGGTAAGTTGTTATAAAAGAAAATGTGCACAAACCAAACGTATAAATATACAAACTAACAATCATAGAAAGACATAAGCTAAATAAGGATTCCCCTATCACTGTAAAATCTGCAATCTAGCTACCACAGGCTAGGATATTGGCGGATTAAGTGGAATCAAAATTTACTAATGCAACATAATGGTTAGGTGGTGAGAAACACTTGAGAATTTCAAGAGTTGAGTTGAAGATTTCAAATTTTCAATGTACCTTCCTCTTTGTTTTTTCAATGACAGACACAAACATTTTAAGTACAAGATACTCCATTAATTGATAACAAGGATATGCAATAAACATCTTAAATGAGAAAACACTTCACAAATGACAACGCATCTAAACTTATACATAACATAAACTGAAAGCATATGTTCATCAAGCAAGAAATTTAATCATATCTTTTGATCATTTACCAAAAACCTATGAAGGAAATCCACTGGAAGGAAATGAAACGAAATGAAAACTGACAACAATGGGGCTAGCTGTACTAATCACATAAGAGGGCAAACCTGGTTTTTGTAATGATCTTTATTGAGAACATCTCTAATAGACCAAGAGAAGACCAAATCAATCAAGCTCCTACCTCCAACTTCTTTCTTTGGCTTCCTACTCTCCTTGTCCATTATCTAAATAATTCCTATGTACTACTGTTTCTTCCTTCTGCGTGCTATCAATTTGTTCTAGCTAGTTCAGCTCGATCCATCTGCCTAGATTGCTTTTTATATCTTTGATTATTGCTTAGCCTTGAAGGAGAGGATCGTTTTGTTCACAGTGAAAGATAAAGAGCGAAAGAGAATCAGAGACCTTCCCGCTTCCCCACTAGCTGACATTTTACTTAGGCTTGAAGAGCTTCTTTGCTATTGGCAACGTACATGTACCGTTTTCCAAGGACCAAACAGCAAAAGGATCTAGATATTTTGTAGTGTCTTCCTGGCTTCCTTTATACATAACAAGAAGAAATAATGGCAGTCCATAATACTAGTTACCGCTTCGATTTCCAGTCCATGTTGCAAATCGATCATAAAAAAATGCATCAAAGGAAAAAGGAGCTAATTAATCTAAGAAATTTATTGAAAGTGAGAGAAAGAGAGACCAACAGTCGATGACTTCTTTTCCTACATAAGTTTTTGGTTCATAATGGTCACTTTCCAAATGCATCTGGAGTTACTAGTTATTTATATAACATTGCGCGCATCCCAAAAATGCAAATTGCTATAGGAGTGCAACATTTTGCAACCAAATTAGCGGGTCCATGTTATGTTAGGGTGGTAATGGCATTGGTAATGGTAATGACCATTGCAGTTGCTGGAAACTCTAAAATGGAGGGTAATGGTATATCATGTGTTTCAAAATTACTTTAGAAAAGGAGTTGCGCTTGTTGGTATCTGTTGGAGAGAAATGATCTCATATTAGAAAAGTGACAAAAAATAATATAATTTGTAAATGGGTCTATCACACTCAATTGTACCAAGACCTTGTGTGATTAATACTCAACACCTACCGGGTGGTTAAGTTGGAACAGTATCGTTACAATGGTGGGTCATGGGCCACGCTTGTTATTATTTAACATGGTATAACAGCAGGCCTCTTTCCAATTGCGTTGCCAATTGTCATGGACCCGAGTTTGGGTTCCTTATATTGCCATCAGAAAATTTCGATTAGATTATTACCAAATCCGATGTGGGCCTTGGATTGTTATATTGACCAAGTTGGCAATATGAGACTTGTGTCCCAATTTTTAATGTGAAAATTGGGTTTGTTAATTGATTTAGACATATAGTTAGGTTTAGGTTACACATGAGGGAGCGTGTCGGAGAAGAAATATCTCATATTTGAAAAAGTGACAAAATATAATATAACTTATAAGTGGGTAAATCAAAACCAATTGTATCACGGCATTTTGTGATTAAAACCTAACACTTACTAGGTGGTTAAGTTGAAACAATATCGGTACAATAGTGGGTCACAGCCACGCTCATCACTATTTAACAGTATCACTTTTTGCAATCAGCATTTTCGGGTATAGAAAGTGAATTTTTAGACAGATAGTGAAATCCACACTTCCTATTTTATAATCCACAATCCTTTTTTTTTTTTTATCAAGAAGAACTTCATTAATAATGAACTGGTTACAACGAGTTTGGGTAACATTTCTTACACAGAAATGGCCACTAGACTTCACACTGGAACTCTATAATGACTGACTCAAAACTTGCACTACAACTATATGGCAAAGACAACAAGCGCAGGAGCAGTGAATCTTTGATATCTCCCTTCTTGTCTAGCCAAAAAGAACCCTGAAACTAGACAACTCACTTGTGTTGACACTAACCCGCCACCCAGAATCCACCTGACCAGGTTTTGATCGACCAAGCCAACACTCATTGTGACCTAAACCCAACCAAAAAGATTACCGGACACGCAAACCTGAGACTAAAGTGAACCCAACACCGTCACCACCCTATTGTCAACACCATCAATTCACCACTACTCCAAAAGCCATCGCCTCCTACCCAAAACCAGATAGGAAAGACCCACTAGAAGGCCTAAATGCTCATCTATGGTACTACCAGACTTTTGGCTTACCCAAAACCCAGAAAGGAATGTCCCACTAGAAGACCAAAGGGAAGATTGTCACTGACACATCCTGAAGTGTCTTATTACCAACAAAACAAAAACAAAAAAACCAAGTCCTAAAATACTAGTAACAGCGGAACGAAGCCCAATCCACAGCCCAAATTTCCGGTGCTTCATGGACATCGATCACCGGCAGTGAGTACCACTCTATCGCTGCACCTCACCTACGTTCACCCAGTATCACCGATCGAGATCGATCTACCCACCTCGAAGGCCAACAGCCAATAACCAACCATTATCCTTGACGGACCGCCGCCATCATCAGGCCATCCTCTTGTCCGAACCATGGAACCACTCCAGCCCAGCCGAACAAACCCATACCCAGATCGGTTCGAAGAGACCCAATCCAGATCGGACTGATCTGGACAGAGCACATCCCCTCCGTCGTAACCACGATCCCCCAGCATCATCCTTCCATCCTTGCCTTGCCATGGAAGCGTACGATCTCCGAGCCACGCCACCACGAACCCAGCCTACTCCGACCACGCCCCACCAATCTGGAAGTCCGCGAATCACTGTAGAAAAACTAAGAACAAAGCAAAGAGCCCCTCCCGGACCGAGACGCAGCTGTAGATTCACCAGCTACAGCCAGCCGGGAGAGCCAACCACGAGAAATGATTTTCTTTTCCTTGGCGCGTGAGGCGTGTTCTTTATAATCCACAATCCTCGTTTCTTATTTTAGCATTTTAAATTTGTCTTTGTATAAGAATTTCAATTAAAAGAAAAAAGAATGAGTGTGAATTGCAAAAGAAAAAAGAATGTGTGAATTGCAAATTAAGCAATGTGAATTTCATTATTTTTTTTATATTAATTTTTCTTTCTAAGATCTTTTGCTTTAGCTGTGTTCTTTCTAAGATCTTTTGCTTTAAAGATGTGTTTTTCCTTCAGTTTGTGTTGCTATTAGTTATGCAGCAATGTGAACCTTTGAGGAGGTACAAGTTGTTAAAGGTGGACCATGGCTAGAAAAGAGTCTTTCGGTTTGAAGAGGCATATATTTATGGTGAAATGTCGCTATTATAAAAGTATTATGGTTCTAAAGTTTATATATTTCATTTTTATTTTATCGTGTAAAATTCAATGTATAGGCTGTTTAGATTATAATTTTTTTTTTTTATTATATCAAATAACTGAGAATTACAACAACTAGTCTTTTATGAGTTGATCTCACGACCTTTCAATTACAAAGACTAAACTTATGCCACTAAATTAAATGGCACTTAGCAATTATAACTTATTTTTGTTTCATAAAAAAGCGAGAGAAGCTCCAAAAAACCCGAACTACTCTTAGGTCTAGGGTTTGAAATTTTTCGCTTGTCCGATGGCGCTCAGGCTCGGTGAGGGTCCTCCTTGCCTCTAATGGGCCTCTGTCGGACAGGTGTTTGAAAGGCTAGTGGCTCAGAGAGTTCTGGAGAGAGGTTATTGGCTCAAGGTTTGGTTGGGTGGCGGAGGCGAGTTTCCAGATGATGGTAGGCGGTGGTTGTGTTGTGCAGGGACGGCAGTGCCTGGTGATCTAAGCGACGGTGTGGTTCTGTTTGGTCTGCGCAGCGGCGTGGCTCTTGGTGATCTGGTTGGCGGCGTAGGTCGGTGCTTCGTAGCGATGCTTGGTTGGATGGCTTTGGTGGCGTGGACAGCGTGGCTGGACAGCATCGGCGAAGGTACGGAAGGAGCTGCACGGATTTGCACAGGTTGGAGATGGCATCTGGGCTTGCTTAAGCCAAGTCCTAATGGGCCTTGCGGTTGTGGGCCTCTTCTCTTGGAGCTGCTCTTTTGGGCTTTGTTGTGGGCTTTAATTTGAGCTAGGGTTAGGCCAATCACTTTGTTATTTATTTTTTGTCTTAATTAAAATAATGTTCCGTTTCAGGGACACTCTAGGCACCTTTGTGCATCTAGTTTTTCCATTTGGTCTGGTCTTGTCGACTTAATTCTCAGTGGATCTAGTGGTACACCAATTGAGCTCTCTAGGCAACTAGATTTATTGGTTAAGAGTAGGTTAGAAGGGTCGGATCTCTCTAGCGCCTCCGGCGTAGTACCAAAGGGGGATCCCGCTGTGTCTACGTATTGATTGTACAATGAGTTGGTCTATTTTTTCTATACCATTGTGGGTACTACCACTATCTTCTTATCTGTCTAAATGGCAGCGGAATGGTATGTAATGGCCTATTCTGACTTTCGATGAATATATATTCGCCCTACTGGCTCGATTATAAAAAAAAAAACTTTTTTTTTGTTTCATAATATAATGCAATCAACGAATCCTTGTCCACTGTGGCTCCTCCTTGAATCCTTATTCTGGCCATTGTTATGTGTTAGCGGGTAAATATGTAATGACCTTCTTGGTGTAGAATATTCTGTAAATATTTACTTTCCTTGTACATGTAGATTATGTATTCTGTATAATTGTAGGAGATTTTTTCCTATTAGGATTACTCTTGTATGTCTTTATAACCCTCCTATTTGGAGATGAATAATATTGAAGAATTCCAAACACATCGAATCTTTATTTTCTACTTGGTATCAAAGCATACCTAAACCTCGAAATTCGAAACAACTCTCGAATCAAACAGATTAATTCCAGTTTTTGCCGTACACCACAAACCTACACCATCACATCGAAATTGTTGTACCCTTTATTGGCTTTAGTCTAACCAACCAGACCACCACATTGAATTGCGGACCCCACATTGAAATTGCCATCTCTTTTGTTTGATTTAGCTGACAAGCCCCACGTGCAACCTTTTGGAACCTTCATATAGCTTTTGCTTCCTGTAGCTGCTGCACTTTACTCTTGCTCAATGGAAGACGACCCGGCCACCCTTGCACTCCACAACATGCCTCCAATCATTCACCATTATCATACCACCACTCAAGATAACTCGGCGTTTCCCACCGGCGTTGCCTTGAATGAATCCAACTACACTATATGGGCACCTCTTATGAAGATGAGGATTGGAGCACGAGGAAAGTTTGGCTACCTCACTGGAGCCAGAGTTTCACCAGACAATGAGAACTCCGCTGAATTTGAAGTGTGGGCCACAGACAATGAAAAAGTGAAGAGTTGGCTCATTGATTCCATGGAGCCATCACTCATGAATCGGTATATCCGACTCCCAACAGCCAAAGATGTTTGGGAAGCTGTTGAGAAGACCTTCTATGATGATTCTGATGAAACTATAATTTTTGAATTAAACAAGAAGTGTTTTGAAGCGAAACAGAATGGTCGGACTCTTCCTACCTACTACAATGAATTGGTGGGTACGTTTCAGGAGATTGATCAGCGTATGGCCTCTCAAAATAACACGGTGGCTGCAATTGTTCAAGAAACTACTACCATGGCACGGATGCGAGTCACATGTTTCTTAGTGGACTCGATTCAAAGTATGATCAAGTTCGTGGTGAGATTCTACGCAAAGACCCGAAATTCAACTTGGAGCAAAGTTATGCCTATGTTCGGATGGTGCATTCTGAGAGGCAGGCAATGGGACACGCCTCTGAGTCCTCTTTCATGGCTGTCCAACGCAAACAGGGTCCTCCCCTGGGCTTCTCAACCCCTCCACAACGCCGCCCTCTGGGTAAAACAAATTCATATGCAAATACCAAATGTCCGATCTGTGGAGATTTGGGTCATAGCAAGCAACGGTGCTATGAAGTAATTGGCTACCCTGATTGGTGGGATTTCACCAAGAAACCGCGGAAGAACCTTGGAAAAGTTGTCGTGGCTACTGCAGAGCAAGAGAAACCATCTAATGCCTCCGCTAATGTAGCACAGTCAGGTATGAAGGGTAAGGTATCTATGAATAGTTCTTGGATAATTGATACAGGTGCATCTGACCATATGACTAATAATCCTAGCCTCTTAAAAAGGTTGAAACCCTCCTCTCAAAATATTGTTTCTACTGCTGATGGTACTCCAACTCCGGTTATCGGAGAAGGATCTGTTATCCTTTCTGACACATTAACCCTCGATTCTGTGTTAGTTGTTCCTTCATTAGCCTACAATCTTTTATCTGTTGGTCAAATTATTCTCGCACTAGCATGTATTGTGACCTTTTATCCATCTTTCTGTGTGTTTCAGGACATTCTGACTCGGCGGATTCTTGGTTATGGTGTTAGAAGGGGGAAACTCTACTACTTGGATCTGACAGAAAGTGGAGAGCAACAGTTGTTAGGACAAGTGAATCAGGTCAATGGAGTAGAGAATGCTAAGGACACAGTATGGCTGTGGCATCGTCGTTTGGGTCATCTATCTTTTAGTTATCTTAAGAAATTGTAACCTCATTTGTTTTCGGTTGTTAGTGATTCAGATTTTCATTGTGATGTGTGTGAACTGGCTAAGAGTCATCGAATTTCATATTCACCTAGTTTTAATAAAAGTCCTATTCCGTTTATGAAAATTCATTATGATGTCTGGGGTCCTACCAAGATCCATTCTCTCTCTGGAGCTCGATATTATGTAACTTTTATTGATGACTGTACTCGTATGACTTGGGTGTCTTTATTGAAGAACAAGAGTGATGTGTCTTCCATGTTCAAAGACTTTCACAAGATGGTATCTACACAGTACCAACAGGCTATTCGCGTCTTCCAATCTGACAATGGCGGAGAGTATGTTAATGGCCATATGCAAGAGTTTATGCAATCTCATGGCATTCGACATCAGACCTCGAATTCGTATACTCCTCAACAGAATGGATTGGCAGAAAGAAAGAATCGGCAGTTACTTGAAGTTGTCCGTGCCTCTTTGTTTGGCATGCATGTGCCTCGTGAATATTGGGGAGAAGCTGTGAAGTCTGCTGCCTACCTCATTAATCGTACTCCTTCTCGGGTGATTGAATTTCAAAATCCTCAGCAGCAATTTCAGAAACTTCTTTCACTTCCATCGTTACCAAATCTTGAGCCTCGCGTGTTTGGCTGCGTAGACTATGTTCATATTCCTAAGCCTCAACGCAGCAAGCTTGATCCCCGTGCTCGTAAGTGTATATTTGTTGGTTATGCTGAATTCCAAAAGGGTTATCGCTGTTATGATCCTCTTACTGGCACTATACATGTCTCTCTTGATGTTGCGTTTCGTGAATCTGAGCCTTATTATTCAGAGGGAGGTTTGGAGTCTTCCCTTCAGGGGGAGAGAAGTTGTGAAGGAAATCCTCAAGATTTATTTGCATTTGAAGAATTAGAAGTTTTGGAATCAAGGTTTGGACTTGAGAATTCTCCAACTGAAGAATCAAGGTTTGGAGTTGAGAATTCTCCAACTGAAGAAACAGAAACTGCTTCCGTGAGAAACGAAAAAGAAAAACAAGAGAATTCTCCAACTGAAGAAACAGAAACTGCTTCTGTGAGAAACGAAAAAGAAAAAGAAAAGGTAACTGCTTCCGTGGGTCCCTCCACCTGCCAAGGAGACTTTGCTGCCGTGGGGCCCCCCATCTGCCAAGGAAACAATGAAATTGCCGTAGGAAGAGAAATTGGACAAGAAAAAGGACAAAGTGGAAAAGGAATAGATAGTGATGCCGTGGGGTCCTCCAGAATAGATGGTGATACCATGGGGTCCTCTAGCCAACATCATAATTCGTCAAATATGACAGATGCAGAGTTCTTCCCCCTCTCTACACCGTCAACTAAAGAATCCGCTGCGAATGTTCCTCCTCAAGTACCTTTAATTTCAAATGAATCATCTGGGGTAGATAATATTAAGCCTAGGAAATCACAGAGGGTTAACAAAGGCATTCCTAAGAAACAATATGAACCAGACATCAAAACCAAAGCTAAATATCCTATAGCTAATTACATGTCTAACCATAGGTTGTCTAGGTCACATGCACTTGTTGTTGATCAATTATCCACTGTATCTATTCCTAGTAGTGTACAGGATGCTTTGGTGGACCCTAAGTGGACTCAAGCAATGAATGAAGAACTAGAGGCTTTGCAGAAAAACTTGACTTGGGATATTGTAACTATGCCAGCCGGAAAGAAGACTGTTGGATGTCGATGGGTATTTACTGTAAAACTTAAAGCTGATGGAAGTATTGAGAGGTACAAAGCACGATTAGTTGCCAAAGGGTATAGCCAGCGCTATGGAATTTATTATGAAGAGACATTTGCCCCTGTGGCAAAGATCAATACTGTTCGAATCTTAATTTCACTTGCAGCAACTAAAGATTGGCCCCTACATCAGTTTGATGTGAAGAATGCTTTCCTCAATGGAAACTTGGAGGAAGAAGTGTATATGGACATGCCGCCAGGGGTCAAAAATATGCCTTGTGATACTGGCAAAGTTTGTAAGTCGAAGAAGTCTCTGTATGGTTTGAAGCAGTCTCCTAGAGCTTGGTTTGGAAGATTCTCCAAGTCTATGAGGATGTTCGGATATAGACAAAGCAACTCTAATCATACCTTGTTCATCAAGCGTAGTCGGGGTAAGATTACTGCACTAATAGTATATGTTGATGATATGATTGTCATAGGGGATGATCTAAAAGAGATGGAGGCTCTACAGAAGTATCTTTTTAAAGAGTTTGAGATGAAAGACCTTGGGCAGTTGAAGTACTTTCTTGGAATTGAAGTTGCAAGGTCTAAAAAGGAAATTTTTTTGTCTCAACGTAAGTATGTACTTGAGTTGTTAGCTGAGACTGGGATGCTTGATTGTAACCCCATTGAGACACCAATCGAGATGAATCACAACCTCGCCATCTATCCGGAGCAGGTTCCAACGGATAAAGGAAGGTACCAATACCTAGTAAGGAGGCTTATTTATCTTTCTCATACTAGACCTGATATTGCTTATGCGGTAAGTGTGGTTAGTCAATTTATGCATTGTCCCAGTGAAGAACATATGGATGCAGTGTATCGCATTCTGAGATATCTTAAGATGGCACCTGGTAGAGGTTTGTTGTTTGAAAAGAAGGGTGAGGTGGAAGTTGTGGGGTACACGGATGCAGATTGGGCTGGTGATAAGACGGACAGACGGTCTACATCTGGGTATTTTACATTTGTTGGAGGAAACCTTGTGACTTGGCGCAGCAAGAAACAGAAGGTTGTTGCTAGATCAAGTGCGGAAGCTGAGTTTCGAGGTATGGCACATGGAGTTTGTGAGATGTTGTGGATTCGTAATGTGTTGAAAGATTTGGGTTTTAAACTTAACAAGCCTATGGACTTGCATTGTGATAGCACGTCTGCCATTGAAATTGCTCGTAATCCTGTACAATATGACCGGACTAAGCATGTGGAAGTAGATCGACATTTCATTAAGGAAAACCCGGACAGGAAGATTGTCCGTTTCCCTTTCGTCTATACAGAAGATCAGTTAGCAGATGTTCTTACGAAAGGAGTGTCAAGGAAAGTGTTTGACAACTCAATTGGCAAGTTGGGCATGATTGACATCTATGCACCAACTTGAGGGGGAGTATAGAATATTATGTAAATATTTACTTTCCTTGTACATGTAGATTATGTATTCTGTATAATTGTAGGAGATTTTTTCCTATTAGGATTACTCTTGTATGTCTTTATAACCCTCCTATTTGGAGATGAATAATATTGAAGAATTCCAAACACATCGAATCTTTATTTTCTACTCTTGGCATGTGCTATTATTAATGGAATTCCCATTATTTAAAAAAAAAATATAATACAATCAACATTAATTAAAACATTCAAACTAAATATTCATGTTCATATTCATGGCCATTGGGCAAAGTTTCGTTTTGAAGCTATTGTTACCATTCTCATTGTAATTTTCGTTCTTTAATGAAGTTCTTATTTTGATCGGAAAAAAAAAAAATACACTAGCCGTTAGTCTTGGTAACGGCTTTCAATTATTGGCCAAGCCTCTCAATACACAGTTTGTTGTTACATTTTAATATTTTATTTATTATTGAAATTAAATTTGGGTGAATTTATTTTGTGTTTAAAATCTGAATTTATTTGTGTGTTTAAATTCAGAATTTATTTTGAATTTTATTTTGTAACTCATGGTGTTTTATTTTGATTTATTTTGGGTTTTAATTCTTGTAACCTATGGCTTTTGGTTACTACCCTATTAATGGTAGGGAGTGTCCTAAGAGCCTATAAATAGCACTATTTGTTGCATGTTCAAACAGATTATTGCTTTTACGTAATACTATTACGATACACTACTATTCACCCATCAACTTTCTTTCCAAAAATCCCCCGAAGTGTCTTGTGTGTTTTTTGGCCAAAGAAAGGTGTTCTTTTGGTGGAGCTTTGGGTTCCTCCAATTTGTGCAGATTGGTGGAAGCCACACAACTTGTTGTTGGGCTATTGTATCCTGGAGGGGACAAGTCAAGAGATTTCTGGTGCACCGGCATTGTTCTGCAGAGGGCTTGAATCTCCTTCAAGAGAGCGAGATACCCGCGCCTCAGCCTTTTGTCAACGAGTTTCTCATTTAGAAATTATAATTTTATTGTAATTTCACCAACAATTTTAAGGAGATTCAACAACATGGAGCATGCACAAGAGAAACCGTTCGACAATATGGGAAATCTCAACTTGAGAAAGATGAGTATAACTATTCTTTTTTATCTCTTGACTTATTTCTCATGTAATGTTTATGATTATAATGAACTACTCACTGTTATTAAAAGAAATGTTGAGAGGTTTTGTAGATCAACATGGAGAGAGTTCCAAAAATCCATGCGTTACAAACAAAAGGAGATTTTCTTGGAGACCTTGACGACTCGCATCCGAGTTGAGGAGGAAGCAAGAGGTCAAGATGTTCTTATGCAAGATACAAACAATGACACCTCCAAGGTAAATTTAGTATCTTCCAATAATAATATGCCCAATGGTCATTTTCATACAAATTCTCTTATGCAGCCAAAGAAGAAAAATATGAAAAAAGTTGGTAAACCTCACCAACAGAATAAAGGCAAACCAAGCTATGTGAATAAGAACCAATATCCTCCTTCAGAAAATAAGCAACAATATACTTGTTGTTATGTTTGTGGCAAAAGTGGGCATATTGCTCGAAATTGCAATTATCGAAAACGTGAGGCTGTTCCTCAAGCTCACGTCACTGAAGAACCATATGTGGCAATGATAACTGATGTAAATATGGTTCAAAGTGTTGAAGGATGGTGGGCAGATTGTGGTGCTAATAGGCATATCTGCTATGATAAAGATTGGTTCAAGAAATACACTCCTTTTAAGCAGCCCAAAACAGTTATGCTTGGAGATTCACATACTACTCATGTGCTTGGAACTGGTGAGGTGGAACTCAAATTTACTTCTGGTAGGGTGCTAACTTTGAAAGATGTGTTGCATACACCCTCCATGAGAAAAAATTTGATGTCTAGTTATCTTCTTAATAAGGCTGGTTTTAAACAAACTATGGAATCTGACCAATATGTGATCACCAAAAAAGGTATATTTGTGGGCAAAGGTTATGCTTGTGATGGCATGTTCAAATTGAATGTTGAGAATAATAATCTACTTCAGTTTACATGCTCTCTTCTTTGAATTTTTGGCATGCACGTTTATGTCATATAAATAGTAGATATGTGGGAATCATGAGTAGCTTGGGTTTAATTCCTTCAGTGCAAAAAGATTTTGAAAAATGTGAGACTTGCAGTAAAGCAAAAATTACTAGAAGGCCTCACAAAAATGTTGAAAGGAATACCGAGCTATTGGAATTAATTCATACAGACTTGTGTGAATTTGAGGGAATTTTAACTCGTGGAGGTAACAAGTATTTTATCACTTTTATTGATGATTGTTCTAAATATGCTCATGTCTATTTGTTGAAAAATAAAAGTGATGCTTTTGCCAAATTTAAAGAGTTCCTCCTTGAGGTTGAAAATCAATTCGGTAGAAAAATTAAAAGACTCCGAAGTGATAGAGGGAAAGAATATGATTCTTCTGAATTCAATTCTTTTGTTCAATCTTTAGGAGTGATTCATGAAGTTACTCCACCTTATTCACCTGCATCTAATGGTGTGGCAGAAAGAAAAAATAGAACTTTGATTGAGTTAACAAATGCCATGTTGATTGATTCAAGTGCTCCCTCTAATCTTTGGGGTGAAGCAGTTTTAACTGCTTGTTATGTGTTGAATAGAGTGCCACATAAAAATACAAAAATTACACCTTTTGAGGTGTGGAAGGGGCATAAACCAAATTTGGGTTATCTTAGAGTTTGGGGTTGTCTAGCCTTTGCGAGGCTAACTGATCCTAAAAGACCAAAATTGGGTGCTAGAGCTACTACTTGTGTTTTCGTTGGATATGCTTTAAATAGTACAGCCTATAGATTTCTTGATGTTGAAAATCATGTTGTGATTGAATCTGGTGATGCAATTTTTCATGAAGAAAAATTTCCTTTTAAATCAAAAAATAGTGGGGGTCAAGAATCTAGAGAAAATATTTTTTCACAACCTAGTTCTTCTTCTTCTAATTTGCATATACAAGAAACTAATGAAAATGAACCTAGAAGAAGTAAGAGAGGTAGAGTTGAAAAAGATTTTGGCCCTGACTATTATGCTTATAATGTTGAGGAAAATCCTATTTCTTTACATGAAGCTTTATCATCACCAGATGCAATTTTTTGGAAGGAGGCTGTGAATGATGAAATGGAGTCTCTAATTTCTAATAATACTTGGAAATTAGTAGATTTACCAACAGGTTTTAAAACCATTGGGTGTAAATGGGTCCTTAGAAAAAAGCTCAAACCGGATGGAAGTGTAGATAAATATAAAGCTAGATTTGTTGCTAAAGGCTTTAAGCAAAAACATGATCTAGACTTTTTTGATACTTTTTCTCGGGTTAGAAGGATTACATCTATTAGATTATTGATTGCTATTGCTGCAATTCATGATTTGATTATTCATCAAATGGATGTGAAAACAGCTTTTCTAAATGATGATTTAGATGAAGAGATCTATATGGACCAACCAGAAGGTTTTATAGAACCTGGTCAAGAGCACAAGGTATGTAAGTTATCTAAATCCCTTTATGATTTAAAGCAGGCTCCTAAACAATGGCATGAAAATTTGATTCCTGCATGATTGAAAATGGTTATAAATCAAATGACAGTGACAAGTGCATATATTATAAATCTTGGAAAAATTCACATGTTATTATAAGCCTCTATGTGGATGATCTCTTAATTTTTGGCTCAAATTTGCATGTAATTGATGAGACAAAAGTTATGCTTAAGAGCAATTTTGATATGAAAGATCTTGGTGAGGCTAATGTTATTTTGGGCATGAAAATAACAAAAACATGTGATGGTATTTTTCTTGATCAGTCACATTATGTTGAGAAAATTTTGAAGAAATATGATTATGTTGGCCACAAGCATGTATCTACCCCTTTTGATTCTAGTGTTCACTTATTTCCTATTGAAAGTGAAAATGATGTGATTAATCAAAAGGAATATGCTAGCATAATTGGCAGTTTGCGCTATGCAACTGACTGCACTAGACCTGACATTGCATATGCAGTTGGAGTACTTAGCAGGTTCACAAGTAAACCAGGTAAAGAACATTGGCATGAAATTGAGCGTGTTATGAAATATTTGCTTGGTACTAAAAATTATGGATTATTTTATAAAAAAAATATCCTGCTGTACTTGAAGGCTTTTGTGATGCCGATTGGAATCCTCTGTCAGGTGATTCTCTCTCTACCACTGGTTATATTTTTACATTAGGTGGATGTGCTATTTGTTGGAAATCAAAGAAGCAAACAATAATCTCTAATTCAACTATGGAAGCTGAACTTATTGCTCTAGCTTCAGCAAGTGAAGAAGCAAATTGGTTGAGAGATTTATTGCATGAAATTCCTTTGTGGGAAAAACCTATACCACCTATATTGATTCATTGTGATAGCACTGCAGCTATTGGTAGTGTAAATAACCGTTATTATAACGGTAAATCCAGACCTATAAGAAGAAAGCACAGTACTGTGAGATCATATTTGAGTGATGGAATTATTAATGTGAATTACGTTAAATCATGTGATAATCTTGCAGATCCTTTAACTAAGGGCTTGGCAAGAGAAAAGGTCTGGAATACATCGAGGGGGATGGGATTGAAGCCCATATCGTCAAGAGCCATATATGAGGACACCCAACCCGGTGATTTGAGATCCTAAAAACTGGGTTCAATGGGAAAAACGAATCATAAGGTGGCCGTAAGAAAAATGCATTATATTTTCTTACTCATCCCTATGATGTAAGTGCATTAATTTTGTAACGTATATGAAGGTTGAGTTTACTTAAAACTCTTAATAAAATCTGTAGCTCATATGAGTGGGATGTCATAGTTACAAGAGTATCCTTGACGGATTTTACCTATATGAGTGTGAGAGTGGGGCTGCTCTCTATGAGAATTGGGCTTATTCTTGAAATGCACTCATGAAAACCGGGATAAGCACAAGGCCATAACGTGCTGGCTAATAAAGCTCATATTAACACCTGAATTATTATGTGTGAGCAGTAGTTTTTATTTTCCCTTAAGCAGTTGTAGTTCAAGTCTGAGACCACTATCAACTCTGGAGTAGGAATTACTGTTTCACTAAGTGAAGGTTCAATGCAGAGCACACCTTCATGATGCATAATGGTTCATCTTTGGCCGGTAATTTTGGTTTATATATTTTTTAAATATTAAAATGAGTGGGGGAATGTTGTTACATTTTAATATTTTATTTATTATTGAAATTAAATTTGGGTGAATTTATTTTGTGTTTAAAATCTGAATTTATTTGTGTGTTTAAATTCAGAATTTATTTTGAATTTTATTTTGTAACTCATGGTGTTTTATTTTGATTTATTTTGGGTTTTAATTCTTGTAACCTATGGCTTTTGGTTACTACCCTATTAATGGTAGGGAGTGTCCTAGGAGCCTATAAATAGCACCATTTGTTGCATGCTCAAACAGATTATTGCTTTTACGTAATACTATTACGATACACTACTATTCACCCATCAACTTTCTTTCCAAAAATCCCCCAAAGTGTCTTGTGTGTTTTTTGGCCAAAGAAAGGTGTTCTTTTGGTGGAGCTTTGGGTTCCTCCAATTTGTGCAGATTGGTGGAAGCCACACAACTTGTTGTTGGGCTGTTGTATCCTGGAGGGGACAAGTCAAGAGATTTCTGGTGCACCGGCATTGTTCCGCAGAGGGCTTGAATCTCCTTAAAGAGAGCGAGATACCCGCGCCTCAGTCTTTTGTCAACGAGTTTCTCATTTAGAAATTATAATTTTATTGTAATTTCACCAACACAGTTACACACTAGATTAAAACCATACATGATTAATAATAAACACATCATATTGACTTAGGATTAATTCAAAATCAAACAAGCGCGCAGCTGCCAGTTGCATAATCTATTTAGTTGCTAGTTAGTCTTGGTGCACATCTTCGGACACAGAAGCCAAAATTTTCTTGAGCTGGCTGTTATAAACGAATGGTCGCTCCATTTGAACAAGGTGACCTGCTTTCTCTATATGATAGACTGATGCGTTGTTGCCTAATTGCCTATCAATGATCACAATTTAACTCATAAGTATTTTTCTTTTCATATAATTTTGAGAATCTCAATAATATATACGGTTTTGTTTTGATTACGATATGCACAAAAAATAAATTCCCATTACTATGACAAAATTCGGTGAATTGACCAGTTAGTTGTTTTGTATTAGAATCAACGTAGATGAATTATTGTGAATCAAATCATGCATGAACTGAAGGAATTGAAAAATTACTTGTTGAGGTTGCTTCCAGATTCTATGTCGAAGATCTTGTCATTCGCTCCCCACAAAAGATACACCCTCTGCAAAATTATTGGAAGGGATTGATTGATACGCATCCATTTATAATATAATGTCGATCTTGTTGATGTTCTGATGAGTAATTATTAATTGGTAATTTATAAGCTAGAGAAGGTCATCCCCAACTTCAGGAACCCTACTTGATATAAAATTCGCATTATGATCATTATTGAAGAACTGGGTAGCCGGAGAGTAGACTTGGTATTTACTATTTAGCGAGTTATGTAAAGGATACACATTACAGCTCACTGGACATTAACTGTGTGTGTGTGTGTGAATATACTGTAGTACAATATAGGTCAAAAATGAAATTCTCAGCTTATAACTATGGTTAATTATATTGGATAAAAGATCATTAATTCATGCATTTGATATCATTGTGCAGTTGTGTATATATGAATCGCCATAAAATGTGTGACAGAAAAAAGTCAATATCCCCATCACTGAAGTTGATTATCATTTTTATCATTATTATATATATATCTAGAACAATTATTGTTCCATACTAATAATTCGTGTTCAGGGTTTATAATAATATTATTCTTATTCCTAATTCGTCTTTATTCATAATAATAAATATTTTATTAGGAGTACAATTTGATAAGTTAAAACTAGAGCGTGAACTGTGAACTTATAGTGATTTGTTCCGGTCGAAGGGATCAAAATCACCCTACAGCAAAATTAGTCTCTTACATTTACGGCGCACATATCATGTGTGCCATTGGAATCATGGAATGTGTTTATTTAGGTCATTCACGGTGTGTATTTTATGTGTGCTGTAAATTAAAATATTTATTAACGGCATGCATAAATAGATGTGTCGTAAATGAGTAATTTCACTAGTTTTTAACAACTTATTTTTCTAACATGTCGTAAATGAGTTAAAATTTTTTATTTTTTTTTCAAATTTTTTTAAATAGAAGTATATTACATTTTTTTTATTGAAAAAAGAAAAACAAAAAAGAGGGATCTGATTTCAATCACCTTCAAATTTGAGCTGCCATATTCTCTTCGTCTTCACCGTTCGCCTGCAAAGCTTTCAAGCTCACTTCGTCTGGCGCCAAAACCACATCTACTTCCCGCTCAAGTTCTCAAGGTCTAGAGCTCAGTAATGGGAACTCTGAACTCAGGACCAGTCTCTCTCTCTCTCGTTATTACTCTCTCGGTAATTTCATCGAACACCTTCTCTGCATCTTCGATTTCCTGCTTTAAATTCTCAGTAGCTCTTCTCTCCTGCATTTTGTTGATTCACCTTTTCGTTTCGAATTCCAAATAGTATTAGTGTTTCAGCTCGTTTTGAATTTCTTGTTGATTTTGCAATTCGATTAGGGTTTGATTGTGTGGAATGATTGATAGAACTAAGTGAGGGCCAAGTTATCGCGTATTGTAACATCGATCTCGACCACAACTCGGAGACGTAACCGTTGATACCCTGTTAGGAACCCAAGTGTTAGAATTCACATTTCCTAGTTAGTTATTATTACTCAGGACACCCATGGCACTTGTTTTGACACCCAAATGAGTTTATCCTCCAGCTGTACCAGTTGTACCCGCTCCAGCTATCCTGCTTTAGCCTTTAAGTATTGTAATGACTTCCATATTTGCATATGAATGAAAATCTGCATTTATATTTTCTGTTTTCTCTAGAATTTCTCTTTTCTTCGTTTTGCTACCATGACATACCATGGCTACGATCCCGGGGATCGTAACAACTGGTATCAGAGCCCGCACCTGGGCCTGTTTCCGGTTAGTCCGGCGGGGTACGGCGGTGGGATCTCCGCGGCTTGTTATTGCACGCATTCGTCTCACCCTCACGACAGCCCTAGCTACCCACCACCACCTTCCGCAACAATCATCAATGGATATGTTTTTCGTCACCAATTTCCACACCTCTCTGCAAATCACACTCAGTTGAGCACCGCTACACCTTCGCCACACAATTACCTGTGTTCTCGAAACCAAAGTTACTCAAGTCCTGGGCTTCTCACCACCACACCCCAATCACCTCTAACCCCAGTTCACCCTCATCCAAGTGAGATCTCTCTCCATTACGCACCTACCTAGCCTTATTTCGTCCCCACAAACCATTTCGTTCTTCCACCTTCCACTCATGAGCAACCACGTCTAATTTCAGATCTAAAGCAGGTTGAACCTGCCCTTCAGCTTCGCCAATTTCAATGGAACTTGACCAGGTCCATAAAGATCAATTGCAGGCAAGGATTTCGAAGACGCATGACTCTTTTGAAGTGATTCGCGCCCACGTCAAGGTTCTCGACTCCACCTTCTCTGCCTTCGACGCCGACCACACCGCCGCCAAGGTCGCCGCCCGAGCCCTCGTCGAACTCGCCAAGAACGAGGACAATATGAAAGACTTAGTGGAATGCGGAGCGGTTCCGGCTCTGGTTAATCATCTATGGGCGCCACCGCCGGAGAGAGGTGGAAGCCACTGTCCGATTCCGTCTGAGCACGAGGTCGAGAAAGAAAGTGCTTTCGCGCTTAATCTCATCGCCGTTAAGCCAGAAAATCAACATCTCATAGTTGATGCTGGAGGTTTGTCGCCTCTTATTGATCTGTTAAAGAGGCACAATAGTAGTAGTGGCTCAAATGCGGGGGCGATTGATGGTGTTATCAGGAGAGCTGCGGATGCAATCTGTAACATTTCGCATGAGAATAGAAACATTAAAAACCTTGTCAGGATTGAAGGTGGTATCCCTCCTCTTGTGGAGTTGCTTAACTTCATTGACACAAAGGTACAGAGGGCAGCTGCTGGGGCCCTGAAGATCCTAGCATTCAAAAATGACAAAAACAAAAATCAGATTTTTGAGTGCAATGCTTTGCCTAACCTGGTACTTATGCTGCTATCTGAGATTGCAACTATGACTTATGAAGCAGTTGGTGTAATTGGTAATCTTGTCCACTCTTCCCCAAGAATCAAGAAACTTGTTCTTCTTGCTGGGGCTTTACAACCTGTTATTGATTTACTGAGTTCACCTTGTTTGGAAAGCCAACGAGAAGCTGCTCTTTTACTTGGTCAGTTTGCTACGGCTGATTCTGATTGCAAGGCACACGTTGTTCAAAGGGGTGCGGTACAACCATTAATTAAGATGCTCCAGTCACCTGATTCACAGGTCAGGGAGATGTCGACTTTTGCAATCAGGAGGTTGGCACAGGACACACATAACCAAGCTGGCATTGCTCATATGCGGGTTACTAACGAAGATGTTCAAAGTCGAATAGCTTTGGCTTTTGCTCATCTCTGTAAGAATGATGATTGCCATGTCATTTTCATTGAACACAAAGGAATGAAGCTGCTGTTGGGGCTTCTTGAGTCAAAAAGCCTGCAGCTGCAACATGATGGTTCATTGGCCTTGCACAAAATGGCTACAAAAGCCACTCCACTCTCTCTTGATGTGATTGCGGAATCTCTCATGGTGGTAGCCCAAGCTTTATGCACTGGACTACATATAATTTTGGCTTACACATTTATCAGCATTGTTCTATGGTTGTGGAAGCTTCTATAATATTGCGAGTCACACAGATTGCCCAAATTAACAGAGCAGCGAACATTTGTCTTGAGCACTGCACAGTTTTTCTTGAGAAAAGAGGTGTTGAGAATGTGCACAAATGGGGTTGGTACAAACTCCGAATGGTAACAAATGCTATAGTGGGAGTTGATTACTTTTTTCAAGCTGCAACAATGAGAGAATTCAGACAAGAGGATGCAGGAAATGGTATTCCACTAGTCTTCGCACCTAATATACAAGACAGTGAAAAAGATGGTGGACTTATTGTAAATGATGAAGATGTGAGAGCTGGTGTTGTTTTACATGATGATGGAGTGATGATTGTGGAAGATGATATTACTGATAGGGACAAGGAACCTACTATTCCATTGCTTTGGAATATGTTCGTCCATTTGCAGCTGCCTCTTTTGGACAAGAAAACAACATTAGCTTATGAAACATTCAAAATTCAGGAAACTATGGATGACTCCATTAATGCTGATTCTCCTCCAATATTTTCAGGCTTTTGTGATCTAGCTTTGACCATGATTTTGTACTCCTTGTGGTTGATTAGAGCCTGGCACAAAAGCATGGGTTACTTGCCATTTGAAGACTCCAATTATCCAACAATGCCTTGGTTCATTTACATTTTCCTTGACCTTGGGGTTACTCTGTGTTCAGGACATGTTGCTGCAAACACTGCAAATGGTTATGGGTTTCAAATGATATCTTGCAAAGGTGCCCAGATTTTAATTCAGAACATGAAACTTGAGGACAAGTTTGTTTTGTTTAAAGAGGGATGGACTGTTAGGAACCCAAGTGTTAGAATTCACATTTCCTAGTTAGTTATTATTACTCAGGACACCCATGGCACTTGTTTTGACACCCAAATGAGTTTATCCTCTAGCTGTACCAGTTGTACCCGCTCCAGCTATCCTGCTTTAGCCTTTAAGTATTGTAATGACTGCCATATTTGCATATGAATGAAAATCTGCATTTATATTTTCTGTTTTCTCTAGAATTTCTCTTTTCTTCGTTTTGCTACCATGTCATACCATGGCTACGATCCCGGGGATCGTAACATACCCAAACCGGAAAACCCAGCTCCACCTCTCGAACTCTTCCTCCTCTTCAACTCTCTCTCTTTGCTCTGCAGACTCTACTTGCTTCCGATTCGGTTCAGCTCCGTTTTGATCTGTAATTTCGCTTTTCCTTGTATGCTAGGGTTTTTCTCAATCATAGCTTCTCTAATTCCAGCGGTGAATTCCGATACCGAATCCTTCATTTTAACAATTTCATAGCAGATGACGGTTTTGCGTACTGTTTGTGAGAATTGATGTATTGATTGATTGAATTGGTTTCTGAAACTGCGATAATTTTTATGAGCTGATTTGATTGTGTATGCTAGATTGGTTGCGAATTGCATTGAATTGTGATTTTAGTTTGGTTTTGATGTGGTTGGGTTTTGGAAGATGGAGGTTTTGATTGTGTTTATGTACAGGGGATCACAGGAGCCACAAGCTCAGCCACGTCCCGAGGATGCTCCAACACAGCAGTCCTATTATCCTCACTCTGTTAACTCCCCGAGCTCTTCTCGTCCTTTAACTCCGAGTAGAACCTCTTCTTGTTCCAATTTGAGTTCTAGGGGTAACTCCCTATCAACTGTTTCTCCCACCGAAGTTGCCGGTGTTATTGCTTCTTTAAAGGACAAAAGATAGGGATCCTGGTGCTACAGATATCTATTGATTGTATATAAATAATGGTTTACTCATAGCACAGTTTTTTAATTCCATAATCCTCATTATTCACCGTCTATTAAGTTCATGTTTCTAGGTTGGTGTATATCTACTTGTTGCTTCTTGTGCATTAGATTAGATAATCTGCAAATGCTTGTTCAGTCCTTTTGTTGCCATCCCTTATTGATTGTTCTGGGGTAGTTGTAAGTTTTGTTTGAACTGGTTCATGACTTGAAATTGAGAACATACCTCAGAAGGTTTTGATAGACCGAAGAATGTTGAAAAGTAGTTGATGACTAATAGAAGGAAACAATTTGTATTTATGCCAGGCATCAAAGCTTAGAAATTAGGTTTACTTGAATTGTTATTTATTGAAAATTTCATGGATTGCACACGCAATGCATTTCTAATTTGAGGGCAGTTCATGTAGAAATAGAAAACCTAAGTGTGTGTAAGGGGATGAAAGTTGGATATGTTGGTAATGCATACAGAAAGTTTTTTTTTAAAATCAATTATTTAAATCATCTATTCAAGACTTTTCACTTAGTATGCTATGGACTCTGTTTGGTTTAACTTTCCCACTTGATGATTGATACTCTTCTCAGTATATTACTATATTATAGAGTAGAATTAACAGGTTGATGATATATTTATAGTAAGTAATAACTTTGGGGTTTAAATTCTTTTACACATTTATTGTACTTTGTAACTTATATGGTTTGTTCTTATTATATTACGGGGGAGGCTTTGGCATAGTGAAAGCAAGTAATTACTAATATCAGTTTACTCTACGTTCCTCTCTCTCCTGTCTATCTTGTTCTCTTACACTTGTCCTACAACAAGAGTGAAACATTGTAACTTTGATTTCTAACAGTGTTTCCTTGACATGTTTATGACCAGAAAAGAACATTCTCTTAAATATTGTCGTCTTATGAGTAATATATTTGTTGTCTAAGTTCATGCATTTTCATCTTACCATAAGTTGTCAGCATAGTAAATGTGGTTGCTTTAATGTTCTTTGCTGCATTGTTGATGGGGGACATAAGTAGCAGAAGCCATTAGAGGTTTAAAGGTATATAGGAGACATGTTAAAAGTGAGATAGATACTTAGATGTTATATGTTTTTGTTAATCAATGCCTAATTCATCATGGAAAGTCTGATGCTGATGGAACAGGAATGTTTCATGATTTTCTGGTCTAGTTTTATTTAGTCTCCAAGCTTTTCTAAACTATATCCTAGATTCCTAGATGAATTGATACTGATCAGGATGAAAAGACGAGCTAATTTCTTCTCTTGTCATCAAGCTTTGTTCCTAGTGTTGAATCTTTCTCTGTAGAAGCCAAGATTGAATACAGGGGTTTAGAAATTGTCCAATGTTACTATGGATTATGGGGTTTAGAAATTGTCCAAAAATTTGAGGTTTTTCTGTAACTGGGTTTTGCTAATATGGGTTTAGTGTGACAGTTCTTATTGCAATTTACTTGCTTTTGTTTGGTTGTCAAGAAAGTTTTGAGAAGAAAATGGCTTGGTATTTTCAATTATGCTTCATGATTTGAGTAAAGAAACAAATTATGGAAATGACAATTGTTGACAATTGTGGGGGTGGGACTGTGGGGAGGGTTATTCTGTGTAATATGCTAAATTTGAACTTTGATTTTGACGTGAGCAGTTTAAAGATTTGTTTTTATTAGATCATGCCTTTTCAAAACTTGTCCAATTTGAATATACCCTTCAATTGGCGAATAGATAGAATGAATAAATCTTCAGTTCTTGATGAAATTTGGTCCTTTATGTTTGAATCACGTTTATCAAAGCTAGGGCTGTCAATGGGTCGTGTCGAGTTGGGTTCGTGTCGGGTCAAGGTATTTGTCGTGTTGAAAGATATAAACCCAAACCCAACCCATTTAATAATCGTGTCAAAAATTTAAACCCAAACCCAACCTGTTTATTAAACGGGTTACCCGTTTTCAACCCACTTAACCCATTTAATAAATAAGTCGTGCCTTGTTAGACAAAATGACTCATTTAAGCTTTAACAATGTGACCCATTTAACTAAAAAAATGCATAAATTAATTAAATTCACTAAAAACTCCACAAAACGAAGAATATAAATAATTATATATAATTCATAAATAATTAAATCCAATAATTAAAAAGTGAAATATTTCAAATTGTCTAATATTATGATCAAATACTCCGAACGTCCAAAATTTCAAGAAGAAACATAGCACAATCGGGTTAGACGGGTTCACTTCGTGTTGGCAGGTTGACCCGTGGCCGACCCATTTATTAAATGGGTCATGGCAGGTTGACCCACCGCCGACCCGCTTTTTAATCGTGCGGGTTCAACCCGCTTTATTTCGTGCGGGTTTCGAGTCGTGTTATCGGGTCGTGTCGGAATTGACAGCCCTAATCAGAGCCCTTGGGTATAATCTTGGATAATGGAGTTATTGTGGATTATGCCAAATGTCCAATGTTAGAAATTGTAAATGGAATGGGGGTTGTTTTAGGATGAGATAACAATGGTGGAAGGTGCACTCTGGAATGCTGATAACCGGCCTCAAGGTAAAAGCAAAGTTCTTGTGCACTTGGTTATTTGTTTTGACTTTTATGGATTATTCATTTGTACTGATTGAAGAGCCAACTTCACTAATGCTTGTAATTGCTTGTCTTTGTAGTTTCTATGATGTACGACTTTATGGGAAATGGTTGGCATGTGGCATCATATCAAGCTATAATCTGCCCCTTCAAGTACTCATGTAATCAATCTGAAGAAAATTCTAATCTAGCTAGCATGTTCTATATTTGAAAACCAGTTTAGTTATAATATGATTTTGTAATATGAAGTTATTTAATTGATATAATTCACTACATGAATGCTTTTGTTTATTATGCTTGAATAAAAGGGTTTAATTGAAAGTATTTTCTATTAGAACTTCTAATAAAAGGGTTAAAATGCCATCCCTATTTAGAAGAGTGAATGAAAACATCTTTTACGACACGCAAAAAGGGTCTTTTATGACATGCAAAAGGTTATTTTAAGATTCACAAAAGGGTTTTGTAAGGCACGCAAAAAGGACTTTTACGACACGCAAAATGTTCTTTTATAGCACACAATCAAAGTTGTAAAATATCCTTCACAGCGCACAAAAGAGTGTTTTATGATGCGCAAAAAATATTTTTTATGATGCACATTTTGTGTCACAAGAGGAATTTGTTTTTTACGACACTTATTTGTGACGTCAAGTTGTCTTTTACAGCGTACATTGTGTGTCGTAAAAAACTAGTTTTGTTGTAGTGGATCACAAAATTAAATGAAACTTGCATGAACTAATATTGGAAACCTAAAGATGCATCATGCATGCATGGTGGAACTACAATAAAGGTAGAAGTTATAAAACTCTTAAGATCGGAAATCTAATTGTAATTATGAATCTTGGATGAATAATTAATCTAGTATAAAGCAAGATCGATCAAACCTGTGGATAATTAGCCACAGTGAAATCCTCGTCACTGATAACCAAAGCCTTTAGAAGTTCTTCCCTCTCCCTTTGGTTGTCAAACATTGCCTGCCAGCACTCATGGATTGAATTTCAAGGCATGAAAAGATAGGTAAAACTGATAAAAGAAAGATGAAGATATATCTATATATACATACTTCCAAATAGTGTCTGTAGACTCAATCAGGAAGATAAGGAAACTTGTAGGCAGCAATTTCAAAAAGGTTTCTCACTCCTTTGACCGAGTCAGGAAGCAAGTAATCCGACCACCGTGAGAACCCAATCCTCCCAAGTCCGGCGTCGCTAACGGACTTGTTCAAAGCCATAACGGTGGAAGTCACAACAAAGGCCTCAACCAAATCGGGGTACAGCTCCGCCATCTTAAACCCCACCATGCCTCCATAGCTCAACCCCACAAGGGTGCACCTCTCCACCCCAAGCTTCCTCAAACCCTTGGCTACGCACTCGGCTTGAAACTCAGGCGACCGGTCGGGCTTATCCGTAATGGATTCACCGAAGAAGATGAGATCGGGTACGTATACGGCGTAGTATCTGGCGAGAGATAGGACTTGGAATTGCCATGTTATGATGCCGTCCACTGCGAAACCGTGAAGAAAGACCACGGCTGGCTTCGATTTCTTCGAGTTGGTTTCAGTAGGAACCCAGAAGTTCATTACAGTTCGATCTCTAGGGTTTGGGGTCTCACCCCGGCCAGCTTCATTAGTCCATGCAAGATGGGCTTGTATATAGCAAAAATGTTTCCCATGTCTCTCTCTCTCTCTCTCTCTCTCTCTCTCTCTCTCTCTCTCTCTCTCTCAAACAATAAACTTTTGGCAGCAGTATCAGATATAAGTTAGCAAAGTTGCAGAAGTAAAGGAACCAAAATAATGAGACGACTAAGATACTTGATGTCAACGTTAGAATTCTTCTATATAATGTTATCATCCAGGGATGATTGCTGGCATGGGAAAACAATAAGGTAGGTCTCACATATTTTTCTTTCACGTCTATTATTAATTGTTCATTTGTTCAACTGTAAATTTGAACCACACATGAGGGCTTTTTGTTTACGTGGCTTCTCTTGGTTTTTGTTTTCTTTGTTTAGGTTCAGTTTGTTCATCGTAAAAAATAAAAAATAAAAAAAATATTTATTCAAAAAAATAAATAAATAGAAAAAAAATTTCAATTTACTACCCTATGGTTTGCACTCAACATCATGTTAGTCTCTCCTCTTTCAATTTCATCAACAACACCCCTGTACTTTCAATTTCAATCCGCAATGTTTAAATTTTACTGTACATTCCAATTTGAATGTTTATTTTGACAGATGGGCCCATTTAGGGGATGTTTGTTTCCCAGGACTGTGATGCTCCTCCTTAATTTCTATAACTGTCCTGGACTCTTATAACCTGGGATATGTTACTCTAAAATCTAACCCATGTTTGGTGTTGCCTGGACTAAAGCTTGCAATCGAAATCCATCATTGTAGATACCTCTACTAGCATGACTAGTTTGCTATCTCACCAAGCATAAGTAACACCCTCTTTGGGACACCCACAAGCCATGGTGACGCCCAACCGCTACTTGCATCTTGTAGCTCACGCCATCGCGGCACCCCCTTGAGCTTCCGCTCACGCCTTCGCGACACCCTTGAGCTTCCCGCTCATGCCTTCCTAGGCAACCCACGAGCTTCCGCTCACGAGCTTACCGCTCACGCCTTCGCGGCACCCCCTTGAGCTTCTGCTCACGAGCTTACCGATCATGCCTTCGCGGCACCCTTGAGCTTCCCGCTCATGCCTTCCCTGGTGTTAATGTCTAAAAGTCAGACGGTAGCTGGACCTTAGTTAACGCTGATCCGGTGGGCGGATTGGTACTTGTGTTGTTCTCGAAGCTCCCGCTACCTGTCAAGTAAAATACAATGGGCGTCAGAGGGAGACCGCGCCGGGCGGTCTTCAACTCTCCGATGCCTAAGTTAGTCAGTGTATTTATGTTGACAAAGTAACAGTACGTAAGTATTGAATGCGTAATTAATGAGGAGAGAGGAGAGAACCTTTTATAGGTGAGGAAGAGGTTGATCTTCTCTTAGTTTTCGATGTGGGATTGATATGCTTCAGTTCCCAGTTTCAGAAGCTTCTGATGCCATCTTGGTGCGGCGCGTGGCGGCGCGTCTGCGGCGATCTGGAGGTGGTCCGACGCTGAGGCTGTAGCCCGTCTGGCGGTGCGTCTGCATGTCATTCCTTTGGTTGGAATTAGTACCTTTGGCGGTACAATGGGCGTGGACCATTATAGCTAATTATGCTTGCAAATGTACATGTATGTACAAGTCCCCCAAGTCCCCAGTCAAGGAGGGCAATCTTGGTTGGGGAGTTGTTCGGCGGTTTGAAGCGTTTTCTTCCGGTAGACTTGCAAGAGCATAATTAGCGTCAGTGCGTTGTCAACCGTTGGTTTTACTGAGCAAACGCTTTATACCCTTTCGGGTGGGCCCCTGCTGGGCCCCCCAGGGAGTCCCCCACTCCCCGGCGAAGATAGACCTCCGGATGGTCGGTAAATTGTTTGTTGAGGGGGAGCTGCACGGAGCAGAGGGTGTTGGGTAGCGAGCCCAATGTTTAACACCAAAATGACGGGGGTCAACGTGCCTGATCAGGGCCGTCGTAGACTATTGACTAGTCCTCGTGTCCCGTAGGGACGGTCTGACGGTAACGCCTCGTGGCGATCGTTGTCAGAGTGAGGCGTGGCCTCGGGATTCGCCGTTTGGCAGATATCCCCCCCTGAATGTAGCAGGAAGCAGCGTCCGGTAGACGTGACTAGCGGTATTTTGTTGAACGATATTACGTTAAACAAAGCACGCAGTTTGCAAGATGAAAAGGGGGTTCCGCCAGAGGTGTATAGCGGAAGACACCCCGCTTGCAGGATGGCTAGGGAGAAGTTCTGCTGGCGGGGTTTCGCTCAGCGGAGACTTCGTCACTTGGAGGGTGACAAAGGAGAAGTTCCGCTGGCGGGGTTTCGCTCAGCGGAGACTTCGTCACTTGGAGGGTGACAAGGGAGAAGTTCCGCTGGCGGGGTTTCGCTCAGCGGAGACATCGTCACTTGGAGGGTGACAAAGGAGAAGTTCCGCTGGCGGGGTTTCGCTCAGTGGAGACTTCGTCACTTGGGGTTTCGCTCAGCGGAGACTTCGTCACTTGGAAGATGACAAGGGAGAAGTTCCGCTGGCGGGGTTTCGCTCAGTGGAGACTTCGTCACTTGGAGGGTGACAAAGGAGAAGTTCCGCTGGCGGGGTTTCGCTCAGCGGAGAGTTTGGACGGTTGGTGAAGTCATCCCAGTGGTTATTTCCACCAGACGCTTCGTCTGGTGGTGGTTGACACGTGTCTAACCCGCAGGGGGTTAACGTGCAGAAGCTTGTCCCCTAAGCCTGGCCGTCTTCTCGCCATAAATGATAGTAATTATGGATTTCGTAACCGAGGCGACGCCTCGGTTAATCCGGGTAGTAAGTGGAGGTCTGTGACATGTGTATGGCTGTCGTGTGATGTCGTTTTTTAGCGGACGGCGGAGAACGCGCTGATGTTGACATAAAAGGGGGGAAACCCAACGAGATTTGACACTTTGGTAAAAGCTTCAAACTCACAGTCGTGTTCCTCTCGCTCTGCTTGTCCGAGACTGAAGAAAGAGGTTGCCGGAGCTTGGAGATACCGTTCCCGGAGAAACGACGATCGCACCCCGCTAAGATTACTGTGCACCATCGTATCGTAGGCTTCACCACCGAGGTTGGTATCTGGATTCCCTTTTCCCTGTTTCATTGGATCTGCTATTTTCTGGGTTTTGTTGTTTTTATTTTTCTGGGATGATTCCTGTTTTTCTTTGGCGTGTTATGAGGTGTAAAATGAGATTTGGGGGGTTGGATTATGGTGGTTGGCAGAAAGTTAGTGTTTAGGGATTTGCTAGATGGTCGAATCTGGGTTGAGTGCGTTTGCTCCTATTTTGGCATTTTCTGGGTTTTGTTCTTGATGCTCTTGGCTATAACTGATGTAAGAATAGGCTAGATCTGTGTTTGTGCTAATTGGTGTGGGTTTTAGGGTTTGGGATGGCTAACGTCATAGAGATTTTGAGCTGTGAGGATTCCGGGTCTGACGTGTCGTTCAGCGTGGCGGATAGGATATTTATTGATTCGTTGCGTCCGTCTGCCCATGCAGGAACCTCACTGCCAGAACCGCTAGATGTTGAGCCGCTACAGACCATACCTTGGGAAGTAGCTATGGGTCGTGGTCCGCGTCCAGAGAGCTCTAGGGCGGGTGAGGTCGCTGCTGCCAAAGCTAGGCACGACGAGCGTTTGGCGAGCAATAGTGCTGCTAGCGGCTCCGCTAGGGAAGAAGAAGCAGCGGGGCAGAATGCTGAGTCAGCGTGGTTCCTCCAGGATGGCACCGCCGTCGACGAGGCAGGAGGACGGATGAACGCCGCCGCTGTCACTCGAATGAAACAAACGTTCCGGTTGCCGGGCTCGGTGAAGCTGCGCCCGCCGACGGCGGATGAGAAGGAGTCGATTCTCCCAGTGGGATTTGCGGCCGTGCATGAGGCGATATTCCGCCAAGGAGTGACATTCCCGTTGGTGCCAAATCTCCAAATCCTAGTGTGCGAATTTGGTCTTGCCTTCGGTCAGATTTGCCCCAACATGTGGCGGTTGATGTTGGCAATGAACTCACTGTGGCGGTTGTCCGGGTGCGAGGGGCCTACTGTGGCGGAAGTGCTTCACTTCTACGAGCTGGTGTACGTGAAGCGCCGAGGTTGCAGAGGGCAAGTGAACTTGAGCCGCCGTCAGGGAGCGCCTAAGCTGATCGAGAATCTAAGGGACTCAATGTCCTACTGGCGGGGGACCTTCTGCGTCGCCACAGAGGGTTGGGAGTATCACGCCAGGTCGAACGAGGAAGGGCCGACATTTAAGATTAAGTCGGAGTTCCAACCCATCCGAGGTTGGTAACCGGTTTCAGCTGAACGTAGTTGGCGGGTTCATGTATTTGCAGACCTGTATTCTTACTAACGATTACTGTGTTTGTGCAGCGGGACTGCGGTATACTCTAACGCGCGAAGAGGAGTGTCGCGTAGCGAGGATCAGAGGTTGCTGGCGGAACCGCAATTTGCTGGACTTCTGACTTCTGACCGTTTGGGAGTTACTGGTTGAACAGCGGCTAACTCGCTCCGTTGGTGAGACATCTCCGCCATACCGTTTTTTGTAATAAGTGATCCGGACTGAATGGTTTTTTTTTTTTTTTTTAGAAACTCCGCCGGGTAACAAATCGAGTCGCGACGCTTTTGAAAAAGCAATGGACCGCGCGGAGATAGACAACTTTCTGGAGACCATGTACGCCGAGGGGCTGGCGGCCCAGAAGACGCTGGTGAACCCCGAGACACTGGTGCTGAGCCAGTCCGAGGTTCCGGTGGTGCTGCCAATGTCGCACCACTCCCATCTTGGTGAGGATAGTCTGCCGGTAGTGCAGGCGGGGGCCCAAGTGGCCGGCGGGGAGAGGGGAAGCGCTGCAGCTGGGCAGCAGAAGGAACGGATGCCTGCCAACAGGCGTGGCCCCCAAAAGGAGAAGGTGGTGCAGCGGGCGGAGACTGTCATTATGCCAAGGGAGGAGCCGCCGGTGAGAGTGACGAGGACCGCCGCCGGGAACCAAAGGGCGCTGGAGAGAAAACGTCGGCCGGTTGACTCTCCTGACGAGGAAGAGGGGGAGGACGTGGAGGTGATCGGGGCCCGCCGGCAGAAGAAGGCCCACAAACTCAGTCGAAAACTGTTGTGGTGGAGGGAGAGGCGCCCTCCGTTAGTGAGCTGGACTCGTTTTCCGAGTATGCGTCGTTCATGACAGATGGTGAGCTGGTGTTCCTCTTCCATCTATGCGAACGGCTAGGGTTCGGCGGCCTAGCGGCATCTCGCTCCCCACGGCAATTGACCAATCGCCCTTCAGCTCGGCTTTTGGTCAAATGTCGGCGGGACTGCACGACATGTTCGTGGCGGCGTCAAAGCAGCCCCTGATCGACGGGGAGCTCAGGGAGGAAATCCATGGTCTCCAGAGGGAGTTGGCGGAGGCGAAGAAGAAACTGGTGGAGGTAGAGCGGCGGTTGGCCAAGGCGGAATGTGACTATGCCGACGCCCGCGGTAAGCTCAACGTGGCCATCGAGCGGGACTTGGAGAGAAATGAACACGTCTCCAAGTTGGAGCAGGACATCGCCTTGCTGCAGGAGCGGATAGCCGCCAAGGACAAAAAACTCATTATTGTGCAGCGGGAGTCCGCCGCCAGAATAACTGAGGTGAAGCGGCTGGAGGGTGAGGTTACCCGCCTGAGGGCTGAAGGGAGTACTGCCGCGGCCGCCGCTGTTGAAGCATTCAAGCAGTCGGCGGAGTTTAAGAAGGCGATGACCGAGTCGGCGAAGGCTGGGGCCCTAGCAAACATAGACATGCTGAAGCGGAAGGGCGCCATCGACTTCGCCAAAGCGTCACAGCCTGATGCGTCGCCGGCCAAGAGTACCCCGCCAGAGAAAGATGTCGTGCCTGCCTCAGCGGGAGGTGCCCGCTCAGGCAGTGGAGAAAGTGGCGCACATCCGACGGAAGGGTCCCAGCAGACTCCCAACCCCACCCAGTCGGAGGTGTCGCGTGCTAGATTCCTGGCGGCGCACACCCGGGCGGATGGCACCATAGAGACCCCTAGTCCGACAACGCGAGGGTCCGATCAAGCGAGTCGAACAATCGTGTCGCCGCCTGCCGAAGCAGAAGATGCCGAAGGCAACCCTTGAAGCCAGCTGGGATCGCTCTAGATTTTCTTTCCTTTTTTCTTTGTAGCCGCTGAGGCATAATAGTTTGTAATGAATGTTGCGAAATGAAATAAAGTTTTGAATTGGTTTGCTATGATGTGTTTGTAGTGCTAGTACTTTGAGTTATATTTTTCTTTTGTCCATCAATGAAACATTAAAGGAATTAAGATTGGTCCAAGTGCACCACGTAGCGGACGAGGTCAGCTGACGATTGCTGGCGTTGCCAGTTGCCCTCAGTGCTAGACTTGGTAACAATGGTTTGAATAATTCCTCGTTTCATTGATAGCTGACTGATCAGTGTACAAAAGTGCGGTAGTACCCGTTGGGTAGCTTCCCTTAGCTGTATATTGAACAAAAATTTAGCTAAGTCAAGATGCTCCCGGGTAGCGGTCTGACTATTTGTAGTAATACCGAAGGTGTTCGGTATTCCAAGGGTGGGTCGATGTGACGCCGTCCTTGTCCATTAAGTAGAAGGTGCCTGGGCTAACGACTTCCACAATTTTGTATGGGCCTTCCCAAGTTGGGCGGAGTTTTGTTGGTGGCGGAATGACTTCCTTCATTACCCAGTCCCCCAGTTAGAGGTTCCGGGCCTTGACTCTGGCGTTGTAGAAACGCGATACCTGTTGTTTGTTTTGCAAGTTGTGCAAATGGGCCTTGTGTCTTTTTTCTTCCAGGAGGTCCCTGTCCAAGTTGACGCCGTTGCTGTTGGTTTCTGGGCAGTAGCCTTCGACCCTAGCGGTAGGCTGAGTTACCTCAATAGGTAGGACAGCCTCTGTGCCGAACATCATACAAAAAGGAGTTTCGCCGGTGGCGGTAGTTGGAGTTGTCCGGATGGCCCATAGGACTTCTGGAAGTTTTTCCGCCCACAAACCTTTGGCGTCGTCGAGCTTCTTTTTTAGCAGCTTCTTGATTATCTTGTTTGCTGCTTCGACTTGGCCGTTGGTTTGGGGATGGGCGACAGATGCAAAACTTAACTTAGTGCCCAAGTTGGCGGTAAAGGAGATGAGTTCCTTATTGTTGAACTGTGTGCCGTTGTCTGTAATGATTGTATGTGGGACACCATAGCGGCAGTAGATATTCTTCCAGAGGAAGCGAATTACCTTGGCGGTAGTTATTGCCGTCAGTGGCTCCGCCTCTATCCACTTGCTATTGTAATCGATGGCAACAATGATGTATTTGAACTGGCCCTTGGCGGTTCGGAACTTTCCCATCAAATCAAGGCCCCACGTGGAGTGAATCCATGGGCCGATGATGATTGACAGTGGTTCCGCCGGTGCATGTGGGAGATCTGCAAATTGTTGGCATTTGTGGCAAGACCTCGAAATCCGCCGGGCGTCATCACTAAGTGTGGGCCAGAAGTAGCCTTGTCGCATTGTGCGATTGGCCAAGGATCTGGCGCCCGAGCGGTTTCCACATTCTCCGCCATGGATTTCCGCTAGGACGACCTTTCCCTCCTCTGGGGTTAGACAGCGGAGGTTGGGATGGGTGAATCCCTGGCGGTAAAGTTTGCCATACTGGATGTTGTAGCGGGTTGCTCTCCGCTTGAGCTGTCTTGCCTGGACCTTATCTTCTGGCAATGTGCCGCTGGGCTTATATGCAATGATCTCGTCCATCCAGCTGGGGTTGACTTGAATGTTGAAGATCTCCGCCAGGGTCTTTGTGATGCTTGGCTTGTCAAGGTACTCCACCCTTGTGTCCGCTGGACTCTGAAGTGGCTGGGCAGTTGCCAGTCTCGCTAGTGAATCAGCCTTGGCGTTCTTTTCCCTGGGGATTTGTGTGATGGTGTGAAATTTGAACTTTTTTAGCAACGTTTTGACGTACCCCAAATATGCCGCTAACTGCTGGTCCTTGGCTTGGAAGCTGTCGTTGACCTGGTTAACGACTAATTGAGAGTCGCTGAATATGTTGACACTGTCAGCCCCTGAGTCAATGGCGAGGAGTAGACCGGCGATGAGTGCCTCGTACTCCGCCATGTTGTTTGAAGCTTTGAAGTTGAATTTCAACGCGTATTCCGCGTTCAGTCCCCCGGGTCCTGTTAAGATGACTCCGGCGCCGCTGGCCTTGGCGCTGGCGGAGCCGTCCACATGCAGGTTCCAATCTGACTGTAGGGGAGTTTCCTCCTCACCGGTTACCATTTCTGTTCCGGGCTCTGTTTCAGTACCGGGTTTCGGCTGACGCTCGGTGAGTTCAGCGATGAAGTCCACCACTGCCTGGCCCTTCATGGCGGTTCTTGGCTTGTACTCTATGTCGAATTCGCTGAGCTCAATGGCCCACTTGCTGAGGCGCCCCGAGTGTTCAGGGTTTTGCATCACTTGCCTCAGCGGCTGATTGGTTAACACATGGATCGTGTGAGCCTGGAAGTATTGCCGGAGGCGTCTGGCGGCAACGATAAGTGAAAGGGCCAGCTGCTCCAAGGGAGGATATCTTGTTTCTGCTCCGTTCATGCCTCTGCCGGTGTAGAACACTGGGAGCTCATCTTGGCCTTCCCGCCGGACAATGGAGCAACTTACCGCCGATGCCGAGACCGCTAGGTATATGAATAGTGTTTCTCCTTGCACAGGGACAGAAAGGAGAGGGACTGCCGCTAGGTATTCCTTCAGGCCCTGGAACGCCGCCTGACACTCTGGGTTCCAGTCGATGACCTTCTTGTGAGTTGTTTTGAGGAGTTTGAAGAATGGGGCACACTTATCAATGAGTCGAGAGATGAATCGAGAAAGGGCGGTTAACTTGCCCTGGAGGCACTGGACGTCCACCTTATACTCGGGGTCCGCCAGGTTAAGGATGGCCTGTACCTTATCCGGGTTAGCCTCGATACCTCGGTCGCTGACGATGTAACCGAGAAATTTGCTAGCGGTGACTGCAAAGAAACATTTTTCTGGGTTGAGGCGCATATCATAGGCCAGGAGGATGGTTACTATGATCCTGAGGTTTGCCACATGTCTACTGGCCTTTATGCTCTTAACTAGCATGTCGTCCACGTAGACCTCGATGATTTTTTCCAGATGCTCAGCGAACATGGCGTTCATCAACTGCTGGTAAGTTGCACCGGCGTTCTTCAAACCGAAAGGCATGACATTGTAGCAGTAGAGGCCTTTGTCGGTGGTGAAGGTGGTGCATTCCTGGTCGCAGGGGTGCATCTTGATCTGATTGTATCCGGAGAAAGCGTCCATCATGCTGAGGAGCTCATGTCCGGCAGTTGAATTGACTAGCTGATCGATACGAGGTAGCGGGAAACTATCCTTTGGGCATGCCTTGTTGAGATTTTGAAGTCGACGCACATCCGCCACTTGCCGTTGGGCTTTTTGACCATTACCAAATTTGAGATCCACTGGGGATAGATGACTTGGCGGATGAATCCAATGTTCTGTAGTTTGGCGACCTCCTCTCCGATTGCCCGGTATTTTTCCTCATCAAAGGACTTCCGCTTCTGCTTGATGGGATAAAAGGAGGGTTTGATGGTCAGCTTATGAGTGATAATTTCAGGGGAGATACCTGGCATGTCCGCGTAGGACCATGCAAAGACGGCGGCGTTATCACGTAGGAATTGAGTGAGTTCTGCCTCCACCTCCGGATCTAGTTGGGCGCCTATGCGGACTGTCCGCTCAGGGTGCTCGTCTGAGATGCAGACAACTTTCAACGACGTGTCCGGGTTGACCGGCTCCTTCTTTACATATTTCTCCTCCTCATCCCTAGGATCCTCAAAGATGTTTGGTGGCGGTGCCTCATTACCCATCGTCAGAATTTCATGGCGGCGCGTTGACCGCGCTATAGTCGTTGAATAACATTCTCGTTCCAGCTGCTGGCTTCCCCTCACACAGCCTGTGCCGTTGGGCGTGGGGAACTTCATGAGAAGCATGTACCCGGCAATGATGCACTTGAGCTTGTTAAGCGCTGGTCGACCAATGATGGCGTTGTACGAACTGAAACAGTTGACAATAATGAATTCCGTATGCACCTCCGCCATGCATGGACTGGTGCCAATAACCAGTCGCATGTAATCCGACCCTAGCGGTTGTGTGACGTCACCGGAGAAGCTGAGCAGTGGCTCGTGATCCTGGAGTAGTTTTTTGTTCCGCTTGAGATGGTCGTAGCAACCGCTGAAGATGACATTGACAGCGGACCCGCTATCCACCAAGATTCTCCCCACCGAGAATTTTCCAAGAATGGCATCGACCAAGAATGGGTCGTCATGGGGTAAATGCACTCCGCGCTACTCCTCCTCTGAGAAGGTAATAGGTTCCCAACCTGATCTTGGGAGTTTGGCGGATCTTTCGTAGCGGATGTTGCAGACTTCCTTCGGATGATTAGCGCGTGCATAGCGCTTTCTTGCCCTGTGAGACATGCTGGTGATTGGAGCACCGCCATCGATGGTGTTGATGGGGCCCAAGGTCTGGACGTTGGCAATTACTGGTAGTGGTTGGCGCACCCTGAACTGTTCCAACTTGCCGTCACGGTACAAGGTCTCAATGGCCGTTTTGAGAGCATTGCAGCTGTTGGTATTGTGGCCGCTGTTGTCGTGGTATTTGCACCACTTGCCGGTGTTCCTGGGTTTGCCCCTTTTTGGGTACTTTGGAGGGGGTGGCGGTGGGATCTGATCCTTGCACTGATTGTAGATGTCTTCATACGAGGCCGTTAGGACCGTGAAAACTGCATACCGCTGCGAGGACTCCGCCTGCTTGTTGCGGTTATCCCCATGGGTTGGGCGGTTTCCCTCGTTGTAATGCTGGTCCTTCTGCCGCTTGTTCTGGTGGTGGCCCTGCTGCCACTCCCTTTTCTTGTCAGTTGGCGGTGCTGAGGGGGTCTTGTTAGTGGTTTCCTGGGGACTGGAGGATGGCTGTGTTGACTTTGTTGGAGTTGCTGGTGGTGGTGGGGTTTCTCCATATGTGATGAATTCCGCCTGGGCGTGAATGACCGCCTGGGGTTTCTCCATACGTCGCATTGGGATGACTGTAGTTGAGGTGATAGAGGAACGGTCCCTTGAGAAGTCCCTTCCTGAAGGCCGCTGATGCCATCGTTTTGTCTAGGTCACGGTACTGAGACGCTGCCGCTCGCCACCTTGAGACGAAGGCCTTCAGTGATTCGTCCTCCCCCTGCTTGACGCTGAACATCTAACTTGTGTTGTGATGCCCGGCGGACAATAAGATGAACCGGGAGAGGAAAGCGTGTGATAGTGCATGGAATGAGCTGACAGACCCCGGCGGACACTCAAAGAACCAGTTCATTGCCTCGCCATCCAACGTTTCACTGAACAAGTAGCATAAGGTAGCATCGTCAAACCCCTTGTTGTTGGTGACCTTCTTGAAGGTGTCCATGTGGACGAAGGGATCGGACATTCCGCCGTAATGCGACATTTTTGGGGTTTTTGCATATGCCGGTCTGACAGCCTGCAGAATTGCAGCGGTGTAGGGCCCAGGTCTGGAAGTGAAGAGCGGATTCCGAGTTGGCGCTGGGACGCCCGACTCCGCCCAGATCAACCTCTACTCCAGTTGGTGCATCCTTTCCAATATCTGGGCGGTTGCCTCGTAGGCGGAATCAGCCTGAATGACCAGCTGGGATGGCCTGCGCCTCGGCACAGGCGGATTACCTTCAGTCCTCGCCCTAGCTTCCGAGCGGTTGGTGTGCGGGACTGATTCCGCCACCTGCTCTAACATTAGCTGGGGTATGGGCGGTGGTCCCATTCCCAACAACTCAGGTGGGTTCAGCGGTACTTGCATCTGTATGACCGACCCCGGTACCAATGTGCCGGTGCTGGGTCTACTACGCCTGGTGCTACGTGACTGCTCGCTCTGTGCTGGGCGGGCGGTGGCCGCCAGCGTCTTCTTTAGTTCCTCAAAACGTGTCATGAGCGTAGCCACCTGCCTTTGGGCTTCAGCTTTTTCCTTGCGCTCCTCCTCACGTTCTCTGTTTGCCTTGTGAAGATCCGTCAGTGCCAGCTCGTACATAGTGACGAGATCTTGGCCAGGCGGGCGGCCGCTGCTTGGGTTTACCTCACCGCCGGGGTTGGTCGGGGTTGTGAATAGTGCGCGGTTAACGCCTACCGCTGGGTCGGAGGGTTGGGGAATGGCGGGGTGGTCTTCCTGCTCTTCAGAGTTTCCCCCGCTGCCGCTAGTCATGGTGATTGTGATGGGATGGTCTTTTGTTGTCTTCTTCCCACAGACGGCGCCAATGTTAATGTCTAAAAGTCCGACGGTAGCTGGACCTTAGTTAACGCTGATCCGGTGGGCGGATCGGTACTTGTGTTGTTCTCGAAGCTCCCGCTACCTGTCAAGTAAAATACAATGCGCGTCAGAGGGAGACCGCGCAGGGCGGTCTTCAACTCTCCGATGCCTAAGTTAGTCAGTGTATTTATGTTGACAAAGTAACAGTAGGTAAGTATTGAATGCTTAATTAATGAGGAGAGAGGAGAGAACCTTTTATAGGTGAGGAAGAGGTTGATCTTCTCTTAGTTTTCGATGTGGGACTGATATGCTTCAGTTCCTAGTTTCAGAAGCTTCTGATGCCATCTTGGCGCGGCCCGTGGCTGCGCGTCGGCGACGATCTGGAGGTGGTCCGACGCTGAGGCTGTAGCACGTCTGGCGGTGCGTCTGCATGTCATTCCTTTGGTTGGAATTAGTACCTTTGGCGGTACAATGAGCGTGGCCCATTATAGCTAATTATGCTTGCAAATGTACATGTATGTACACCTGGCAACCCACGAGCTTCCCGCTCATGCCTTCCCTGGCAACCCACGAGCTTCCGCTCATGCCTTCCCAGGAAACCCACGAGTTTCCCCCTCATGCCTTCCCAGGCAACCCACGAGCTTCCGCTCATGCATTCCCAGGCAACCCACGAGCTTCCGCTCATGCATTCCCAGGCAACCCACGAGCTTCCGCTCATGCCTTCCCTGGCAACCCACGAGTTTCCCGCTCATGCCTTCCCGACAACCCACGAGCTTCCCGCTCATGCCTTCCCGGCAACCCACGAGCTTCCCGCTCATGCCTTCCCGGCAACCCACGAGCTTCCCGCTCATGCCTTCCCAGGCAACCCACGAGTTTCCCGCTCATACATTCCCGGCAACCCACGAGCTTCCCGCTCATGCCTTCCCGGCAAACCCGAGTTTTCCCGCTCACAAGGTTTCCGCTCATGCCTTCCCGGCAATCCTCGAGCTTTACACTCATGTCTACTCAACACACCACATGTTAATGGAACATTGAATTCTTCTACCATTTTTTGCTTGCGACAAATTGAATTCTTTTCTCGTTCCATTAATACGAGCGACAACCAAACAAACACAAGCGTTCACGTATTCATCATTCACGAATTACAAACGCTTACCTTCACAGCACTCATACAACTTACATTTATCATATGCAATCCGTATGCTCACACGACCATACACGCTCTCGAATTTGTACGTCATAAGCGATCATACTCGGCGCCATTCGCATGCATACATCAACATGTATCACGCACCCTGTACGTTCATATATGCCAACGCATATAAGTGCAACTCACATTTGTTGCCCAAGACAACGAGCATCCTACATATGCCTGTTTTTTATCTTTGTTTTGCAGGTTAACGAGTCCCTTCTTGCTTACAGAGTTTGGGGATTTGTAGGGGCTCCGTGCCGCCCGGTTACTTATGCTTGATGACTTCATGATTATAACTCCCTAACCAAGAAGCTCCTCTTACTTGGGGACTTCGAGGACTTGTAGATACCTCTACTAGCATGACTAGTTTGCTATCTCACCAAGCATAAGTAATACCCTTTTTGGGACACCCACAAGCCATGGTGAGGCCCAACCGCTTCTTGCTTCTTGTAGCCCTATGTTCAAGCTACGCTATGGTATCCGGAAGTCGCAAATCCGTCCCCAGGAAGCCACCTTTCCGGCCTTGCCAAGTTGCCTTCACAAGCATGCTTTCTAGACTAGAATAGTGATTTCTACATCCCACATCTAAGAAAATGTAGAGGAGATAGCTTCCTTCACCTATAAAAGGAATGCCTCCTCCCACAACTCAAACGATCCCATTACATCTTTTGTAATCCCCTTGGGCCGAAAGGCTCAACACACTAGTGTAACATTCAAGTGGACGTAGTTTCCCGCTAAGGCGGGAGATGAACCACTATACATCTCGTGTCACTCTCTCTCTCTCTCTCTCTCTCTCTAAAGCTAACTAGAGATCCCACGGATCACTAACGTTAACAATCATCCTTGCACCTCCTTCTTGTGGTGCCTTTGCCAGACGCCACCGGACTTCCCACCGGTTCCCAGACTTGCCGGTCCTTCTTCTCCGACCTTCTGTGTAAAGCACAGCCGCAGTTGCTTCTGACTTTCCACTTCTAGAGACAAACCGCCTTCTCCACGCGAAAATTGAAACCCAGCACGTCGGATTGGGAAGACACGGAGCTATGAGGAAGTATCCTTCTGACTGCCACTCTTGGAAACCTTGCATACTTTCTAGGTTTAATTTCTTGATTCTTCTGTTCAAAACTCTCTTGAAAATAGATATCCACATGACGATGACTTTACCGGCGTCGGTGGCGAGCTGCTGTTTCATCTGCTCCAGCACCTCCGACTTCAACTCATCGTTGCTTCCTATTCTTCCTTGAGCTCTGTTCTTCCATAGAGGAGGTGGAGTTGAATTGCAGGTTTAGGTGAGAATGTTGAGAGAATGACAAACTGAAGGGAAGAGTTGAACAAGTGAAAGAGGCTTCCACAATCCCATGGTTTTTGGTGGGATTGTGGTAGAAGGTGTTTTGGAGATTTTGGGACTCCATAGTCTCATTTAAAAGAGTCCATGTTGTTGCCAAACATGGGACAAGTCTTGTTTTATTATATAAGACAATCCAATCCTATCCAATCCCACAAAACAAACATCACCTTAAAGTGCTAAAATTTGTCATTTCATACAATTTTCCTTAAAATAAATAAATAAAAAATCTAATTGCAGGACCCTATTCCTCCATCTCCACCCACCTCCCATCTCCGATTCCACTCTCTCCGACCTCCAAACCTCTATCAATTATCCATATCACCACTCTAACAATACACCAATAAATATTTTGCACAACACATAAGAAGTACAAATCAGAGGTTCCAGCACTCACCTCTACCACCACCACCACCAAAATCCCAAAAAAAGCCAATTACTTGGTCTGCACATCCACTCCATCCTTCCTTGCAATGATCATCGCGGTCGCCATATTCAAGAACAACCCATTGCCAAACCACTTCCTCCCAGCCCTGTCACCCAGTTTCGTCCCTTCGGCGACCACCACGAACTTCTTCGACGCGACCTCCACCATCTTCTATCTTAACAACGCGCCGCTGCAGTCCTTGACCAAGTCTAGATTGGGGTCGACCTCGTCGGCGTCGTCAATGGCCAGATCGATTTTCGGGTGGTTGTCGAGGATCGAGAGAGGGATGTCGTGGCTCCTAGCTTGGTCCTCGGTTCGTTTTGATGTCGGGACTCACCGGATTTGATGAGCTCACCAAGCTTGGAGACAAAGAGGGTTTGGAGGTCGGAGAGTGGAATCAGAGATGGGTTTTTTTTTTATGACCGAATAGGAGATGGGTTGGGATTGGGTATTGGTGTTGATATAAGGGTCAAGGGAGAGGAGGTGGGTGGAGATGGAGGAATAGGGTCCTCCGATTAGATTTTTTTTTTTTTTAAGGAAATTGTGTGAAATGACAAATTTAGCCTTTTAAGTGGGCCCCTCCGTCAAAATAAACTTTCAAATTGGACGACACAGTAAAATTTGGACAGGGCTGATCGAAATTGAAAGCACAGGGGTGTTACTGATGAAATTGAAAGGGGAGGGACTAACATGATGTTGAGTGCAAACCACATGGTAGTAAACTGAAATTTTTTCAAATAAATAAATAAAAGTTTCATTCAAACTACTATAATTGTTAATATTTATCAAATTAATATAAAGGATTTTTTCTGAAGCAGTTGTGCCTTTGAGCGCAATTCTTCTATTCCATGTTTTGGTTGTTTGATGTCGGTGGCTTCTCTAAGACGATATGTTCTGCTCATATAGCATATGTCATTGGGATTGCGGAAATTGGCTGTGATTGGCCATCGTTGTTGTTCTGTGGTCCTATAGCTACACTTTGAAGAGGAGGTGTTATTGTTGCTAGTAAATGACGGTTTGTCGGTCCCTTCTAGTTAGATGTGAGAGCAACTCCAATAACTTATCTATAATTTTTGTATTATAAGGAAGCAAAAGTCAAAGATTTTCATAATTTTTCTTCTCCAACTCCAACAGATTCCCTATTTTACAGCAATATCTAAAATCTCCATAATTCTTCCTTAAAATTTGAGAGATTACTGTAAATTTAGAGAATTTTGTTTGTTTTTTTGTTTTTCTCACTATTCCTAAAATGAGGATAATTATAGGGAATATATTGGAGCAAAAAAGACTCATTTTTCTCTAAAATAGAGAAAAATCCAAATATGAGGAAACTGTTGGCGTTGCCCTAAGGAACCATTGGTGAATTCGCACATGAAAAAAGCATTAGCATCATATGGCTTAGTTTTCCCATTAATTGTTAAGGAAGGCAAGCCATATGAATAGCAGACGCCGAAATCCGGTCACCGGTCAGGTAGCCGGATTCGGGATTCCGATGACCGATTTCTGGATTCCGGTCATCGGTCTCCGGATTCTGGTCACCGGAGTCGGCTCCCCGCCACTAGTCACCAGAGGCCGGCAAGGTGGATAATAACTTCTCCCTCTAAGTGAAAAAGAAAGAGAGGCCAAAAAAGTCCCAAAAAATAAAAAATAAAAAAGAATTAATTGGGTATTAGGGAAATAATCCCTTAGAGTGTTTTGGGTAAATAAGGTTAAAAAACAGTTGGTGGAGCAAGTGGGCAATTTTTAAACTGAAATTGGGTAAATGATCATTTTCCCTTGATTTTATCTCTTCAACTGAGGTAATCTTACTTGCACGTACACACGAACACATAATTATGACATTCATCTTATTATTTTCACTCAAGGTTGACAAAAATAAACTATGACCCAAAAAAGACATAGTTACCTTTTCGTCAAGCAGAGAAATAGTGATCATATCATTATGGCTATTGTTCTCCTTTGAGTTATTCAGGAATATAAAAATCTATTATGCCAACTGATTTAATATTAGAAATAATATTATGTCAATGGTCAAAATTACCTCATTACAAAGACCACTAATTGAAGCACCGAATTATTCACATTCACAAAGATTCAATATTTTATAACTTGGTCATATAGTTTATACACAACAATGCATATTAAATTAGAAAAGAAAACTTCATTATTCACAATTGATATTTTACATCTTCGGCATATCAATTTATACAGAATAATGCATATTAGTGATATTTGACAAAGAATGTCCTTTTGTGTATTGTACCTACATGTGCCAGAACGAGCATAATTAGCTATAATGAGCCACGCTCATGGTACCACCGGAGGTACCGACTCCCACCAAGGGGGTAACCTGTGAAGGCACGGCTAAGTGGGCTACCGCTCGAACCCTGGACAGCCCCCAGATCACCGCTGACGCGCCGCCACGCGCCGCGTCAAGATGGCATCAGAAGCTCCAGACGCTGGAAATCGAAGCACATCAGTCCCACATCGGAAACAAGAAGAAGATCAACCTTTTCCTCACCTATAAAAGGTTCTCTCCTCTCTCCTCATTAATTACGCAATTACTACTCATTTATTGTAATGCTGCTTGTATACAGTGACTGACTTAGGCATCGGAGAAGTGAAGACCGCCCAACGCAGTCTCCCTCTGACGCCATGTCTCTCGTGTTGCAGCAAACGGAAATCATCTAATCCTCGGAGTAGCGGTCCGCCCGCCGGACCCACGTTAAGCGAAGAATCGGTTACCGCCGGACCTGAGCATTAACATTGGCACCGTCTGTGGGAACCTTGAACAAAAGGACATCCCGCCACAATCTCCATGACTAACGGTAGCGGGGAAGACGCTGACGGGCAGGCAGATCAGTCCGCCATTCCCCAACCCACCAACCCAGCGGTAGGCATTAATCGCGCATTATTCACCACCCCGGTCAACCCCAGCGGTGAGACAAACCCAGGTAGCAGCCGCCTGCCAGGCCAAGACCTCGCTTCTCTGTATGAGCTGGCATTGGCGGATCTTCACAAGGCAAACAGAGAGCTTGAACAAGAGCGCAAGGAGAAGGCCGAGGCCCAAAAGCAAGTGGCCACGCTTGTGTCCCGCTTTGATGAGCTAAAGAAAACGCTGGAGGCAACCGCCAACCAGGTACGAAGTGAGCAGTCACGAAGTGCAAGGCACAGCCGACCCGGCACAGGAGCATTGATATCAGCACCAGTCGTGCATATGCAGGTCCCGCTGCACCCACCAGAGCTAGCGGGAATGGGACCACCCCCTGTACCCCAGCTAATGTTGGAATAGGAGGTAGAGTCATCACTGCACACTCACCGCTCGAGACCTCGGGCAAGAACAGAGGGAAACCCACCCGCTCCCAGGCGAGGATCAGTTCAGCGGAGTACCAGGCTAGACCCCGCCGGCGATGCAACCGCTCAAATACTGGAAAGGATGCAACAATTGGAACAAAGGTTAATCCGGGCGAAATCAGGAACCCCAGCACCAACTTCAAATCCACTTTTCGCGTCCAGGCCAGGACCATTTACCGCTGCAATTTTGCTGGCCGTCAGACAGGCATATGCAAAGACTCCAAAAATGTCACATTATAGCGGTAAGACTTATCCCTTCGTCCATATGGACACCTTCAAGAAAGTCACCAACAACAAGGGATTCGATGACGCCACCCTGTGCCACTTTTTCAGTGAAACGCTGGACAATGAGGTAATGAATTGGTTCTTCGAATGCCCGCCGGGATCCATTGACTCATTCCAGGCATTATCGCAAGCTTTCATTTCCCGGTTCATCCTACTGTCCGCCGGGCACCACAACACAAGCCAATTGTTCAACGTCAAGCAGGGCACAGAGGAAACACTGAAGGCGTTCGTCACAATGTGGCGAGCGGCGGCGTCTCAATGCGGTGATCTTGATAAAACAATGGCTTTGGCGGCTTTTAAGCAGGGACTCCTCAAAGGGCTATTTCTCTATCACCTCAACTACAATCATCCAAATGCGGTATACGACCACCTCATGAGTGAGGCGGTCATTCATGCCCAAGCAGAATTCATCACATATGGAGAGACCCCACCGCCACCAGCAGCATTGGCAAAGTCAGTACAACCCTCCTCCAGTCAGCAGGGGACCGCTAACAAAACCTCCAACACTCCGCCAACTGACAAAAAGCGGGAATGGCAGCAGGGCCAATACCAAAACAAGCGACAGAAGGACCAACACTACAAGGGGAACCGCCCATCCCATGGGGACAACCGCAACAAACATACGGAGTCTTCCCAGCGATATGCAGTGTTCACAGTCCTCACGGCCTCGTATGAAGAAATATACAATCAGTGCAAGGATCAGATCCCACCGCCGCCCCCGGGGAAGTACCCAAAAACAGGAAAGCCAAGAAACACCGGCAGGTGGTGCAAATACCACGAAGACAGTGGTCACAATACCAACAGCTGCAACGCCCTCAAAAAGGCCATTGAGACCTTGTGCCGGACGGCAAGCTTGAGCAGTTCAAGGTACGCCAACCGCCACCTGTGATCGCCGACGTTGAGCCCCTGGGCCGCATCAACACCATCGACGGAGGTGCTCCAATCACCAACATGTCTCACAGAGCTAAAAAGCGTTATGCGCGAGCTAATCACCCAAAGGAAGTCTGCAACATCCGTTATGAAAGATCCGCCAAACTCCCAAGGGCTGGTTGGGAGCCTATTACCTTCTCAGAGGAAGAGGAAAGCAGAGTGCATCTGCCCCATGACGATCCTTTCTTGATCGACACCATTCTCGGCAAAATGTCAGTGGGAAGAATCCTGGTTGATAGCGGGTCCGCTGTCAATGTTATATTCAGTGGTTGTTACAACGACCTTAAGCGGAACAGAAAATTGCTCCAAGATCATGAACCATTGCTCAGCTTCTCCGGTGACGTCATGCAACCTCTGGGTTCTGACTATATGCGGCTAGTTATCGGTACTAGTCCATGTATGGCCGAAATACATACGGAGTTCATAATTGTTGATTGTTTCAGCTCATATAACGCCATCATTGGTCGGCCAGCGCTCAACAAACTCAAGTGCATCATCGCCGGGTGTTGTCAATTTTAATTTAATACTCGCAAGTGCACGATTCAATTGTAGGATAGATGTGCAAGCACGAGGTCATTCCCTCAAGGACTGATTGAAACAATTTTGCAATGACAAGTGTGCTATACTTAAGTGAAACAAACTGATTTTTATGATGATTGAGTTGTAAACAGAAAATTAAAGAAAGAAAAACTGAAATTAAAAACAAGAATGAGCAATGAGATTTAAACTCTAAAGAAAGCAGATTATGAAGATGCTAAAGCATTGAATCCACCACCTAATACTTCTATCCTATTCTCTAGTTGATAACCATTGAATTCTCTAGATTTCATGCTAAAGATTTCCGTACATAAGCCTTATTGATCCCAGACATATGCCAAGTTCTTCTAGCCTATGAATTCCAACTTATTGATCACGTATAGAACTCAAGTAGCCAAACTATAATTTACTCCACTTAATGATCAGGTTCAAGCAAACATGTTCAACTCCATTAAGCACAAAAGAACTAGGAAATCATGCAAACAAGAATATCGACTATGATCAAGCACTTGTATTCTTAATTCACAACTCTTAAATCACAAGATTAAATTATCTTTTGGCACCCTAGAAAACATCTACTCATTGATCAAGCATCATGTTCTCCAACCAAATAACTGATAAACAAAACCTAGGTCTTATTGATCCCGAGCAAAGATTTTGAATAAAAGTTCTATTGAAACGGTGATTAAGAGTTTAACATAGAAATCCAGAAATTCAATCACAAATCAACTAAACAAATAGAATAGTCATACTAGGGGCTTCATCTCAGCCCTAGCTTAGGAATTTAGCAATCCATAACCATGAAAAACATGACTAGAATCAAAGAAAACATGAAACAAACAATGGAAGAATTGAGGAACTCGGGTCCAGCGATGGTGAGAGCTTTTCTTCTCTTTTTCTCTGCCGAATATGCTGTCCCTTGTGTGTCTCTAAAAATGTCCAGGTTTTCTGCCCTATATGTCTCTTTTCAATCCTACTTGACTTGGGCTTCTTCGGTCTTCTAGTCCAACTTGGAATAGCTTTCTTCTCTCCAAAGGAACGCAGGGTTATTAAAGTCAATGCAAGAAATTACTCCAAATATGTCAAACACATTCAGCCTTGTTCCATTCAAGTGCTAAGAACAACAGACTTGGGCCTCACAAGTCAGATTCCGAAAATCCGTCAGAATCTGCCTTCCCGAACTAGGTTTACTTAAATCATCATAACTTCCTCCAGAAAAATGCGAATCCACTTCCGTAAAATTCCTTAGAAAACTAACATCCGTATCTTTCCAATGGTATAAGGCTTGCCTGCTAATTCCTTCTGAAAAGGTACAGTTTAATCTGTGAAGTTGACACAAAGCAGAGACAATTCTGGAAGATCAGGATGGCCAGCATCCTTTCAATCCTGCGTGACTTTAAACTCCAAATCATTCTTTTCTTCAGTTTAACCTACAAAACACAAACACAAAGTAAATGACTCCAAATTGACAAGAACTAAGCCTAGAATCATACATTTAAGGGTATAAAAATGTTTGAAATTATGAGTTATCAAATACCCCCAAACTTAGATTTTGCTAGTCCTCAAACAAACAAGAAAAGAAAAATAAATATGACTCAAAGCACGGACCTAATGTCTTCCAAACATCTCAGAGAACTTATATTGCCCACAAGTATGGTCGGTCAAGATTTAGGCAAGCACAATATCAAATTCACAACTTCACTTAAAAGCTAATCTATTTTGATGACCATCATGCTCAAAATTTAGTGCAAGGACAATCAAACCAATGCAACAAAAGAAACCCAACTTCCTCATGTTTCAAAAAAGTGTCAACTCAATTTCTCACAAGGATGCACTCAATTTCTTTTCACTCATGATTTTCTGACTATGGCATACACTTCCATTTTCACTCAAGTTATATGTGAGAGGAATGATGTATAAAGGCAAACAAATAGCTCACATACGCAAACAAGAACGAAAAACTTTTTCTGACAATATTTTTTTAATTATGATCTCATGAAAGGAATGCCAAAACTCAGATGAAAGGCCAGTGACACCATATGCTCTCCCCTCTGCACAAGTCTCCACAAATCGAATGCACAACTTCAAAGATAAAAGAGGTCTTTATCTAGGGTTGTAATGGGGCTATGGGTGTAGGTTTCAAGAAAGAAAGGATTGGGAAATCACAAAAATCCTAAGGAATTTAGTAGAGCACTACGAAGATAATGTAGAGAGATAAGAATTTCAATGAATTTCCTCAAGGCAATAAAACTCGAAACACATGAAGCAAGAAACTTTTTCTTAAGACCGGATGCCATCTTTTTGGGCCTTTGCTTCATTCTAAACATCATAATATAAAACAACTTATCGAATCCAAGGAAATTCTTCTTTCTTTTTTTTTCACTTTCGATTTTTTTCTTTGGCTTTTTTTTTTTTTTTTTTGGTTTTTTTATAGCCATCAATATTTTTTCATTCTTCCTTGGATCGACATTTACAATAACACTCCCCCATACTTGCTTACAAAAATACCTTGAACCATAATGAATCTCTGAAAATTTTGCTCCACTAACTCCTTAGAATAGGGTAAAGATATAACTATACTAGGTTAAAAGGTAAGGAATTTGTGGTTGACAAAAGAAAAGGCTTAATGTAGGCTCAAGGGGCTTTCACTAGGGGGTTGCACAACTTGTGTGCACAAAGGACACATGCTTTATTTGGCTTTGGTGATTAATCCTAGTGCCTTTATCCTTTCCCATCCATCATGCAATTCAACCATACGCTTCAAGAGGCTTTGGGGCAAGTTCTAGCATTTGTCCTTGTATAAAATATGCAAGTCGAATCCGAGTCTCGACCAAGATGAATAAAAGATGAGATCATGCAAAATCCACGTCAAGAAAATAAGATGATCTATTCTAATTCACTCAGAAAAGAAAAGCACAAATATAAGCTCAAATTCTCACAAGGGTTAAAATCAAGTTTAACTCATCCTAGCATGCATCAATCAAATTTCAATCATTACACCAATCTAACCATCAATGCAAGATAAGCTGAGCACAATGGTCATAAAAATCTATTAACAATTACTTAAAATCATGAATCAATACATGCTTGCTATCATCTTGAGACCATAATATTATCCGTAAGAAGTTCATGCTCATCATAGTGTTTGGAAGAACCCTAAGACTTAGACTCACAAACAAAACTAAAAACCCAATGAAAAACGCAATTTTTTATTTTTTTTAATTTTATTATTATTATTTTTTTTTATATTTTGCTTTAAATAAGTTAAAACAAAACACCGAACACAGACCTAAAATAAAATAAAATATGAAATCCCACCCCCCAACTTAAATTGAGCATTGTCCGCAATGTGAAGAAGAAATCAGTCGCAGGATTGAAGTGCATACTGCAATCCCCGAATATAAAACAGCAGTGCAGCAATATCAGTAAGGGGACAGAACACGACCAAAACATCTAATGGATGAAAAAGAACTACGAAAAGAGAAGAAAAGAGTTAGGAAACGTCCCTGGTATGAAGGTAGCAGATGGGAGCACGATTAGAAGCCTCATTCTTGCTGAACACGCACTCCTCTTCTTCCAAAAATCATTGGGTTGCCTCCCAACAAGCGCTAAGTTTTATGTCTTCAGCCAGACCAAGATGAAGCTCATTCATTTGGAGGATCAGTGAAGGAAACATGCTGCTCATTGGTGTCAAAAGATGTCTCCAAGTAAGGTTTGAGACGTTGACCATTCACTTTGAAGATTGAGTTGTTCCTCAAGTTCTTGATTTCAATTGCTCCATGAGGAAACACCTTTGTAACCAGAAAAGGACCCATCCACCGAGATTTCAACTTTCCTGGAAAGAGTCTTAGCCGAGAGTTATATAGCAACACCTTTTGGTTTGGTTCAAATGTCTTTTGACGAATGACTTTATCATGAAACCTCTTTGTGCGCTCCTTGTAAATTTTTGCATTCTCATAGGATTCATTACGAATTTCATCCATCTCATTCAGCTGCAATGCTCTCTGTTCACCGGCTGCATTCATGTCAAAATTGTAGTGCTTGATTGCCCAATATGCTCGGTGCTCCAACTCCACCGGAAGATGACAAGCCTTCCCAAAAACTAAGCGATATGGTGACATGCCAATTGGAGTTTTATAGGCTGTCCTATATGCCCATAGAGCATCATTCAAACGTTGAGACCAATCTTTCCTATCCGGGCGAACTGTTTTCTCCAAAATATTTTTAATTTCCCGGTTAGAAATCTCAACTTGACCACTAGTTTGAGGGTGGTAAGGTGTAGCGACTTTGTGAGTGATGGAATATTTCTTCATAAGTGATGCGAATGGCTTGTTGCAAAAGTGTAGTCCTCCATCGCTTATAATGGCTCTAGGAGTGCCAAAACGAGCAAAAATATTGTCTTTGAGAAAGGAGAGTACCACCTTGTGATCATTAGTCTTGCAAGCAATTGCTTCAACCCATTTTGATACATAATCCACTGCCACCAATATATAGAGATTGCCAAAGGATTGAGGGAAAGGTCCCATGAAGTCTATTCCCCAAACATCAAATAATTCAACCACCAAAATATTACTCAAAGGCATCATGTCACGTTTGGAGATATTACCCATTCGTTGGCAGCGATCACATGAAGAACAAAATTCAAAAGCATCCTTGAATAATGTTGGCCAATAAAAGCCACTTTGAAGAACTTTAGCCGCTGTTTTCTTGGCTCCAAAATGCCCACCACAAGCATAACTATGGCAGAAACGAAGAATGCTTTGAAACTCACTTTCCAGTACACATCTTCTAATCAATTGGTCTGGGCAATGTTTGAATAAATATGGTTCATCCCAAATATAATGCTTCACTTTAGAAAGAAATTTCTCCCTCTCTTGCTTGCTCCAATGATCTGGAATTTTTTTTGTAACAATGAAGTTCACAATATGAGCAAACCAAGGAGGAGAATCACGTACCATAAACAATTGTTCATCCGGGAAATTTTCATTCAAAGGAAGGCAGTCCACTTCATCATCTTCATGCACCAATCTACTCAAGTGGTCTGCAACCACATTCTCACTTCCTTTTTTATCTTTTATCTCCAAATCAAATTCTTGAAGTAAAAGAACCCAACGGATCAATCGAGGCTTGGCATCTTTCTTGACAAGTAAATATTTAAGGGCAGCATGATCAGTGAAGACAATTACTTTGGAACCAATCAAATAAGACCGGAACTTGTCTAGAGCAAACACAACCGCAAGCAACTCTTTTTCGGTGGTAGAATAGTTAAGCTGAGCATCATTTAGAGTCTTTGAAGCATAATAAATAGCATGAGGAAGCCTCTCTATACGCTGCCCCAAAACTGCACCCACCGCATAATCCGACGCATCACACATTAATTCAAACGGTAAATTCCAATCCGGAGGCTTTATGATAGGAGCTGAAGTTAGGAGGGCCTTGAGCTTGTTAAATGCCTCTAGACATGCTTCGTTAAACACAAATTCTGCATCCGTTGCTAATAAATTGCTCAAGGGTCCTGCAATCTTGCTAAAATCCTTCATGAAACGCCGATAAAATCCGGCGTGGCCAAGGAAAGAACGCACTCCCTTTACTGTTGTTGGTGGAGGAAGATTGGTAATTAAATCCACTTTTGCTTTGTCAACTTCAATGCCTTTGCTTGAAACAATATGTCCCAACACAATACCTTGCTTGACCATAAAATGGCACTTCTCCCAATTTAGCACAAGATTGGTTTCTTGACATCTTTTGAGCACTAGAGCTAAATGAAGCAAACAATCATCAAAAGAAGAACCAAAAACAGAAAAGTCGTCCATAAATACCTCAATAAATCGCTCCACCATGTCGGAGAAAATACTCATCATACACGTTGAAAGGTAGCCGGTGCGTTACACAATCCAAAAGGCATTCTCCGGTATGCGAAAGTACCAAAAGGGCAAGTAAATGTAGTCTTTTCTTGGTCCTCCGGTGCAATAGGAATTTGATTATACCCTGAATAGCCGTCAAGGAAACAATAATAACTATGACCCGCCAATCGCTCAAGCATCTGATCAATAAAAGGTAATGGAAAGTGGTCTTTGCGTGTGGCAGTGTTGAGCTTTCGGTAATCAATACATACTCTCCAACCCGTAGTCATCCTTGTAGGCACTAACTCATCTTTTTCATTCTTCACAACGGTTATTCCTGACTTTTTAGGCACCACTTGAACTGGACTAACCCATTGACTATCTGAAATTGGATATATAACTCCAACATCTAAGAGCTTCAAAATTTCAGAACGCACAACTTCTTTCATTGGTGGATTTAAGCGCCTTTGTGCATCACGTGTTGGCTTCATATTGTCTTCAAGATGGATTCGGTGCATACACATTGTAGGACTTATACCTTTAATATCTGCAATTGTCCATCCAATCGCTGTTTTGTGAGCTTGAAGAACTTGCAACAACCTCTTTTCATCTTCTTCACAAAGGTCTGAAGCAATAATCACTGGAAGTGTCTCAAATTCACCCAAAAATACATATTTCAAGTGTTGTGGCAGTGGCTTGAGCTCTAACTTCGGTGCTTGCTGAATGGAAGGCACAACTTTATTTGTGGATAGAGGTAAAGACTCAAATTGGTTCCACTTTCTTGATTCAAAAACTGGTGCAACATTAAGAAGCTTCTCTAACTCATCAACCTCTTTCTTGGCATCAAAATCCATTCCAGATTGTGTCAAACATACTTCAAGTGGATCTTGAGATGAATTCAAAACAAAAGATTCATGAGTAATAGGAGAAATTGAATCAACCATAAAACATTTACCATCTTCAGAGGGACGTCGACCAGCTTCAAAAATCTTGTACTCCACGGACATGTCACCAACTGTCATAGATAGAAGTCCATCTTTTACTTTAATTATGGTATCAGCAGTAGCCATGAACGCACGACCCAAAATGATTGGTACATCCTCACTTGAATAAGCATCTGGTTCAGTTTCAAGAATGACAAAATCTGCAGGCAATATGAACTTATCAACCTTCACTAACACATCTTCAACAATTCCCTTTGGCCTCTTGACTGATCGGTCTGCAAATTGCAAGGTGATTGATGTTGGTTGCAGGTCACCAAGCTTTAATTTCAAATATAGAGAGTACGGCATCAGGTTCACACTTGCACCCAAGTCCATCAAAGCACGCTCAAAATAATGATCACCAATTGTGCAAGGGATTGTGAAGCTGCCCGGATCCTTCAACTTTGGAGGGAGTCTTCTTTGGATTACGGCACTGACCTCTTCTGACAACAACACTTTCTCATGATCTTCAAATTTTCGTTTATTAGTGCATAACTCCTTCAAAAACTTCGCATAAGCTGGGATTTGTTTAATAGCATCAAGCAAAGGAATATTAATTTGCACCTTGCGAAATAGTTCCATAATCTCAGTCAAGTGCCTATCTTTCTTTGGCTTCTGAAGCAACTGTGGATATGGAGGTTTAGGAACAAAGTGAGACTCTGGAGTAGACCTTAAAGTCGTTTCTGGGGTGCTAGAAGTCGCTGGGTTTGAATCAGTACGTTTTCGGGATTGCTGTTGCAGCTTCAATCCTTCTGCAGATTCCTTTTCTGCTGATTCATTAATTTCTGGGTTTCCCCGTTTGACTTCTTCTTTATCTCTTGGACTACGAACTTTTATATCAACTTCTTTTCCACTCCTCAATGTGATCACAGCTTTCATAGGCTCATGTTTCTCAAATTGACCCCTTGGATTAGCAAGAGTTTGGCTAGGTAAACGCCCTTGTTCTCTCTCATTCAAAGCAGTGGCAATCTGACCAACTTGAACTTCTAGCTTAGAAATAGCTTGAGATTGAACTTGCTGCTCTTTCTTGGTCTCTTGAATAGCTTGAAGCATCTGAGCATTAGCCTTTTGAAATTCCATCTGATTTTGTGCAAGTTGCTGCATGGTTTCTTCAAGAGATGGTTTCTTTTGTTCAATTGGCCCTTGATAATTTTGCATGGGAGGATTCCTTGGCATTTGCACCTGATTATTATTACTATAAGAGAAATTTGGATGTTGCCTCCAACCTGGATTATATGTATTTGAAAAAGGATCATTCATAGGCCTTCTATAATTATTCACCATGTTGACTTGCTCATCTTGGAAGAAATTTTCGGGACAAGCCTCTGTGGTATGTGCAATACTTGAACACGAAGCACATGTCTCCCTTGCAGCCTTATTTAACAGAGGAGTAAGGCTCTTCATTTGTCTTGCCAAGGCTGCAACTTGCTCTTCCAACTTAGTACTTGCACTAACCTCATATAGTCCTCCTCTTTTGGGCACTGTTGTATAAGGATCATATTGCTGCGAATTTTCACATATAGTCTCAAAAGCTTGAATTGCCTCATCTGCCGTCTTTCCCATCAAGCTTCCACCAACTGTAGCATCCACCATACTTCTACTTTGGGAGTTCAAACCTCTGTAGAAAAATTGAGCCTTTTGGGGTTTAGAAAATCCATGGTGAGGACACTTCAAAAATAAATCCTTATAACGCTCCCAACTCTCATAAAAAGGTTCTCCTTCGGGTTGAGAGAAGCCAAAGATTTCTGCTTGGAGAGCATTGGTTTTCTTAGCTGGGAAGAATTTTAACAAGAACTTTTTAACCAAATCATCCCAAGTATTGATGGAACCAGGGGGAAGAGAGCTTAGCCACTTTCTTGCCTTGTCTTTCAATGAAAAAGGGAAAAGCCTTAAACGGATCTGCTCATCCGATATCTCATACCGAAAAGTCCCACATATGTCTTTGAATTCCTCCACATGGAGATAAGGGTCTTCATTCGTCTTCCCATAGAAGTTAGGCAAGCTCTGGATTGTTGCTGGTCTAATCTCAAAACGCACTCCTGCAGGAATGGGAGCTACAACAATACAAGATGATGTTGTGAGTGCAGTAGGAGCCGTGAACTCCTTCAATGCTTTTGTTTCATCTTCTGCCATTGGAACCGCAACTTGAGCTTGAGTTCTTGCTTGCCTTAAAAGTCTTCTACGAGTTCGTTCAATCTCTGGATCGTATACAATGATATCTAAATTCTGGGATCGACGACCTTGCATAAACCAATTCAAACCTACAAGAAAAACAAACAAAAAAATAAGTAAAAGAAAAAAAACTAAAAAAACTATACAAAAATTAAGTATGGCACAACTGACAAATCAAATTGAATTAAGTCAGTCCCCGGCAACGGCGCCAAAAACTTGTTGTCAATTTTAATTTAATACTCGCAAGTGCACGATTCAATTGTAGGATAGATGTGCAAGCACGAGGTCATTCCCTCAAGGACTGATTGAAACAATTTTGCAATGACAAGTGTGCTATACTTAAGTGAAACAAACTGATTTTTATGATGATTGAGTTGTAAACGGAAAATTAAAGAAAGAAAAACTAAAATTAAAAACAAGAATGAGCAATGAGATTTAAACTCTAAAGAAAGCAGATTATGAAGATGCTAAAGCATTGAATCCACCACCTAATACTTCTATCCTATTCTCTAGTTGATAACCATTGAATTCTAGATTTCATGCTAAAGATTTCCGTACATAAGCTTATTGATCCCAGACATATGCCAAGTTCTTCTAACCTATGAATTCCAACTTATTGATCACGTATAGAACTCAAGTAGCCAAACTATAATTTACTCCACTTAATGATCAGGTTCAAGCAAACATGTTCAACTCCATTAAGCACAAAAGGATTAGGAAATCATGCAAATAAGAATATCGACTATGATCAAGCACTTGTATTCTTACTTTACAACTCTTTAATTAAATTATCTTTTGGCACCCTGTAAAACATCTACTATTTGATCAAGCCTCATGTTCTCCAACTAAATAACTCATAAATAAAACATAGGTCTTATTGATCCCGAGCAAAGATTTTGAATAAAAGTTCTATTGAAACGGTGATTAAGAGTTTAACATAGAAATCCAGAAATTCAATCACAAATCAACTAAACAAATAGAATAGTCATACTAGGGGCTTCATCTCAGCCCTAGCTTAGGAATTTAGCAATCCATAACCATGAAAAACATGACTAGAATCAAAGAAAACATGAAACAAACAATGGAAGAATTGAGGAACTCGGGTCCAGCGATGGTGAGAGCTTCTCTTCTCTTTTCTCTGCCGAATATGCTTGCTTGTGTGTCTCTAAAACGTCTAGGTTTTCTGCCCTATGTCTCTTTTCAATCCTACTTGACTTGGGCTTCTTCGGTCTTCTAGTCCAACTTGGAATAGCTTTCTTCTCTCCAAAGGAACGCAGGGTTATTAAAGTCAATGCAAGAAATTACTCCAAATATGTCAAACACGTTCAGCCTTGTTCCATTCAAGTGCTAAGAACAACGGACTTGGGCCTCACAAGTCAGATTCCGAAAATCCGTCAGAATCTGCCTTCCCGAACTAGGTTCACTTAAATCATCATAACTTCCTCCAGAAAAATGCGAATCCACTTCCGTAAAATTCCTTAGAAAGCTAACATCCGTATCTTTCCAATGGTATAAGGCTTACCTGCTAATTCCTTCTGAGAAGGTACAGTTTAATCTGTGAAGTTGACGCAAAGCAGAGACAATTCTGGAAGATCAGGATGGCCAGCATCCTTTCAATCCTGCGTGACTTAAACTCCAAATCATTCTTTTCTTCAGTTTAACCTACAAAACACAAACACAAAGTAAATGACTCCAAATTGACAAGAACTAAGCCCAGAATCCTACATTTAAGGGTATAAAAATGTATGAAATTATGAGTTATCACCGGGTACATGCTGCTCATGAAATTCCCCACACCCAACGGCACAGGCTGTGTCAAGGGAAGTCAACAGTTGGCACGCCAGTGTTATTCTACTATTATAGCACAATCAACCCGCCGCCATGAGATCCTAGCGGTAGGCAGTCAGGCACCGCCACCAAACATTTTTAAGGACCCTAGGGAAGACGGAAAGAAGTACGTAAGGAAGGAGCCGGTCAACCCAGAAACATCACTGAAGGTTGTCAGCATCTCTTATGAGCACCCTGAGAGGACAGTCCGCTTAGGCGCTCAATTAGACCCAGAGCTAGCGGCGGAGCTCACTCAGTTCCTACGTGACAACGCTACGATCTTTGCCTGGTCATATGCAGACATGCCAGGTATCTCCCCTAAAATCATCTCACACAAGTTGAGCATCAACCCATCCTTCTACCCTATCAAACAGAAACGCAGAGCCTTCGACGAAGAGAAGTACCGTGCTATAAGAGAAGAGGTTGCCAAGCTGCAGGGCATTGGGTTCATCCGCGAGGTCATCTATCCCCAGTGGATTTCCAACCTGGTTATGGTCAAAAAGGCTAGCAGCAGGTGGATGATGTGCGTCGACTTCAAAAATCTTAACAAGGCATGCCCGAAAGACAGCTTCCCACTACCCCGCATCGATCAACTCGTCGACGCAACCGCCGGACACGAGCTCCTCAGCATGATGGATGCGTTCTCCGGCTATAACCAGATCGGGATGCATCCCGATGACCAAGAGTGCACCACCTTCACCACTGACAAAGGCTTGTACTGTTACAATGTGATGCCTTTCGGTTTGAAGAACGCAGGGGCAACTTATCAGCGATTGATGAACGCCATGTTCGCGGAATATCTGGGCAAGATAATCAAGGTCTACGTAGACGACATGTTGGTCAAGAGTATTAAAGCCAGCGGACATGTGGCAAATCTAAAAATCATAGTAACCATCCTCCTGACCTATGGTATGCGCCTCAACCCAGAAAAATGTTTCTTTGGCGTCACCGCCAGCAAATTTTTGGGGTATATTGTCAGTGAGCGGGGCATCGAGGCCAACCCTGACAAGGTGCAAGCCATCCTCAACTTAAAAGACCCGAAATGGAAGGTGCACATCCAATGCCTCCAGGGCAAGCTAACCGCCCTGTCTCGATTCATCTCCAGACTGACCGACAGGTGCGCCCCATTTTTCAAAGTCCTTAAGACAACCCACAAGAAGGTCATCGATTGGAACCCAGAGTGCCAGGCGGCGTTCCAAGGCCTGAAAGAATACCTGGCGGCAGTTCCACTCCTCTCAATTCCTATGCAAGGAGAAACATTATACATTTACTTAGCGGTATCTCAGTCGGTGGTGAGCTGCGCCATAGTCTGGCGGGAGGGCCAGGACGAGCTACCTGTGTTCTATGCCGGTAGGGGCATGAACGGAGCAGAAACACGGTATCCTCCCTTGGAGAAGCTTGCTCTCGCACTCATCGTTGCCGCCAGACGTCTCCGCCAGTACTTCCAAGCCCATACAATCCATGTGTTAACCAATCAACCGCTGAGACAAATAATGCAGAACCCTGAACATTCGGGGCGCCTCAGCAAGTGGGCCATCGAGCTTAGCGAGTTTGACATAGATTACAAACCACGAACCGCCATGAAGGGCCAAGCGGTGGCAGACTTCATTGCTGAGCTCACCGAGCGTCAGCCTGAATCCAAGATAGATCTACCGCCCGGAACGGAAATGGTGACAGCCGAGGAGTCGGCTCCCCAACAATCAGACTGGAACCTACACTTGGACTGTTCAGCTTGCTCCAAGGCTAGCGGCGCCAGAATCATCTTAACAGGACCAGGGGGTCTTAGCGTCGAATACGAGTTGAAATTCAACTTCAAAGCTTCCAACAACATGGCGGAATATGAGGCACTCATTGCCGGCCTACTCCTCGCCATTGATTCAGGGGCCGACAGTGTGAACATCTTCAGCGACTCTCAGTTGGTCGTTAACCAGGTCAACGACAGCTTTCAAGCCAAGGACCAGCAGTTAGCGGCATACTTAGGGTACGCCGAGACGCTACTCAAAAAATTCAAGTTCCACACCATCATATAAATCCCCAGGGAAAAGAACGCCAAGGCTGATTCATTAGCAAGACTAGCAACCGCCCAACCACACCAGAGTCCAGCGGACACAAGGGTAGAGTCTCTGGACAGGCCAAGTATCACAAAAACCCTCGTGGAGATCTTTAACATTAAGGCCAATCTTTGCTGGATGGACGAAATTATTCAGTACAAATGCAACGGGACATTGCCAGAGGACAAGATCAAGGTGCGACAGCTCCAGCGGAGAGCAACCCGTTACAACATGTAGAGCGGCAAACTTTACCGCCAAGGATTCACTCACCCCAACCTCCGCTGTCCAACCCCAGAGGAGGGAAAGGTCGTGCTGGCAACAATACATGGCGGAGAATGCGGAAATCATTCAGGCGCCAGATCCTTGGCTAATCGCACAATGCGACAAGGCTACTTTTGGCCTACGCTTGGTGATGACGCCCGGCGGATATCAAAATCTTGTCACAAATGCCAACAATATGCTGATCTTCCACATGCCCCGGCGGAACCTCTGTCAGTTATCGTCGGTCCCTGGATTCACTCAACGTGGGGCCTGGACTTGATGGGAAAATTCCAAACCGCCAAAGGTCAGTTCAAATACATCATTATCGCCATCGACTACAACAGCAAATGGATAGAGGCAGAGCCCCTGACGACAATAACTACCGCCAAGGTAATTCACTTCCTCTGGAAGAACATCTACTGCCTCTACGGTGTCCCACATGCAATCATCACAGACAACGGCACACAGTTCAACAATAAGGAACTCATCTCTTTCACCGCCAACCTGGGCACCAAGATGCGTTTTGCATCAGTCGCTCACCCCCAAACCAACGGCCAGGTCGAGGCGGCAAACAAGATAATCAAGAAGCTGTTGCAGAAGAAGCTCGATAGGGCCAAGGGTTTGTGGGCGGAGAAGCTCCCGGAAGTTCTATAGGCCATCAGGACAACCCCAACTTCCGCCACAGGTGAAACCCCCTTTTGTATGATGTTCGGAACTGAGGCCGTCCTGCCTATCGAGGTAACCCAACCAACCGCTAGGGTCGAAGGCTACTGCCCCGAAACCAACAGTGACGGCGTTAACCTCGACAGGGATCTCCTAGAGGAAAAACGAGACGCAGCCCATTTGCGCAATCTCCAGAACAAGCGACGGGTATCGCGTTTCTACAATGCCAAGGTCAAAGCCCGCAACCTCCAACTGGGAGACTGGGTAATGAAAGAAGTCATACCACCGCCAACAAAACTCCGCCCAACTTGGGAAGGTCCATACAAAATTTAGAGGTTGCGAGCCCAGGCACCTTCTACTTAATGGACAAAGATGGCGTCACAACGACCCACCCCTGGAATACCGAGCACCTTCGGTATTACTACAAATAGCCATACCGCTACCCAAGAGCATCTTGACTTAGCTATATTTTTGTTCAATATTTAGCTAAGGGAAGCTACCC